>CM046467.1:26648087-27848087 GCA_025506415.1 Flaveria robusta | reverse complement strand
TGAAGTTATTTACACAACCTTATTTCTAATACAAAAAGGTCAAAGGTAACACTTAGTGTCTCTCTAAGTTAACATATTAACCAATCCCTATGACTTGTTTTAACTTTTAACCAACTCATTTTAGCGGCTCGTCTTTTGCCCCCGCTGATTGAAAATTCTGAATACGTCACTGATCGTTGTGTTAGCAATGTTTACTTTCACAGTGTTATTGCCATGATGGTGAGGTTGGAAACATCATTGTGTTAAATTATGCTCCTTTGCTCATCTACGACTTATTTTTGGTTGATGATGATGAACATCTGCTCATCATTATCATTATTTGTCATATGCTACCGAATGTCATGGAAGCTGCACAATGCTACTCATTTCATTACTCTATTGACAAATAATATTGGACTTTGACAATACACTAACAATTGTGTCGGTTGCTTTGGTGTGATAATCGTTTAAGGTTAGCAGTAGCAACTGAACATTTATTATGAGCCCAATGATGAATCCAAGATTTTTCATCAATGGGGGCAAAAAACAAGTTCATTAAAACATGTTTAAAAGGATCAGTTTCAAATGGACCGGTTAGAATCTTGGTCTCTTTGAAGAACTTTCAAGCATATTCACTTTGTGAGATTGAATAAATAATCTACTATCATTCAATGTCAACTTCAAATTTTTTACAATTATAAATTAAAAATTTACAGTCAAAGACCGTATAGAAATATTAACCTTGCGAAGTGCCGAAAATTAATGGACTGAACAAATTAGCAATTGGCATGAATTTTATGTGAACAAAACACAAAAAATAATCACTTGGGTGTCAATTTTTTCTTATTTGGGTGCCTTATCTATTCTAATGATTTTTACAAGGCTAATTTGTTTTTGAGCCCGACCATCACACTCGATGGGCACCAGTAGTTTTATTAAAATATTACAATTCATTTATTATTAGTGCAAACATACGCGTAAACATTTCAAACTAGTTAGTTATAAATTCAAACAATAAGTAAGAATTCATGAGTCGAGGGAGACAAATTGAAACTTATAAAAGTAAAGAAAATGGATATTACTTTGTTATTGTTGAATACCCTAAAGTATACAAAGATGCTAATTTTGATTTTAAGAGGAGAACATCGATGAAAATACTAAATACAAACCTCAATATTTCTCCTTATCCTTCTCACCTTAAGAAAACAAACAAATATAACATAGTACAAAAGCAGACTACAAGATATTCGTTTTCATGTCTGTAAATTATACAAAAACAAAGCCTTTTATTCCGACTCAGACTCCATGCTTCCCATAGCTTTTAATCCTCTCGGTCTCTGTAACCATATCGTTTTTATATAAATGCAAGACCCAAAATAAAATACTCCTGTTAAAAATAACATCTTTTCGGAAATAGGAGTAAACTACTCCAGATTGTATTAAGCTAAGTTGTTAATGTTATATTAATTCTTGATAAGACCACTAAATATAATCAATATTAAAAACTAGAGAAAAGTTATGGTACAAAGTATTGTTTTCCGTACGAAACGTACGAAGTTATCTCGCAAGAATGAAAGTTACGGGGTGGAATTATAAAACAAGTGTAAGAATTAATCACGCAGAGATGGAATTATTATGCAAATATGAAATTATCATGCAAGAATGTATTATTGCGTGATAATTCACGCGAGTATAATTCGTAATTATCACTTTGTTATTGCATCATCATTATTGTTCCTGCGTGATAATTTAACCCCAAAACTTCGTACATTTCGCACGAAAAGAACACGTTGTATAGTAACCGCCCTCTTAAAAACTTATAATTACCCAACTTTAAGTTATAAAAGAGACAAAAGATACCTTCTTTGTGATCTTTTTCTCTCTAACTTCGTAACGTTCCAAGGTAAGATCACACAGCCACCCACCGGGGATAACCGACTATTCACGAAAACAAAACGACCATTGTTTTAACGTTAGTTTACAAGTTTGTCGTGTCCTTAAATAAATAAGAATAAAAATTATAAAAATAAAAATAAAGAAAGAAAGTTGACATCGACATTAAAATAATGTTTCTTTACTGTATTTTAATCATCTGTGGTCCCATTGAACACTTGCATCATCTAACGACTTTAAAAAAACAAATTAAAAGGATGTATCGGTTAGAAAACGGAAAAATATGAGGAAAAATCATGGAAAACTATTACTCATTCATTATTAAAAAATTGGAACCATTTCCTTTTCATTTCACTTTTTCTTTTTAACAGCGAATAAACTCTTAAATTCATCTACTTTCTTTTGTTCAGACTCAACCCACCCCATCATTTTACTAGAAATAAACATCTTCACTAGACTATACAAATTTATATGCAGGCACGATCAGATGTGATGATGATGACGATGATGATGATGATGACGATGATGAGGACGATGACGATGACGATGACGATGACGATGACGATGACGATGACGACGACGACGACGACGACGACGACGACGAGGAGGAGGACGACGACGACGACGGGGACGGGGGGACGGGGACGGGGACGGGGACGGGGACGGGGGGACGGGGACGGGGGACGATGACGAGGACGACGACGACGGGGACGGGGACGGGGGACGATGACGACGACGACGACGACGACGACGAGGAGGGGGACGACGACGACGACGACGGGGAGGAGGAGGGGGACGACGGGGACGGGGACGGGGGGACGGGGACGGGGGGACGGGGACGGGGGGACGGGGGGACGGGGGGACGGGGGGACGGGGGGACGGGGGGACGGGGACGGGGACGGGGACGGGGACGGGGACGGGGACGGGGACGGGGACGGGGACGGGGACGGGGACGGGGACGGGGACGGGGACGGGGACGGGGACGGGGACGGGGACGGGACGGTGACGGTGACGGTGACGGTGACGGTGACGGTGACGGTGACGGTGACGGTGACGGTGACGGTGACGGTGACGGTGACGGTGACGGTGACGGTGACGGTGACGGTGACGGTGACGGTGACGGTGACGGTGACGGTGACGGTGACGGTGACGGTGACGGTGACGGTGACGGTGACGGTGACGGTGACGGTGACGGTGACGGTGACGGTGACGGTGACGGTGACGGTGACGGTGACGGTGACGGTGACGGTGACGGTGACGGTGACGGTGACGGTGACGGTGACGGTGACGGTGACGGTGACGGTGACGGTGACGGTGACGGTGACGGTGACGGTGACGGTGACGGTGACGGTGACGGTGACGGTGACGGTGACGGTGACGGTGACGGTGACGGTGACGCTGACGCTGACGCTGACGCTGACGCTGACGCTGACGCTGACGCTGACGCTGACGCTGACGCTGACGATGACGATGACGATGACGATGACGATGACGATGACGATGACGCATAATCATAATAATAATAATGATAATAATAATCATAAATGCATTAAACTATATATTAAATAATACCTAAAATTCACCAAATATAATAATTTGTTGAGAATTATCGTGTTAATCGGAAAAATGGGAAAAAGGAGACGTACGTTGATGGTGCGTTGGATGAACTTCGCTCGTTTCTTTGGTCTTTGAGGAAGTTTTGAGCCTTTAATCGCCAAGAAATCTTCTTCTTTTTCTTTGTTCGTCAATCCGATCACAAATTTCGGTGGCCACACGATCGGAACCCCTTCATTCCCCGGCGACGCCCCACCTTTTTTGCTATCATGCGCCGTTTCTGGCGACGCCGACCCCCCACCACCACCACCGCCGCCGCCGCCGCCGCCGTGGTGGTGATTATTATTGTTATTATTATTATTATTATTATTCTTTCCGTTATGATGTGAGCCTCTCTTATCGTGCACACCCGGTGAACAAACCCCTCTACCACCGTTTGTCTGCACCTTCATAGCAATTGAACTCTCAGAATTCCTGCAATTTGTTTGTAAAAATAACAAATATCAAAAACCGATCACGGTTATTTATAACTTTTATAAATTATAATATATAGATTTATATACTTCAAAAAGTGATATTAGAAAAAGAAAGAAAATAAAATAAACGGGTAAGTAGGTGGTAAATTACGGGAATAGCCCTGTGGATGTTGTTGATCAGAGAACAAAATCTAGGAAATCTGAGGGATGTTACGGGAAAGATGAATGGAGGTGTTTGAATATTGGATTCATGGGTTGGGTCAGGTCAGGGCTTAAAAAGAGGGGGTTGTTTTTTTGTTTTTTATATAAATCTTTTAATACTTTTTATAATTTCTTCTCATGGTTGGAGATCTGGGGTGAGTATGATAACATGCGCCGCGGCGCAGGGGAAGAAGGAGGATAGTATATTAGGGAAAAAGGTGGCGTTGGTTTTGTGGCAAGATTCGGACCGTTGGATCAAATGGGGTTGAGGGGTGTTGGGGGACACGTGTCGGGATCGTAAAGGTGGTGAAGGGGGAGGGGCATCTAACGGTGGATAATGGGGTGATGATTGGGAGTGGAGGTGGGTTGTGTCACACGTGTTTGGATGGATAACTTCCCTGATTATTGTCCCCCTTCTTACATTTGCAAAAAGAACAAGTGTAAAGTGGAGAAAAAAAGAAATATATTTATCCTATTAAGAAAACCATCATTTTAAATCACAAATTTTAACACTCGTTACGAAAAAAAATTTAAGAGGCTGTCAAATAGGTCATACGTCTCATACAAAGCAATACGACCCCTCTCTATGTGATGTGCATAGGACTATACGACACGTATAAAAATCTAGTGTTTTGATTTATAATTAAAGGTTGTTTTAATAACCACACCCTTTATTTATATAAACCATAATAACCACACCCTTTATTTATATAAACCACCATTTTCTTTAAACATAAATTAATCAAAAGACAAAATATTTTAATCATTTTAGAGTAAAATATAGTTTTATACAAACTAAAACTGAATTGACTTGGGGAGAAAATATTCCGAACAAAAACACAATAATAATATAATACAGGTGTTCTCTAGTTATAATATATATAATAACAATAACAATTCATTTGGGTTGGTAATTTAATAATATCCTTCTAAAGGGTAACACAATATAAAAAATATGCCTTAATCTTATTAAACGAACTAAATTCTATTATCCAATTATTATTCAAATACAAATCCCATTATTCTAGGACTTTAAAGGGGTGTTTGGTTGGAAGTAATGGAATGGAATTAAGAAACTAGTATAATTTTCAAGTAAATTATGTTTGAGTGGGTAATGAAATGTAAAACCCAAGGGAATATTTCATCTCAAATTCCCTTGGTTGTGGGATTTCAAAATCCTTCCACCTAGAGAGGGAATTTGAAATCCCACACTTAAGGGAATTTGAGGTGAAACATTCACTTGGGTTTTACATTTCATTACCCATTCAAACATAATTTACTTTAAAATTATACTAGTTTCTCAATTCCATTTCATTCCTTCCAACCAAACGCCCCCTAAATCTACTTGTTACTCTCGGATTAAGCTAAATTAAACATTAAGTCGCTTTCAATGGCTTTGATTTAAAATAGCTTTACACATCACTTTCAATCTAAAATATATATTTTGAAAAGATACATTTATTATTGAGTGAACTCTATAAGGCCACGAACAAAAACAAGTCCCGTAACTTTACCAAATTTTTTAAATGCCAATAACTAAATATTTTAATTTGTAATTAAAACGAATTTTTAATTTAGCTACTGGATATCTGATCATCAAAAGTAATTAAATAAGTGTAAAAACTATAGTATTTAAAACAAAATAATTCTACTAAAACTGAAAATAATGCTTTTATATCAAATTTTAGTAATTCATTGGTTTTGGTAAATTTTGCTAAAAAGAAACTACAATACCAAGTCAAGTATGGAAAAAAGACGAAATATAAGGATATATAATATATTTTAATAGAAGAAAATGTAAATTTTAAATCTCAAATATAAAAGCTGTCGACTTTCAAGACAGGAAAGGGTACAAGTTTATAGTTTGTATCTTTATATTTTAACAAAAATAAGTATCAAAGTAATACTATTTAGATCACGTGTTTTAACGATATCAAAACTATACAGAAGTGTTTTCTTTTTAAATGGTTAAGGGTTTAAAGCCCATAAACAAAATTTGAACTAAAAATAGAATTAGAATTAAAGTAGTGAGTTAGCGAAAAGAAACCAAACTAATACAGTAATACTACCCATGGATCAGAAGAGCAAGTAACTTATGAGAAAGTTACACATGATCAATGAGTTTGATGCAGTAGTATATATAAGTTTGAATTTGAATATGTGTTCAGATTAATTATTTTTTTAGTTCGTCTAGTTTATTTTTTCTATATTTATCATTATCTTTAGTTTGTTAGTATTTAGTGGATCAAGAACAATTGATAAACAAAGACGATATATTGAAGTATTGAACCAAAGGTTGCAAAAATAATGTTCTTAGTTTCAAAACTTAATCAAAAACTAATGACAAATGTTAACCTAATCCTCTATTTATACTAAATACTAACAAACTAAATATAATAATAAATAAATAAAAAATAAACTAAACAAACTTAAAAAATAATTAATTTTCAAATTCAAACTTATATATATGCTCTTGTATTAGAATCAAAGAAAAGGCAAATTGAAAAACTAAAAAAAGACATTTTTGGATTTTTACACATCCAAGAAATCATTTAAAAATTATATTAATGATAATATTAAAAACTATTTAATTAAGGTCACTGGCTACCCTTTTCTGGTTAAGTTACCCCTTCCTCATGTCAAATCATTGTCTTTTTCTTTGTTTTATCTATTTTTCTCTTTTACAATCTTTTAAATATTTGTCATACTTGATTTATGAACTTTGTATAAAAGTAACTTGAGTACGTACAATTCGTTAGCCTTCTCCTAATGTAAGATCAATTAATGCAAGTAAATTTAATTTTCAATGTGACGTTAACTAAGACTTTGTCTTTTTAAGCGGATGTATTAAGTTCAAACTCAAATATAATGTAAGTTAGTTTGTATTAATTTAAGAGTATTAGTAGACTAAATTTACCATTACATTTGTTTTATCTATTCTTTTTAAAGCAATAACTTTTTAAATCAAAAGTTTTAATAACAATAAAAGTGTTTTATCAGCTAATCAAATTACGTTTATATTTAACGTTTTACAGTTACTAACTATTCGTTAATAAATATTTAATATTTTTTCTTATTTAACTCGTGTAATACACGAGGTTATAACCTAGTTAATACATATGTAGACACAAAAAATATAAACTTAAATAACAATATTGATAATACTTTAAAAGCAATGGCGAAGCTTTATTAGGGCCGGGGGGTCGCCGCCCTATTTTTTTCGCCAGTAGTGTTAAATTTTAGTCCGATAGTGTATATTTTTTGCCAGATAGTGTAAATCTTTATATAAATATCGAGTTCGCCCCCGTAAAATAATTAATTTCGCATTCGCCCCCGCTACGAAATAGTTCGAGCTTCGCTATTGTTTAAAAGACAACAAAAATAGGAAAAAACAACAAATGCAGAGAATGTTTTTTTTAATATTTTAAAATATCTAATTGATACGTGTGAAAAATTAACGTTGTGTTTTCATCATTTCTTTTTAATATACGTTCGTATTAATCCCACCAAACAAATAATTACTAAAATCAGTTATTCAATAAGTAAATTACCTGAGAACCCGATGAGCCGGCGAAGAGGATCGTTGCCGGAGATTAATATAACCGTGACCGTTACTAACGGCGTTAACACCACTAACGCCGTCCCTGTTTTGATAACCGGAAGACCTAACGATCCGGCGGTCAACTCGCGATTGACCCACCGGCGGTGTACCGGAAGCCGTCACTGATTCTTTGTCCTTTGCTTGTTGCTGCTGCACCTTCATACAACGCAACCGTTTACGGTTACCCCACTGCAACACGAAGTCCGATGATGAAGACGTCGTCGTATTGGTGGTGTTAGATCTATCTCTCAATGATAACGCATCTCTGGTAGAGTTATTATTCTTCTCCATTTTTTTCTCTTTAATAATATTCCTGTTGCATTAACCATGGTTAGTTTTGGTTTAACCACTCTACGCTTTTTCTGAACCGTAGTTAGATTTTGAATGAAGAAAAATTAACATGATGAATAGCTTCAAAATTTGATCGGAGAGTTTGTTGAAATATGAGAATTGTGTTGTTAAAATGCGAGTGTGTGTATGAAGATCTGTAGTTGAATGGTTGATTTTTGTTAAGTTGATAAAATTTTATCGGATTTATGATGTTTCTCAGAAGCAGAAGAATGAATCGAGAGGATTAAAGAGCAATACTGTGTGAATTCTGCTTTGATCGGATGAATTGTGGGTTGAATTTGATAAACTGTTGAATTATTTCGACGTTAAATTGTGAATCGTAAAGCAAAGTGATGAGAGTTTAGATCCAAACGTAAATGAAGAAGATATGAGGTTGAAGATGAAACAGACTTGTGGTGAAGTTGATTAGCATTACCTTTAAGCTGCAATCTATTGTGTTCCTCTAGGTTGAAGATTGGAGATATCAACGATGAATTGATGAAAATTAGAGCGGTGAATCTGAAAAACAGAAGTGCAGAGGGATTAAGGATGCATCAGATGATGTTGTGATTCAATTGAGATGAGTAAATAATCATAATGATTGATACTTTCAGATGCAGAAACTCTGAAAACTTTAGGCGAATGATGAACATTTACAGCGAAGAACATCTTCATATTCAATCTCCAGATTTCTGCACAAAGGGGATTTATCTCCAATCACCTTCAATTCTTCAAATCAACCTGTCAATTTAACAAGCAACACCATTAATTCGTCAAACAAGAGAATCATCAACAGTAAACAATGAAAAATTCAGAAGTTTACAAACCTGAAGAACAGATTCACGCAGCTCAAAGCTGCATCCGCTTCCACCAAATCCTTCGTTCATATAATCAATCTGTAACACAAGCCGAATGAAATCAACCAAATCTTCTGATAATCTGATTAACCATCAAAATCTACAAAAACCGATTGCAAGTCCTAATCCAAATCATTCCAAAATTAACTAACACACACCAATCTGTAATCCAACAATCTTACAATCCAATTAAGCTTCAGATCTTTTAAAATTTTGATTTCACAAACATAAAAATGCAACAACTTCAACATTTCACGCACCAAATTGGCTAACAAAAATTCTCTGCGAATTCGAATTTATGAAAGAAATAGTGTCTCGAGAAAGATGATGGTGTTCTTGTGCATATGACATATGTGTTTCTCTTTCATTTATATAGCAGGCTCCATCTTCTTCAGGTTTATCGATGGTAGCCCGAACAGAGGAGAGGATCGATCTGTGGCCGTTGATTTATGATCCAACGGCTCGGATGATACTGTATACACGTTCAGCAGTTACGTATGGTGTAAAACTTGCATTGCTTTTACCCCCAATACACACACATCCATCCCAGTATCCCACCATCAAAACACAGTAACACACACACACACACATCGTTATTTTTGTTTTTCTTTAGTTGACGGTGTTGATAAACTTGACGGAATCTTCGTTCGTCGTTACAAAATTAATTGAAAATGAACACTAGTGACTTTATGTTTAAACAAAGGGATTTATGGATTTATCGGTGTGATGCTATAGGTTATCGACTAAAAGTTTAGTTTTGGCTAGAGATGGGCATAAAAACCGGGTCCGAACCCGACCCGGGTACGGGTAGTACCCGATGGGAGGTGTACCAGGGTTGGAACCGGTTTTAGATTTTGAGTTTTTTAGCGAACCCGACCCGAATCCGGGTTCGGACCCAACCCGGTGGAACCCAATTTGAACCTGGTTTTGGACCCGATTTGAACCCGGTATTGGGACACACACAAGAAAAGAAAAGAAGAAAAAAAAAAAAAAACTAAACCCAGTATTGGACCCGGTTTCGAACCCGACCCGATCCTACCCGAATATGGCGGGTAGGGTTTTGCATTAGGTGAACCGAACCCGGGTTCGAACCCGATTGTACCAAAACCCAGGTACGAAAAAACCCGGTTGGGCCCAACCCGGGTTGTATTTAGTTTCGGGTATTGGGCCGAACCCGAAATGCCCATCTCTAGACTTTTGGCTAGTTTTTAGTCGTTATTAGGGTCATAAGAGGGAGATCCAATTATTATTATAGATTTAAAGTTAGTCCACCTTAGTAATTGTAATGAAAAGTTTTTAAGGTTAGTAAAATTGTAATAAATATTTTTCAAGTTATTTAAAAAGTAAATTACATGGAAGGTTCTTGGGTTTTCCGAAAATGCATCCTTCGTCAATATCTTTCAAAAAATATGAATATATTTCTAACCATATGAAAAAAAAAACATAGCACCTTTTGTCTTTGTCTTAGATACTCATTAAAATCTTGTTTAGTGGATGTAAATTCACCTTTATACCAATTTAAAAAAAAATTATGACTATGATAAATATATTGATGAGCCTATATAATCTTTTTAAATGGGTGTAAATTTACCTTTAGATGTGACATCCATCGCACACTCTTGTCATCTTTTCCGGTCTCTTTTTACATACTTTTAAATCCACATAATATATCGAAGAACTAAATAAACTTTGATGAAAACCAAAAAAAGTTTGAAAATAACATATACACACTTTTTGTAGATTTTAAATAATTTATCTCATTTTTCTCCAATCAAACATCTTTTATGACTTTCTTGATGTCTTGATGAACATCACCCATTTCTTGTCACATTAAATCAGACAACATCAACATGGGGGTGATGTCCGCCACACTCACTGTTTAAAACATTGTCCCTTCATATAGTTGTGAGGTATCGAACCATATGTCATCCTCTTATGTGAGCCATGCCCACAACCATTTGCAAGGTGTACCGTATGACCAGGTGCACCTTGCTCCTCTTTGACCACACAACAGTTCACGGATGTGGTAGCATCATCTTCCACTAAGGCTCATCTTACTTGTGTATGTAAGCGCAAAAAGTCATTATGAAACTCATATGAAAGCTTAATCTTTTTGTCAATACCACATATTACACTCATCGTTCCCTTGCACAAGCCTAATATCAACCACATTGCAAGTAATAATACATGACAACATAGAGTTTGTATTAGAAATGGGACTTGGGTCTTGTATCATGAGCCACGCACTAGGGTGAATGTGGTTATGTAAGCATAAACTTAATGTGTATACCGGCCTAGCAATATTAGGCGATGTAGCATCCTTTGGTTGATGGAAAAAAATTAGTAAAGTCAAAAGTCAATAGCTGTATGCGTAAAGTTAACTGATAAACCAGTCATTCCCGTAATTTTCTTAAAATAAATTGTACAATGAATAAATAAACAACCTCATGACTTTTTCTATCAAATCGTGATTCCTGGATCAAGTGCAAAGTAAAACGTTTCTCACTTACTATATTAAGTAACTTTTCTATCAAGTCCAATAATGGAAATTAAACATGTCTACTTGTGCCCATAACATAAGCAATACCGATGATTTGCATGTTGTTAAATCTTTCTATAATTAATAAGTTTCCACAAAATATTCTTTTCAATATTCTTTTGAAAAGAAGTTTAAATCAGTGGCAAATGTCATAAAAACCTTAAGAGATTTTTTTTAATCAAAATTATGAAAAGGAAAACGTAAAGCAAACTCCTTAGCGATGCCTTGATTTCAAATTAAAAGGAAAATGTTTCTAGGCTTGGGTCAAGGGGCATGAAATGTGACTTCCATTATTCTAGTAGTCAAGAGGTTAAGAGTTAAGTTTTATTTGTTTTACTTGCGAGACGGTAATAAACGTTTAAGTCTCTCTAGCAAGGTTTTTATGTTCAAATCTAACTTCTATTGGTTTTTCCCTTGAAGGTCTACTACCGGCACAAGCTGTGTTTTCCCTATTTACAACAACATATTTGTTTTTGCGATCATTGATTCTCACAATTAAAAAAAAAAAGTTAAAACCAATTCAGCGAAATTATTTTCTCAACAAGCAATGACAAAAAAACACAAGCTAATATTTTCTATAATCTTCAACACTTAAAATAATGCCTAACCCAAAGTAAATGATATTTTCTTAGAAACACCTTATAATCCACTCTTATTAACCATCAATATCTACATTTTATAGATTTAACTTTCAACCTTTTCTATAATAATGTGACACTTTACCATTAAGATGCTAGTTAGAGACTAAAGTATAATGATTCATAAATGAATCAAGATTACCACTTTTGAAACCCAGGAATAGAAATTGTTTGGCATAAACTAGGGGTTCTCAAAGAAAATGTTTTACTTCACATTTTGAGTAATCCCTATAAAACAAAAATTTTCCTATGTTTTTCAATCCAAAATTTCGCACCAGATATCCATAATCCATGATATGTACTACTTTTCTTGATTATGTAGTTACAAAGCATCTGTTTTAAACTATCAGTTATAAACTTTTCTAATTATAAACGTAAAAGATTTATAAGATTTTATGAAAATAAAGTTAGGTATTTTCTAACGCGGGCTTAACCAAACCAAACCTTCTTGTTTTGACCGTACTAATGTTACCCTTTGTAACCCAAACATGATTGACAACTTATAGTTTTTTCTTAGTAAGACTCACTCACACACTCTAACCCTACTCATAAGTCTATGCCTTTATTTATCATTTGAACACAACCACTTGAAGAGAAACATAATTTTTTACACACGTTGTACTGCTAGGCTACAAGCCTTTTAGTTCGACCACTACTTAGACCAATCCATTTTACAATTTCTAGTTTGTACCTAAAATTGACTATAGATATGTATGTTCATGTGCATTATGCAAACTGTTACGAACATAAAAATATGTAATAATCCTAACACACAGGAGCAAAGCATTACTCAAAGACAACATAGAAATTAGAGAGAGATCTTTCATTGTTTTATATACAGAAAAAGCTGTCATTCGAAATTTTCTATCTACCTAAACCATACCACAAGGAAATATGTTGTTAAAGATGGTACGAAGAAACTAACAGCGAACAGAGTTTGAACATAATGAGTGTATAGTTTCTCATAGAATCAAATCCTTATGCGCTGAAACCCTTGTTAAGTGAGCTCCAAGAATTCGATGGAAAGGTGGGACATGCCTGTGATGATGCCTCCATCATCTGTTCCTTGGTGATCCCAGCATTGCAGAAGTTAGCAATTGAACGCATGTGCTTCATACCGTATTGTGATAGGGACCCACAATGCGTCTCAAACGTCCTCACCTGAAAACAGGAGTACATGACACAATGTTCTTATTTTAGTAAGGTTTAAACTTTAAATCCATATGAACTAAATCATCCATTACCAATCACTACAGGATATATGTGACATTAATGCTGGTTCACAGATTTTATCTACTTTTCCATTAAGAGCATTTTTGATATTTGATTCTAAGTCGATGCATAATTTTATAGGACAGATGGTAGTTTGACTTTTTTTCTACATGAAATTTATAGCAAGACTTACGAATGTTTTAAGGCAGTCCCAGTCATCAACTAAAGGTTGGCCAGCAGGTCGGACCTCATTCAGCACTTCAGGACCCTTTTCTATTCCAAACAAAACCTTCCCAAGGAGTTTAATACTACTGTCAATGTGCATTCTGTGGGCCATTGCTTCGGCAAACTGTTTCCTAGATTCAATCTTTCTAGCAGATCCTTCCAGAGCCTTTTGATACTGTCAGCAAAATAAGTTCTTAGTAAAGTTCAACGAAAAGGAAACATATGACCCAATTACACGTGGCGAAATTCAGCAGGGTTGAACAAACCTTATGCCAGAAATGTAACAGATCAGCATCACGTTGGTTGACAGCTGTTGACAATGAACGCAGAGAGTTGCTATTAACATAAGTGAAGTTCTCGTTTGCAGGGTTTGTACCCAAATACAGATAGAGTTCATCCATGCTAAGCTGCAAGTCTCCGAATTGCATTACATGGGACCCGTAATTAGCATTGCCATTTGATGTTCTTTCCTTAACCTGCTCGGTTAAAAATCATGAATCAGATGATAAAATTTTTTAACTATATTTTACAAGATAAAACACAAAAAGTTTTCAGGGCATGCACATGCTTTCAAAACAAACTTAAGAGTTTATATGTTTTTCATGTTTTGTGCACGCAGACCATATATATTTGCAATGCGACGTCACGTTTAATTGTTTATCCATGATCAGAAACATGCAAGCATATATACAACTTTATTACTTTGATCAGAAACATCCAATTGATATTCATTAATAAATTTTAGAATGAAAGTGAAATCAATCAAATTCATTATAAGTCTTACCAGATGATATTGCTGCTGGATTGTTTCCTTTTGCAGGTTGTGTACCTCACTGTCAGCATTAAAAAAACCATTTAAAAAGAACAGTAATGTGATGATTCATGTTCAACTATAAAAATACAACGGTTCCAAGTTTGGGGAGTTTCAATTAAATCTTCACTTTTCTACCTCATTAATATTAATCATTTGATGTTTTTAACTTTAATCTTCATTCACAACTTTTCTTTGTTTTGTAATATGGGACCAATAGCATGTATTCAATCAAACGTTTCGTTTTGGGAATGAAATATCTCAGAACCGATATGAAAAATAAAACTAGAAAAAAATATAAGAATATCTAAAAGAGGTCAACTCGTAATAATTTGGTCAAACCTACCAGTCTTCCATCCATGAAACACTGTACAAGTCACCCAAACATGTGTCATATTCTTGGGGAGGACTAGGATATTCTCCAGGACAGTAAGTACCCCAACTATTCTCATTTGCAGCAGCTGCTGTGGTTGCATAGATATTTAGACCTTGCGGAAGAAGACCCTCGAAAATACTTCCGGATTCGCATGCTTCAAGGTAAAATACCTAAAATATAGCATATTGTTCCCATAAAGTTGATATACAATATAAATTCAGGAGTACAACAAAACATAGGATATATTACCAAACTTTTGTATGTTCCAGATGCATGTTTTTTCTTCAAAACATCAATCAGATCATTTGCATACAGGTAAGGACTTGTTGGCATACCTAAGAATACGAAAACATATTTTTTGTAAAATCTTGTCCTAAGAAAGTGCAAATTTTTCTGTAAAACCGTAACTAAACAAATAATCATAGGGATGAAGTAGCTTACCAAGCACACCAGGACCACCATGATCAGAATAAAATATAAAGATGTGATCATCAGGACCGCTATTTACAACCTTTCCACTGCCCCCTTTAACTGCAGTTTTATTTCCAAGCAAAACAGCAAAAAAGTTGTCAACAGTGACATCTTCACCAGTGTAATCCTGTGAAAATGCAACTAATCAGAATCACATATTTTACATTTGTAGAAACAAGTAGCCCAGTATAATCCTAAGAAAATGCAACTAGAGTTATCATTTGTAGAAACAAGTCAAAGTGTTGACCTTCGGCACTCCTTGGTATACATCTTCACCATCTGGGCTATTAATTATAATTCCAGGCCTGGGGTTCTCTTCATTATTTGCAATGTCATCATACATGAAAACCACAATGTTTTCATCCTTGAGGCCACCATTTTTCAGGATTTGATATGCATGACATACATCTGACTGGAGCAGAAAATGAGAAGATTTTAATAAAGAAACAAAAAATCCATACAACCAAACCAACACCAAAAGTGGCTTTTAGCTAGGTAATTACTAAAAACATCTAATTTCTTGAGAAAACAGCCTAAACGAAACTCATTGATTATGAATAGAAATGTAAAAGCTCTGTAACATGTTTCAATATAGCTTTTTCTTCATCGTTATTGACGGTAACAATATTATGGACTGAACCTTTTGAGGCTTGGCTCGTCATATAGTTTAAGTAAGTTTCTTTACAATTTCTACCAAGGATAGCTACTACTTTCATTGCTCTTTTAGTTTCTCGAGTTTACTTGAGTTTTGCTTCTCTGTTCCACCAAGCTTACTCATCGATATTCTATAGTCTATACATTCTCTCTTTTCTAACACAACACTTGAATATCAGTATTTCAATCTTTCTTCATTCATTGACAAACATGATGATCCAAACATAAGGATTTACAAGTGATCAAGGTAACATTGTTCTTTTGTTAGGCATAACTTTAGACACAATCAAACAAACCACCAAATTAACCAAGATCGATAACTGTGAGTTTGGTGTTCTCCATAAAATTTGCTCTTTTCATATACATCTCCAAAAGAAATGACCTACATACTCTGCTATCACCCTCATAAGTTGCTTAGAGATATTAACCTAATAACAAGTATGCGTTTCCACTGATTGATTTTTCCCAACTCAACCAACTTAATTGAAATCATAGGGTTTAATATCTGCCTACTCTATTAATTCAGCATAACAAATTAAAAAAAAAAAAAAAAAGCAATTAGACTTCATACATTCATACAAATGAACAATAAAAAACACAACATCATACAATCCAAAACCATCCCAATCCCCAAAACACTATATACAATTATAAAACCACATTAAAACTTCACTACATAATCATTGACAGAAGATCAACAGTCAAGCAGCATGACAATTCGAAAATCCAAAAGAGAAAGCTAAACACTTATTTCTGCAAATTAATAATCACGTAAAAGGGTTATAAAATTGTGATGACCTGATGCCTGTAATTCCAGTAACCGTTAGATCCGGCAAGTAAGACGGCCCATCGGGTGCCAACGGAGTCATCGGATTGAAGCTTCTCCGACGGCAACCTGATGAAATCGTCGGCAGTGACACGAGCGTGAACTATTGCGACGATCAAGGGTGCGATTAGAAGGAGGATTGCGTGATGATTCATCTCTTTTGTGACGGGAAATGATATTATTCTTCAAGTCGATGACTTCTTCCTTTTGGTTTTAAGGCTTTAGCCATAGCTTTATCTTTCGTGTAAAGTTTTCTATTCTTCGCTTTTTTTATAATATCTTTTCACATTATTTCGACTCCAATAATGGATCCTTTAGGTCAATTTGAGTTATCTTATTTGATAGAGGTTTTGTCTTTTATAATAAAGGTTTTGGGTTCAATATCAAGCAATGATGTAATTTAATGTAATGTAAGAGTAGAGTAGATTTGTCGTTAAAAAAAATAATAAATCCTTTAGATATTTAAATTTCATTTATTTATTAAATATGAATATATTATCTTAAAAAAATTAATGACGTGAAATATTCTAGTATTTTTTTCAGAAATTACCAATTTGATTTAACTAATTTACTTAGTAGTTATTTTTTTATGAACCTTTATTAACTAGCTATCTCTCCACAACCAAAATTGCACACGACAAGATTCATATCCTCACTAATGAGGGAAACCATATGCTACCACGAGCCCCATAATATTTAAACTTATTGGTACTTGGCAGTCTTTTCACGTAGTCTTTTCACTTATAAAAATAATTAATTTATTTTTTAAATATTAATGTTATAAAATTATGAAAAATGAATCAGCATCGATACTATGAAAACTCATGTTTCTTTTATCTTTAACTTTAACATTTACGTTATGTTTTTGAGTTTGTTTAAAGAATAGAAGTGGAAAAAGCAGTAAGAATATGTGTTTCAAAGATTTTTAATAAAAGAAAAATAAAATCGAGTGGAAATAAAAAAAAAGAATATTTATTAATAATCATTTACCATGCTTTCCTTTCTATATGTAAATTGGAAAAAATAACAAAAATTTTAACAACATACAATTATAAAACTTTACTATTTAGCATTTCACGCTTTCAATCTAGCTATTAATTTATGATCCACTAGCTTTAGTAACCTGTGTATTACAGGGGTTGAATAAATAAAATATTAAATATAATAAAATTTTATTAATTATAAAACAATATTTTAAGATAAGATATTAAAATTACGTATGAATAAATACTATAAGTAATAAAACAATAATATCAACTTTTCGCACTTTTATTTTCTTAATTTTTTTAGTTTTTTCCAAAAAAAATTAAACATTATAATTTAAAAAACCATTTTAAAAAGTATCATTTTAAAACTTTTCTTATTATAAATTCTAATTTTAACTATTTTTAGTTTATAAAAAAATAACTATTTAAAAACACAATTTTTATAATGTTTCTTATTTTTTAAAAAGTTTGATGTTTTAGAAAAAAAAATTATAAAAAAATATTTATTTAAAAATATCATTAATAAAAAGATCTCTTTTTTTAATTTATTATAAAACTAATTTTAATCTAAAAATAATTTAAATAATATTATTAGTAATTAATGTAATCGATTGTATCTAATAAAATAATATTTTTTGTCACTTGTCATTCTCTTGATTCATTTTTTTTGCTACTTATTATTCTTGTAGGCACCCTTACATTATTTTTCTCTCCAAAAGTATATTATAGTAATTCAAACACTCAAAGTAATTTTTATCTCTTATTAAAAATTAATTTTATTAATTGCTATATTTATCTCTCTCATCTAGATCTTTTAAAATCAAACTATTTTATTAAAAATAGATTTTATTAAGGAAATTTAAAATCACATCTTTATTAAAAATAGAAATAAAAGAATAAAAATTTTATATAATATGAATTTTTTTAAAACACTAAACTTTTTTGAAACAAAGTATTTTAAATTAGTTATTTTTTAAAAAATTATGAAAATGTGAAATTTTCTAAATATAGTCTTAAAAAATATTAAAATGAATATTTAGAAATAAAACTAATAATATATGAGAGTTAAAAAATAGTATAATTATTATATTTATTGAACTATTACATATATATAATTTTAATCATATTTTATATTAAAATATTATACTAGTAAATTTTCGTGTTTAGTACTAACTATAATTCGTTTACTGAAAAAGTTTCTAGCCTATGTATGTATGTATGTATCTATATGTCAGTCTATCTATCTATATTAAAGAAAAACTAATATAAGATTCAATACAATTGTAAGCCTTACCATACTAATTTTTTTATTTCTTTTTATTATTAATAATAATATTAAATACTAATGATATTACTGATAGCATTTTCAAATAAAAAAATTGTATAATTAAATAAATTAAAAACCTATTTTTTTGTTAAAAACACATTTTTAAAACAAAAATTTTATAAAATACATAATACAGTGAACTTTTTAAAAAAAATAAATTTTTTTTAGAACAAAATATTTAAAAATCATACTTTTTTATAAAACAAAAGTTTAAGAAAAATATATCATTGTTTATTTAATTAAAGTAACTATTTACAAGTATGGTTTTATAATTTATAAATTTTTATTACTAATTGTTAATATTTTATTTATTCAATCCATCACGAGGTAGTAACCTAGTTATTTAATATAAAAGAGAAACGGAAAAAATTTATGAGCAGAAATGTAGTATTGGAACGTGTAGTCACGTATAATTAATAAAATTGTAATTTTATGATGAGTTGAACATGCAACTACTGTCCCTGTTCAGGTTTTCAGTTGGAGTATTTGCTATTACTTACATTTCTTCCGCTATCAGTTGCAGTCCGTACCTTCGTTCTTGGATGATTTAGGCGAAATTACTGATCTTGAGTTTCTGGGTATGGATACTTATTAGTCAGCATAATATATTATGTATACTTTGATGTTTACTTTTGTTTTTATTCAAATTTTGCTATGCTTAGATGTTAATAAGGATTCATCAAATCATTCCTGTGGTTGTTGAAGTGTTAACATAACTATCGAAATTCATTTTGTTCTTATACTCCTTTACTAATTAGAATTCTTGTAGTGACTTATATCAAAAGATTCAAAATCTTGATTTTGTTTTGCTTGATCAATTCAAAACTTTTTTAATCCCTTGTTTGAACTAGGTTTCAAGAAATCACCCCTCTTCATATGCCAAACAGGCTTAACAAGTGAAAAGCTGACTGTTTGTTAAACAGTCAGTGTTTCGGGTTGGTCCTTCAAGTTTCTCTCAACGGGTCAAATGGGTAAACTCTAAAACTTCGATAATAAATTGAAACAAAACAGCTACCATGTATTCTCATACTTTCAACCTCTGATATTTGAATATATATCATGATACATGTTTGTTAAAAGAAAAGATTAGCAAGATGATAGGTGGAAAGTGGTTGAGGAGAATGGTAAGTAAACATTCATGATTCATACAAAGGGAACCCATCGATCTCCCTCCCTATTCGTGTCTATAAATGCAATATCCGCTGTTGATCTTCTATAACTCTCAAGACAATGGAGCAGCATGGTCAAAATGGTGATGCTCACATCATTTCAACAAAAAGGTTGGATTTATTTACCATCTTTTTGGCATAATATGCATGTTCTGTTCTTTACCAAATGTAGATATAAAAGATTTTTTTTTTTATAAAATTATGTGTTCAGTCAAACTTTAGACAATTTGTTAAAATCAAAACATGTGATGAACCAATTCTTGAGTTATAATCTAGTGTTCATGTAGAAACAGTTCCCATTTTTTTGGTTAAAAAGACTGTTTGTGGTCATGTGACAAGGTTGATGGGCAAAGTCGCAGTGGTAACGGGCGGAGCAAGAGGAATTGGTGGGGCCACGGCGAAGTTAATGGCGGAGAATGGGGCGCACGTTGTCATTGCAGATATTTTGGATGATCTGGGAACAAGTTTGGCAAATTCAATCAACGGTCGTTTTGTACATTGTGATGTCTCAGTAGAATCTGATGTAGAAGCTGCTATTCAACTTGCTATTACTTGGAAAGGGAAACTCGATATCATGTACAATAATGCCGGAATTGGAGGTAAACTTTTTAGTATTTTCTAGTGTTAGAACTTAGAACAGTGGTGGAACCAGAATTTCTTAGACCTTTACTGACTGCAGTTAATGGGTCAAACTTATTTTTTTCTTAAAGAAAAGAACCTTAGAGTTTATGACAAAAAACTGACAATGTTGGTGATCGGAGGGTCAGTGAACCCGCTTAGTTCCGCCCATGTGTTAGTTAAAGGTCACAAAATGGTTGTATGCTTATTGAAGATTCAATATATCTCACCCAAATCTTCTTGTACATAGATGAGGGAGGAAGCATTACAACTCTTGATATGAAAAGGGTTCAAAGAATATTTGGAGTTAACATGAATGGAGTTATACACGGAACAAAGCACGCTGCACGCGCTATGATCTCAGGCGGCAAGGGCGGTTCTATCATAAACTCATCAAGCACAGCAGCCATCATGGGCGGCCTTGGATCACACGCGTATACATTAACCAAAGAGGCGATTCTCGGATTAACAAGAAGCTCTTCATGTGAACTAGGCACGTATGGGATCCGTGTGAACTGTGTCTTACCTCATGCTGTGCTATCACCTATGCTAGTGGACGCCTATCGTGGTTTTCAAAAAGATATAACAGCCGAAGAAGTGCAGCAAAAAATGGGCGAGAACGCGAGTTTGTTAACAGGGAGATGTGGATCAGTTGAAGATATCGCACAGGCTGTTCTGTTTTTGGCTAGTGATGAATCTGGATTCATAACGGGCCATAATCTTGTTATCGATGGGGGATATACTACTTCTTCGGTTAACATGACCTTCATTTATCGTGATAAAAAGACAGAATCAGATCATCCTAGGTAGTTAACCATCTGACTCCAAAATCACTGCAAATAATCACTTTATGGATTCTTGAATCATGAAATCTTTTGATGCTGTTTTGTATTTTTTTGAACTATTGTATTTCAGTATTTATTAATACAATCATATTGAAGCTTTAGTATCATATCAAAAACCTATCTTTGACAACATACATGAAAGAAATAACACAGATGTAAGTTGTTTGTCACTAGTGTGTGAAACAAGGTTTGAGTGCTACAAGTCCAAGTGTTTAGTTGTACTGTACAAGTCTTGTTGCTGCTTTTTATTGAAGAATAAGCAGACGACGGAGCAATCGTCCCTTTTTGATGACGGGAACTTCTGTTTCCAAGCTGCGACCGCAGCTACAACGACTGCTTTCGCTGCTGATTCTTCACTCTCTGCTCCCCACACTATTGATGCTACTGTGTTGTTGCTGAGCACATCCCACACCTGCAATTTTGAAGATTTAGTAACCGTGGAGCGAGCGGTTTGACCCGTTGAGTAATCAAACGGGTCAATATGAATCATATCGGTCCAACAACCAAGAGGTCGTAGATTCGAATCCAACTACCCACTCATCTTGATACATTTAACTTTTTGTTTAATATGTAACTCACTAATAATAAAATATAATCTGAGATGATTGATATGATGAATGGTAAAAAGTTGCAGTAGTATGATGAGAATCTGAGATAATATGTATTTGACTTACCCCATCACTTGCAAGAACAATGAACTGATCATTTGGCGTCAGGACGTGATAGGAGACATCAGGAATGGCTATGATCCCGTGGCTTTTGAGCACAAAGTCCCCGAAAGCACGAGACATGGCTAGGCCCGGTGAGTCATGATATGGCAACCACACGCGATCTATATGTGGTTCATCTTTTAACGACATCACCCTACCATTTAACTTCCTTATTCGATCCCCCTCCGCTGCTCAAAAATTAATCACTCATTAGTACAGTATAAAACACATCCCACAAGCCTGAGCTCGAGCCTAAATTTAATATCAACACTTACAAGGTACACTTGGTTTGAGATCAGTGGTCAACTGCACAGGCATGATTCCATTTTCAGCCATTGTTCCAAGAACTGCTCTTGAATCACCAAGATTAGCAATAACCAGATCATCACCCTGTCAAACGAAAAACAATCAATTCATATCGCGTGTTAAACGCGTACAATACAAGGTAATGATGCATCATAAGACAAAGTTTATAACTTTATATTATGGTACCTGTTTGATGACAACAACTGCAGTTGTACCACTACAAGAACAATCTATATGCTCCAAAAGCTTAATCTCCTTATCCATGACTTTAAATGCACTAAAACATGCTTCTCTCCAAATATGGAAATCTTTGGACTCAAAATCATCATGTTCATTTACTGTTTTACCCTTTGCAATGGTTGCATTTCTTTGGTTGATGATTATTGATGGCAACTTATTCCTCACAAATTTACTCACTATTTGACCATTCCTCCCATGCCCATCAAAAACACCACCAAATGCTCCATTTTCCATCCCATAATCCTTCATCAAATAAAAGAAAAACAAACATATTATCAATAAAACATTGAAAACAACAGATGATCGCGCTAAATCGAGTGAAAGTTACCAATGTATAGAAAGAATTGAGATGAGATAGAAACCTGGTAAAGAATGGCAGCATCTTGGTTGAATCCTTTGGAACCTTGATGAGTGTGGATTGAACCAATCTTATGATCAGAAATGGTCTCTTGATAATAAATAACATTTTCATGGCCATAGTCTATCTCATGAATCTCTGGAGATGCTTTGGATATGCAGACACCCATTTCAAATCTTAATAAACAACCCTTCTCAATATACTCTCTTTATACAAAACCAAATGGTATATCGTCATGTATGGGACCCCCTTATGTGTTATATGTATGTGTATATGTGTGTATATTCCAACACAAATTACTATGAGAATAAAAAGAATAAATTTAAACCGTTAAAGTTTTTATTCAGTGGTATCATATTTTTTTAAATCTTGCTCTGCTAACATACAAATTATAACGTTTTGTACATACGAAGCCATTAAACTTATTTTGTTATATGCTTTTAAAAGTTTGATTATTATACAGATGTAGAGGTAATGTAAGTTATAGAAATTTGTTATAATTTTTATATTAGCGAAAGATGAATAAATTTTGAACTTTTCTTGTTTCTTTCATTTAAAAATTTTAAAGACTGAAAAATCACTCTTTCATTATATACCGTATTTTCTTCTAATACATGGTGTTTTACATGCAACCTTTCGTGTTTACTAATTAACGTCCGTTAACTCCCAAGAGATGGTCGAGTTGTCATCATTATCTTGAAATTTTCAATGTAGGATAAGAGATCCAAGGTTGAGACTTTTTTGTATTGGATAATTTAATTTCCCATAACCTAGAGTTTCTTGGTTTAAAAATTTGTAAATATTGTTATTTGGGGATTTATTAATAAAATAAATTATATAATAACTAGAAATTGAATACTAAAAGCAACTTTAATTTCAAACACCGCAACTTGATGCCAAAACATCAATTATGCAAATTTTAATATTAAATAATTAATAGAATATTCATCTTGATCTCATCTTCCAAAAGTCAAATACAACTAGTAATTCACAATACATTATGTTTACTTATCTTTTTTAATCATTTAGATGAACATAAATTGTTGGCTCATAGGAGAGATGAAGAAGCTTGATTTTGACCTAAAGATAAAAAACATTTTGCAACAGCCTTAAAAAACTATAGAAGAACTCATATAACAATTTTTAACACCACACATCTACTTCATGATTCTATTGGTTAGCAAGATTTTAATGAGTTTGTAAATTTCTTTAACAAATTTTCATAGTCAGAAAAATTATAATTAGCAACGTATAAGCAAATTGATAATATATATAACAACTTATCAAAAGATGTTTTATTTCAAACAAATTATTAGCAATCGATTATAAGAGAATAATTATTAAATTAAACAACCTAAAGGTATTAAAATAAATATAATAAAAAAATAATAGAAAGTGGGTAGCCCAAGGTTAAGATAAAGGGGCATCTTAGGTGTAGCAACGTAAGCTTCCAGTTGAAAGTTGAAACCTTGCTCGTTGTCATCATCTTGCCACCATTAATAATTCGAGTTAAATTATTTTAAGAAAACTTAAATTAAAAATAAATATATTTGAAGTCATGTTCTCTTCTTAGTTGGATGAAACAAACCAGCAAGTCGGCTAATATAATAGGACGGTGATCGTGTTCTTTGGTTTATTTAAGTGGCATAAATAAGTGCCCTTGCATATACACCTTAGCAGGATAGAGAGGCATAAATAATAATCCTCATAGTCAATATTAACAAAGGAATAACTTGACGATAAATAGTGTGTTTTCCAACTAAATAATTGTGGTTTAAATCCTGTAGTGTATATATTTGATTGTTTTCCTGATAATAGAAGTTGGCATTTGAAAAAAAAAAACAAATAAATAATTTTTATGATTTACCAAGACACCTTTGACCAGATTCTATAGTCTATGTTATATGTTGTTTAATATTGTAACCGCTGTAAAGTAGTCAAGGTTCATGTAAGCTACTCGAGTCTAAATGATGAAGTTAATTTAATAAACAAGTTTTGGTATAAACTTGATTAACCTAAGCGGGCTTATTATTTATATAATATAAAATACTTTGAACTATATTATAAGTATCATTATATATAATTCAATAACAAAAGATATATAAATATACACTATATCATCTATAATTATAAATATATACAAATATATATATAAATTATTTAAATAATCGCTTAATGATAATTAAATGATTAACAAATAACAATCTAGCTGTTCCTTGAGCTTATAAAACTATTCACGAGTCGAACTCAAGCTTTAGACATGATATATGAAATAATTCTAACTTAGTCATATTTAAGCTCAATTCGGCTTATTTAAGTCGCTACATATATTTGGTATATTGTATAAGACATACACTACAGAGGATACGAGTGATTTTTTAATTCTTATATCGACATTCCAAACAAACATGTAAAAGAAGGTAAATTTTGTTACCCTTGGTAAACATATAAAAAACCTACTTTTATGTAAGTGTATTAATAATATCTAAGTTCTAAATTTTTAGTATATTCATCAAAATTTATATATATTTATGTTATATTATAAAATTAAGTTATATTAAATATAATTAATTAAATAATGCATATTTATTTTCACATAAAGTATAAGATTTTAAACAAACATATGAAACTTAAAAATGAAGGTATAACACCACCGGAGGGGATGGAGGTTAGGTTCAACCATGGCCCCTCTTTGCACTTTACAGAGCAATTACACTCAAAAGATGAGGAAGGGTCCAATCATTATTGATTATATCTCTTCAATTATCGTATAATGAAGGACTTTATATTATTGTTTTGAACTTTATTGAATATAATAATATGAGTTATTGTTGTATTTCTTTTACATTAAAAACGATAAATTTGTGAGTTCTGAAATGGGAAATCGATATGTGAATAAGAACATTAACTCTTATTCTTAAGATTGGGTCTAGTATTATATAGTATATGTCGGGTTCAAGTCCTACGGATGACGCCAACGAATAAGAAAATATTAGTCGTGTGTTGGATTACTGAATATGATCTTCTCAGCAAAAAGCTTCATGAGCAATCTCTATTTGTGTTTTACGTTGTTCCTCATCAGAATAAGACATAACAAACCAACACAGCTAGCTTCGTCATAGAAGGAGGAATCAGTACTTGACCAATCTTCCGCATGAGAATAAATACTTGTATGTAAATAGAATAATTATAGAAAACGTACGAGAGTGATCATTGTGTGTATGAGTGAATTGAATTCAATGTATTATTATTACCTTATCATGATATATTATTGTCGTATCTAAATTTAAGTTTACTACGTCATTCACATGGTGGTGGTGAGCCATGCAAAAGGGCATTCTTGTCATGATTTGTGATTTCCTTCTCATAAGTGAGGATAGAATCTTTCTGTTATTGGAAATGTCACGTAGGCATGACCGTAAATGGTCCTCGCTCAACCTATTAGGTTATAGTATCCCCGACTATAGGGTGCACAATAAATGCTATCTTATTAAGTTAAAAATACTACAAAACAGAATACTCTACGTTCTACAACGAGAAAGATAAAGATTTATAATATCAATCAAATATAAAGTGATTAAAGTCCATTATAATTAAGAGAGCAATTCCTAAGTAGTTGATAACGGTTACCAAATAGAATTATGATAAATCTATAATATAGAATCACAAATATAGTCCTCCAAGTTATTCTCAATATGCACGTCAAACTTCCTAGCAAAATTTGATTGTCAACTCATAATTTGAATATCATTTTCCCCTACAACGAGGATAGTAGATTAAACAAAATAATAATATACAGGCAGGGTCTTATCTACTATTAGAATTGTCAACTCCAACGCATTCTGTGATAATGAATTGAGATTTAAACGAATCAACATATTAAACATCTGAAGTTGTAGACAAATATAACCGTTTAAAAAAAGTTTAAAATAAATATAACATTAGAATGCCAACGACAATTCTTTCGATGGTATTTCAAAACAAAGTTATGAAATCAATCTTTTAACCTCAGTAATTGATCGTCAATGATCATTTTCATTGTAACTAGATTACAGTTATAAAATAATGGAAAATTAGTAATGAAAGAAAAGTTAGATAAGCTATTATTCTTATTCTTATTAATATATTATTAGATTAGAATTCCATATATTAAATGGGCTGAATAAATCCAATTTATTGAAATCAATAGTTTTAAGAAAATTTTGTATGTTAAGTTATCAACCACCAATGATCCTTAGGCCAATGGTTAAGGTAAGGTACTCAATACCTCATTAAAATAAAGAGATGTATTGGGTTCACGTCACACCTAAGACAAAAAAAAAAAAAAAAAAAAAAAAAAAAAAATTACAAAAAAAAAGCGTTTCAGGTTGGGCTAGAGAGTTTTTTCACTTAAAGTGGGTTTCTTCCTAAGGTGATATCAAGTTTGATACTGATAAAGATGGACTGATATACGAGCTTTCATTTGGAAACGTGCCAACCTAGCACCCCAAGCTTCCGTACTTGAAAATGGAGATGATCGGGTGAATCAATGTCCCGTTAGTGATCCAATTAGTTGCTAAAAAATGTTATCAACATTTAGTAAAATAAGAAATAATAAATATTTAAGAAATTATAAATGACAAATAAAAAAGATTAAAATTTTATTTTAAAATATGATATAATTAAAATTTCATAATTTAATAAATTTTAATAAATTATTAGCACTTAAAAACCCCTATCATTTAATAATTTTAATAAACTTACCAGTAAGTAAGATAATTACTTATCAATAAATAAATCACTCAAACAAAATCAATCAAATGATTTCAAAATTAATATTAAAAATTTTTAGGTCGTTTGATTGTGTAGAGAAATAAAAAAAATTATTAATCTAAAATGAAAAAGAGAAATGCAAGAAAGAAAATGAGAAATTCATATAAAGAAAGGAGAATGTAATTTTAGAAGTGTTCAAAATCATTTTCATTAAAATACGTATATGAGTTTAGACGGGAAAACCAACCTTAGAATGCACAAAGTCACGTTACATACCCCAAAAACTTTGATTTATTAGAATAGATAGATAATTACACACATAATTCAAGTACATTCACATAGATGATTTATTTTACTAGACATATTAGAATGTTAGAGTTAGCCAAAAGTCGTCACGTGTTCTTTTCAATCTTTCATTTATTATTTACTATAGATTGTGGTTAAGCGCAAAAGTTTTAGCTTATATATGCATATAACTACGCGAAGAATATATAACTGTAACTCAGACAAATAATATACATGGTGTCATTAATTGTTTACATATTATAATTGTTTTATTATTTTTGAAGTTTTCATAAAGATAGCAATACAAATTAATTTATAGGATGGCAACATTCTTGGTTATCAAAAGACTTTGACTATTTACGTCCTTAATTGCCGGATGGTGGATGATTTCTAAAACAATTGAGGTCAAATTCAAATGCAAAACAAATGTTTTAGGTTCCTTGTAGAGGTACAAGAACTTTAGCTTCACGTGAAAGGGCATTGGTGTTGACAATGCATCTTTAAATATAGTTTTATGATGTAGAAATATTGTGCCATCACACATATTTATGTTTAAAGACCATTATACAATTTCTAGTGCACGTCAACTAGCTTTCAAATGACTTGGTTTGATAAACACATAGCAAGAAGAAATATAGACTAACTTGAGTAAAAAAGATCTAATCATAGGACTAGTCGATCACGCCCATGTTTTTTGGGATTTAAACCCTCAACCTTTTGCTAGAGATATTTCTCAACCATTTAAAGTAAATAAAATGAAAACAAAGGGAACAAGTCATTTGGACCAGATAGAAATATTTGTGACTAGAATCACCCACTTATTTCAAATGTTACAAAAACGATTTTAAACATGGTGATTAAAGACTAGGTACAATCTAGAAATAATTTGCTATATTTGGGACTATTTATATATAATTATTTACTTGCAAGTAATTATTTTTTTAATCTTTAGGTAAACAATGATCTTAATATATATTAAATTTTTTGAAAAAATTATTTTATCAAAGGTTAGACCTAACCCGATAATGACAAGCTCAAAACAAAGGTCTAGTGGTTAATAACTTTACCTAATGATTTCGTATATTTAACAAGTAACAAAAACCAATATTAGTTGAACCAATTGATTGGACATATACGATACAAAAATATTTGGTTATGAACTTATGATTATATTATGTGATAAAATCAACTAAACCATGCATACTCCTACTTGTATGTGAACTCTTAAAAAGCACACATAAGTCAGATACTTCACTCTCTCTTATGACTAATTATCTTTTGCAAGTAGTGCAATTATACAATGTAACAAATAAAATTTGTAAAACAAATATTTTCTAAGGACCACCGTTGTTTGTTCCTACAATCACACCTTTTGTATTCCTTTCAAAAGATCTCAAACTAATGTGAATTTTGAAATTTTTATGGACCTCACAAACACCACAATACGCACTCAACCAAACACAACATGTCTAAAATAACACACTCTCTACCCCTTGTCAACATGTTGATACTTTAATAAATACTAGCTAACCTTGTTAAATACTATGGTACCAATCACACTTTGCCAACTTGAATTTAAATTTTTTTAGAACGACTGACTCATACAATGTCAAATTTGAATAGCTAATACTTTAAAAAAATACGTAGAAAAAATGGTAGATGATATATAATCCTATTCTAGTTTTAGTTTAACGAAACAATTATTTTTTCTTCTTAAAGTACAAACTCACATACTCTCTAAAATTAGTTATAAATCTATACCAATATCTACTATCAAACTAGAACTTTCAGTCACTTACGGAGTAAATCCTCACTACACGTTACAATACTATTAGTTTACTGGCTGCCCTTTGGTATTCAATGAAATAATTAAATATGAAATCACACGTATTTTGAACAAATGTATAGTTTTCTATATTATTTTCTTTACTAGATAACTATGATACTAATAAAATTTTAAAAGATTTAAAGCATTAAAAATCATACACATGGCCACCGTTGCCTCAAACCCTCTCGCCCACAACATACAAACCTAATTGGCAAAGTCTAACTTCTTTGATTTATTTGTTCGATTAATATTTGTGGCCCATTAGATTCTTTTATAATCAAATTAAGATCCAGAATTGTAGCCCAACCTTACTAAATTTATCATCTTCTTCATGGATCTTTCGGTGACAGATTCCATTAATGAAAGTCAAGCTTCTGATCGGCGTTTTAATAATACTAGTTTATATCTCGGGTAATACACGAATTTAATTAATAAAATATTAAATAGTTTATAATAAAAATTATAAAATGATATTTTCAGATAAAATATGATTAAGTTATTTATAAATAATTATTTCAAGTAAAACAATAATAATATTATCTTAAACTCTCGTTTTATGAGATTGTTTTTTTTATATTTTGTTTTTTAAATATAATTTTATTTTTTAATCACCCTTAAAATAAAAAAATAGTTCTAAAAAAGTTAAAATTTCTAGAAAAGTTTTTTGTTTAAGAAAGTTTATGTATCTTATATTTTTTTAAAGGTTGTTTATTTTTTATATAAAAATCTAGTTTATAATTTTTAATGTAGAAATGTTTTAAATAATATAATTACTATTTATTGTTATCATTTATTATGAGAGAGAAGCGGAAAAATCAATATGAGAGAGTATAATATTTCGACACGTGGCGCCTTAAAACCTTCTTTTATTATAATAGATAGATGTGTTTCTCAACGTGCTAAACAATTGCTTTAAACTCATTAAAAACAAGACTACATGTAAAGCTAAAATCAAATGTGCTTCTTGTTCTATTTTAGTTAATCAAATATTTAGTTAGTTGGGTTTACTTTAAAAAAAATAAAAAAAAATATGATAAACGTTAATAGTTTCAACAGGTGGGTGAGAGAAAGTATGTGATTTTTTTCAAGATTTTTTCTTATGTTCTTGCAGATTCTTGCTGAGAAAAAGTGCGTGAGTATGACTGTTCAAAAAGTTCGCTTGAAATTTGCTCGTTTGAAATTTGCTTGCTCGAAATCAGTACGTTTATAAACGAGCTGAGCCAGCGTGGCTCGGTTTGTATACGAGCCTGAGCCAAGGTAAGCTTGGCTCGTGGCTCGCGCGTTATTTAACTCATTGACTCGCTTATATTAAAGCCTACTTAAATTATAAATTACAAATAAAATTTATGTCATATGATTTAAATAGACCATAGAATGATAAATATATGGTAATTTGACATTTTATACTAAATAAATTGAAGAATAAAAATACAGAAGATGATCATCTTATAAAATATCAATTTCATATCATTGTTTCAAATAGTTAAGCTAAACAAACATAAAAGATTTTGTATTTTGTTTTTATATGTATATATAAAGATGTTTAAAAGTACAAAATTATTCTTTTTTATTTAACAAGTTTGCTAGCGTGTTGGCTTAGGTCGGCTCGTGTATAAACGAGACGAGTCTGAGCCCACTTAACTTGAATCTGCTCAACTCGCTTACAGCCTTATATGTGAGACCCAGATTAAATGCCACTTGATTAGGGCTGTCCAAACTGCTCGACGCTCGAGGATCGCTCAACGATCGATCGGAAAATGCTCGGAAAATGCTCGTTTAAATTATGCTCGGTTGTAAAACGAGCAGAGCGGCTCGGATCGGTTTGTAAACGAGCAGAGCGGCTCGGATCGGTTTGTAAACGAGCAGAGCACGAGCAAAGGTCCGCTCGCTCGACGCTCGCTCGGTTTTGCTCGAATATATATATATATAAATATATAAATATATATATATATATATATATATATATATATATATATATATATATATATAAATATATATATATATATATATATATATATATATATATATATATATATAACATATAATGTATAATATTTTTCTTCGTTTCTACTTTATACTTTAAAGTAATATTTTTGGTATCTTTTTAATGTCTTGAAATCTGCAAAAGAAGAAGAAAAATTGGAAATTGATGTCTTGATTCCAGATGAGTGTAGTAACAACTAATAGATATAAAAGGTATATATTTCTATAAAACCTTTGTATGTATATTGTTAATAATATTGAAGCCTACAATATATACTATTATGCTTAGTCTAAAATGTTTAATTAAACATTGCTTTTGGTTTTTTTTAGGTGGACATGGAAATGGTCGTGAAAATCATCATTGGTGGACTTTATAGAGATTAGATATATTGTCTTTCTAAAAATTTTAAGTTTGACTTAGAACTTAATGTGTTTGAATTTGTATTTTGTGTAACTTTTATTTCGTATGGTTTTTTGTTAACTTGTTAGGTTTGTTATTGGAACTTAAAACTCTTGAATGAATGAAAATCCGAGCTAAACGGAGCCGGTATGTATTTTGTTATGCTAAATTTGTTATAAAACCGAGCGAAACCGAGCTGCTCGGTTAGATTCGATCCGAGCACGAGCATGACTTTTCCGCTCGCTTTTATAAATTCGATCCGATCCGAGCGGCTCGATTTTAAATCCGAGCGAGTTCGAGCATACCTTCGCTCGGATCGTATCGACTCATGAACAGCCCTGCACTTGACATTTAATACTTCAATCTTTAAATACTTCAAACTTTCTTAAAACTACAATGCAATCCTCATCAATCTTCAAGCACAATGAGTAGTGACCCTAAAAGTTCCATAAACGAAAGGATTAATCCTTTAACTTTAGCATTTTCTAACTAAACACTAAAAATAAAACATTTTAGCGTTACAGTATATTTACGAAAATGATGAACTGCTATATTTCAAGGGGTGTTGCACGAGTAAGCTTCTTCGAGTTTCATGTCATACTTCTTGTAGGTCACATATCTAGCTCAAATTACAATTTAAAATTCTGTTGTTAGTACGGTATTAATTAGTCACGTGAGATTTTCACGAGTTGTCTTGAACACCATAAAAAATAGTAAAATTCTTAGGCTAATAAAGGTAAATATTTATAAATTGTAGAGAATTTGTAACCACAATTATTTAATACAATACCAGACAACAGATTCTTTCGAATCTCAGGTACATACAACATTTTATTTAATACTAAACATTTTCCAGAAGTAAACACAAGCTTCACATTTCCTAGTCCCTTGATTGGTTCGGTTGCAACATTGTCCATTTTTAATAATGATCCATCTTCAATTGGTTGAAAGTCCTTGAACCAACGAAGATCTTTACACACATGACTAGTTGCTCCCGAATCAACCCACCAAGCAACATCATCATCTTGCACATAAAATGATTCAGAAATTAGTGATACATAATTCTCACACGAATTATAATTTGAAACTAAAATCTGACCTTGTTGCTTTCCCGGATCCTTAGATCCACTTGGACCAGCATCATTCTTGCCTTTACCAACTCGACAATCCTTCTTGAAATGACCAGGTTTGTCACACTTCCAACATGCTAACTTTGGCTTCTTGTTGGGGCCTTTGTTGTTGTTATTGTTACCTTTAAACTTTCGTTTGACTTTAAACTTGTTGGCATTCTTTGATGATTCACCTTCTTCCACCATATTCACTTGTGAAGGTCCAACCATGTTTTTGTCCTTAACTTTGTCACTCTCTTGAGCCCTTAGAGACTCTTTAATTCTAAAGTGACTACCAAGTTGTACCAGACTCAATTCCTCCTTATTATGTTTCAAAGTATGTTTGAAATCTTTCCAAAAAGGAGACAGTTTGTCAATTATACTAGAAACCGAGATGGATTCATCCATCCTCATATCATGTTGAACAAACTGTCCCAGAATCCTTAACAATTCATTGTATTGTTGCATGACAGGCCTTGAATCCATCATTTTGTAATTTATAAAATTACTAACCAAAAATTTCTTACTTAAAAAATCTTCTGCCATATATTTGGATTCAAAGGAATCCCACAGTTCTTTTGCAAATTCAACAGTTTGATAAATATCAAACAGGGAATCAGACATACCATTTAAGATGTGACCACGAAAGATGTAGTCATCGTTCTCCTACTTGCATCGCCTCCTAGTCTGTTTCAGAGTCTTGTTTTCCATCAATTCTGGCATGAGAGTACTTAGAACATACACAACCTTCAAAGTGGTCAACAGTAAATGCATCTTCTTCTGCCATCTTCGAAAGTCTTGTCCTTCAAACTTGTCCAACTTCACGAATTTACTTGTCATATCTTTCACAGAATCACCGTCCGTCATCTTCAACAACGAATTGTTTCAATCTCTGTAAAGAATTTGTAATAAAGTGATCAATAACTTGAAAAACTTGAGAGTTGCAAGTTCGCTTTCAGATTGAAACTATTTGGGTTCACACCAAATATTCAATCGGATAAAACTCAAGTTTAGAAATCGAAGTATGAATTCGTGTGTGTTTCAAGAACGTGAACCAGAAGAGAAGAAGTAGAAGAAGAAGACCAATCTTGTACAAATTCGAATTACTTCATGGATGGGGTTACTACATTCGGCAGTTTTTCTCATGCAAATTTACACTTTTTACCCTATAATTTCACATGTGAAATTTTGGGAAAAAAACAAATTTTAGTGCATTTTTGATAAAGCAATAAAAATTCTAGCTAGATCCCAGCCAGGAGCTCTGCCCCTTGCACCCCGCCAGGGGCTGCCGCCCCTTGGACCCCGCTCCCAGAGGCGCTGCCCCGAGGCGTTGCCCCCTTGAAACCCCCATCGCTTAGGGGCTTCGCCCCTAATCCCTAATAAGGTTTTCAATTTCAAAGATCATAATAAACTCAAACAAGTGTGCACTCCCCGCACCTTGACTTGTTTGATGGATATTATGATCAAATTGGTCGTTAATCAATTCAATTACACTAAAATATCTAATATAAATGGTGTGTCGCTCGTGATAGGCTTCCAAACATTTTAAATTTAGCTTGCATGTTATCGATATGATTCTACTTCATATCCACTTTATGATATTATATTATTATTTGTGTGGGTTTTCACAGTATTGAATATTGATTTGTTGCTTTTTCTACGCCTTATTCTTTTTAACTTGTTATTACTAGAGCAATTAATATGTTGTTAATTTTTTTGTTTAGTGCATGAGTTTTCAGTTTTTCTTTAGTTCTTTTCCAAGGAGGATCCTTTGGGGTTTGTTTCCTTTTTAAAGAGAAATAATAAGTTGATTATATATTTAAGGGTAATTGATGTTATTTATTATAATTTGGTTTATTCAAGATCGAATAATTAAAAAGTACACATGTAATCAAGGCGTAGTACACACTCATTTAAGAATGTTTTTAATTTTGAAACAAAGAAACCACAAAGGTTCAAAGGGGGTAAAGCCCTCTTGACCACATGAGCAGGTTCTAAGGGACAACGCCTAGTGGCGGTAGTAAGTTGCTTTGGTTTTACTCGACTAATGAAAAGTTGTATTAATTGATAAATAGAAAAATCTAATAAACTATAGTAAGTTACGACTGATTATCGGAAGAAACTATGATCAACAACTTGGTGATTTGTAGTAACTAAGAGCAGTAATTTATAGCAATCCAAGCATTTGTAGTAACTGATGATCAGCATGAATCAAAACATCAACGACAAGTGTGGTTAGCAAGAACTAAGTAGCTTTTGATGGGCAGATCTTCACTAGTAGCACAGTCATAGTAACTATGTTACTATTAGTGGACTTTTCATTAGTGTAACTGAGGCGGTTGATAATTTTACTACTAAGCCTTATACTTTTTCATGGAAAGTAGTTAGCAACAGTTCATTGCAATTGTTCAACCCTTGTATAGAGAATTCATTTGGTTTGATTTCAATAATCTCTTAATGCAATTTTCATAGAATAATTCATACTTCGCTCTTTGCATGGAAAATACTCTAGGTATGAATAGATTATTGTTTTCATATAGACACGAAATGCTTTAATTTGAAAGCAAATTCTCTACACGATTCAAAACGCGATCTAGGGCAATAACAAAATCCAAAAACACAACCGAAGATGCAATATTGAACGAAAAAATTGATTGACAACATATATTCCACCTACAGATATTCTAAGTCTTTAGCAAAATACATGTAACACTTACAAATATTTCAATAAAATAAAATAAAATAAATCATTACTAGTAACAATATTGTTATGATTTTATAGCACATATATTAATTAATGTGATGTAATATCATGTAATCTTATGTAATATCATGTAATATGATGTAATAAGTGCAATGTGGTGTAATATTATATAATCTAATATACCCCAACATCGGTGCCGATCTATGACGTTGATAAGCGACATGTTTTCGTAGAGAGAACTCGTGTGTCGCTTCCAAAATCCAACCGTTTCTCTCTTTCAACGGCTACTTTTGCATGGTGTGATGTGACATGGGTGCCCCGACTTTATATAAGTGTATAGTGTAATACGACATGGTTTAACATATCACATTTTTATTTGTGGGTTTCATGACGTGGTGAAAATTAATGGCATAAGTGCCCATCCACCCTTATGACTTTTATTTATTGTGCTCCAATGAGATCATTAAATGCTATATGAGCATTTTCGTGTATAAATATCACAAGGAATAACATGAAATTTTCCCATAACCTTAAAGATATCCTAGCTTCATAGAAGAATCATGATGACTCCATTTCAAAAAGCAACCTTATGTATCATGTTGATTTTCGTCTCTGGTGAACTATTCTCATTTCTTTTAATATACTCTCAATTAAATAATATACATATTGTTTCAATGTTGTTTATGTTGTTTCTTTTGTTGTTTGTGACAGGAATGGTGAAGTTCCCCCAAGTTTCACTTGCTATAGATTATACTCCTTGTACGACCGATAAAGATTGTCTTAAAGAATATTGTATACCAGAAGCAACTCCTAAATGTATCGATCATAAATGTGTTTGTAAATGGAAGTACAACGTGCGAGAAGCTGAACTAACAACTCGTAATATCAACCGAGATGTGGATGAAACATTAACCAGTGCACCATGAGTTGTAATTATGTAAAATCAAGTGCTTGAGTTATATCCTGAATTCCTAATTATAGTTTAATAAAACTCTATATATAGTTTATATCGTAACTGAATTTTTGTTATTTTAGATTTTTTCTTAGAATCATTATTAAAGAACATGATATAGAAGGTTGATGAAAACCATTTTAATGACCCAACTTACTTTTTTTCCACTTTAATTTATAATATATATAACAATTTAAAAATAATAACTACTAACCAAACGAGTCACACTTTAATTTCAGGAGTTTTGGGTTCGAAACCCGGATGACTCCTCCTGTTTTCTATGATTTTTTGGAGAATAACGTTTTCGTTACTCTTTGATATTCTATCCAAACACGACTGATGTATTTGAAATGAAGTGGATTACATGTTCTAGTGTCTCCGGTACTGGTATGTGTCATGGTTGGATTATTGATTAAGGAGTTAACTGTTGGAGGATGAGTTTTGTAATTCCAAATAAATGAGGGTGTTTGTTGTAATATTTTGCTTTCGGTTAGTTTTGTTTGTTATGAACTTGTATAAAAGGTGTAATCGGGTAGGTTTTTAATATACGAATTCATCAGTGTTCAGTCATCTTCTTCACAATCTTGGTGCCTTTTTCTTTCAATTGGTATCAGAGCGAAGGTTGAAGCGCTCAAGAAGTTGATCCAAAGGACTGGATCTGGATACTCGGTTTAGAGCTACGTACCAGCGAAGAACGAAGATGACGGAAACAAGTTCGAACAACCAAATCGTTGTTAGAAATAACTACACGACGATTCCATTGCAATGCCCAATCCTAACAACTTCCAATTACACAATCTGGGCCGTAAAGCTGAAGGCAATCTTCAACGTCCATGGATTGTGGGAAGTAGTAGAGCCGACGGAAGGAGCTCAGGTGGATCCGAAGAAGAATAATGCTGCAATTGCATACCTGTTTCAAGCGATGCCAGAAGAAATAGTACTTCAGGTGGCAAAGTTCGACACTGCAAAAGAAATCTAGAACGCCCTGAAAACGAGATTTGTAGGAGTCGATCGTGTAAAGAAAGCCCGATTGGTCACTCTAAAGAGTGAATTCGAAGCACTGAGAATGAAGGAGGCAGAGACCATAGATGAATTCGCCGGAAGGATTAGTGCGATTTCATCTAAAGCGACTGATCTCGGGGAACCCTTCACTGACACCGTCTTAGTTCGAAAATTACTCAATTCTGTTCCAGAAAGGTTCATCCAAATTGTAGCATCAATTGAGCAATTTGTCGATCTCGACACCCTCCTCTTTCAGGAAGCAATAGGGAGATTGAAAGCCTTCGAAGAAAGAACCAAGATGAATTCGAAGAAGCCTTCAATTAAGGATGAACACTTGCTGCTCACTCACGCCGAATGGAAAGCTCAATCAAAAGAGACAGATCAAAGGAAAAGAGGGAAAGGAAAGACCGATCGTGGCACAAGAACATTCGAAAAGGGAAAAGATTCTGTAAAAGATCAATTGAAGTCCAACAAACAGCTTGATAATAAAGGAAAGAAGGACAAATCGAAAATTAGATGCTTCAAGTGTGATGAATACGGTCACTATGCATCTGAATGTCCAGGTCAAAAGAAGAAAGATGCTGAAGCCAATTTGACTCAAACTGAAGATGATGAAGAACCACCATTATTCATGGCACAACTTGAAAGTCATCAAACGGCAGTATTCCTACATGAACTCAATGTGTTTCCTACGCAGTTTGGGGTGCAAGCAGATGAAGAGGATGTCTGGTACTTAGACAACGGGGCTTCCAATCACATGAGCGGCAAGATATCTTTGTTCTCCACTCTTGACAGAAGTGTGGGGGGTAAAGTAAGATTTGGTGATGGATCATGTGTTGAAATAGAAGGGGTTGGTTCAGTGTTATTAGAAGGAAAGAATCACGAACAAAGACTCCTGTCAAATGTGAACTATATTCCACATTTGAGAAGTAATAGTTTGAGTTTGGGACATGCGACCGAAGGAGGTTGTGAAGTGAAAATGAAAAATGATCACCTTTGGTTGTCTGATCAGGGTGGCAGACTTCTGATGAAAGCTCCAAGATCTCAAAATAGACTTTATAGAGTTGTCTTGAGGACAGGAGTACCAACTTGTCTTCTGTCAAAAGTTGAAGATCCATCATGGTTATGGCATGGAAGGTTGGGGCATGTAGCCTTCAAAACATTAAGTCTCATGACTCAAAAGGAAATGGTAAAGGGAGTACCAAAATTAAGACAACCAAATCAGCTGTGTGCAACATGTTTGGCAGGAAAGCAAGTAAGACATCCCTTCCCTGCCCAATCTGCATATAGAGCAAGTGAACCACTAGGTCTGGTGTCAATGGATCTATGTGGTCCAATCACTCCTACAACCCAGGCAGGCAACATGTACTTTATTCTATTAGTAGATGATTGCACAAAGTACATGTGGTGCTATATACTTGAAAAAAAGGATGCTGCATTAGCAGTGTTCAAACTTTTCAAACAGAAGGTTGAGAAGCAATATGGCCTAAAAATCATGGCACTCAAGTCAGACAGAAGGGGGGAGTTTACTTCTAGTGACTTCCAAATGTATTGTGAGGAAGAGGGTATTGCTAGATTACTCACATCACCCTACTCTCCTCAACAGAATGGTGTTGTGGAAAGAAGAAATAGAACTATTCTAAACATGACTAGAAGCATGCTTAAAGCAATGGAAATGCCTCAGATTTTTTGGGCAGAATGTGTTAGGCACTCAGTCTATATTCTAAACAGAGTGTATACAAAGTCATTAAGAGAGAAGACACCCTATGAGGCTTTGAAAGGTAGTAAGCCAACTTTGTAACATCTAAAGATATTTGGGTGTGTTGGCTATGTGAAAAGCACTCAGCCTGGGTTGAAGAAGCTGGATGATAGGAGTACACCAATGGTCTACTTGGTCCAGAAGAAGGACAAAAGCACATAGAATGTATGATGTAACTACAAGAAAGATAGTTATTAGTAGAGATGTGTACTTTGAGGAAGGGAGACACTGGGATTGGAAGGGATTAAGTACAGCAGAGTATGCTGTGGATCATGATAGCAGAAGAGATTTTATTGTGGCAAATGATTTTGTAAACCACCTTCCAGTAGAGCATCAAGTTCCAGTGGAGCATCAAGGTTCTGAAAATGGTTTAACAGGGACTGAGGGTGATATGGAGAACATTGAGACTCAAGGAGTGCCTGTTAACTCTCAAGCTCAAAGCCAAGCTCATGGTAATAATGAGATTGGGCAACAATCAGAGCTTAGAAGGTCAAGTAGAACTCACAATCTGCCATCTAGACTAAGTGATTATATGCTAGATGAAAGAGTAACTCCTGCTGTGTTAAGACAGGAAGAAAATGAAGGAGTAGAGTTGCTCCTTGCTCACAAGGAAGAGCCACTAACTTACAAAGAAGCTGTTAAAGAAGAAGTGTGGAGAAAAGCAATGGATGATGAAATCCAAGCAATAGAAAGAAACAATACTTGGGTATTAACAGATAATCCACTAAGATGTAATCCAATTGGGTTGAAATGGGTGTTTAAAGTAAGGAAAGATGCCATGGGAAATGTAACCAAGTATAAGGCCAGGTTGGTAGCAAAAGGATATGTTCAGCAGCTTGGAGTTGACTTTGAAGAGGCATTTGCACCAGTCGCCCGGATTGAAACAATTAGACTGATACTTGCTGTATCAGCCAAATTGGGTTGGAATGTCTTTCATATGGATGTCAAGGCAGCATTCCTTCATGGGGATTTGAAGGAGAGTGTGTATGTAAAACAACCAGAAGGTAATGAAAAGAGGGGAGCAGAGTCAAAAGTATATAAGTTGTCTAAGGCCTTGTATGGTTTAAGACAAGCCCCCAGGGCTTGGAATCTCAGGCTGGATGAAGTTTTAAAGGAGCTTGGGTTTAGAAGGTGTCAACATGAGCAGGCAGTGTATGTTAGAAGGAAAAATACATTTTTGCTGATTGTAGGGGTGTATGTTGATGACTTGCTTGTAACTGGAAGTAGTCAAAATGAAGTTGATTGCTTTAAAGAGCAAATGAAAACCAAGTTTGAGATGACAGATTTGGGAGTACTGTGTTATTATCTTGGGATAGAGGTTGCACAAAGAAAAAAAGGAATTTTTATTAAGCAGTCAGCTTATGCAGCTTAAGTTGTGAAGTTAGCTGGTTTGGAAGGCTGTAATGATACAAAGACACCTATGGAACCTGGCTTGAAATTATTCAAATCAGAAGGGGGTGATTTAGTTGATTCAACACTGTATAGGCGTTTGGTTGGATCTTTGAGGTACTTGACTCAGACAAGACCTGATCTGAGCTATGCTGTTGGTTATGTAAGCAGATTTATGCAAGAACCTAGAAAAGATCATCTGAAAGCTGTAAAACATCTAGTTAGATATGTGAAAGGTACCTGCTACTTTGGTATAAAGTATGGTAAAACTGAAGGTGGTGGTCTTGTGGGATTCAGTGACAGCAATCATTTGACAGATAGTGATGATGGGAGAAGTACCTCAGGCAATGTATTCTATTATAATGGGTCTTTAGTTTCTTGGCATTCACAGAAGCAACCGATTGTTGCTTTATCTTCTTGTGAAGCTGAGTTTATGGCTGCAACTTCTGCAGCATGCCGGCTATCTGGTTACAAGGGTTATTGGAAGAGATTACAGGAATTAAACAAGAAGTGGTGGTATTACATGTGGATAGCAAATCTGCGATTGCTCTTATGAAAAATCCTGTTTTTCATGGAAGAAGTAAACATATTAATACTAGATATCATTTCATAAGGGAATGTATTGAGAATGGTCAGATTCGAGTTGAATTTGTAAGTAGTGATATGCAGAAAGCAGATGTTTTGACAAAGGCGTTGCCTAGAGTAAAGTTTGCTCAAATGAGATCGTTGTTAGGAGTTTTGGATTTGCAAGGAGGTATTTGGAATTAGAGGGGAGTAATGTTGGAGGATGAGTTTTGTAATTCCAAATAAATGTGGGTGTTTGTTGTAATATTTTGCTTTCGGTTAGTTTTGTTTGTTATGAACTTGTATAAAAGGTGTAATCGGGTAGGTTTTTAATATACGAATTCATCAGTGTTCAGTCATCTTCTTCACAATCTTGGTGCCTTTTTCTTTCATTAACTAGCACACGACAACATTTGATAAAAACTTAAATAATTTTATAGTCATGTCTCATTTTAATATACAAGTTAAAGATCTTAACGACGCCTTTGCAAAAGTAACTAAAATCGGATAGATTAGATTAAATGAAAATGTTTTCTTATTAGATCATGTAATCTGTTCCGAATGAATTTTGTTGCGTATGACGTAAAAAGAAAAGATTTATGGTTCGATCTCAGGATACATATGTTGAAAAACTTAACCAAGCGCACACAATAAATACGATTGTATGAATAAACACTAGTCAACACTTTTATAAATATCAAAGACCACAAACTCATAAAGTCTTTAACCCTGTATTATTGTATATAATATATAATACTAATTATCAATTTATTTATGTTTTATGGGTTTTACTTAAATTTTAGTGGGTTGTATTCACTTTTGGTTTTTTTATTTTTAATTTTATTACTTTTAATACAGTATTTTTACATCTTTTACAACTTAACTTATATAATTTTTTATTTTCAACTTTAGTTCCCTATATTTTTCATCTTTTATAAAATCTTCGTTTTACGTTTTAGTTTAAATTTTACGAGTTCAAACACTATGACGCAGTTGATAGTTATAACTACTAAATCTTATACTTTTACACGAAGAGTAGCAACACTTCATTGCAATGGTTCAACTCCAGTATATAGAATTCATTTGGTTTGATTTTAATAATTAATTAATACAATCTTCATAGAAAAATTCATATTTTGCTCTTTGCATGAAAAATACATTGATTGACAATATAAATTTCATCATCATATATTCTAAGATGTAATGCTGAACGAAAAAATTGATTGACAACATAAACATTATCTAGGGCAAAACAAAATCCAAAAGTACAACCTAAGATGTAATGTCGAACGGAAAAATTGATTGACAACATAAATTTCACCATCAAATATTTTAATTCTTTAGCAAAATACATGTCACGCTTACAAACACTATAACAAAATAAAATAAATCATTAATAGTAACAATATTGGTATGATATTATAGTACATATATATGTAACGTTATGTAATATCATGTAATCTTATGTAATATCATGTAATATAATGTAATGTGCGAAATATCAAAAAATGCATGTAATGTAATGTAATATTATATACAGTGGCGGAGCTTGAACTTTATCGTAAGGGGGGCGGGGGCGAAATCAAATTTTTTTAGGGGGGGCGAACTTGATATTTATATAAAAATTTACACTACCTGACAAAAAATTTACACTATCGTACTAAAATTTAACACTACGGGCGAAAAAACAGGGGGGGCGACGGCCCCCCGGCCCCTATAAAGATCCGCCAATGATTATATAATCTAATATACCATATCATATCATACTATAACATAAAGATTTCTCATTTTAAGCATATTTGAATCATGATTCAAGTTACTTTAAAACAAATTTATTTAAGAGATTTCAATCATTCTAAAGACACTTTTAAACTAAACTCTTATAATAGGCAATATTTTTTAAACTAAACTCTTATAATAGGCAATATTAATAGTAGAAAACAAATGATCCTAAGCTCAAGTGATTAAGATGAGGTATCCTAAAATTTTAATAAAGTAAGTGGATGTATTGTGTTTAAGTCTCACTTGAGACAAATAAAAGGGGAAGGTTGTAGGTTGAGCAAAAAAGTTTTCTCACCTATGATAAGTTTCTTCCTAAGGGTGATCTCAGGTTCAGGATTGAGGTTCCCAGACTTTAGTAATGGAGTGATCGGACGGGTCAACAGCACGTTAGTGATCCAATTAAACGTTAAAAATTTATAGTAGAAAAACATGTATTTTTTTTTGAACGGCAGAAAAGCATGTATTAAATGAGAAGTTAAAAGTCTTTTAACAAATGATATCATTGTATTTTGGAAATATCACATTTTATAACCACGATTATCATGCTTGCTTTGGGAAGATTTGAGCCGTCATTTACAAAGATAACAATTAGTATGATAAGAAACATTATGACTTTTATTTTATTGTGGTGCAATGGGATCATCAAATAGATATTTTCAAGTTAAAAAATATATCAAAAGGAATAACTCAATTAAATGTATCATGTTGATTTTCGTCTTTGGTGAACTATTCTCATTTCTTATAATGTACCCACAAATAAAACATATATTGCTTCAATGTCGTTAATGTTGTTTCTTTTGATGTAGGAATGGTGAAGTTTCCCCAAGTTTCACTTGCTTTTATTTATTCTCTTTGTACGACCCATAAAGATTATAAGTTGTAGGAACCGTTCATATAAAAATTAGGGTTATTGGATTTTAATAGTCTCAACTTTCATTTATTAGTCGCGATTAATCTCAAGTCAGGAAATGTTTACAAACACTCCCAACTTTAATTTTATTTTCCTTCAACGATCTCTAACCAACTGAGAGTTAACAGCGTTAGTTTTTCGATGACGTGGATTGTTTATATGGCCAAAACATTAAACAGAAAGTTAAAATCAATCATCTAGTCCGTCAATCTGAAACTTTTGCACCTTTAAAACCCGTCAATCTTCACCTTTTGATTTGAACCACTTAACTTATTCGAGGTAGATTTCAGGTGACGTTGGAGGCTAGACACCGATAAACAGACTTGATAGAGACTGGGCAGCGACATAGTTGAAAAATGGCTCAATGTTGGCCCCATTTCATCAAAAAAGCTAACGGAGGTTAACTCTCCGTTAGTAAGAGATCATTGGAGGAAAATAAATTCAAAGTTGGGAGTATCTACAAATATTTACTGAGTTGGGAGTAATCCTGGCCAATAAATGAAACTTCAGATTATTAAAATCCAATAACCCTAAAAATTAAACTAAAATAGTTTTTTTTAATATAAGCAATACAAAGGAATATAAATTAAAAATTACAATGCTCTTTACAATTGTAAAACTATAGAAATGGAAGAACATAAATATAAAAAGCTGAGGATCGTGTTAAATACGGGGGCCTTAAAACAAATTCCAAGTCTCCTAGGAGAATCGTTTTATTTTCCAGGATACAATAGCCGAAGCAGTTGGTACTGTCGGGATTGATCTAAAACCCGAATTTGATTGTAGAAGAGAAACCAGAGATGAAAGATGTTTAAAGAACCTGTTTGTTGCAGGTTTTCGAGTTGTATTGGTGTGTCTGTCTACTGAAGCACTCTCAGTATTTATAGTGGAATTCGAACCAGCTTAATGACCGACTTACGTTTTTTTTTTTTTTTAATTTTCACTTTAATTTCTTATAGACTATATTATATTTTTTGAACGACTAATTGGATCACTGGCGGCCACTGTCCTATCCAATCATCTCCATCACTCGAGTACGGAATCTTGAGGCACTAAGCACACGTCCCCAAAGGAAAGCTCGTATATCAATTCATCCCCATCAGTCTCGAACCTGAGACCATTCTCATGAGAAAACTCACCTTAGATGAGAAAATCCATTAGCCCAACCTAAAACCCACTATTTTTTGTGTCTTAGGCGGGACATGAACCCAAAATCTCTCTCTATTTTAATGAAGTTTTAAGATATCTAACTTTAATCATTTGGATTAAGGATTATTAGTATAGATTAAATTGCATGATTCATCCTTTATCTGTATAAGTAGTTATGAATTAGATCTTTAATCTTCTATAAGTTTATTAAACATTATTATTTTAATGGTTTGTAACAAATACATCTTATTATACTAACCATCTCATTACCCCAAAATGACTAGTCTTGTAATAAAATTAAAATTAAATCATGTACTTTACTAGTTATTAAACCCCACCCTCACCCAACCCCTTGGGGTGTTCATGTTTCGGTTTGACTGTGAAATCATCCAAACTCGTCATTGGTTTGCTTTTACGGTCAATTTTTAAAATTATATCGATTGTTTCAAAAACTTTCATACCATACTAAATAGTTTGGCTTGCAGTTTCGGTCAAATACTGTTTGTACTAACCTGACCGGACAATTACGTATGTACTATCAATTTTCTTCGAAATTTCCCTAAATTAAATCGGCTTAACAATGGTGATTCATCATGACCTCACACTGTGGGCTCTCATTTTAAATTAAGATTTGCAATGCTATCTTATTTATAGTTTAATACTTAATTGGAAAAATAATACAAATAATACTTGAAAATTCAAACTCTAAAACCAAGCCCTTTGTAAATGTTTGGTTCGGTTCCGTTTAATTTTCAAGGGTTCAGTTTTATGTTACGATAATCAAAAACCGTTTGTAATGTTTTGACTCATGGTTTGACATAAAAACTGTAAAAATCAGACCGTCAACAACGCTACGAACCCTGCCCGTCGAAATATAAATTACAAAAACATCTAGTTAATGATTAATAACAATTTAGTTAGGTATTTATATAATTTATATTTTACACAATTCTTCCTTTATTTAAATTACAAGAATAGTCCTTTTGGAATAAAAAAATAATTTATACATGAGTTTAACAAACAAATCTAATGACAGTTAGTATTAAGGATATATTTGTTATAAACCATTGAACTATAAAAGACGTTCTATGCACTTATTAAAAATTAAGGATCTAATTCATAATTAACTATATATATAAATGATGAATCATGAATTTACTCTTTATTATATATAATAACTAGGTTACAATCCCGTGTAATACACGAGCTAAATAAATTTACTGTTATATGGTTAATAATATAAAGAATTATGTCTTAAATATTGTGTATTATACGTATTGAATAAACTCATTTATTACACATTTGAAAATTTGAAGTTAACATATTTGAAATTTTATTTATGGATAGTTATTAATTAAGAAAAGCATTCATAATTAAGAGGAGAGAGAAGCGGGAAAACTAATTATTAGATGGCCTAGGATGGTGACAAGTGTCCAGAATTATTTTTATTTATTAGTATAGAGATTTAAAAAGGATAAATACTAACAAATGAGTCACACTTTAATTTCAGAAGATTTTAGGTTCGAAACCGACTAGCTTTCAATAAAAAAAAATGTTTAATATTTTTAAGCAAAAAATTTTAAAAAGTTAATATCATTGTTTTATTACTTATATCATTACTAATACGTAATTTCAATTATAACTTATCTTATAATATTGTTTTATAATTAATAAAATTTTATTTTATTTATTTAACCCGTGTACTACACGCTAGTTACTTTAAGTATATAGATGTAACACTTTTAACCGTTTAAAATTTTAATGATTAAAATTAATTTAAATTATCTTCTTTGAGAATTTCCGCCTTGACACTTTAAAAGCAAACGGCTCATAATAATATCACCTATTAAAGAGAAGTTTATATCTTTAACAAACGTTACAACATATTTAAAGAGATAATTAAGTGGTATATTAAATGGAAACAATTGCTATTACTTTTACATATTTTGGTGTAAAAGGGATCATTAAATGCTAGGTGATCAAAATGACCATATTAATTTATGTATAAATATCAGAAGCAATAACTTTAAAATTTCATAAGCACAAAGATATTCTAGATAGTACTTTATTAGAAAGATGAAGATGACTCCATCAAAATATTCATGCTTATGTATCTTGTTGGTTTCATCTCGGGTACACTACTCTTGGTTCTTCTTAACGTTCTCCTAAATGATATATATGTAGCATGCTTCAATATTGTTGTTAATATTTATTCTTTTGTTATTATTACAGGCGTAATGAGGTTTCCTCAAATTTCACATGCGGATGATTATCCTCCTTGTGACTTCGTTGGAGATTGTCCTCAATGTCCAAAGAATTCAAGTCCTGCATGTCTTAATCATCATTGTGTTTGTTTAAGGCCCCCGAAGACTCCTACTATGGACGGAGACATCAATTAGAAATCAACAAGTGCACCATGAGTTTTAATGATATGAAATTGAGTTTAATGACGATTATGCTTGATGAAATTCTAAAATTTAATATCGTTCTTTTATTTGTTTTTATTTAGATCTTATCTTTTGTTCATCATAAGAGATTGCGATATAAGAAGTTGATGCACACAATTTTAATGGCTCAACTCGATTTCTTTCTCATACAATTTACTATTGTAAAGAAACATAACTGTTATCGACTATCGGGTTCTAGTTTGAAGAAAATATTTTAAGTTTTATATCTCCTTAGGATTAAAAGAATTTATAATTGATAATTTGATATGTTGTCGATGTACGATGATATGATAATTAAAGAGGTGTAGGAAACTTCGAAAAAATACACCAGGTTAGAAAATAAATGATTTAAACGATTATGTTGGGATGATTTACAAACAGATATATAAAATAGAACATCGTGGGGCTATTAATTAGTAGTTGAAAATTTAGCTTGTTTTCATAAAATATATCTACTTTTTTGTTCTATAAAACTGTTACAAAATTAGAAAACTCTTCAAATTTTTAATAAAAGACCGCAATTAAGGGTGTTACTGGCGAAATTGTGTTAGTAGCACACCCCAACCTTCTAATAAATGGTTTAAATTTTTGGTTGATAGAAATTCATGAAAATTAGATGGAATTGAATTTTAAATTTCATTTTATAGTATGTTTAGTTGGCTAAAACAAACAATTGTAATTGGAATTAATTGCATTCAAATAATTCTAGGAGTAACATATCACATATTTATGATACATACTAGCTTTAATAACTTGTGTCCTACACGAGTTTAATAAATAAAACATTAAATTAAATAAAAATATATTATTTATAAAACGATATTATAAGATAAGATATGATTATAATTATGTGTGAGTAAAGATTATTATTAATAAAATAATGATATCAACTTTTTAAACTTTTCTCTTTTTTTAAAAAAAAAAAAGTTAAATATTTTGTTTCAAAACGAATCGTTTTAAAAAAATAGGAAAAATGTCACAGAATAGTAACCAAGTTTCAAAAGTGTTCCGATTTAGTCACTCATGCATGTTTTTCTCAAATTGGTTCACTAAACGATCAAATCGAGTCATATTAGAATTTTCTTATGTCAAGAAAGTAACAGTGGAGAAGACGTGGGGGTCAGAATTTTCAATATATAAAATTATATTAAAAAATAAAAAAACATGTTAATTATGAAATAAATTAAAAAAAAGTACCTAAAATTTACGTCAACGTTCCATATCAGCATCAAAAGATAGAAAAAAATATTTTCTAACTAAAACAAGAAGTATAACATGCTAAAAAACATGTTAAGGCTTTTAATTTATATAAAATATGAAAATTGAGTGATCTAATTGAAACATTTTTAAAACTTGAGTTATCTAATTAGAACACTTTTGAAAGTTGGTTACTATTTTACAAAGTTACCCCAAAAAAATATCATTATTATAAATTTTCTTATTATAACTGTCAGTTTTAATTATTTTTTTTTATAAATATTTTACTTTTTAAAAACACTAATTTTAAAATAATATTAATAGAAATTAATATAAATAAATAATAGGAGAGAGAAGTAAAAAAGAATTTAATAAGAAGAAATTTGGTGTTATCATGTGTTCTCTTAGTTATCTATTTATTAAAGTAAAAAAGATTTGGTGGTTTTTTATACAAATTCTAAAAACACTATATTGTTATTTTTTAAAAATGTTTTATAAAAAGAATGAAAATATGCGTGATTTACAAAAATGATTTAATAACAAACCTAACCATTTTAAAAACAAAAAACATTTTATAGAAAGCATTATTTATTTGCCTTTCAAAATAATCATTATTAACTAATTGTGATCCAATTAGCAGTAAAAAAAATCTAATGGGAGAGAGAGTAAAAAAAAATATTGAAGAAGCATAGGTGTGCGACACATGATACTTATGATTTTTATTTATTAATATAGAAGTTCGTATAAAAAAAATTTTATAATTCTTTAAAAATAGTAACATAATTTAATAATATTAGTTGTTAAATATATCCAACTCGTGTAACACACAAGGTATTAAAGCTAGTATTTAGTATTCATTTGTTAAAGATATGAACTTTTCATTTAATACATGTATATCTCTTTTTTAAAAATGAAATTAAGAGAAATTTGACTTTTGAGTAATTAAAAGTAGAGTTAATTACATAATTATTTAATTGGCGTATACAGATTTTATTTTTGATCCGGATATGATCTATGCATGTTACATACATTAGTTGTCATAAATTTGGATGGACGTTTATTTTTCCATTTAAATGAGTATCAAATGACTAAATTACCCTTTAGTATTAAAAAAAAAAAAATTCGTCTAATAAATACTTCCCCCATCACGACCCATGCCACCTTTCTTATTTCACGCAAGCCAAATTAAATAAACCACTGGCAATTACCATCTAAACCGATGTTGCGGTCGACCAACTCCACCACAACCGCATCATGAGCAAGTTTCACCATTGCTGCACGAACTGATTAGATAGAATATTAATGTTTCTTGCTAATAGAGGAATAACAATACCGTCAATGCTACCGGTCAACATGTTTTGACAAAAAGAACCACTTGTAGCCTCTAATTAGAACACTCATGTAAGAAAAAAATCATGTAATGATCTTCGACTTGTACCAAGATCTGAATGTTACAACAACGCACAAGCTCCAACGAAGATTTTTTAATATGGCTTCTTACATTATTGACATTGTTTGAAACTTAATGTAAGAGAAACCTTTAAAAAATCAATTTTTAAACCTTACGTCACAATAGGAAAAAACTAAACAACTAAAAATATCAATCTTGATAATAAAAAAAAGCACAGTTTAAAAATCATGTGTTAAAGTTAGAGGGAAAAAAGATAGAAGCTATAAAAAACCAAAAGCTTATCTCAATTTTGACGACTTGTACGTTTATGAGTCAATAATTGGTACATTTTGACATACATTTCTATTATGAATGAAATTTACATTAAACCGTGATAAAAATAAGCAAATCGCTACAATATATGTGGAATCTTATAAAATATTGAATTTTTAAAACTTATAAGAGAAAATAAAAATTAACAAAAGTTACGAGTGCATGAGAAAACAAATAGATGAGTAGATATAGCTAAATTTAAGAAGATAAGAATGTAATTTTTCAGAGTCAATGTAAATAAAGAATGTTAACGCAAATATATGTGCATTAAAAGCTTGTACAATACCCAAAAACGTTTTATGTTTTCCCATCTAATACATAAATAAACATAATCAATATACACTATTTTGTCAAAATAATAATAAATAAATCATATTTTTGGCATACCAAAAAGGTATAATAAACTTATTCTTATAAATGTTACTTTCATAGTTAATTCATAAATTAAATTAGTAATAACAATAAAAATCTTTGAAAAGTTTATTTCGCTCAATATTTAAATTTGGTTGGTTTTTAAATCATGGATGAGTAAAAGAAGTTTGGTAATACAAAATTATTTAAACATATAAATCTTATATTAAAATCAACTGTTACATAATACAATGTAATAATATAATATAACATAGCAGAATTTTACATTACGTGATATGATCTAATAATTTAGAAACGATGATAGTATACTATTGTTAGATAATTACATTATGAATAAATAATGTGTAGATAAATGTGTATCAAATAACCTTTGCTCTACGGTTTAAAGATGTTTGAAAAAAGATACATTTACTTAAAAAGTTAAAGGTTTAATTCTTATAATGAACAAGTATTTAAATTGTAGAATTTAAAAGTATGATTTAGAAGTGTGTGACTTTGCCGTTCAAAAAGAAAAATTTGTAAATATGTAAATTTACAAGTAAGAGATGCGTTAAATCTAAATGGGCCATAACCTCAGAAATTGTATAGCATGTTCAATTGACACATTTCTTAATAAAATCGGTATAAAAATCTATGAAGACAAAATTACCATCTTAATAACAAATATAAAATAAAGACTCAAACTTAAATATATTTAAAAAATGTTTTAATACCTCCACACAGCTCCCACCGACCCGACTCCCACTTAAAAAAAATAAAGAAAATCACACCTCGTGTGGTGAAATTTTGGTAAACGTAGTGAAAATTAGGGGTGTAAACGGGTTGCGTTTACGGGTTGACAGGTCCAGCACAATACGAACCTAAAAATTTGATACAAATCTGAAAATCGTGTTAGATAGATGAACTTAAACATGACACAAATATTCATGGGTAGACAACAATGATTACCTATTCAAACATAATTTTTTTATTTTTAAAATTTTTAAAATTGTTAAAACTTAATACTTTAAAATTAAACCTAAAAAATCATAGATGTGTGAAAACTTTTTTGTAAACTACATTTGTCGTAACATTAGTAGGCTTATTGTCTTGATCTAAGATCAACAGTTTCAGACCATCCCTACTCTTGACCCTCCATAATGCCACATATAATTGAGCGTGTGTAAAACTGGGTCTTTTATGTTACAAATCAACTCTCGAATATGATTGTCATTGACTTTTGTTTATTGTTGTTGCAAAACAAATGACTATCGGAAACTGCCTCCTTTTGAACTTGAATGGAGTTCTTTTGTGTGAAGGAGTCAAACTGAGTCTTGAAATAAACATGCGGCTATCAATGTTGCTTCTCGATATAACCTCCGCCTCTATAACTTGATTGTATAGCGATGTCACCTTAAGTTTGGTCACATTACACAAACCAACTTTTTGATCAATGTTTCTGAGAAGCATTATCAAAGCATCAATTTTTAATACTAAAGAATGATTTGATACCCCGGATACCTTGAATCCATTTAGAAAATAAGTCTCATCATACGTATCATTAACATATTGTTCTTGGCTTATAGAATCCGAACTGAGGTATTCTCTTTCATCGTGGGGAAAGTAGATAGCAAACGATTATTCATTTTATGAACAACTTCGTTCTTTGGCGCAAAAAATGGCCTTTCTTGGAAGAATTTTGGGTTATTGAAATTGGTAAGGATAGAATGATACACAAATATTAAATCTAAAATAGGATCAATTGAGTCCAATATAAAAAGATCATCAGGAATTTGTATATTTGTCTCATCATCATTTTGACCACCAAGATTACCTTCACTCAATTCTAAAAGTCACTGTACAGACTTGTTTTTCAGTTCAATGTTATACGCTCCGCTTCCAATTGTTAAACTTATGTTTTTTTGTTAGTCTATGAACTTTGCATTGTTGTCAAATATATGAAGAACTTAAGGATGCGTTGACATTATCTTGCCTACTTTCATTGGAAACAACCGAAAGAATTTATATCCCCAACATTTCAGGCTTGGTGCCAGAAAGCCAGGAAGAATAGTCCTAGTTTAGAGGATTAGGCCCTGCTTTCAAGGCTGTTAATAAATCTCCACCAAAAACTACAACTTTTTCTCCAAATTGTAATCCGCTAACAATGTTACCGACACAATTTTGTAGATCTTTTAGGGTTCTGCCAACAGCCTCAAAAATATGTTTGTGAATCATTGGTGCCTCATCCCAGATAATCAAATTTGTTATTCTTAACAAATAAATAAGCAACGTCAATGTTTGGCTTCACATGGAAAAAAGAATCCTCCTTTAATTAATGGTATCCAAAATCGTGAGTGTATCATTCTACCTCCCGAAAGTAATAAATATGCAATTCCACTGGATGCTACATTTAAAACTATATCATCTTTTGATCGAATAAACAAAGACAGTGTTTTCCACAAGAATGTTTTTCTAGTTCCGCCATAACCATAAAAAACACCTTTTTTATCAACAACTTTGATGATATCATGAAAAATGTTACGTTGTTCAACCGTCAAAGAATCAAAAAGTACATGAAACTTATTTTTTGAATATCTTTGTCATATGCTATCTCTTTATTAATCAAAAAATTGTTTGAAGTCTATATTGAATCATTATCAGGATAAGGCATTGCCATATAGTATCGAAGAGTAAAGAATTACGTTGTAGAACAATCTCAATTTCAAACAAAGTGAGGTTCTTAATTTGACATTCAGAAAGAGATAAACCTTTAAAAAAACATAATTATAATTTTATTAAAACAACTTTTAATATAATTTTTTCAATAACATATGGAAATACTAAAAACAAATAATTAAAGTTACACAACCTGGAGCATTTAATACAAGATGTTGTTTGTATAGTATTTTGTCGGATAGGTACTTCCATGTATTATCTTATACATAAACAGGTCTAGATGGACTATTAGACATTAGCATGATTATAAATAATTTTTTTAAATAGTAACCAGATCCTGAATGATTTGCCTCTTTAATTGCTAGGATATATTCCTTATCATTGTCTAAAACTCCAAGAGCATAACACATCTCTAGAGATAGAAAATTCTTCAACTTTAAGAGTACGTATTTCCTCAAATGATTGTGGGCTTTTAACCTTGTTAAGCAGAATTCTTAAAAAATATGCTTCACCTGTGGAATGTGAGATGGAATGAACTCTACCAAGGGAGAATCCTCTTTAGCTTGGCTACCAACATTTTGCATCAACGTTTCATACAAACTTCATAAGGAACTCAACATAGTTAAGTTCTCCTTCCTATTAGAAGCATTACAATTCATCCACTCCAAGAACATTGTGGATGTCACAACAGCTTGTTAAGAACATATTTAATATTATCGTCCTTATCGTAACATGCCAATGTACGTAACATGCATAGATTGTATCCTCTTTGTGACAACTATACTATTTAAATGGGAAAATTAACGCTCATTCAAATTTGTAACAGCCAATGTACATTACATGCGTAGATCTCATCCTCTTTTGAAGTAGAGACCAAAAATAAAATCAGTGAATGACAATTAAATAATTATGTAATTAACACTCTTTTTTTAATTACTCAAAAGTATAATTTCTCTCAATTTCATTCTTTAAAAGGAGATATGCATGTATTAAATGAAAAGTTCATATCTTTAACAAATGCATACTTTATATAGAAAGATAAATAGTAGGTTTGAATATAAATATTTATCATTTTTTATATATATTACGGTGAAATCATTAAATGCTATTGACCAAAATAGCCAAACTTATTTATAAATATCATGAGAAATTATAAGCATCAACACATTCTAGTTTCTTAGAAAGATAAAAATGACTCCATCAAGAATCGCAACCTTATGTATCATGTTGTTTTTCGTCTCAGGTAAATCAACCTTCATTCTTATAGTGAACACACAAATTATACACATATAATTACATGCTACAAAGTTATTAAAGTTTTTTTTTCTTATGATTTAGGAATGATGTGTGACGATTATCCTCCTTGTAAGTCCGTCAAAGATTGTTATCCAGAGGTTTGTCCGATACTTTCAATTCCTCTATGCATCAAGCATCATTGTGTTTGTATAAGGAAGGGTGACGTGCAAGCAGCTCCACCAACGACTCGTAATATCGATTAGGTTGTCTATAGAACATCAATAACAAGTGCACCGCATGCATGTTCTAATAATCTAAAGTCGTTACTTGAGTTTATCATTCGTTATGGTTTAATAAAATTCTGAAGATTTATATCGTATTTTTCTTATTTTAGATTTTTTTTCTCTGGTTTATGAATATAATATAAAAGGCTGATGTACTCCATTTTCATGTATGGACTTAAATTGAAGTTTAAGAGTGTGTTTGGTTAAAGAAATTTTTTTTAAGTTTCTAAAAATTTGCTTTTCTTTTAAAAAGTATTATATTTTCTATCTCTCCAAACTATTTGAAATTAAATAAAAACTAAAAAAAACATGTTAAGAGAGAAAATGAAATAAAAAATTTACCTCAAATTAAAGGTATGATGCATGATGGTACGATGAAGTGTTAAAAACCTAGACAACTTTAAAAACAACGACCAAATTGGTAAGGAAATACTCTAGAAGATGTGTTGGGATGTAGGGTTGCTCACAGCTCGACCGGGATTTTTTGAGACAAACCGAAGACGATTTAGCAGTTATGTATAAACGAAAACCAAACAGGTCGACGATTTGTGGGTTTTAATGGTTTATTGGTTTGGTTTCACTAACACCAGCATCGAACATTAATTATACCAGCACCAAGCATGATTACACTCTTACGGCCTTATGACATAAGCAATACGTTGTATTTAATAGTAATATCATTTAAGCAAGGTAATATTGTTATTGATATATGCTAAATATAACATAAATAAAACAAAAAGTATACAAATAAAAAAAACATTCATGTATGTTTTAACATGCAAAGGAATCTAAATTTCATAAGAAAAAAAATATTACTACTAGTATTTTAAAGATAAATATCATAGTTGGCACACTGTATTACTTGTACGTAGGGGTGTTATTTTTACTCGAACCCGAATATCTAACTCGATTAAACTTTACCCGAATCCGATTAAGGCATAACTCGAAAAAACCGAACCCGATTAAAATCAAACCCGAACCCAAAATTCTTATTTAGTTCGGTAAACCCAAACCCGAAATTCTTATTTAAGTCGGTATTTGTGTTGTGTTTTGGCAATTTAGGTTGACCCAAATAACCCAAATACCGTATCGCTATAATTAAAAGTTCATATTTCATATTCTAGGATATCAATCGATGCCATTTGTTTTTGACTTTTTGTGAACTTGATCAATCATTCCTTCACTATATTTTCAATCGATAATATAAGTCTTAAACTTGATCATTCCATCAGTTTAACTATCATAGTAAACCATTTTAACCGATTACAAACAAGGTATAATAATTCTATACTCGAGTATTCTCATGTATTTGTTTAAAATATATGTTTGCTACTCCTTATACGTCCTAGAATCTATAATATATAATAAAAGAATGTTTTTTAACACACGTGTCATCATTCTAGCTTATCAAGTGACACGTATAATCATTCTAGCATATCAAAAAAATTATTTCTCGCCTATCTCTCATAATAAATATGAAAATTATAATAAAAATTAATTTGACTTTTTTTTTTTACTAAAATATGTTAAAACAAACATATCTATATTTATGTTTCTTATCTCTCTCATATTAAATGATAATTATTTTAAATAAGTAAATTAAACTATCAAACATCTAATATATATATATATATATATATATATATATATATATATATATATATATATATATATATATTCTTATTATGATAACTTATTAATACATACTAAATTATATTATTTCGGACATATTTTATCTTTAAATATAACGTAATAATTTCTAAATTTATTATTTTTTTATAATTTTTAGATATTTATTATATTTTTATTTTACCAATAACTAATAACATCTAAAAAATAAAATATCCATAAAACTAATGATTTTAACATGTTTTATTAATTTGTCCACCCATGTATTACATGGGCTCTAATCTAGTAATATTATAAAGATAACATGTTTTATATGTCTAGTAATATGTCGTTGATTTACTTTTGTTCGAGCAATAATAGTTATAATGTTTGTTTGTATTAAGCATTTGTACAAGTAACATGTAAACTTAGAGGTTGATTTTGGTTTTTTTCAACTATGACTACAAACCTGCTTGTGAAGAGTTCGTCTAATCCGATTACTAAAACTGAAACACTTTCAAGTATGTTGCCTTTGTTTTTTAAATTTTGAATTGGATCAACCCGATCACCGATTAACCCGAGCCGAATAAACCCGAATACCGATTAAATATAATTTATTTGGTTCGGTCTTCGGGTTGCTTTTCTACATCTAAAAACTCAAGGAACCTGTAACCCAATTAAAACACCCGAATGACACTCCTCACCATACGTATGTTGTGTTCAATGAATTCTTACATTGGTATAATTGGTATAATGAATAATCAAGTTTGACCAAATCGCAAATTTCTTCGATAATGTTCGGTTTAGACGGTTTATAAACACCCTTGATGAGATGTTTATCTTGTTGTTGAAATAAAAATTCGTTGTTTCCATAAATTTTTATGTTCTTTGATTCTATAGAACTCTTAAAAATTTACAAAACAAATCAATAAAACTAGATTAAAATATGTCATAGAAGGAGAGGGGTGGGTGACAATGGCATTGGTGGATGAAGGTGAGCGATGTGCGGCATGGTTGTAAAACAAGGTCTACAAGGCCGAGTATTCTTCGGGTAATCGCTCCAAGGTAGGTTGCCGAGGCGACTTTCTTCAACTCCACCTTATTACTCGGAATCGATCAAACGCGGTCAACCTTGGCCAGAATCAAATATAGTAGGTCAACTCGCCGAGTTTGACTTTAACAAAAATAAAACATAATTTATATGCCTATTATATCAAAAAATGAATATCATATTCATGTATTTTGTTATAAATATCAGTAAATTTACGTTATGTGACATATATTTAATTTCCCAAAACTAATTTCTTTATAATTTAACATGACCGAGTACTCCCGGAGTACTCTCCACCTAGGCCGAGTACTCTCAACTCCCCGCTTGACCGACTAAGGAGCGCCTAGCGAATTTTGCAACCATGATATGCAGTAATGAAAAACACCAGATGATTCGACTTTTGTAAGATTTAAAGACTGTGCTATTTGTTATACTTTAGTGTGGGTAAAAAGATGTATCCATATAGAAGTCATGTAGACTATAAGTTTGATCACACTCGTAATCACTAAACATGTAATAGAGACATGAGTTAGTGAGTATGACTTTTTTTTTTATGCGAGTGAGATGTACACACCTATTTTACATCTATTAATTTAAGTGGCTTAATAAAATAGGTGTGTCTAGCAACCGTGACTATGGTCATGCCAAAGGAGGGCCATGACCCTCTGACGTCCTAGGGGACAATGTTTCACACCCTTTAGCCGCATATAATTCTCACTCTCACAAATCAAGATAGTATAAAACTTGTCCTCACATACCGGTAATTTTAAAACATTATTTCATAGTTTATATTACAAACTTTAGAATAAAAATTAAACTCAACAGTCAACACTACTCTACTCAAGGATGTCTACCGTAGTCATCAAATAGCCAGGAGATGTCATGTCACTACTCACATAGACTTGTCATAAAATGCATACTATATCATATAACTTTTCGTCGGTAAAGGTTCACCAACGGTTTTATAAAGTCATAAAACAGACACACTTTACTTTAACAAAATAAAAATAATCATTTAGTTTTCATAACACACTTTATTTGATTATAAAGAGTAAAAATTCAAATATTTAATTCATGTTTATTAGATTTAACTATGTTGCAATGAAAGGCGGGTGACATATAGAACAGAAGACAGTGTGGTTATGAACTTCATGCCATGCACGTGCAAAAGTGAACCTGGGTACCCAGTGCATGCATTATTCGTTTGTTACTGCATTAGTATTCATGTTTATGTTTTCCTGTTTGCGGTTCTAGGTTAGGCAAATTACTTTGTTTATATTCGTTAGGTTCGATTACAAGCCTACACATAAATAAAATAAATTAGTCTCTTATTTTCTTCCGGATATTTTCTATTTCTTTTCTTAAATTTTGTTGTCACAAAAAAAAATCATATCAAATATGAGTAAACAGAATAATAAAAACAAGCACTTAACATGCACATGATCTGGTTGTCTAGACTCAATAAAAAACAAGTTAATAAATCTGTTTTAGCTACCTTTATTGTATTAGGGTATGTAAGGTCGTTTTCACAGGGAATTAGTGGAAATGTTTAAAAAACAAACTCGATTAAAGTACATATTGAAACATTGAATGAATTCACTAACATAAAAGAAAAAAACAATCAACTTTGGAAAGAATTTAATAATTAATATAGAAGCAATCACTTCCGGGTTTCCAATTACACAAGATCAACAATTGGTATTTTAAACTATAGTTTGCTAAAACACAATTCTCAAGATTTCAACTTTTGATTAACATAACAACAAATTATCAAACTTTTAAGACTCGTCCATTCACAATGTTATTAATTCATCTATATCAAGTTATATATTTTTCTCAATAAGCTCACGATGCAAGGAAACCGAAAACTGATGATAAAACAAATAACTTTATTTATAAATAAACTTTTTAACTTAATCAAAACGTGTAACTACATTCAAAACTCAAGTGTCAAAGCATAAGCCATAATCATACATACCAACAATCTCTCTTAACAATAATCTTTCACCCGAAAGCAACCGCCACGAACTTAGCCGCTTTTCATCTTCATTATGTCTTCAATCTTGATTTGATGACGAATATGGATGATTTGGAATGATGAAAGGAGGTTCAAAGGGTTGAATTTCATCCAAAAAGACGTTCCTGGGGCTCAAAGAATGTCTCCCATCAAACCGTAATGATTGGGGTTTTAATAGGATTTAAAATTTAAACTAAATCCTCTAAATATCACGTTAGACCGTAACTTACGGCCTACCTTCAATCAGACGCCCAAACCTTCTGTCTTACGGGATCCCCAGACAGACTTAGCAATGGGTCATAAGTTACGGCCTTAGGATGTAACATACGGCCTCTCTGAATTTTGCATAATTTTCTTCATTTTCAGCACCTTTAAAGTCATAGTTTTGCTATCTTTCGTAATCTTCTCAAATAAGATATATTAAGCTCCCTTTAACCTATATTTCAAAATGTAATAAAGTAATTGTAATAGATATTAAAATTAGATTAAAAACATAGTTTTAACCATCTTAAACTCATATATATTATCAACACATCAGCACACAAATCTAATATAGAGATGTCATATTGTGGCGGTAGTCAGATTATAGAGATGTGACGTTGTGGCTCGTAAAAGAGGTGTGGTATGGTGAAGAGAACAAACTAATAATTAATGTCTATGAAAATCGAAATTTAAAAAACTAAGAAAATATTGTTTTTCTTTTTGATATTTTTCTAATCTATATGTTGTCTTTACAATGTTTTTCAATACTTTTTAAGAAGAGAAATGAAAGCAAGTGAAAAAAAACTAAAAGAAGTTTGTTTCAAAATCTTTTGATAGAAGAAAGTGGAAAACAAATAAATAAATATTTATTAAAACATGGGTAGTTATATAGTAAAATAATGTATTTAATTTAGAAAGCTTAAGAAGCATTGTGAGCTTCACACGTGTCATTCGATTGTTTTTAAAATAAAAGCATTTTAGTCAGTGTGTCAAGTAAATCAACTTATTATGTTTTATATATTCATTGTCAAATATCAGTTAATATATTGTGTCATATATTTTACATCACTTGTTATATGTATTTATTATTGTGCTTTACGTGTTAGATCATTTTGTGTTTTTTTTTTTTTGTTATTATTTCTATATATTATATATGTTGGCCCTTTAGGATCGATTAGGCTCTTGTATTGATGATCTTGAATATGAATACGATTATGAAACTTGAAAGAAATATGAACAATACGTATGATTGATTATTGAATGTTGATTACAAAGATTACAGACACTTGACCACATATATATACCCTTTGTGGTAGTTACAACTTTAGGTGTTATTTTTGTTATTGTTTTTATAGATGATATAAACATATTGTTTTATCATTGTGTTTTACTAATAGAAGTACATAATAATATTATTTCACCAATATATTTTCAAAACTCATAATGCTCGAAGTCAGACCTGTTTGTGTTTGTCCAAACCTACTTAAATTCTCTTCCAAACTAGTTTGTGTTCATCAGACCTACTTAAGGTTGTCCGAACCTGTTTGTGTTTGAAACGACTCTATTTAGACATGTATATACATTTGAGCCGTTCATTTTGGGTTCGAACGACTCTATTTTATAATCGGAGACGACTCTTTTGAGTGAGAATATATTTTAGGATGACTTGGTTAAAAGCATTGTTTTCACGACCGGATCGGACCGGCCGGTCCGGTTCGGTGCGACTCGTTTTGGACTGGTCGAACCGGCCGGTTCGTCCCGAACCGCTGGTCGGACCGGGAAACCGGACCGGTTTTTGTATTTTTTTTATTTTTTTTTATTTTTTTGATTTTAATGGGTAAAAACGGGGTGTTGAACCATAAATTAGTGTGTTGGATATAAAAATATAGTTAAGTTTTATATATAACTATAAAATACATATATAAATTACTTATATTTAATTATATATATAACTATATATATAATATAGTATATATATATAATTATGACGTCATTCGGTTCTTAAATCCGGTCCAACCGGTCCGACCACCAAACCAGTAAGGCGTCCATTTCGACGTCTGATCCGGTTCTGAAAACATTGGTTAAAAGGACAATCTGAAAAATAAATACATTATTTCCGCAACATAGAGTTATTTGTGTCCCTATTCGCCATTGCATACCCTTTCTCGTTCAATTAAGATAACCCCAATTCGCCCTTCATCTATAAAAGATGGATTTCATGAAGGTGATCGATCAAACTGTTCGTGAGATGTAACCTCTGTTTCCATTTTCCCCCAAATTACATGTTTAATTTCCTTCCAATATCTTATCAATGCCCATTTGATTCTCCCCAAATTCAGAAAGCGAGAGGTGAATTTGAAAGTCATGAAATTGGTATCGAGACAAGATGAAGATGAATATTCAAGGTGTATTGGAATTGAATAATTACAAAGATATAACTAAATAAATATATAAGAGGTGGTACATTAATCACTCCACCAATTTAGCTATGCAGAAAAGGAAAACAATATTGATGAAAAAATACAAGGGGACCCAAATGGTAAGTCAATGATACTCCAATTTTAATACTCCCCCTCAAGATGGTGTGTGTAAGTTTCGAACACCCATCTTGTCAAGTAGGAAACGAAGTCGGTCACCGTTAAGGGCCTTTTTAAACAAGTCCGCAAGTTGCACTGATGAAGGAATAGGACAAGGTACAATCTCATTTGAAGTTACCCTTTCTCTTATGAAATAACAATCCATCTCAACGTGTTTAGTTCTTTCATGGAAAACAGGGTTGTTCGCGATGTGGCGTGCTGCTTGGTTGTCACAAAACAATTCGGTCGGACCAGTTTGGGTGACGTCAAATTCTTTAAGAAGCCATCGTAGCCATAATACTTCACTCACGGTGGCAGCCATTGCACGGTATTCTGCTTCAGCGGAAGAGCGGGAGACAACAGAGTGCTTCTTTGTTCTCCAAGAGATGGGGGCGCCACCTAAAGATATAAAGTATCCGGTGCGTGATCGGCGTGTCATCGGACATCCTAGCCAATCAGCGTCAGAGTAGGCTTGAAGTTTGAAAGAACTGTTGTTTGAAAGCAAAATACCTTGACCGGGTGTAGCTTTCAAGTATCGTAATATTCGAATTACGTCGTCCATGTGGGATTGGCGTGGCTGTGCAACAAATTGGCTAAGGATGTTTGTGGCATATTGTATATCAGGTCGTGTGACTGTTAAATACAATAATTTCCCAACTAAACGTCGATACCGGGTAGTTTCAACAGGAGGGTCATCATCTTTGATGTCAAAATGCATATTTGGCTCCATAGGAAATGAACTAGGATGACATCCGAGGAGTCCGCTTTCTTCTAAAATGTCTAGAGTATATTTTCTTTGACTAAGAACTAGCCCATCCTTGGTTCGTGCAACTTCAATTCCAAGAAAGTATTTGAGAGTGCCTAAGTCTTTAATGCTAAACTTGGCATCCAGAAAGCTTTTCACACTTTGCATTTTAACTTGATCATTTCCGGTCAAAATGACATCGTCTACATAGATGAGGGCTGAAATAAAAGTATCACCTTGACGATATGTGAATAACGAATGATCGGCCTTTGATTGTTTGAATCCAATAGCAATAAGAGCATGAGTGAACTTGTGATACCAATTTCGGGACGCTTGTCGTAAACCATAGATTGACTTATGCAACCTGCAAACACGAGTATCGCCATTCTTAGCAAAACCTTATGGAATTTTCATGTAGACTTCTTCATCTAAATCCCCATGAAGGAACGCGTTGTTTACGTCAAGTTGATGAATGAACCAACTTCGTTTAATGGCAATGGTTAATAGTGTTCGGAGGGTTACAAGTTTGGCAACCGGCGCAAATGTATCATGAAAATCAACGCCTTCTATTTGTGTGTATCCTTTTGCTACCAGTCGAGCCTTAAACCGCTCGACATCGCCATTTGGTTTGTACTTCATTTTATAGACCCATTTCGAGTCTATGGTCTTCTTCCCTAGTGGTAGTTGTTCCAAGGTCCAAGTTTTGTTGGATTCTAAGGCATGAATTTCTTTTTGCATTGCCTCTCGCCACTTGGGATCTTTAACCGCCTGTGAGAAATATTTTGGCTCATCATGGGAAGTGATAGCCGCAAGATAAGCTTTGTGATTAGTAGAAAACTTATCATAAGATATATAATTAGCAAGAGGATGTACCGTCGAGGTTTTTGATCTTGGAATGGGCTGTGAATGGTCCATCGAGCCGGGTATATCGACATGATATTCATCAAGATATTTCGGTCTTTGTTTCTCCCTCGTGCTACGTCGCGTATCGATGGGATGTGTTTGGTTTGGAGGTTCTTCTTGTTCACCTTGTTGTTGGTTTGCTTCAGATTCAACATTCTCAAAAAAAGAAATGTCTTCATCAACTTGTGTCTCTTGATTATTGTCCTTAATTCAATAGGATCATGTTTGCTCTGATACCATCATGAAATTGGTATCGAGACAAGATGAAGATGAATATTCAAGGTGTATTGGAATTGAATAATTACAAAGATATAACTAAATAAATATATAAGAGGTGGTACATTAATCACTCCACCAATTTAGCTATGCAGAAAAGGAAAACAATATTGATGAAAAAATACAAGGGGACCCAAATGGTAAGTCAATGATACTCCAATTTTAATAGAAAGTATTGAAGGTTCCCGAGATTGAACAGAAGGTAATACGAACAAAAGATTATTACTTTAATCATGTAATTGCAGCCTTTTTACAGACCCGAATGTGTACATTTGTTGTCTGAGCATTTGGGCTATTGGTTGCTCAAATTGCAACATTTATGGTTGATGATGATCCATGGGGTTAATTGAATACTTTGTAACAATATGTAACTTTTTAGCTCTGAAATTAACATAATTTTGATCATTTTTGTGACAAATGATTGTGAGTGGATTAAACTTTGTAGCACATACTTCAAGTAGAGTAATGTGGGTGCACTTAAATTAATATAACTTTTTTGCATTGGAAAAGGTGTTAGGCCTGTTTATCAGGAATCAATGTGTGGCTCTTTTGTAGAATGGAAGTCTTCCTTTTTTTTGTTTAAATCTTGAGTTTAATTTCACAAATCAAGTTTGTAAAGTGAGAATGCATCTCCAGTTTCGAATGGAAAGTAGTAAGCTTAACTTTAAAATGCATTGTCAGATGTTATATTATGGTGCATTTTATGAATGAATTTATGAAGATTTACTGATACTGGTAGGCAAGTGTGTTACATATGATCCTTTTGTAAATGCTTTAATGGCCATATTTCTGTTAGTCAATTATCTTATATGAGTGGTTGTATCAAGTGTTAATTTATTAATTTGCCAAAATGGCATGATACTGCTTGATACTTGGAGTGTTTTGATTTGGATTAATGGAATAGTGGACCCAAGTTATTTTGGAACATGTTTTTGTTGTTTTTTTTTTATTTAAAGCTTATTGGTAACCTAAAGGATTTCTTGCTGTTTACTAAAACTAAAAAAAAAAAAAAAAAGATAATATTTTGTGATTAATAGCTTGTGTATCAAATAATCTGGCAGTTTCTTTCTGAAGCCATGATTGATTAGGAGGTAAATTTGCAAGATTGGTTGTTGACATTTGGCTACTTAAGCGAATATTTCTTTGCCGAATTCGCTGAAAACAGAAATAATGTAGTTCATATATTAATAATTATTAGGATCTTCTGTGGTTTTGTTTTGTGATAAAGTTCATAGTCAGTCACTCAGTTGCTTGTCTAAGCACATGGTTTTAAAGCATGATGGAATTAGTTTGTTCACTTTGAAGCTTTCTTAACCAAGGTCCACAACTAAATATGGTTATATAGCTGTTGTAAATCTGTTCGTTTGTTTAATGATTAATCTCCGTGATATTGGCATAGGTTCTAGATGCAACTGATGACGAATCTTGGGGTCCACATGGTACCACATTAGCAGAGATTGCACAGGCAACTAAGAGATTGTAAATATTTGTTTCTTTCATGTATAAAAAGTTCTCTTTTCAACAATATCTTACTAATTTATGTTGTTTCCGGATCAATCTATATGTATTCCAGTTCTGAATGTCAGATGGTTATGAATGTCCTGTGGACCAGATTAACTGAAACTGACCCCAATTGGCGCCATGTATACAAGGTACTGCCTTTGTCAAGTAATCACGTAAAACTTCTTGTTTTTATCTTTGGTTAAAACAAGTTATTCTCTTTGTTCAAATTTAAAATAAAAACTTCACATCTTCTTAACATAACTTTATTTTATTTTTAGTCCCTTTAGTTCTGAGACAATTATTTCAGGCATTAGCCGTGATAGAGCATTTGGTGGCAAATGGGTCCGAGTGGGCAGTTGATGACATTATAGAACATACTTTCCAGATCTATGTATGTCTTTTTTCAGTTTTAGAATCTCTCTTTTCGTCTTTTTTTCCAGTTTTCTCTTTATTAGCGACTGACTTATTTAATATAATCCGAATATCCCAACATCATCTCATATATCACAAAGTCACTTGCCTGTTTCGAATATGTTGAACCAAATGGAAAGGATAGTGGGATCAATGTGAGAAAGAAAGTCGAGAACATAGTATCATTGCTGAATGATAAAGATAAGATACAAACAGCTAGAAACAAAGCCGCTGCAAATCGAGATAAGTGACATTCTCAAAAAAAAAATGTACTATTTTTGTTTTTCATTATTTTTCGCTGTACTAAGGTGATGTGCAATTCTATTTGATTATTAGGTATGTTGGATTATCATCAACTGGAATGACATTTAGATCAGGCTCAGCACCATCACTGAGCAGCAGTAGCTTTCAGAAAGGCAGTCAATATGGTGGGTTTGGTAGTTCAAGATACGGTGAAACGTACAAAGATACTTTTAAGGAAAGAGATGAATCAAATGAAGATAGTTTTGAACCAGGTAAATATAAGCCACGCAAAGACGTTAATAGCGGGAGCTCCTCTGAAAAAGGGTCTTCTCATGATAGAAGGTTTGATCTTTTTACTTCCATCACAAGTTATGTAATATGTTTCATGTGCTAACAGTATTTGAGTTCCCTACTTCCCTTAATACAAAAGTAAAAGATATTACATCAAATTTGTAAGAGATGAAATATCAGAAAACGGCCAATCCAACTTGTGTAACGGCATTGCTGGAAATCATGAACGATAAAGATTATAAGCAATGCAGAATATTCTATAAAGGTGCAAGCGTGCAACTAATTTGTGCAGGATTTTATTATAGGTGGTGAATATTAGAAGTGAATTCCTGATAATAAAAATACTTTTTTTCTGGAAGCTGCTTGAGAAAGAATATATGATGAGGCCTTAGATTAATGCATCATTTGTGTTGAAACTGATAGCATCACAACTTTCACCACTTTCTTGTCCCAAATAAGCATGTTATGGCCTTTTATTGTAACAACACCAATACACCATGAGATGCCTCCTTTATGTCCATATTTTTGTAATTATAATGACATTTACTATGATTAGGTGATGATCAGTACTTTTTGGTGTCAACATTGTTGTAATGGTGTTTGGTGTTGCTTGTTACATATATGTTGCTATTATATTGTTTTAGTATATTCTGTTAGTGATGATGGATGGATTAAATATACAAGATGTGGTATTAGATCTAGGCTGTTTCTTGATGCCAACAGCTTTGGTTATGAGATTCAAATAGGAGTTGATACTAAGAAATTTGAGAAAAGCCTGTTGAACTTTTTGGCTTGACTTTATGAATGCTACGTTTTGTTGTTAGTTGTTACTAATACTGTAAGATTGGCCACAGAGCCATTCGAGGCTCATTAACTACTGATGCATCAAGACCATCAACAAAGGATGCTGCTGATAAATATCCCTCAACTTCATCACAAAGCTCGAGTGCACCTACAAACAATAATGATGATGATTTTGATGATTTTAATCCCCGAGGAACATCAACTTCAAGTAAATGTTTTTGCTATGACGTTTGGTCATAGTTTTATTCATAGCCGTTTATTGATCCGTTGCTTGGGTGTATGGCAGAGGCCACCAGTGGAAGCTCTCAATACGTGGATTTGTTTGGAGGAAGTTTAATTGGTGACCTTTTGGATGCACCAACATCTGTCCCCGCACAGAATTTCAATGGAAATAGTAAGTCAGAAGAAGTTGATCTGTTTGCTGATGCTGCTTTTGTGTCCGCACCGACAAATATGACAGGAGGAACATCTGGATCTGAGGTAAACTCAGTTCTGATGCAAACTATATTGTTGAATTTACACTGCTATAGATTCTATTAATATTAATGTCTTCAAGTTTTCGCATCTTTTGCAGACTAAAGTTGATCTTTTTGCATCTCAACCTGCAAGTTCTTCAATTTCGCCACCTGTTGATCTTTTTACATCTCAACCTGCAAGTTCTTCAGTTTCTCCGCCTGTTGATTTATTTGCCACTTCACCTGCAAGTTCTGCTATTTCTCCAGCTGTTGACTTTTTTGCGGCTCCTGAGTCCTGAAAGAATGGAACCTGAGATCAAGCCATTAGAATCTAAAACAACGTCAACCCAAGCAGTTGACCCGTTTGCAGCAGTCCCATTGAACAATTTTGATAATTCTGACCTTTTTGGTTCTTTTTCTTCTCATACTGGTTCAGAATCTACAGACCCCAATCAGAGCTTCATGGATAGTAGCAACCAAAACTATAAAACTCCAGTTGCATCTACACATCCGTCAAAGGATGGTTTTCTAGTCAAATCTGGAGTTTGGGCTGATTCTTTGAGCCATGGGCTAATTGACCTTAACATAACTGGACGCAAGGAACCCTTTCTTTCCTGGCTTCCTTATTTGACCTGAACCAAATCAGCCCATTCATGATAACTGTTTATCTTTTGATATTTGTGCAGCCAAGAAGGTAGACCTGACTGATGTGGGTATTGTTGGCGGTCTGTCTGTTGGGGCCGATGAGAAGGACAAGGGACTTTCAAATTCTTTGTACATGGGTCGAGCCATGGGCACTGGATCCGGGCTGGGTAAGTCCACTGGTTTTACAACTTCAGCAGCAACAGAAATGAATGATTTCTTCTCTAGCCTTAGCGGGTCTCAAAATCAATACGGTTCCTTCCAAAAGTGAAGCTTCCTTTTATTGGTTTCACAAAGTTTATACAATTACTTGTAGAATATCTGATTCAAGTGATATCATTTGGTGTGTTGATAACCTAGTAGCAATTCATGAGAGTGTTTTTGGGTGTTTTACAATGGTGATGTTTCATGCATATGATGAGCCATCACACTTGCAGCTGTTGTTACGTGCTTACTGCAAACAATTTTACTCCTGGATTTGTACCTTACGTTCTTGCAATATAAGTGTATTGATGAAAATGTGTATTTTGAAGATATTTGAGATGGTAAAACTGAGTTAGGCGGATTTGCTGATGTGCCAAATTGGTTTTGGTTGAAAAGAGGATCTTATGTGCACAGTAAGGGTGAGAAAGAAACTGAAATAATCGATTGAAAATTAACTGAACCACTTTAACAGCACCCATGCGAGACGGTCCAGCAACTTGAGCTGCACAAGTTTAAGGATTCAACTATACAAAAACAAAGTTTAAGAACTTAACAACACAAATAATGGAAGTCCTTGGCAATTTTTCAAGTTTTGCTTAATGACAAAATATGCAAATAATAAAGTACATTATAGATGTCGTATACCGTATATGTAGGGGGCGTCTCGGGTTGCTCATTACAACTATGTATTTACTTATCGGCCCAAGCTCTTTCTTTGCTGTTTGCATAACCTGGATGGATGCATAAGAGATTTAGAACCACCACTTTTGGCATATTACACCGACATATAGCTCTATTTCAGTCTTTTTGTTGCTTCGAGTTTGTTAAGCAACAGATGGGTACCATATAGTCATAAATCAGGCATCACTAGCGATCATCAGGCTTAACAGTCATATGCAAACGTGAACCCTCAGGTAGTCCCAATGGTGGATCTTTACATGAACAATTATCAACATCAAATAACTCCCACTCTTTAATACAACATCTACCCAAAGCCGAAAACAATCTATCCTTTTCAATTTCGTTCGGGTACTCCCCATTTCGACTTACCAAAACAGCACCTGCGTAAGACTGGCCTGCAACACGAGCCGCACCACTATAATGAAACAAACCCCAACTGAAATCTTCAGAAACATCCACAATCGTCCAATACTCATTCGATACAACCCCGTTATCCAAAACACTAAAATGAAATGTACCTGCTACTTTCCCTCTTTTAACCCTATACTTTCTTCTCCTCCAGACAAGTTTACCATCCAATGTTTTCACCTGAAAAACGGGCTCATACCAAAACGAACCACGGGCCTTTCCTCTATAGAAAAGCTGGTATTGACACGGGAATTGATCATACGCAGGATTTTGCCCCGCCACAACACGCCAACTCCAGTCAAGATCCCCCAGCCAACCAATAAAGAGATCCTCAGCCATTTCATGTGACAATATTTGATCACGGAAGCTAACCATTGGTGGGACATATGGTTTTTCAGGGATCTTTGCATCTAAATCAAGACAATTATGCTTTTGCAAAACACAAAGGGAAAACTCTTCCAAAATCGGGCTTTCGTAGGATGCAATACATTGATAGTTGCATACTTGATCAACTGGACTACATTGATTTAAGCATTGCAGAGCTTTTCTACAGTTAGGATCTAGAAGACAGTTCAAAACCTGGCGTCCGCAGTTTTTTACCATGCAATTTAAGGTTGAAAATCCTTGAGCTCGTAAATTTTTCAAAACTGGAACTGGTTTTATGTAAGCATTAATTATGATCAACAAACAGAACCTTATATCATCAGAATTACGCCTTATCCATGCTTCAGATATGGTTTCTGCAAGCTCCATTGTCTCCTTTGTTTTCTTGTTTAATTTGCTGAATATGCTACTCTTGTTGCCTGTTGTGACGAATGATCCTCCTAGTTTATTTTCTAATGCTGGTGATGAATCAAAGCAGATAACATTTGGGATGTTTTGACTGTAACGTTGAATCCATTCGACTGACTCTTGTTTTATTACTGAAACAATCAGCAAAATGTTTGCAGTTGATAACACCTTTTGAAGATCTTGAACGTTTGGATTCGATTCGGAGATGTTGTCTGTGAATACTAGCATCTCGTATTTTTCATCAATCCATTTCAACCTTTCTGCCTGAAATCAAACCTAACAGTGATCGAATCAAACCTAAGAGTGATTAAATCAAACCTTACAGTGATCAAATTGCAAATGTGGGATTCCTATGTCTGATCAGAGCTCGCATTGATTCACTTTACTAATGTTATGGTTGATGAATTTGCAAATTGATATTACAGAGCAAAAAGCCCTAGCAAGATCAAATCAATTATCATCATTCATGATTGATTACCATTCCTTAACAAAAATTAAAGGTACTACGTGAACAGAAACATCAGCATGATAAGATATCTTACAGTGTAAATTTATCACCGAAATCGAACCTACGAATAACCAAACACAGCAGTAATCAAATTTCAAATGTAGTATTCCTACATCTGATCAAAGCTTGCATTGATTCACATTATCAATGTTATGGTTGTTGAACTCCTAAATTGATATTACAAAACAAAAAGCCCTAGCACGTTTAAATCAATTATCATGAATCAAATCTAATTTGCAAACAAAAGCATCAGTATAACACTATAATCAGATATCTTACAGTGTGAGTCATAACATCAAGCCAGGACGCTGATTTGAGAGGACTGACAGCACCTTCTCCAACGACGGCAACAATTCTCACATCATTAAGCAAATTATGAGGCTCCGTTGAACAAAAATCTGAATTCGAGGAAACGGCATCGTTAGTTTTTAGAACAGAAGATACGGTTGGTTTAGGTGACGTTAATTTGCGCCGGAGGAATGGAGGTGCGGTGGAGCTCCGGTGGCAGCGAAGGGGGAACGACGGACGGTGGTGATTGAGAAGAAGATGAAGAGAAAGGGGTGATAGTGTGGAAAAGCTCATGAGGGTGGAATGTGTGTTGAAATCCAGAATGTGATAGAAGGGGGTGGAAGGAGATGAAGACACGAAGTGTAGCATCTGAAATGGTGGCAACCCGAACTTGACCCGAGCTTCGATTAGGATGAAACGACCCGACCGGGAGGTTTTCTGATCAGATGGGTTAATGCCTTAATGGGTAGGATGAGGTCAATGTGCAATCGGGTCTTTTTCGTCTCATTTGAATTTTGACCCAACCACAAAACTGCATTCATAAGCACAAAGTTACATGTTTTTACTTTTTTTTTTTTAACAGCAACTCCTAGATTAATTAGGATAGAATGGGCAACACCTAGATAATCTAAGAGTTGCCCCCACCAAGACTCAAACCCACAACCTTTTGGTTAGGGTGAGCACACCACTTTAACTCTTACCTAATTACCCCCCCACCCACATGTTTTTACTTAATGTATTAAAATTTTAAAACTGATGGGCGTTCGGTATGACATGGGTGTGAGTATGAATTGAGGTCACATAAACTTTTACTTATAATTTATAGATAAAGTCATGTGCTAATATGTGTTATTAGAGTTAATACATTAAGTCACCTACACATTTATATATATTTTAAATTATTGTTTTTGAAATAAATTATTGTTATTGAAAAGTAAAATTTTTATAAACCAAAAATAAATAAAATAGGGGTTATAATAACGATAATTTTTTAAAATGGTTTGTTTTGAGAAAAAATGTTTAGTTTTTTTTTAAACAAAAAATTTAAAAGTTAATATAATTGTTTTATTACTTATAGTATTTGCTCATATGTAATTTCGCATATCTTATATTATAATATCGTTTTATAATTAATAAATTTTCATTGTATTTGATATTTTATTTATTCAACTCATATAATACACGAATTACAAAAGCTAGTTTTAAGAATAATTAATTCTTAAAGATATACAATCACGCCACTTGCTAAATTTATAATCTCGTTCATTAAAAGAAAAGCTACATTTATGCATTACTAGGTTAGTAACCCGTATATTACACCGGTTTAATAAATAAAATATTAAATAATTAGTAATAAAAATTTATAAATTAAAGAACCATGCTTGAAGATAAAATATGATTATAATTAAAATATAATTAAGATATAGTACGATAGTTAAATATAAGATATAATTAAAATTATATATATACATAATGGTTCAAGGAATAAAACTATTATACTATTTTTAACTCTCTTATCTAAATAGTTTTATTTTTAAACATTCGTTTTAATATTTTTTATAAAAAAAATTATTTTTTATAAAAATCTTGTTATTAAAAACTATGGTTTGTAATTATTGTAGTTGTTTTAATAAGATAATTTTTACAAAATTTCATCTTTTTATAATTTTTTAAAAATAACTGATTTAAAAATATTTTGTTTCAAAAAGGTTTAGTATTTTAGAAAAATTCATATTATATAAAAAATTTAGTTTTTTTTTTCTATTTTAATTAAAATATATGATTTTTAGTTTTCTTAATTATATCTATTTCTAAAATAATAGTTTGATTTTAAAAATATAGATTATAGAGAAAAATACAGCAATTAATAAAATTAATTTTTAATAAGAGAGAAAAAAATTATTTAAGTGTTTAAATTACTATAATACGATTTTAAAAGGAAAAATGATATGAGAATATATATAAAAAAAGACAAGTGACAAAAAGTTCGGATAAAAGAACAAATGATAAAATAACTTTTAATAAAAAAGAGAATAAATTTGGATTAAAATTTCCCAAAATTTAAACTTTTGTGTTTTTTCAAGGCGAATTAATATTATAATATTTATCATTGTTATTAACTATTGTGGGTGGTGTATAATAAATTACTTTAGTTAGTGAAGGAGTAAACAAGGTTATCATTTACAAAAGGGTGAAAAGCTTAAAAGATAAAGAAATACCAACTAACCCCATCATCCACGTCACTTAATTTATCCTCGACTTGCCAATCGGATATTTCGACCCAAAGAAAATGATTAGATGTATATAATATTCAAGCTAGAGATCTTCCTTAAAAGAGTTTAATTAAAGCAATATTTATATTTTTATAATTATCTGGTAGAATTTCTATCTTTTTATATGGATGATCACTTGAGGTGGAATATAATTCTTTATTTTTTTTTTAACGGCAAATATACGACAATTTTTCATATTATAGATGTTATTTTAATTAGGTTTATATATTTATTTTCCAGTCAGGATCGTAACCTAACTTTTCAAAAGAAAACTCATAACTAAAAAAATTCATTGGCTCAACTTTAAGATTTGTGTTCAAAATAAAACTTAAATCTAAACTCATATATCATATTAACTACTTGAGTTAAAAATCATTGTTATTCATTGTTTGCTTCTTTGTTAATTAATTCTAGTAATGGGCTTTTATGATTCTTGGCTTATTGGATACTTATTATTATAAGTTTTAACTTTATAATCATACAAAAGTCAAAATTCTTCATTGTTACATATAGTTATTATTGGGATTTAATTTTACTTTTAGAAAAAAAAATATAGAAAACATATGGTGATGCAAGGTCAAACACATGCATGACTTGTTTACATGCGTGAGTACCCTTATATATAATGGGTACTGCTTGTGTTAAATCGCATACTTTTAATTTTATTATATGTGTCATGCATCGTTAGATACAAATATAACTTATAAATATCTTGTGTTACAGTGTTAGGTAGCATCGGTCCTGTGTTGGTAGATCAACCCGTGTGGATAAGTACTATTTAGCATTGAGTTTGCAGTAATAATGGAATGTTTATTGAAATTAAAATTTTAGAATGTAAACCAAAGATACACACGAGTGAAATGAATTAGCTAAAAATAATTCTAAAAAAAATTAATTGAATCCAGGTGTTGGTGTTCTTTTTCCTAATTTTGTTACTCTCTTATGTATAACTAGGTTTAGTAAACTCGCGTATTACACGGGGTTGATTAAATAGTATATTTAATAGAATAAAATTTACTAATTATAAAATTATATTCTAATATAATATATGATTAAGGATTATAAGTAATAAAAAATTATATTAACTTTTTAAACTTTTATTTGTTTTTTCCCAAAAATAAATTAGACATTTTGTTTCAAAACAAACCGTTATAAAAAAATATATTTAAAAAAGTTTGATGTTGTTGAGAAGTTTCTTATATTATAAAAGTTGTTTATTTAGAAATAACACTAATAAAAAGATTTCTTTCTTAAATTACTTACAAAACTATTTTAAATCTAAATATAATTAAATAATATTATTAGTAATTAATGTAGTTATTTAATATGAGAGAGAATCGAAAAAATTTTAATTAGAATTAATATGGTGCTACCACATGTCCTAATAGATTTTTTTTTATTAAAATAGAAAGACTACATACATTTTTCCTGAACGGCTCCTTATATATTCATACTTGCATTCCGCATTATTTGAACATTCCACCTTATACATAGATGTAAGACATCTTACAATTAGGAAGTTGATATCTTTGGGACGTAACTCTCTTATTGTATGTGTAGAAAAAAAATCTTGAAGATTGACTAAACACAAATACATTTTGAAAAGGAAACAATCCTTTTCGATCACATATGTCTTTAACTTTTTCCTAATTTCTAGTAATGGACTTTTCAAATGACAATTTTTTCTAAAGTACTAGCATACTATGAGGTAGAGGTGTAGTGGTCATTAAAGAAATTATGTTATGTTACTATGCCACATGAAGACTTACGGAAGCTATGAAATGGACGCATTCAAGGGATGTGAGCTAAGGAATTCCATTATGGACCTATAGATGATAACGACATCAATGAAACAAATTTTAGTCTATCATACTAATAAAGAGAACTATTCAACATTATTATGGAGTGACACTTAAGTTATGTGGTATTGAAATATATTGGAAGATATGTTGTGACCAAAGAAGGGGGTGTCAAACTTATGACATAGTGAGCCTAGTGATATAGTATGATAAGTATATAGTTGTATAATATTCATGTAAATCGATAACCTGAAAAGGCAATGAGGTGGTACGCGACATGTAGTGTATCGTTGAGGGCCCCTATATTAGGGTATGATTCATAGGTTTAGTCTCATCCAAACTTTTGATTCAATCATGTTTAATTTAATGTACGAGTGTGATCATTCACTTGCATACTTTGTTAAAATAATAAAAAAACCTAGAATCCAAAGATCCATAGATAAATTGCTTATTGCCATACAAAGTATTATCATATCGTCACTTACGATTATGATTTTGCCTTGCATGATGATTACTATCATCCAAAATACCTTATGATCAGATGCATCAAGTCTAAAAGACTTTGCTTGGTTCTTATTATACCAACAATTAGTAATAAGCAAAAGGATATTTAAATGTAATTTTGTTCTCTCTATATAGAAAACCCTTATAAGCCTAACATACTAAAATCATAATTCACAAAAAAATAATGCTTTCGATTATCAAAGCGAAGTTAACCTAGCTAATATTGTAACTAAGTATCATCTTGGTCAACTGAGGTACTCAACGTTCAGTAGAAATCATAAAGCTACCTACATTTGACGAAGTAAAAATAACCAGAAAAAAAGTAAAAGACGCAAAGTCGACTGGTTCTACGAGTCTAGAATAACGTAGCTAAAAATACATAATACTAGACTAGGAGACTCGTAATCTTAAAGAGGCAGCTGATGTTTAGGCCTTTTATTTTTTTGCTTGGGCTCGATTAACCCCCCCGTCCCACTTCCTGATCTTGGGAGTAGTTTAGGTTCCCATCCCACTTTCTATACATGATCTTCATAGGAAATGGCTTGGCCCTCGAAGAGTTTTTCAACCTTGGATCAATTTCTAACAATAAGTTTTCTTATGTGTTGCAGTGTAGATCCAAGTTCGCTATAGCTAAAACCAGTTAACCTGACAACCAAACACAACCCGACATATTATTGTGGCAACTGCTAGAAAACTTGGTTTAACCTCAAGGTATTAGGGTAACATTTTTAATAATTTTGCGAGCACTCGCTTTAATCAGTGCCTCTATTACAAGAGAATTATGTGTTTTCTTACTTTATTAATACAGGCAATACAAGAAGGTGAAAGAGAAAGATCTTTAAACCATTTGTGTGGCCATATGATCAACACATTCTAATCCTTTCAGAGTCGTTAAAAATAACAACTTTACATGATGTTTGGGTTATAAGTTTGCAGATCAATACTGAGTAACAAAAAAAAAACAAGTTTAAAAAGAATATTTATGTAACTTGTATAGTTACTTATTTACGTTAAATAACTTAAATAATAAAAGAATTTTAAGTAACAAACATTCTTATAACTAAACATTTACGCTATCAACCCGACTAGAGTCTACATCAACATAACTTCAATTAATAAAATTTAATCAAAAGTTCTAAAATACGAACCGGAAATAAATTGAGAAATCAGACATAAGTTTATACTATATTTATATTTTTATGAATGAATAACTTACAAACCTTATAATTATACTTTTTTTTTTTTTTTGAACGGCAAATCTACTCTACTCCTACACTACACCAAATTACACCATTGTTTGGGATTGAACCCAAGACCTCCCCTCTAAGAGGCAAAGCCTCTATCAAATGGGCTAGCCCCACATTGACAATATAATTATACTTTTAACTACATATATGTTACTGTAAAATTCGAATCTCGGCAATTTAAAAAGTAAAATATTTTCTAACTAATTGGTGCAGTGATGCTAGTAGGCTACAAAGCATTTAATAAGCAAAATAGAAGTTGAAGAAATTGAATCTAGACAAATATAAGACGTTAATTGATGACAAATTTTAAACTTTATTCAAATTTTATAATCTTTGTATTATATTATAAAATCGATATAAATATTAAGTATATAAGCAAAATGTGATACGTATGACCCACGGTTTAGTTAGAAAGATAAAGAGTAATGGGCTAAAGTTAGTCCAACTTGGTGTGGTGTTCCCCACCCGCATATCACATGCGATGCACTTGATCTTGTTCCCTCTTAAGAAACTCACACTCACACCCATTCTTTCCTTACAAACCAGGAAAAGGGTACCTTCAACTTTAAGCAAATACTCATATAAACCCTACCTCTTTAGGTTACATCCTTAACTAAACTCTTCATATCTCTCCCTTAATGGTCTAGTTACATATTGACCGCCTTTGTATAAATAACGTAAGTCTAAATGTTTATAAATATAAATTGATAGATTGATATCTGATAGTAAAAGAAACCGAAACTTCATTTTAATTTAAGCTTATGAACTATATATATTCAAGTTATACCAAGTATCGTATTTTCTATTCAATATCAACCGTCCATACCAATATAAAAATCTTTTTAAGTCATGTTTGACGCCGGACTTAAAAAATCTCATACTCAAATCACCATCTTGAATTAAAAATCTTTTGATATTTAAAATATATTTTTTAAGCATCTGGTTCCTTGCAGACTAGAGTTTTTCAATCATTTCTAGTATAACTTAACCATTTCTCTTCAAGCAAAGAACTAAACCAAATAACCAAACTGGCTGAGAAAGTAATGGCTCAATTCTCATCTTTTTGCTAACTGAATTTTGTGGTCAAGTAAACATATAATTGAATTAATCAAATAGACAGCAATATTCAAAAAATATATTTGTTTATTATGTAATGTGTAATAAAAGTGCCATTATAATATTGCACCAATAACACAATAATTGTCTCTCATTTTAATTAAATATTCTAACTCAAAATATAACTATGTTCACTAATTGAAATCAACTTAAAACCACCAACATACAAAACCAAAAGTGGCTAATGGAATAAACAAACAATCTTCTTACATTGAAGTTTATTGAAAGATACAAATTTATAGATCATCTTATATATATTATCACCACTTCTTGTTAAGAAATAAAAATGTATTACCAAGTAATCACATAAAAAGTTTGTGGATTCAACAACAAAAGAAGCAATATCCATAAAGTCAATAAACCAAAAATCTTTAAAAAAAATCAATTACATAGAAATTAGTTTCCCTTGTCTCCTGTGTACACACTTGCAGAACCACATATTCATCTCCTCCTTCATATCAACAACTAAAACTCGATTTCATTCATTCACATATTCACAGATTTCCAATTTCATCACTTCACGAGTTCAGACGAGTCAACTCGGCCCACCAACGAGTTCTCCCTACTGAGTTTCGCATACATCTTTGCCCTAATCTCCTTCCCCGACTCAACTCGTTCCATAGCAGGCTCCTCTCTAGTAACCCCTTGATCCCACAGTTCAAATGCGTTCCGGGTCGGGTTACGGGTTGGTGTTGTTGGTAAACTCGTGTAACCGGGTCGGAGCGTAGACAAACTCCGACCCGACCCGTACCCGGGTCCGCTCACCCATGCACCGTTACCGATTTGCATATTCCGTACAGATGACGCCAGCTCGTTGACCGAGGTTTGACCGATGGATGATATCGGCGACATCGGCGGCGAACACGACGACGGGTAAAGCGTCGACGTCGGAGACGACCCGAACGGACTTTTTCCGACGAGCGAGTCAACAGAGAACCGACTCGGAGAACCGTCGTACGACTCGGGCTGAGTCAACCCGTTCTGACTCACCGGCAGAACTCGGAGCTGCTCCGGCGTATGAGCAAAGAAACAGATCCTCCGGCGACACATGACACCATCCTTACACGGCTGCGTACGATAGCGAGAAGGGTGCAGCCAGCACTCAAATACGCCGTGTGCGAACTCACACGTTTCACCTTTATAACAACACCCTTTACGAAACTCCGGACAAGGGTTGCCGGAGTAATTAAACTTCCGGGGGTCTCTCCGGCGAGCCTTTTCTCCGGGATGAGCGTACGGACACTCGGTCCAGTCATGTGACCTCGCACGTGCGCACCTCCTCACCTTAAACTCATAGATGCGGAAATGATCCGTTGAGAATGCGTCAAGGGGGACATCATCGTACTCTCCGACGTCGTCGTACGCCGCCATTTCGATTTCGTCGAGGAAAAGAGACGGTGAGTGGATATGGTCCGTTGGATCGTCCCATGGGGGGACTTCAACCGTTGGATTGGTGTGAAGGTTAACTCCTCCGATGATCATCATCATTGAATATCTTGAGGGTTTCTTTTTCTTTGAGTTTAGTTGATGTTAATGGAGGAGCATGCTGGCCCAAATATAAACCGACTTGTGTAACTATGGTTAGGTGAAGAATTGACTTTGGTGTGTGGTTAAGTAAAAGATCTTGGGTGGAGTGGATAGTGTGACTGGCTGTGATGGTTTTGGGTGACTGTGGAGTGAGTGTGGTGTTTGTTAAGAAAATAATAGTATATTGGATTTTATTTTGTTTAGTCCATGTTGGTGTCGTTTTGTGGGTCTGGTCGATTGATTTACATTTACCCGTGGTTTACTTTACTAGAAAGTAGTTATTTGATGGGTTTTTTGTGTTTAAAATTATAAAATAAGTCCAGGTTTTAGCATATGGTTTTATTTTTTTGTTTTATTTTGTATGTATTACCGGTAACGCTAAAACGGATATTGTTGTTGATTAATTCAAATTATATTTAGTTTGTTGCGTTTATCACTTTATGATTATTTTCTAATGCTCTACGGTGCTATCAACATGACTTCAGTGTTTTTAAACAATAATCTAATCTTTTCTTAATATTATACTAATGTTTATTAGTAGACTCAAACTTTCGATATCATCAGGAGAAACAATTTTGCATACTAAACAACTGTTATTTTTATGATCAATCATTCTCCTCACCCCTCATTATTTTCTACCGGTCAAGAACTCTAAACCAAATTAATAGTCCCTAAATCAAAGATAAGTTGTATATGTTTAGAATAGTTATAGTATTACATAGGTTCACATGGGTTCAACTAATAAAATATTAAATATAATAAAATTTTATTGATTGTAAACCGATATCAAGATAAGATACTATTGAAATTATTTATAATTAAATACTATAAATAATAAAACAATGACATTAATTTTTTAAACTTTTATTTTTAAATAATGACATCAATTTATAGGAAAAAGTTTGTTAAAGAGGTAATTTAAAAATAGTCACTTTTGTTTAATTTTTGCAAGTTCTGCCATTTTTCTAAAACTTTATAACTTTTATGTACGGTATTATTTTTTTTAATAAAAATTACACCATAAAAATAAATATTTTTTATTTTTAAAACAAGTATATTATTGTTATATAATATTTTAATAATGCTCATATCTCGTCATTATGTCTTTTAGTGCAGTTCATTGTGTATTTTTGCTAGTTATTGTATTTTTCTAAATACTATTTTGTTTTTCTAAAATGATGAACTTTTAAAGAAATATAATGATGAAATAATATTATTATGTATCTCTAATATGTAAGACATAATATTAAATTAACAACCAATTAATCTAATGCATTAAAGACAATGACAAAACAACATAATGTCTCATTGTGTTTTTTTATCATTATTGTGTAATCTTGAACACTATTAGTTTTGAAAAATACATTGGTGAAATAAAATTATTGCATACTTCTAATTGTAAAACACAATGATAAATAACAACAAATTTATATAATGTATGAAAAATATTAACAAAAATAATATATTGTGTTATTTTCAACACCATGAGTTTTGATAAATAAATTGATGAAAGTATATTATTGTGCAATTTTAATTGTAAAACACAGTGATTCTAAACAAAACATAATCTCTCCACTCTAATAAAAAGTTAATAAAGAAGACATATGACAACATCACAATTATTCTCATCAATTTTTTTTCATTCTCTCTCCTATTTAATAATTACTATAGTTACTGATAATATAATTTAATTTATTTATAAAATAAAAATACTTTTTAATAAATAAAAAAATGTTTTTATTAATGTTATTTATAAAAAATAAATTTTTATAAAATAAAAATTTTTTGAAACATCAAAATATCTTGAAATTGGTGTTTTTAAAAATTAAAACCTTTAAAATAAAAAATAATTAAAATTGGGAGTTATAATAATGAATTTTTTTAAAAGGTTTGTTTTGAAACAAAATGTTTAGTTTTTTAAATAAAAAGGTTTAAAAAGTTAATATCATTGTTTTATTACTTATAAACTTACTAATACGTAATTTTAATTATATCTTATCTTAAAATATTAATTTATAATTAATAACGTTTTATTCTATTTAAATTTTATTTATTTAACACGTGTAATACATATGTTATTAAAGCTAGTCTAAACATAAAGATGGATAAAATAAATCTTGTTTACATAATAAACTCGGACTAATACATCTCTTCTATAGATAACGAGTATATTAAGTAATTTATAGTGCTAACAACGTAAAATATAACATTATTTTTCTTTTTTTACAAAGATTTATGTTACTTCTTTTTTTACTTTTTCTTGTATCCGGTGTAATCCTTCTACTCTAATAAAAGAATGCAGGACTGTTGAAGGGGGTTCAATGCAATCAGTTTCACAATGAGGATAGACTTAGAACACTTAACAGATCAAATAGGGAACTGAAACCTTTGTATGATACTAAGAAACACAAGCAAATAAGAGAGACAGAACTAAGAACTAAGAACAACTACACAGAATGGTTTCAAGAATTAAGTATATTGCTCTTAAGTTTTTTTACAAGTGTTACAAAGTATAAAAAATAAAATACAAGGACCTGAGATACTTTATACTACATCCTACAGCCAGTCATACTTTGAAGGCCAACTGGAAAAACTAATCTAGACAACAAGATCAATGTAAAGTCAAAAGACAGATTTTCTTTTGACTAGTGACTATGACATGTCATAGCTCACATCCTAATATATTACAACAAAAAATAAACTACATAAAGTGAAAAGTTACAGACTCAAGATCATAATCTACAGTTTCCTAAAGCATGGACATTTTTACCAACTTATGCAAGTTGGTGAGTATTCAGAGTGGCAACGGAAAATTGGTCAGCTTTTTGAAAAAGTACATCAGAGAAAGTATGTTTTCTCTATCTTTGGAAGAAATCAGTCTTCTACCTTCATGGCTTCGGAAGACTTTGTCTCCTAAGCTTCGGAAGACTTCATCTTTGGCTTCGGAAGATTTGGTCTTTGGATTCGAAAGATTTTACACTTAGAGTATTTTCTATGCAGTGTGTAAACTTTTGAAGTAACTTCCACCATACACAAAGTGCATGCATGCAGGAAGCACCTTGACTGTTTTCGATGCATCAGTCTTTTTCATATTCCTTACAAAGAATATTTTGGAATGACACATGGTGGCACCACATTTATTATCATCAAAATTTTCTCGCTTCTCTCGCCTATTAAATAATAATTACCTTAATTATCAATAATATTATTTAACTTTTTAAAAAAAATTGTTTTTTAATAAATTTAAAAAAGATCTTATTAATATTATTTCTAAAAATAATTTTTATAGAATAAGAAATTTTTACAAAACTTCAAACTTTTTTAAAATTAGTGTTTTTAAAAAGTTAATTTTTTATAAACAAAAAATAATCATAATTGAAATTTATAATAAGAGAATTTTTAAAAATGATATTTTTAATACTGTTTGTTTTGAACAAAATATTTATTATTTTTTTTTTGAAAAAAAATTTTTAAACCAAAAGTTTAAAAAGTTGATATAATTGTTTTATTACATATTGTGCTTACTATACGTAATATCAATTATCGTTTTATACTTGATAAAATTTTATTATATTTAATATTTTATTTGTTTAACTCGTTTAATACACGAGTTTACTAAAGATAGTTTATAATATAATATATCATTTATGAATAATATCATGAAAGATTTTACCTGCCCTAGATGATATTAGACGTAATAACAAATCAAATTTAGTGTTTGTTTTCAAGGTGCAAATGAAATCCAACAGGTATTGGTTTGTGGCTGAAATTGACAACAAATGAACTTAGAATGTCTTTCAAACCTATGGGCGATGACACATTGTTTAACTTCAATTTTTGTCACGATTTATGGTCCTAAAAGGTGATTAAATAGCAGTGCTTTCGAATATAAATATGTCAACTATGAATTTTTTAATTTAAAATTAATAAAATATAAAAATAACGATCAAGTTATGTGTCTATTGGATACTTTTGATTGGATTTCTTATAAAAATATTGTTCCTATAGTAAAAGCTAGGTAATAATATTATATTAAAAAGGTATTAAGGAATATTATTTAATTTAATACCGGTACATTATAGCAGATTTCTAAAGTTGATTAAAATGTACATTACGTGTGTGTGTGAGATAGTTACATATAATAAGCACACATCTTTAAAGCAATGTATTTTGCTAATGATCTATTGCCATTGAAGCAGCGCGTCTAGCTAGAGTTGGGCACATATTTATTACACATTTACATTTACAATGATCCATTGTGCATATAACTTAGTTAACAATTTCAAATGTGTTTATTACTTACTAGAATCTTTATCATTATATTATCTTACATGTAAAAAAATAAAGTCCTCATGACTTTAACATCTATTAATTAAGTCGAGATCTAATTGAATAACACTTGTGAGAGAGGAAAGTGGAGTCGGGGCCGCAAGGCAAGGTGGCAGTGAGTTGGAATGGAGGTACCACGCAGAATCACCATCCCACCTCATGGATACCGTAAAACGTTAAAAAAAGGTGATAATAGCATGTTGAGGACGTTCGAAGGCCAAGAAGGAGATTGAGGGAACGATACCAACAAATCAAGAGGGTGTTGTGGTCCCGAGTTAGACCTACCGCACCCCCATGAGGCCCAACACGCACTATGGTGTTGTGGTTTCGACACTAAAGATTGATTCAGGATAACCTAATCTCCCTGATAAAAGTAATTGATATTAAATCATGTCTCTTATGAAAGCTCAAACCACAATGTCATATGATTTTAAAATACTCTTAAATGTTTTTTTAAACAACAAAATCATAGTTAACACTTATCAAACTTAAAATAGCAGATGAGAAGAAAACGGAATAAACATGTCAAATGCAATAATATTGATAGAGTTGAGTATTTGTATTAAATAGATTTATTATTAAGAAAATAATATCACTCAACTCATTCGCTTAGGAATATGTATTACATTTTGTCTACGAAAACAACATTAATTTTATATACTGATTTGAATTTTTATGTAAATGGAATATATGATAAATTATAAATTTGTCATTTCTAATTATAATCAAGTCTTTTAACTTTAGTAAATACATAAAACATCCTATGTTGTCTCAATTTTTTTTTTCATGATGGCCGTCTCTTTCTCCTAGAGCAGGTCTTAAGGATTTTAGTACCCCGGACGAGCTGAAAAAAATGCCCCTAGACCCTAACGAATTAAATTATATAAAGTAGTTTGTTAAACGAAAACAAATGTTCACCAATAAACATAGCAAAATCATATTACTACAATGGCATATCGTAATATCTAACCGATAACACGTGAAACAATATTTTCACAAACAACTAACAAATTCGGTAGTCGCACAAAAAACCTCCTATCCTACACGTCATAACCTTCTACTGTTTCACTTGTGAATGCCTTGATTTCTATTTTTTTAAGTGAGCTGCTCAATTTAAATTAATTCATTCTATAAAACAATTAAATAAAATAACAAATAATAACAGATAATAACCTATGATAATTGGTATTCTGTCTTTTAAGAAAAATAAACTTTTAATTAAATAGTAGGATTAATGAAATGAATTCAAAGATATATATTTGATTAAAAACATAATTAGATTACGTTTTTTTATTGTGTTATAACTTATTATTATTATTTTTAAAAAAAAGTTTATATAATATAGAATTTTTTAAAATATTTTTGTACCGCCTAAACGAATAGGCCATGGACGAATATCCACTTTACCCCTGCTCGGGGCCCGCTATGCTTTCTGCCATATGAAAGATGCATGCATGCGCCCTTTATGCGAGGACAATCATATATTTTTACCTTCTTCCTTGTAATAGGACGTAAATAAATGATATCACACTTAAAATTTTATTACTATTATTATTTTTTTTATTATATATAACTGAAACATAAAATTGATTGTATTAATCTTATGATATTAATAACTGAATAATTAATAATGATAAATAATATGATTACAAAAAAATAAACATAAAACATGATAACAATACGATAAACATAAGGATTTGTTTAACGACATATAAATTGCCTTAGGAATTTGTCTAGACATTTTAGTAAAAACAACTTCCTGCACTTCTTACGTGTTGCCTTAGAAATGTATTTATTAACTATTTTGTAAAAATCTGTTCAAAGAAAAACTATTTTGTAAAAGTGATTTGCCATTAACGAGAATTAGATGTTAATTTTGTCATGAAAATATAACGGTGAATCGTACAGTACTGAGGTTTATCCGATTACATTTTGTCGCTACATGTTTCATAAACGACAAACGGCTACATGTTTGGTAGGAGCCAATACCTCTCCTTACCGTACGGATATTTTTATGACACATTGACACATCTTCATCAAATAATTCTTCTTTTTGCTGTTCAAAAGTAAAGATTATAAGCTTTTTTTATTTTTTAACAACTTGAGGATAATTATTAATACAAGGGTAGAAAAGTCATTTTCCTAATATTCTGTACTATCCTAAGATTTTCATCTATACCAGCGTTTTACTCCCGCGCGCGATGCGAGTTGTATGAAAATGTTGAAACTGAGACTTAGACATAAGTTTTCGTCATCATAGCCAAAAGTTAACTGTTAGAGCCAACATCAAAGCCATTGTCAATACGGCACAAAACAGATGATCGGTTCCGGCTACACACAGAAAATAGCTGCCACGCCAAGAAACCTGACATCAGTTTTCATGTATTATCATAGCCGCAAACCAACCAAACGAAAGAGCTTAGATGAACGCATGTTCATCATCATCGACAACTTGATATTAACAGTATTCTTATCAAGAACATCATCATCGATAATAACGTGCAATGCCAAAGGACACCAATATATACATGATACCAACAACACTTCTTAAGTCACAACAACAAAAAAAAACGACCACAATTCTATCCAGACATCCATATTTAATGTTTGTAATCGGATCACAATTTCAAACCCCCATATAAAACAAAACCCTGAGGCCTAATATAGAGGAACCCGAGACCTCAACACGCATGAGGAACAATAAACCACACAAAGCAAAAAACAAAGTAGATGACGGCCTGCGCCGCCGCCAAGTCGGCAGACAAGTCTGAGCCTCTTGCAACGGCAGGGCTACCTCGCATCCCACACCGATAGTAACAGAGACGACCCACGAAACGTCGTAGTGTCGGTGGCCATTTGCCAAGAAAAAACCCAAAAGGATCAAACCCTTTTAAAGGGCGAGACGTTCGGCAAAATCTAAGGCTGGATGCCACCTACTAGGAATCAGTGGTTGTTCTGACCACCCTGAGAACTCGACGAAAATCTACCATCGGCTTCTTTACCCTCGCCATAAAAAAACCCCAAAAACCTCAAACCTGATAAAAACCCGGTAAGATCTATGGATAATTGTTACCCATCAAGAAGCAGTGCTTGCATGGCCACTCTGACAACTCCGGCGAGATCGACGACTGCCGACGGCCCATGTTCCGTGTCCACCACGGGTAACGATGGTAGCGACAGCGTTCTAACAACCCGACACCGCCACTTGCTCCACCTCAACCACACAGGGGAGGCAAAGCGACGACAGGGTACGGAGAAGAAAACCACGGCCAACAGACACATGAGGCGACGATAGCGGTACACAACAGCCGTGAATGGCCGGTGCAAGCAGAAGCGGCGGTGGACGGGGAAGAGGGCAATGAAAGTAGAGAGAATTTCTCTCACCACAAAAGAACCCGGTGCAAATAAGATGAGAATCCCCATCTTTCATACTTAAACCACTTTCCTGCGGCCAAAATTGAAAAATAAAAACTTCCCAATTCCTCCCCTTTCTTTTTTCATATTAGGTAACTAGCTTCTTATTTTTTTTAATGAATTATCATAGTGTTGCCATTCATTTGAAGTACCCTAAACCATTTTAACTATCCCAACAATCATCCAACGTTCATATTTTTAAAATATTTCATCGGGTACTAGTGCTGCAAATGTAACACGCATAGCATACCCAACTGGGATCGGCGGACGGCGGTGTTGCCGTAAACACGAAATACCCGAAAGAGGGAACCGAGTGATGCCCAACCTACCCTAACATAAAACTTAAAAAAGCCGGCAAGAAGCTAGAGCTGAACATCATCAAACAATGAAGCAAGAGCTAATAGCTAGAGAAATTTAAATTAAAAAAACCAATACAATCATTCCAATGTTACTAAATTTGCTTTATTGTTTATCCATGACTTTAATATACTTTAACAACGATGATACGAAGACATTTTTCTTTGAGAATATCAACTCGAGCTCTCCAAATGCACCAACATGTTAAGACAAAAACTAAGTGGACCCTTATTCTTCGTAAGCTCATTTGAATGTGTAGTTTTTCATACCTTCATATGTTCAAGAATCAGAAAAGCATAAATAGGGGGAAATTACACCAATAACTCATCATTTGCCATATAATAATGGCTATGTAACAAACAAACAAACATACCCTATAATATCATATGATAGTAGGGTCTATTGAGGATGAGCTTAGGAGAAACCTTCGCTCTACCCTAAAGCGTGGAAAGCCCACATCCAAGAAGATTCCCGACTCATAAAACCTCTATACTAAAAACATAATGCATGTTACATACAAAAAAGCACATAACATATCAACTACCTCTATACTAAAGACATAATACGTGTAACGTATGATATATGCACATAACATACAAATTACTAGCAACACAAGATAACCAAAGGATGAATGTAATAAATTCCTGCAACTAATTGTAGGTAACATCGTCACCTATGACTACAGACACACCTATAAGGCCGAACTATTTACACCTATTGACTAAAGGCATTCTAAGTAGTGCTTAGTGTTCTAGGAACGGCTTGATTTCTACGTTTATCCACAACTCCCTCACCTTTATCTTATGCTTTCAAGATGACATATCATTGATCATGTTTTTAAAGAGATGTAGGTCTTATAAATCATGTTAAATTTGCTTATACCATGTTGGTCTTGTATTCTTTCTCTCCTCTTCCATTCCAATATCATGTTCTCGACACTCCGTCCCAGTTCTCAGATTTGTCTTCTTCAGGTGTGCTCAAACCATCTCAATCTTCACTACCTTATCTAGCTTGAAATGCATGCTATACCCAATCTAACCCTAAGGGCTTAATTCTTGATTTTGCTTATCGTCATGTGTTCACACATCTACCTCAACATTCCTATCTTTGCTATCTCCAACTTTTGATCTTATGTCTTCTTAAATGGCCAACATTCAGTCCCGTACGACATAGTTGGTCTAACTGCTATCCTATAAAATTTTCATTTTAATCTATCAAGGAATCTCCTATCACACAAAACATTTGAGGTTGCTCTCCACTTGCGCCAACCTTCCCGCACACGAGGAGCTACATCACAATCAGTGTTTTCATCACTTTATATAAATTATTCAAAATACTTGAACTTGGCTGTTTGCAGTATCACTTGTCCTCTAATATTCAAATGCTCATCCTCCTCGTCGATTATGTAGCATGATGTGAAAATGTGGTCCATAGTCTCCGGAGCTTCATTACATATTGGACAAAGTAAAGACGTGACATGCAGGCTCTGTTTTTTACAAAGCATCCTAAGTTGTTAATCGGTCCATATCTATCGTCGTATGAAAAGATTAATTTTTATGGGAAGCCATATATTCCAATGAAAAGAAGAAGTTGGATGAAGTGATTGGGAGAGTAACTTTCGAACTGATTTCACTTGAAAACACCATTTGAATCGCATAACCTTGATCATTAGTCAACATTCCCACTTGACTTGTGATAATAGTTTTAGATTATGTTAACAGCTCCTACATTTCTATGAATTGATCCAAAAGCTTATGATCTCACCGAATTATTAACATGGATAAAACTTTGTTGGAGTTTCATGTTTTAATCCATATTTGTCAATGATGATTATTTATAGCTTATTAATTAGAGATAATTAATCACTTCCTATAATGTACAATATAAGATTTATTTAAATAAACATTATTTTTTTTTAAATTCTATTAGCGAGTTGGTTCGGCTCATAATCTCTCCAAATAGCTGAAAATCAAGTTCCTACCCCATTGACAACTCGAGCACTAGGTGACTCGTCTTTTTCAAAACGTTTAATGTTTAATGTTTATTTAATAATTATTATTTGAACTAGTTTGGTACGTAAAAATATATTTTTCGACCAATAACTCCAACTTTTCACGAAATAGATAAGTGTTATCAATAGGAATGTTTGATAAAATAATTAAATCAATCTATGGGAGTTTTAGGTAAGATGTCTAAGTAGTGTAAAATATATAACAAACACAATTTTGTCAAAAGGTGCAAAAACGACAATAAAATAGATAATTGCTATAGCAAGTAAAACAAATCCTGAAAACGATCAAATAACATGGATCTCAACAACAATTTGCAAGAGAGTTGGGTGGTCAATTTTATGGATTTAAGTTGAGGCGATTGATATGGCTCGGTTAATCATATGACCATTTATAATGGGGCGTGATACTCATGCAACCTTAACCTTTCACACTAGGCATGGCGTCGAAGGGGGTGCGACAGGATGGTCGTGAGGGTGATCACAGGCTAAGGGCAACAAAGAGTGATTTTTAATTTTTTTTTCCATCAACAACAAAAGTAATACACCTCATTATATCTTTTTAATTAAACATCACATTCATTCAAACGTCGTTACATAGGCCGGGGGGGGGGGGGGGCATCACCCCCTCCCCTCTTTTTTTTCATCAGTATTGTTAATTTTTAATCTGATGGTGTAAATTTTTGGATCAATAGTGTAAATTTGTTTATATATGACAAGTTCGCACCCCTAAAAAAATTAATTTCGCCCCCTACTCACTATGAAAGTGTCCAAGCTTCATCACTGGACTACGCATGTGTTGCCGCCCCCATTGGACTTGCAATGCCTACCCTCTAGACTCGTCATTATGACGTAATACACCCAAGATCTTCGCGTAGAAAGCCAAAGCTCTTTGAAAGTAGTGTAAATATTTGGCCCAGTAGTGTAAATTTGTTTATATATAACAAGTTACCTATAAAAAAATTAATTTCACCCCCTGCCCACTATGAAAGTACCCAAGCTTCACCACTGGACTACGCATGTGTTGGCACCCCCATTGGACTTGCAGGGCCTACCATCTAGACTTGTCATTATGACGTAATACAACCCAAGATCTTCGCATAGAAAGCCAAAGCTCTTTACACAAAATCCAGGCTCTTCAGATAGAGATAATAAAACTACACTCTGCCTATTAAGTATAGAATATGATGTTGACTCGAAGCATTCTTAAATACTAAAAGAGGTTGCCATGCAAACTTACAAACTATGCCACTCTTAAATCAAAGATAATTTCTTACAAACATCCAACCATTGAGGACAAAGGGATATGATCTCATAAACATATTTATCTCTTTTCCAATCCCTCATACTAAATAATCTAAATAATCAGTCAAATACCACATTGTTACACAAAAAAGTATATCACATTAACCACTTGAGGTCTTGAGCTAAGTATCATTAGTCAATTATTGTTGTAGTTAGATGTAAAAAAACATCTATTTTTTAAATGTTCAAAATTAGTTGTAGCTTTTATGTTCATTATCTATTTTTTATCTAATAAGATACTTTTATAAGAAAATATAACATCAAAGATATGTAAAAGATGAATAAAAATTACTTGAAATAACAATAACAAAAACTGTTTAAGTAAATGTTTGAAACTACTTGTATTAGTTTGCATAGTTGGATTACGTGTCATTGCCTTCTTGAACTAGCTCATGTATTCCAGTTTCTTATACATACGAAATTCTTATCACAACACGCTCCCGCAGTAACACGCTCCCGCAACAACACGCGGGATGCAACAACACGCGGGACGCATATAGCAGTTATTATTATAGCTTGTTAAAAAAATTAAACAATTAAATGAAATTCGGATGACTTGAAAACAAACACACGGGATACAAGTCGCGACGGAGGACCAAGCCGTACGGTCTGATTGGAGATACAATCACGTGACCAGCATGCTCACCAATGGTAAGAACTCCACGTGGAGAGTAATTAGTGGCTGGGTCCACTGTATTCTCCAAGTCATAACATGATTTTGACCTTTCGAGATCTAGTTCATTGTTTGACCATTCGATTTTCCACGTCATCATCCCTATCCACATTTGGATAACGTTGGAAGCACAGTTGTATATTATTATTCCTTCACTTTCAATTTCTCGGTTCCTACAAATTATATACTTTTAACTCACTATAGTGGAACTAAAAACTTTTATAAAAGTAACATTATATCCTCTAATTATGGGAAACACTATTAAAATTATATATTAAACTAGTTTATCCTTTCACCTTACTTTTTGTTATCATGTTGATAGATTAGCATTGGGTAAAATATTAAGTTAGTATATCACTCTTGCTTTAAAGCTTAACTAAATAAAATATTATTATAGGATACGATAAGATGGTGTAAAGGAACAACATTTCTTTTCGACATAGAAATATCAACTGATTAAGAGTTGAGCAAAAGAAACTAAAAAATATCAAATGAGTAGATTGAGCCGTTTAGCAAAATATTAGTCTATGTATAAACGTTATGTAACTTGTACTAAAGCGATATATTGGGCTACATCCACCGATGGACCTAGATAGAGAGTACTTTTGTCAAGTAACCATGTAGTTTTTTTTAATTTTCATTTATATCATTATGTGTTACATGAGTAATAGAATTTCGATTGATCTTATAAATTTTTGAAAAGTGAGACTGAAAAATATGAGTGAAGGATGAAAGCAAAACTACATATTGGCTTAGTGGTGAAACATTTCTCTTTAAGGGTTTGAATAGTTGGTGAAGCGATTTATACTGAAATATGAACACTTAAAAAAATAAGTTGCATCTCTGCTGCAACTAGTGTTTTAGACTCGTTAGCACATGTACTGAACCCCAAAGATATTGTTTAGTACTTGTGATCTCGATAAGAACATAATATAATATAAAATAGTTAACATTCTATTGTAACACACTAAATTTTAGTGATTATAATTCTTGTTAATGAATATGGTAATGCTAGTTTCTTTAGTTAAATGAACAAACTGTTAGGGATGCGGATGTAAATCAACACACAAACACAACTAAACTGCTAGTGAAAATAAAAACAAAGATGAACATACGAGATTTAACGTGGTTCGGTCGATGTGAACTACGTTCAGGGGTAGCAACCAGGGTAATACTTTTATTGTTTTCTGCCTTACTCGTGAATAATTACAAGTACAATAGACAATATAAATAGAGAAAATATATTAGGTTTTACAACTTAATCCCTCAAAAAAACCATGATGTGCTACAATTAAATAAAAACGAGTTAGGTAATTTAATATGTCACGAGTTGTCTTCTAAACCGAATCCAAATCAATACTCCACAATACCCAATACAAACACTTAGAAAAAAATATATAGTGAATCTTTCTTGATTTCTGAATACGTGTGTTCTTTACCTAACAAAGATTGATATATACCGACTAAGTCTTAATTTCTTTATTTTTTTGATAACATGCGTAAATGGATTGATCAAGAAACATGTTGCTGTAAATCCGGAGTAGTTATATCTCATTGGTATACTTGAAATTTATGGTGTTGTTAACCTTAAAATTTCTTGACGATGATCTCCAACGTTTTCTTGTTAAAATTTAAATTGTCAAATTATCTAATCGGTTGTCAAGTTTCACTAACACCAACCTTTCAAATTTGACTTGTAGTCTGCCATTTGAACTTATCTCCGTATCAAACGGAATCTTCATTTTGAAACGCCACTCTACACGACTACACCCTCTACATTGATCAAGTTAAAGCCGCTATAACTGACTGAATACGAAATGCCTAAGATGATACACATGACCATAGTTTAGAAAAATTGGCGCTTTACTATGAATTTATGCTTAAAGTTCTCTAAGTTAACTAAGTGAAACTTGTCTAAATTCAATTAACATACAATCAACTCTTTATGCTAAATTTTCGTGACAACTCAATTGTGGAACGGGATCAAATTTTTTCAAAGGTTTGAGTTGAACTGGAGGTGAGAACATGTCACAAATGGAATGAGTTTTGATATTAAGAAGAAAAAAAATCCACATTGTTATCACTATTCGATTGAAAATTAATTTGTTTACAAGCTATTGATACTTATTTAAGTCATTAATTCATTTATATTGAATAAGTTATAATTACTTAATTAATTCATAACATAATCTATTCCTACATTATATCTATTAATATTATTAAATTATATAAATATATAATACCGTTATAATATTATACTAATATAAATTTTGTTTCATAAATATAAGTTTAGGAAAATGAGATTTGTTAATATGATGATATCTTATAAGTGTGCTGGCATATTTAGGATTTCTTTATTTATTTATTTTTGGTTGGATTTGTGAGGAAACTAAATATTAAGGGCGCGTTATGCTAACTTTGTTACTCGTGTTATGATGCTGACATCAACGTAATTGAGGACACAAGGGAAACGTATGATGTTGTGGTGGTTCGGTATACACAAAAAAAACGTATTATACATCTCATTTACGGCGTAAAGATGACTAAATATTGAAACTAAAAAATGCTCAAGGAAAAAATATTATCAAGTACATAAGAGAAACATGTGAAGTTGTGGTTTATTATAGTTAAAAAAAAGGTATTATGTGTAGTACGTGGCGACGTAAACAAAACGTAACATTGAAATGATAAGAGCGCTCAAGAAAAAAAAAATAAAGTATGAAAAAGTAAAAGAAATAAAAAATTGAAAAAATCAAAAACATTAAAAAAAAAAGAAAAAAAAAAGAAGAATTGGCTAGGAACCAAACCCAAACTTGCAAAGACAAACAATTTAACCGCTCCTATTACACCATTTAATACTCAAAATAGTATATTTATTATTTCAAAAGTCGATGGCTTTTATTCGCCACTCATCTTTGAAATTAAAGTATAGTAATATCTATTCTATATTTTTTGGGTTTGATCTTGTTGAGTGAGTGATTGAGATGTTTTTTTGGTTCGGATGTCTTGAAATTTTTGGGTATAGTTTCTTTATTGGTCACCTAATTTCAGATTTTTTATTTTCTATCCTGATTAACTTTACACGAGGCTTTTAATAATAGTAAATATGTATTCCTTTATTTGTTAAATGGATATTATTATGGAATCGTTTTTTGTAATATCTTAAATAACTGACAGGAACTATAGTTTTAGTTAAAAATATAAAATAAAATAAAAAAGACAAATTAAATTTTAATAATTCATGTTATGATCAAGTTTGAAGTTATACTACTACTATTGTTATTGATAACAAAAATAAAAGTTAGGATTATCATTAGTCAAAACCAATAGTACTAACCAATAGGTCTAGTTTAGATTATTAAAATTTAATTTGTCATAAAATAATAACCAAGTTTGATTATTATTCTAGTAAAGTGACTCATACGTCTTTCTAATTTCTAAACATATAAACAATTCAAGTTTTAATATTGTTCAAATCATAAACCCCTTATAGAGATTCAAGTGATTAGAAAATAAGTTATGTTAAAAATAACAAACTGTCACTTAAAAGATAAATTTATAAAAATACAGTATGTTTACAAATCTTCCTGGCTTTTCTAGAATAATTTAGACTCTATAAATGAGATTTTTTGTGAATGAAACCTCTCGAAAACAATCTTCTATAGAAAGATATTTAAAAAGTCGAAAGCTACAAGAACATAGATTTTGATTACTTAGGTTACGTGGCAAACACTCTAGGAATGCTCCAAAGAATAATATTAATACCTTCCTTGAGAAAATCAATCTAAAGGATACTCCAAGAAGATCTAGGCAATTGGTAAGATGGTTTGCCATTGCTTCAAGTGTTCACAGACATGCACAAGTAAACAGAAATAGTCTCAAATTTTGTGAGACAATATTACTCCTAACGGAAGTACGACGTTTTACAACTCGAGCTTGCATCGTGCGTGCACTTTCTATCTAGTTTTCGAAAAGATTTCTAGATTTTTACAACTACCCTAAGTGTTAACGGTCGTAACATGTCTCATATATTCAAGTTTATAGTTTACAAAAGAGGAAAGTGTTTAGCAATTTCGCATATCTTTATAAATTTACAGAATTATATATTTTCTTAAATCATATTAAAAATGTATTGTATATTATATATTAAAATTTTGTATTTTAAAGAAATATGTTTTATAAGTTTGAAAGAAGATATGTCTTTCCTCCTCAAAAACTTTGATATTCATATGAACTTTTGTGAATATATAAGTGATGATCTCAACCAACTTATTCGTGGAAGCTCTTTTCCATTTCCATCCACAACATCATAACACCAAACTATAAACTTTAAGAACTAAGAACTATGACATTGATTCACACTCGTGTTGCACACACCTACAAACACACATCAATTCACACTTACATATCAAAAGCACGAATTAGATCAAATCCAAAAAATTAAAAGGATTGATGGTGGATGTGAGTCAAGTTTCATAGGTACAGTCTCATTTTTGTGTATTACTAGAATTGAAACCCAAGAGTCACAAGTGAACAATCATAATTAACCACATCAATCAAACACAAATTTACGTGTTTACATGTAAATCAAGAACAATGACGCATTGATTGCAAATTAAACCTAGTTATTATGATCTTTATCACTTCAAGTATATTTGCATCATTCTTCAGACTAAACCTTAAATCAAAGGCACACACCAATCACCAACCTCCTTCACTAGTGTTGCAACGTTTCAACAAAACCCTATATAAAGAATGAAGGCAGTGGCGTAGCTTAATAGGGGCCGGGGGGGCCGGCCCCCTATTTTTTTCACCAGTAGTGTTAAATTTTAGTTCGATAGTGTAAATTTTTATATAAATATCGAGTTTGCCCCCCCCTAAAAAAATTAATTTCAACCCCCCCCCCCCCTCTGAAGGAGTTCAAGCTCCGTCACTGAATGAATGTGACTAGCTATCACACGATGCCGTCTAAGATGGTGGTACATATTCACAAACAAGTTGATCGTATTTGAATTGGGAGTACATGTAAGATAATGTTGTGGTTTGTATAGTTTTTCTTAAAAATATTAAATAATAATAATAATACCCAAATATAATCGGTATTTAAAAGTTAAAACATGCCGAATTAAATTGTGATTACCAAAAAAACTTGTTGTCAACCATCGAGTTGCGCGAATAAATGTATTAGTTTTAAATTTTTTAAAGAGAGTAAAAAATGGCATAGAGACGGGTAGAGATAGGCATAAAAACCAGGTACGAACCCGACCCTGTGGACCTGACCTGGACCTGGGTACGGGTAGTACCCGATGGGAGGTGTACCCGGTTGGACCCGTTTAAACCCCTAGGGTTGGAACCGGTTTTAGATTTTGAGTTTTTTAGTGAACCCAACCCGAACCCGGGTTCGGACCCGACCCGGTTGAACCCGATTTGAGCCCGGTTTTGGACCCTGATTTGAACCCGGTATTGGGGACACACACAAGAAAAGAAAAGAAGAAGAAGAAAAAAAAAAAAAAAAAACTAAACCCGATTTGAACCCGGTTTTGGATCCGACCCGGACCCGACCTGACCCGGGTATGCCGGGTAGGGTTTTGCATTAGGTGAACCCGACCCGGGTTCGAACCCGGTTTCACCAAAACCCGGGTACGAAAAAACCCGATTGAACCCAACCCGGTTTCGGGTATTGGGCGGGACCCGATTTGCCCACTAGACGGGTACATCATACATGTCGCAGATACGGAAGACAAGGCCGTAGGGCCCGATTAAGATACAGTCACGTGAGCAGCAGCTGACCTGTAGGAAAGGAAACACGTGGAGAGATATTTGTGGCATGGGGTCCACATATCATGCTGATTTTGACCCTTTGAGATTAAGTACAATCTTTTTTACCATTACATGATCCACGTCACCGTCTCTATCCACACTTGGATAACGTTGCCTCACAAGTTGTTGTTCATTCCTTGACTTTTTTCCCACTTGTATTTTAAGTAGTTTATAATATTTAATGAATAGAATCATAGGAAACATTTAGAAATTTATATTCATAATTATTACACTCGTCTAAACTTACCTTAAATTACACCGTTGATTGCAAAGAATATATCATAGGATTGTGTTATAGATACACCCTATGAGATATCTGGATGCCCTGATTTCGATTCGTAAGGGCCTTAAGGACAGTCTAGCTAACCAATTGAATCAATCATTCAAACGTTTTATGGCGGGTGGGTGACTTAATGGTCTAATTTTTAACAGCGTGTAAAACCCTTAACGGCCCGTTAAAGTTTTTACATACGATCCGTTAACCTTTTCACGGGCCATGACCTATCGATTTAATTTATTTTTTTTATACGATTTAATATTCCTCGTTTACGGTGTAATTTTGTATTTATTGCATTATTTGATACAATGTAATATTCTTCATTAATGTTTACGACAACTGAAACATTCTATGGAATGATACGAACATTATGACAAGGGCTCAAGAACAATACTGGGGCATACTCGAAACATCTTTTAACCTTGTTGTGGCTAAAAACTTTCTTAAAAATCAACAAGATTAAAGATTATATTTTGAGTTGTTTTATGTTATTTTTAGTAGATTGTACTAATAATCTTATTATTAATCACATCAAAAACTTAAATATTAAACAATTAAATTGTTCGTCTTGAATACATTTCATCAGTCATAAAATCGTTGGAATCTAAGACAGGCATCTTGTAAATTAACATCTTGCCACTTTAAATATATGTTTTGAACCAGTTTATGCAATAACAGACATATTACAACTCTTGAATCTCGACCTATATGACCCCTGTTAGGAGGCCACACAGTTTCACCGGATACTACGAATTCTTCAATTTCTTCTTGTCCAGAGTGCTACCAATAGCGTATGTGTGCAAGAAAATATAAGCAATACGATTCAAAGTGCATAATAATCACCCGAACAATACGATGAATGCGCTAGGAATCATCACATGTATTTGGACGGCATTCATATGGAAAGAATATATGAACTTTTAGTGCCTCCATATAAATTCTTAAAAAATATACCATTTTTCATCGTTATCAGTGATCGGTACGTACACCTTCAAAAAAATTAAATCACAATGATATTTTGTTTTTGGATTAAAATTGGATAACCCGAAACAATATTATCATATCAACTTCTCATAACACAAGAAATAGATCGGTACTCCCGTCTGCATATTCGTTACCATCAACGTATCTCATGTGTATTAAGTTAAACCACTCTAATGGAAGAATCGTCCAACGATCAGTACCCGACCACTCTTCTGTTCTTGTATTTCTTTGAATCGTCATATCATCAGTCTATTTTTTCACGCTTGAATATGTTGTAAAATAAAAATAAAAAATACATTTTTACAATTTCAAACAATAAATCTGACAATTACACGTTTAAAATCTTACATTTGAACATAAAATCACGTTCTCTAGTAGCCCACGTTAAAATTCTAAGTGGAGATTTACAACACCCATGTAATACACGCTACATAATTGGTCATCTCCGTTACGCAAAAACTGCATAATATATCGAAACCAATTCTTGTCATTCTGGCAATTATGGTAATCTATCATTTATTCTTTCAACAATTACACGTGAGTTAGAAGAATACCCATTCTAACGCCTTATATCACTTTTGCAAAAAGACATTTAATTATTTCGTTTCAAAAAAACAACATATGTTCGTTTATATATCGTTAAATTGTTAATATAGAATCTTATATCAAAATAAATACTTGATACACGTTTTTTGAGTAATAATACGTCACGTCACATAATTATAAAAAACATAAAACATTAATAACGAGGAATAAATATATCACATTATGATTTCTGAAAACTTTAACGGCCCGTAAGGGGCTTTACAGGCTGTGAAGAAACATCATCATGGGCTGTAAGATTCTACACTGACACGCTTTCATGGGCTGTGATCTGTTTCGAGTCGTGGAGGACAAAATCTGACAAATATTTTGCTTGGAGGGCCTTATGGTTCATGAAGCTCCTTACTGACTGTAAAGAAAAGTCAAATGACAACCATATATCAGCTGACAGGGTGTCTATATATATCCTCTCCCTATATCATATGGGATTCTGATGATCTGTATGATCACGCTTCCAATTCAAGCTTGTAATGAATATATTACATATAATCATGTGAAACATTTAGGTAATTAGAGAATGCTAAATTATTACACTCAGTAAAAGAAACTATTTAAAGAATACTATTATAGTATTCTCTATGTGTTTTTTAGAACTACAAAGACACTCATCTAAATCTACACCGTTAATTACTAAAGATATATCGTTAAAGGATGCTAATGATCTATATTATCATGCTTCTAATTCAAGCTAGTATTGAATATATTACATGTTTGTAGAGCATGTCAAATAAAACAATCATTAAATTTCGTTACCAATTAATGTCTATCTAAAACAAAGTTTGTCTGTTGAAAAACTAGGCCACTTTATGGAAAAAAATACAAAATGTTCTCTATAATAAAATAACCTGTATAAAAATATCTTTACTAATAACATAAAATAACATTTTCTCACACTATCATTGTCACATGTTATCTTCTTACATCTTTCATGTCACATGTCACTCGCATAAAAAAATAATCATTTAATGATCATGTTAAATGCTATACATTTTATTTATATTCTTTTCAAAATATAAAACATATTTTTATTAAAAATGTAATATTTTTAAAATAAATAAATATGATTTTTAATATAGAAAAACTTTTTTAAATGACAATTAAAAAACAAATTAAAAAAATGGAATTTTAAAAAATCATTTTTCCAAACAAAATTATTTTAAAACTAAAAGTTTAAAATAATATTGTTATTACATTACTACTTAATATAGTTGATTATACGTAATTCAAATCATATTTATCTAAAAATTACAATATGATTTTAAAATATTAATTACTAGCTATTAATTTAATGTTTTAATTATGTTTAAAACACGAGTTTCTAAACTATTAGACGTGTATATATTACAATTTTTCTGCATAGTTTATATAGTAGAAAAGCCAATATATAAAGTAAGTCATCACAACATTTATTTCTTTAAAATACGCAATATGTACCTAATAATTTTATACAGTTAAGTATATTCGTATGTCTAGATATGAAAAAAGAAACATTTAGAATTTCTCTAATTTAATTTAATCAAATAAATAGATATTTTTTAAATGCTAATTGAATTGGGTTGGATTGCTGTTTTAGGGCTGTTCTCGGAAGTGTAAGTGGGCTGCCGCCTGTGCCCACATCAAGGCCCATGAAAGTCTCTTTTGGTGAACTGGTGAAGGATCCCTGGGCCTTGGGCCATGATAACGGGCTTAATTTCACTTGGATATAAATGGGTTGTCATCTTGTGCTACAAGCCCACAAGTGTTGTTGATTATTTACAAATGGCTTTCATTATATAATGTTAATTTTGCAACTTGATGAATAGTAATTGGGGGTACTTTCGGTATTTCGCATCCTTCTCGGGTACCGTGCTTTCTCTTTATACTTGCGCAGAAGTTAGGTGGCGGCGGTGGCCGTGAGTTGGGGGTCGACGGCCTTCTCTTGCCGCCCCGGTTCTCCTTCGGTTTGGGTGTGCTGGGGGTCGTCGGGTTTTGTGGTGGTGGTGATATCCTTGATTTCGTGATCAGTACCACGGTACCTCCGTCGCACGACGACGGCGACCCTGTTACCTTCGCGACAGTTGGTCTGCCGCCGTCACCCATCGTCGCCTTCTCTTGTTACTCCGGTTCTCCTCTGGTGTGGGTGTGTTGGGGGTCGCATGGTGGTGGTGATATCCTTGATTTCGTGACCAGTACCGCCGGTACCTCCGTCGCGCGACGACGGCGACCCTGTTACCGTCGCGACAGTTGGTCCGCCGCCGTGACCCATCACCGCTACTACAACCCGTCGTTAGTGCTCGCCACCGCTACCGGCAATACCCGAAAAGTTTAGCAATGGTGGCGGTGGTTTTGCACTCCGGGCACCTCCTTCTTTCCCGATGTACAACATGCATGAATCGTTTCCCCGTGGTGACCTTCACAGTGGTGGTGTTGATGGTGAGGGTTTTGACGGTGGTGGTGTTCGCGGTGGGGGTCTTGACGGTGGCGGTGTCCGGTCATGGTATTGACCGTAGGTGCCTTCACGGTAATGGTATTGACGGTGGGGGTCTTCACGGTGGTGCTATTGATGGTTGTTCTTCTGATAATGGTGGTCTTGATTGTGATGGTATGACCACTTATATTGTTCCTTCTTCTCCTATATATGAATAAACGAAGGTTGTGAATAGTTGGTTTACTTGGTTTATTGATGCTTCAGATCTGAAACGCAAACTTTGTTCGGTAATGATGAGGATTTTTTTTCCTCTGAACCTGTTAGATCTGTTCGGATGGTTTTTTGTTGTTTTCTTCGATGATGATGAGGAAGGCCTCACCTGAGAACAAATTGGATCTGGTTAACCTGTTTTTTAGGGCTTTTGTTGTGAAATTTTCAGATCTAAATCCTGTTTGTGATAATGAGAATGCCTGTTACTCTACATGTTGCCATTTCTGCTATTTTGGGTTTACTTTTGAATGTTTCGAGCATAGTTTTGGTCATCTATGAACCCGTTGGCTTTTTTTTATATTTGTATGTTCAATGATGATGATAGTACTGTCATCTGAGAAACTACTATATTTTGCCGGCTTTTTTGTTTAAAGTATAGGTGTTTGCTTTCTGTTACTGTTTTTTCCCAAGCCTTGAACGTTAATACATGTACAATTTGAGCGAAAATTAACCTCGCGCAACGCGCGAACTGGATATCAACTAGTTTGGATAAATTGACATTTTCTTACTCTTATAAAAATGTAAATTGAAGAAACATACTATATTATCATATTTCTCATCATCAAATTATTTAAAATTCTTCCTCCTATTAAATGATCATATTAATTACTAATAATATTATTTAATTATTTTTTAGATAAAAATAGTTTTTTAATAAATTAAAAAAGAAATATTTTTATTAATGTTATATCTAAAGTATTCATTTTTTATAAAATAATTTTTTTCTAAAACATTAAAATTTCTAAATGAAATATTTAATATTTATATTTTAAAAAGAAAAATTTTTATAAATAAAAGGTAAGTAATTGAAACTAAGAGTTATATATTATATAAAATATAAGAAACTTTTTATAGATGAATTTTTTTAAAAACGTTTGTTTTGAAATAATTTTTTTATTTATAATAGGAATATTTTAATCGTATCTTATGTTAAAATATCATTTTATAATTAATAATTTTTTATTATATTTAATATTTTATTTATTTAACGCGCGTAATTTACGGGTTTTTTAAAACTAGTTAAATAGATAAATGAAGGTTGACTACAATTTATTTCAGTAGTTTAAATTTTAGAATGAAAATCATTTTTGTATATGGATATACTTCATGTGCAGACATTAAATTCACACGTATAGATTAATGTCTAAGTGGAAAAAGAGTCAAACAAAAAGTCTAGGTTGTTACGAGTACTTATAAAATTTTAGCAAGATCAATCAAAAAGTTAACATGGTATTAACTTTTTTACATATGTAATTTTACATATATACATAAAAGATTTTAATCTTCTATACGTGTAATAATGTTGTTCTAACAAAAAGTAATGTTTTTGATTGATCTTGACTGAATTTCGCAAGTTCTCATATTAAACACATAATTTTCGTTTGAAACTTACCCCTTGTTAAGTGAATCTATGAAACCAATATAGTCTATTTTAGTTTTAAAAGAGGGACATGATCGTTATCAGTGGCGGAGGATAGTGAGGGCCGCGAGGGGCCGCCCCCCCCCCCCCCTTTTTTTTCGGTCGGTAGTGTTAAATTTGGGTCCGGTAGTGTAAATTTTTGCCCCGGTAGTGTAAATTTTTGCCTCGGTAATGTAAATTTTTATATAAATATCGAGTTCGCCCCCCCTAAAAAAAATAACTTCGCCCCCGCCCCCCCCTACGGGGAGGTTCAAGCTCCGCCATTGATCGTTATGTTTTCAAACAAAGCTCAATTGTTGACTTGATGATTTATAACTATCAAATTCTTGAGCTTGATTGCTACCATGTGATTATTTTCAGAGGAAAACATCCAACTCCTCCATCTAGTGCACCAACTACTCTTTATACTTTCATGAAAGTTTGATTTTCAACTGTAATGTTTTGAAATTAAGATTTCAGATTTATATCTTATGCTCACCTGTGAGACACATGAGAAAATTTTTCTTTAAAATATATGACATTGCCCTTGTTTATCTTATTTACTCTAGTTTTTTTTTTTTAATTATTATGCACGATCACACAAATCACTTTGTTGTAATGTTTACATTATGGTCCAAAAGTCATTGGCCTTCTGTCAACCTTGATCCTATATGGAGTGCTAGTCCCACGATTCAAAGGTAATGTGTTTGATAATCCACAATATCCAATGGCCCAAAGGACTTGTTTAACTTTGTCATACTATAAAATTAAAGTCCATGCAATTACAGGACAAACAGATCAAGTTACGAATTAACAAAAACTAGGTTGAAGTGGAATAAGGAAGTGAAAAGAAGAATTAGCATTAAGCCGATCTCCGATTTTATTTTGGGTGGTTTTTGGTATTTGCAAGACGTAGACCAGTTAGACATATTATTTTTCATAATCATTTGCTTTTGAAGATTACAATTTGTTATACTGGTTTAGTTCTTATTTATATGAAAAACGGACCATCATGATCACATATTTGCATCAATTTTATAGTTAGATAATTTAGCTAGGGAAAACACAATTGATAGAGTGTTGCACTGATCTTGTCTGCATAGAAATCACGAAGTAAGGTTAGTGTAGATTCAGAATCTTTTGTGAGTGGATGAAAAAAAGTCAGCTTGAATCAAATGCGTGAGAAATTTTAGGTGGCTAAAAACAAAGTCGGACTAAAATGGGCCGAACAAAAACAATTCAACCCTATTTACTTGACGTTATTATAAAACTATTCATTTTTATCTTTAAATACTATGACGCATTTCATATATTACTGGTTAAACTGAAGCATGTTTAAAATAAAAGCAACTATATATTAAGTAAGCAATGTAACAATGAAACACATCCCTCATTTATTTAATTTCATTGGGTATAATTAATACATAATATTTATAATTATTTACGATTAATATATAATATATCGGCTATAATATATGTCTAGTACTTTTATTTTGTTACGATTAACGCATGCATTTCATAAACATCTATGACTGATACCTAATTACTCCTGATATTAATTGATATAAAAATGAATAGTAATAATATTAATAAAATAATAATAATAATAATATATATTTGTCCATTGACTTATATAATTATAATATATATTAATCTAAGTGGTCGGTGACTACTATAGGAATTTGAATTTTATAGTTTTACCACTGAACTTTAATAAGTTGCAAAAACAACCCTTAGTCACATCATTCAAGGCATAATGTACTATCTCTTACTTGCATCCTCTCAAAGCATAATGTACAATTAGTTGATGCACGTGTTTGGTTACTAAATAACGGCTGGTGTCCGGTAGAAATGAACTGAATGACTGAACGCATATTGAACCGCCATTCCATCGACGATACAATGATGAGGCTGAGAAGAGTTGGGCGGTAGCAACACATGGTGGTGCCGACTGGTGGTGAAGTGACGTTCCACTGTAGCAACCAAGAGCCGGTCGGTTGCTGCTTCTCTGGGGTTCACCAAGAGCCGATCGGCTCCTCCTTTCTCTCTCTAAACTCATTCAACCTTTATCTCTCACACACACATGTGTGTTGGTTTCTCTCTTTTTTTTTTGGAAAGACTGGATGTATTAATTGCTTTTGGAGTTAAATTCATTCATTTTTTATTTTAAAGTTTCTCAAATTAATAATGTTGTTGACTTTTATTGTTATTTTAAAAGTAAAATTAATTATTTCTACCATTACTTAATAACTGAAACCCTGAAACAAGATTAGAAAATCAACAAAATTTAGTCATAATTTTTTTTATTAGCTAAGTTAATAAGTTATATTTAAATGCTTATTGATATATGAAGTAATTAAACTAGACGGTCATTCATTCTTTATATATTTTATGGCTAATATATTGTAGTCATAAGATTATCTTGAAGTTCTATAATTGATATATGATAAAAGTTTTGTTCTCATTTATAAATTAACAATTTCTTTTTTTGTTTAACTCAAATATAAAACAATATTTGATATATAGAAAATCTAACCTTAGACTCTAATGAATTAATATATGCTTCTATTAATGTGTTTTTTTAATAAATAAACGACAAATCATACTTATTTGAAAAAAATAGAAAATATATAATACAATATTAATATTTTGGATACGTTTAGATTACTATCAAGTATAAAAATATAAGAGTACAAAATACATTACGTAATTTCTCAATAATCCTAAAAGATCATCTAAACTCTATTTTTATTTGTTAATTTTTTAAAAGGTTTCATCTGAGACGCTTACTCTTCCTTTAGTTATTATAGTCTTTTTTGCCGTAGTAACTTGTAGATTACTATTTCATAAAAATTTCAAGCCCGAAAGAGACCCGCGGCAACACGCGAGCCTCAATTTCTAGATATTATTATTATTATTATATAATAATGATAATTTTGTATTGAATAATATTATATTTGGTTATTGAATTCAAATGGGTAACCGAATAGAATTCGACTGATCAATTTTGTTATGTCATTTTGACCTTTTTAAGTTTTTAAAGTTTCTGTTTATATACGTTTTGAGATTATTTACGTTTGAGTCGGGTCCAATATAAACGTTTTCTACTCTATGTTTCAATGTAATTTTGGTTCGAAAATGTGTCGGGATGATTGTAATTTGTGTGCTTCTTTTATGTGACTTAATTGGTCTTCATTTCGATATAATTTTGTTTGGGGAAAGAGCCGGGTCAAGTATAATATGTTTTCATTAACGATATAAGTTCGAGTTACTTTACTATTTGATGTGAATTTGATCCGGAGACAAGTTGGGTCGATTGTTTGTCTTTCAATTATCATGTCGCGCATGATGCCGTTACAACGCTCGGCCGATATAAATCTAGTATACTAAAAACTCAAAGGAGATGTTAACTTTGAAGTTGTTTATATTTCAGATCAAACTAAAAGGCTTAGTCTGTGATCTTACTTTAATTAAAGAAATAATTATAAAACTTATAGTATTAAAATTTAATAATTAACTATGACAAACTACTTTTCCTTCTCTTTCTCCTCTATTGATCTACTTATTCTTCTCTGCACATCAAGAATTTTTGCCTCGATTCTCCTATCTCTATCATCATAAAACCTTTTTGCCTCTAACATATATTTCGGCTGTGTGTTTATTTATGGTTTGTATTGGAACCAAATCAAGAATTTTTTCTTTTCCGTATGTGTTATATACTTTTGTTGTATGTTTCTTTATGTTTTGTTTTTGAGTTGGGAGTCTATCTAGAAATAGTTTATATCTCCTTAAAATTAAAGATAAAAATAAAATCTGTTTACATTTCATTCTTCAAATGATTTTGCTTGTTATTTATTGGATATGATTGTTGTTATATATTACTTTTTTGCATTTCAATTATCACATTATACCAATATTTTCAGAATCGGATCGGACGTCGAACCGGATGCCTTACTGGTTTGGTGGTCGGACCGGATTTAAGAACCGGATGACGTCATAATTAACCTATATATTTAAAAAGGAATGGCAATGAACAGTAAAAATTAAAATCACAGCCGTCCCTTTATAGATCTACGATTGTAAGTCTTTAGGTTTTTTTATTGAGTATATGACCACGTGTCTACCTTGAAAGTGAGCTGTGTGGCATTGTAGTTTCATTAAAATGAAAGAGATGACGGAAAGAAATACACAGAGATAGATAGAGAGAGAGATAGAAACGACGGTTCTCTGATTGTTTTCCATTCTCCGACGTTTCTTAACAAAATCTGTTCACCACCTTCATCTTCTTCGGCTATTCGCCGTCTCAATCCGCTGCTGCTCTGGTCGTTTGCTTTTTAGGTACTAACATCACGTATTTTTTGAGCTCTTTAAAACTTCAACGCCTTCATCTACAGCTTTTAAAACAGGTATTCTTCTTTTGGATTTTTAGATTGAAGTTCTTAACCCCCACATTTGCTCTTTGATGGACTTAAAATTAGGAAAAATAGGTGACTAAGGAGGGACCGATGACCTCGATTCTCCAATTCCGGACCATTTTGGTTTTTGGTAATCGTTGTGGGGTGCTTGCCATTGGAATGGTAAGTTTTTTGTTTGTAAACTAGGAAGCCTTTAATACATGGTTTTTTCCCCACTATTTCATCTAATCTCCAATTCTACTTCCTTTTTCATCTCAAGATCTTAAATCTTCTCTGGTCACACGAAAAATTTACTCTACCTATAGGCCCTTTTGTTTCCCTGGTCGGTATGTTTAGGGCTTTGGATTTTTTTTATTTCATATACTGTTTTGCATGTTCATGTATTTATTCATCGGTTATGTGATATGTTTTACCTCGGTTAGGCGATTGGTATTTGGTTTTTTTCGATTAAAATCTATTTACGTTGGATAAAATAATGTGGTAAAAACTAGAAGTTATGCCTTTTCTGATAGTTTATATTGGTGTTATTCTAGTCATATTTTAAAGGGTTACCAGTCCGGTTAGATCCTCTAAATAGGTGGATGATTGATGCCTTGCAGGATAAAATATTAACTCCTTGTTTGGTTCTTGAAACCATCCGCAAATCATAATAATTTTTGATTAACTTTATGCATAGGCATATCTACATCGAAGTTTTCTTAAAGTAAACCCTGTTACTTTTTCATATTCAAGATTCACAACAATTTTTATGTTTTATGTTTCCTATGTAGAGTCTATCATAGAAGATCAATGCAAATATTAAATGTTTCTAAAGAACTTAGATGTATGTTTTGTGGATGTAACCATTTGGTGATGGTGGTTGAATTGTTGCTATTTGTTCCATCCTAAACTAATTTGGTGTGTGGTTGTAGTAAATTTGTTTCTCATTGTTTAATTCATATATTATTTATAAGTGAGGTTAGATGTTTTAATATCCTTAATGTTGTTCATTTAGTCCTTTCTTTTGGTTTGAATAGTATATAGGTTTATGCAACGTTTGCTACAAGTCAACACAATGCAAAGGAAGCAACATTATGTAAAAAACCATATATCTAACGTTATGTAAACAAAGAGTGATATTTTGTGGTTGCTAAGACAACATATATAACAATTGGTTGAGTTGTTTTTGTATCACGCAACGCGCGAATTAGAATCTAACTAGTTATATAATTATATATATAGTTATATATATAATTCAATGTAAGTAATTTATGTGTGCATTTTATAGTTATATATAAAACTCAACAATAGTTATACATCCAACACTGAAATTTATCATCCGAACTGCCCTTTAAACCCATTAAAATAAAAAAAAATTAAAAAAATGGAAAATCCAGTTCGAACCGGTTCTTGGTTCAACCGCCGAACCGGTTCAACTAGAAGGAAACGATTTGGGGTGGATCCGACCGGTGGTCCAACCGAATCCCGGACGGACTGGCCGATCCGATCCGGTCGTTATAACAATGCATTATACACAAGACCTTATAGCCTATTAACATTAGTGACTGTATATCATAAATATAATGTAATTTTTAAGTCCTTACAAGCAGGGGCAGACATAGGTTGAAGGGTATAGGGTTAGCCGACTCGCGTAATTTTTTTTAATGTTACATGCGAATCAAAGACTCCTCCTGTACTAACAATCATCTTAATTTTATCCCTTATGAAAAATTTACTCAGTTCGTCACTATTCATAAATATATTATGCGTAACGTTAGCATAAAATAAGTAAACAATAAAACCTCTCCCAAACACCTCAATCGCATTTGCAGACATCTAGATTTGCCTAGAGTTCATACTTCATTTAGGCTTTTGGTATGATTTGCGATTCACTCACCGACCAGTTTAGCGGACTTCCGCCACTAACCGAACCTTCGACGAAAGCATATCCTACTCCACCGTTTCTTTAACAGCATATTCTCTTTGCAAGAACCTTAGACCCGATCGCGATCACGCTAATTCCCATCAGGTATCACAAATCCCCTTTACTTTCATCGATAATCGCTCTTGTGATCTTGGGGTTTGCGATTTATGTGTGAAATTAAGCATCTGATGTGGGTGCACTCCAACTGTTCGACCAAATTCCCAGATCACGTGACTTCTTTTTGATAGATTTATTGTCTTCTGATCGAGTTTTACGTGGGTTTTGGTCTTTCTTTGCTCTGGTTTAAGTAATTGAAGTAAAGTTAATTACTGTTATGTAGAACTTGTGCGTAGGTTAAATTGTTAATTGGGCATCGGTTGAAACGGTGGAATACGAATTTTGAATCTTTGTGTGGCATGATGTTGGAGTAGTTGAATGAAACCATAGTAATCAATGAAAAATAAAGAGAAGGATTGGGAGGTGATTTAGTGAAGTATTTTAGAAAAAATGCCCTTGATTCTAAAATCATATAATAAGAAAGAAAGACTAGTGAACCATGATGTTTGTGACTTTGTGTCAACAATTGTGAAGATTTAGTTTTTGTATGATGAGTTTGTAAGTTCTTTTCTTTTGGTTGCATAACTTTGAGCACATTGCAGGATTAGGATTTGCTTGAAGATGATTTGTAGTTGACATGTTGCTGGGGGATTCACATTTCATTTGGGTGAACATATTTGGAGCATGATCGTGTGCACCAAAGTTAACAATGAAGCGTTTTGTGTACATCAATGATGATGATTCATCACACGAGCTTTTTTGTGATAACCGTGTATCAAACAGAAAGTATACATTGTTAAATTTCATCCCCAAAAATTTATGGGAACAGTTCAGGTAATATTACCTAGATGACTTCAAGATTTGACATGCTGATATAATGAATTTGTGTATGTATACCAAATATGAGTTTGAAAACTTTGTCTTTGAGAAAGAAAGAACTTAGTGTCCGAGAGCTAAAACCTTGAACAAGTGGAACTAGACGTTGGATGAAGATGTCTGGAATGAACTGCTTTTGTATATAAGTAAAGGATATTGAAAATTCTTGATGTGAAATTATAGGAAGTTTTCATGTGGGAAAGGAAACTAAGCGCTTGTACTTTGTGAAGCCTGACCTTGTTTATGAGATGAAATGATGAATTGAAGGCAATTCCTTGAATATATGTTCTCGTTTGCAAGTGATATTATTTATTGTTTTCCTATGTGGTTAAGCCGTTAAGGTTCATTTAAAAAGGGCCCTTAAGGTACAAAAGGTTAGGGAGGATTCTCAAGCTGACATGTGTTATGAACTATGATGCACCAAAAAAAAAATTGTGCATAAGTTAAAAAAACCACGCATTGGGATAGGTGTCAGCCTAGTATCCTCACCTTTTTCTACTTTAATGGTCTTTTTCTCCTGAAACATGCTCCTATATCAGTTACTTCTGGTTTACCTCCTTTAACGACAATCTAACCTATTTTTGCAATTTTTTTGTTTCCAGTCGGTTTATGAATCAATACTTTTTGTTGATTGCTTGCCTTCAACTATGGCCGCTTATAACGCCTGTAAATCCCGCTAGCACATGGGGCCCACTCATATTTATATTTGCAGTCTCGGCAACAAAAGAGGGATGGGATGACTACTGTAGATATGTATCTGATAAGAAAGCAAATGAGAAAGAAGTATGGGTTGTAAGACAGGGTTCTAAGAAACTAGTAAGTCCATATATCACAATGTATATATATTTTTCAAACAAGCTCAATAACCCCAAATCCACGATAATTTAATATAGTCTCCTGGACTTGCCGGCCATCAGTATTTCACACTTAACATAATTTAATTTCATTTGAAGATTCAAGCTCAAGATATCCTCGTAGGCAATCTGGTGTGGCTACGCGAAAATGATGAAGTTCCATGTGATCTCGTATTACTTGGTACCTCTGAACCACAAGGAGTCTGTTATGTAGAGGTATATTTCCTGTTATATTTTGCTGATACTTACAATTTATTATTTGCTGTATATCTAATGTATCTGCTTGTGTAGAATGTTTATTATTTATAAGACATCTTTGCTGTGTGTTAAACTAAGTTGAAGTGTTACCATCTGAATAACGAGTCAATGTTTTAATTTCCTTGTCACCTAGTTTTGTGAGCATTTAGGATTTGGAATTTGATACTGCAATGGAGGTAAATGTTTATTACTTATAGTTACAGTCATGCCACTTGTTATTTTTTAAAGTTAAACGCAAACTTAGTTCAAAAGAATTTCATCAGTACTATTGGTGGAAAATAGATCATATAGGTGAGAATGGATATTTATTAGTTTGAGACAACTTAAGTGCAATGATATAGTCTCCTTTTTTCTGATCAAACTAAAAAAGCTAAGTAGTTCCTACATTTCATATCCTGTTTTTTACTATATTGTTTGTACTTGAAACCTCAAATTACACAACATAATTTGCAGACTGCTGCCCTAGATGGTGAAACTGATCTTAAGACAAGGAGCGTACCTCCTGCCTGCATGGGTATTGACTCTGACTTGTTGCACAAAATCAAGGCAAGATTTTAATGTACTTTATAAGCGGAGGCATTCTGATCATTCACACATTTTTGAATTAATATTCTTTGTTGTGTCTTAATTTTGATAGGGTGTGATTGAGTGCCCGAACCCAGATAAGGACATCAGAAGATTTGATGCAAATCTACGGCTTTTTCCTCCTTTTATAGATAATGATGTGTGCCCTTTAACCATTAAAAATACAATCCTACAATCATGCTATTTAAGGAATACAGATTGGGCTTGTGGTGTTGCTGTATATACAGGCATGTTTTATCTTTTCACTATTACATACCTCTCTTCAATACAAACGATTTATAATCTCACTTTTTGAATTTATGATACTTTTTTTTTAATACTTGTATGTAATACATGGTTTATTTTCTAGGCAACGAGACCAAATTGGGCATGAGTAGAGGTGTAGCAGAACCTAAGCTTACTGCTATGGATGCAATGATTGACAAGTTGACTGGTGCGATCTTCATTTTTCAGATTGTAGTGGTAATTGTTCTAGGCGTAGCTGGGAATGTATGGAAGGATACAGAAGCAAGAAAGGCAAGTCTTATTCATCATTTGTTGAACACTTATCATGCTTTCGTGTCTTAGATCTTTTATGCTAACCACTATAAAAAGGTAGAAGATAATCTTTACAATTTATACTTAGAGTTGGTGTTTAGTGTGTGAATAAGAGAATTCATTTTCATAGGTGTTTTAGGAAATATTCAAGATATGTAAGTTTGGAAAGGGGATATCATGTTTTAATGAATGATGTAGTCTTCCATTAGATATCTGCAATTGGTATATAAACTCAGGAATAAACTCTTCCAACCTACAGTTCCATAAAGAATCTTGAGGTAGTCTTATGATAAAGAGCATAATGGTTTGTAACAAGATGATCTGTTTTCTACTAAAAGCATTAATCTTACCTAATTAACTAATTTGTGAATGAAGGCTCATTGTTTGACAGAAAAAGAAATACTTAATGTAAAAGAGACATGGGGAGATGGAAAAATAATGATTATCTATTCAGTGTAATAGTTATATGTTTTTAATATTGGACTCATTTACATCTACTTTATGCAGCATTGGTATGTTCTATATCCAGATGAGGGTCCATGGTATGAACTACTGATCATCCCTTTGCGATTTGAGCTTCTTTGTTCTATCATGATACCCATATCTATAAAGGTAAAAACTTTATATATCTTTTGCTTATGTGCACTTTGTTATAATTAAACTTCTGTATTAATATATTTACAGAAGATATGTGAAGAGCAGTGACACATAATTTTGCTTTGATCACCCTCATCTTTTACAGCGATCCATTGACGCATATAATTTATATTATATGAAGGCCAAAGCTGCAATTATGTGAAATCTGTGGTTTTAACGAAATAGAAACTAATTATGCTATTACTACGAGCATAGCTTGATGTATTCAGTTTTGATATTTTTTTAGATTGACATTCGAACAGGGACAGTGATGGTAAGGAGGTTAATTTCTTCTTACTTTGATAGGTGTCGTTAGATCTAGTAAAAAGCTTATATGCAAAGTTCATCGACTGGGATAAACAGATGGTTGATACGGAGACTGGAACTCCAGCGAATGCAACCAAGTAAGAGAAGTGCTGTTTGTTTATTACATTGTTTACACATCTGCCTCACATTATTCAGTATATAGCTGTGCTTTTCTTATATATGCCAGCACAGCAATTAGTGAAGACTTGGGACAAGTTGAGTACATACTCACAGATAAAACAGGAACACTTACGGAAAACAAGATGATTTTTAAGAGATGTTGCATAGCAGGGACATTCTTTGGAAATGAGAATGGAGATGCTGTAAAAGGTTTGATTTTCTTCGTACATTGAGTTCATCGACGTTTTCCTGGTCAAATCCTATGGTTGTTTTCTATGTACTTTTGTTTGAGCATTGGTGTTTCTCTTATTGTCTTGCTTCATACAGATGTGGAACTACTCAAAGCCATCAATACTGGTTCTCCAGATGCTATTAAATTTCTTACGGTTATGGCAATCTGCAACACTGTCATTCCTATTAAAAGGTTATTCATCATTGACTGTTGGTCAGTGTTTACTTTTTTTTGTCTACAAAGCTGGAGACATTGTTAACAAGTGGAGATGGTCGTTTCAATCCATTTACTTTTGGATATGTCGATTTGGTTTGCGTTTTATCTAAATAATGGGTCAAATAAAATTTTTAGCTTAAAGGGGAACACGCAAAGTTTATTTCCGAAGTTTATATTTAGTGCATTGAACCTCCTAAGTTATGTTTGTTATAAGATTCATAGTATTTTTTTTTTGTTGTAATCATACGTTAGACATTATTTATTATTAATTTTTAAAATGGGCAAAAAGGTGTTTGCGGGTTCAACCCAACTTGTCACATTTCAACCGTTCTAAAATTAAACCGCCTTGACTGTTACCCAACCTACCCACCTGACTGCCCATCTTACCATATCTATTGATTAGTGTTCTAATTCTATAGGTATGATCTATTTGTTTTTGCAACTGAAATTATCTTCTGAAACTACAGCTCAAGTGGCATAGTTTCATATAAGGCACAGTCTCAGGATGAGGAAGCTCTAGTGCGTGCAGCTGCTTCCATGCATATGGATTTCGTTAACAAAAGTTCTAATATTCTTGGTATAAATCCTTCTTTAACTCTATAAGCTGGCTTGATTAATAGTATGACATTTTTGAGAAATTCGTGTTGGTTGTTTACTTGTTTTGCAGATATTAACTTTAATGGTTCATTGATTCAGTATGAGGTGTTGGACTACCTTGAGTTTACCTCTGATAGGAAAAGAATGTCAGTGGTTGTTAGAGATTGCAGTAGCCGCAAAATCATCCTTTTGTCTAAAGGAGCGGATGAAGCTATTCTTCCTTGTGCATACACTGGTATTCTATACCATCTTTTGGTTTTACTGATTAACAATTAGAAGAACCTTATGTGTTTTTGTTATATGGAGAAATATAATTAAGTTTTAAATTTTGATCACTGGAACCTTGTAAAATGTGGTAGGATTTCCAACAAAGACATTTTATGAAGCTGTAGATCAGTATGCTCAAATGGGTCTTCGTACTTTCTGTTTGGCTTGGCGTGAATTAAATGAGGATGAGTATCAAGATTGGTCTTTATTGTTTAAAGAGGCTAATAGTACATTAGTTGACAGAGAGGTAAAGAAATACCTGAATTCGCTCTTGTGTGTGTGTGCGGGCACGCGTGTGTGTGTGCGGGCACGCGTGTGTATGTGCATATATGCAACTTATAACTAAAAATCTATATTTGTAGTGGAGAGTAGCGGAGGTTTGCCAAAGATTAGAAAAGGACCTTGAAATATTGGGGGTTGCTGCAATTGAGGACCGCTTACAGGTGACTATATTTTCTAAATAAAAAAAACAGATAAAATACTAAAGAAGTTTGGCTAATGCAAAGAAACCACGTATCTATCTTGTATATTGTTCAGGATGGTGTGCCAGAAGCTATTGAAACCCTCAGAAAAGCTGGAATAAATTTTTGGATGCTGACTGGAGACAAGCAGAATACTGCCATACAGATTGCTTTGTCATGCAATTTTGTTTCCCCAGGTAGGCCATTACATATACATATACACATACACATACACATACATTATATGTATTTAATATAGGAATTGAAGCCTACCAACTATGGCATATTGTGAATGGCTGTGTAAGTAGGATTCATTCTCCAACTTCTATACTTAAATTTTGAGGCTTTTACAATTTACTTTCTGGAAATGTACAGAACCCAAAGGCCAACTTCTGTTGGTTAATGGGAAAACAGAGGATGAAGTTTGCAGAAATCTTGAAAGAGTTTTGCTTACAATGAGAATAACAAAAGCAGAACCTAAGGTACAAACCTACATTTATTCTATAGCAAAGCTTTCCAAATTTAATGACTGATGTTGGTCCTACACATCTTCGGTTTTTCAACTATTAAATTTGAGGTTATACAATATAGGAAGATATTGTGAGATGGTAAAAGAGTGAATTCCATATTATTGATAGATTAGGTTACAATATATAGAGTTTACAATGAAACCCTAAAAACCTAAACGGGCCTGTGGGCTCAACCCTAATAATAATATACTCTAATACTCCCCCGCAGTCAGAGCGGTAGAGAATCGAACTCTCAGACTGTAACAAAAAAATAAACAAAGAACAATAAAAAATAGTCTCAATCTCGGTCACAACTTCGGCCAAAATTCCCTAATCTTGCAATCTTCAATCCAAAACCTTAAATGCAATCCACAATGTTAAATAAGAATGTAATCTTGCGAGGGGCTTCCAATGCTGCAGTGCGACGGCGGCATAAGGCAGCGCAGCGGCGAACCGCGGCGTGGTAGAGGCGGCGCGGCGCTGGATCGTAGTCCAGCAGGCTGCACCGCGGCGGCAACATGATCATGTGATCGATATCCCAATCGAAAAGATTAAAAAAAAAAAAAAAAAAAAAAAACAAGATGACACCCGACGACCGTGGTTGTGCGGTGGTGTGTCATACCGAAGGCCGGTGACCGTGGCCAGGCGACGTTCTTCGGTGGCAACGGACCGTGGTCCGGCAAGAACAAACGAAGGAGAAAAAAAAACAAGATGGGATATGGGCATATGGGTTTTGTGGAGAAGAAAGATTTAAGATAAGTGGCTTGAATCTAAAACCGAGACGGATCTTTATTTAGAACGGAAAAGATAAAAGAACTAAAAGCAAAGAGAATGGGCAGCCGCCGCCCTGTCTAGGGTTTGAACGTGGTGGTGACGGCTAGGGTTTTTATTTTTATGGTGGTGCAGCGAAGAATAAGGTGACCAGAACCTAAGGCTCTGATACCATGTGAGATGGTAAAAGAATGAATTCCATATTATTGATAGATTAGGTTACATTATATAGAGTTTACAATGAAACCCTAAAAATCTAAACGGGCCTGTGGGCTCAACCCTAATAATAATATACTCTAATAGATATGTGTTTTATCTTATTATGAAAAAAAGATTCCCGTACACTTTCGCAGGACGTGGCTTTTGTCATTGATGGATGGGCTCTTGAAATCGCACTAAAAAATCACCGGAAAGCATTCACAGAATTAGCAATATTGTCAAGAACAGCTATATGTTGTCGGGTTACACCATCACAGAAGGCACAGGTACACTTTTTTATATCACCTTATATTTTTATTTTATTTATTTGTGTTGTCATAAACCTTAATTAGTTTCGTTGTATATGCTTAATTATTTATTATATCCGCTAAATTTTGAATTTACTATGTTGCAGCTTGTAGAACTCCTTAAATCTTGTGAGTACAGAACTCTGGCCATCGGGGATGGTGGGAATGATGTGCGAATGATCCAACAAGCTGATATTGGTGTTGGCATAAGTGGAAGAGAAGGACTGCAGGCAGCAAGGGCTGCTGATTATAGTATTGGAAGTAAGATCTAAAACTTAATTAAGTAATTAATGTATGGTTTAGACCCCTATCTGAAAACTGACAGTTTTGTTTCATTTGCAGAGTTTAGGTTCCTTAAAAGATTGATACTTGTCCATGGGCGATATTCATATAATCGTACTGCGTTCCTTTCACAATATTCATTTTATAAATCCTTACTCATATGCTTTATCCAGATATTGTGAGTTTCTTTATTGAAATGTTTCCTTTGTATTATTTTTCCTGCGCACTCTTTTCTTACAAGCACTGACTAAGAAATTTCTTCAGCTTCTCATTTGTTTCAGGTGTTTCTGGTACCAGCCTTTTCAATTCTGTCAGCCTCATGGCGTATAATGTTTTCTACACAAGTGTTCCTGTGTTAGTTAGTGTTCTTGATAAAGATCTCAGTGAAAAAACCGTTATGCAGCACCCACAAATATTGTTTTACTGTCAAGCAGGGAGGTTAGAATTCTTTTAAGTTATGAATGAAACTTACAGTAACATTGTTTTGCGTTCCTAAATTAACATGGGATTAATAAAATACATATCAGGCTTCTGAATCCTACCACTTTTGCTGGATGGTTTGGACGTGCTCTTTTTCACGTGAGTGATATTTCTTAATCAGCATTTTCGTCATTATCTTTTGAAAGCGTGAATATATATCGATGTATGAAATAGACTAAGTATTGTGGTAAAAATTAATTTTGTTCAGGCAATTGTTGTGTTTGCAATAACTATGCATTCCTATGCCTTTGAGAAAAGTGAAATGGAGGAGGTCTCAATGGTGGCGCTCTCTGGGTGTGTTTGGTTGCAGGCTTTTGTAGTCACATTAGAAACCAAGTAAGTTATCACCACTTTCTATGCTTATTTGTTACTTTTTTTTTTCTATTTTTGTGTATTTTATAATTAATGTCACCACTAGTCTAAAATGTTCAAGTTGGAAATGGTTTTTTATGTTTGTTGTTAAAGACATATATTTTTCTGCTATTGTGTTTAATGATTGTCGAAGTAGAAAGGCTGGGCCATGTTATTTTGACGTGTGCATACGCTTTTCTTGTATATGAAATTGATTCACTTTGTTTACTGATTATTTATACTGATGGGCGCAGCTCGTTTACAATATTGCAACATGTTGCCATATGGGGTAATCTAGTAGTTTTCTACATTATCAATTGGATTTTGAGCGCTTTGCCACGATCTGGTATGTACACCATCATGTACCGTCTGTGTAGACAGCCAGCTTACTGGAATACCATGTTTGTAAGTAATCCTTCCCTTCACTATATCTATGGTCGGGTTGGGCTGACCTGAATCAATTTTTGTCCAAAGATTCGTAGTTTTTGGAAATAATTATTGTCACATCGATTACAGGAATTGTTTTAATACAATAATGGTGTAGTTTTTGAACAAAATGATTTCCGAGGTTTTATGGATTAAAAACACTTTGACCGACTTCATCTCATTACTTATCTAGCTCTTTTTTTCTTTCTACTCAGTTTGTTCTGTTAACGTTAAAACATTACCCAAATTTTGGCATCCATAAGATCAAACGGGTCAAAATGTTCGCCTCTCCTATTTGTTACGCTGTTTGGTTATAATCTGTTTTTACAGAAGTTGTAATCCCTTTTCAGCTCATAGTAGCAGCAGGGATGGGCCCAGTACTAGCTTTAAAGTATTTCAGATACACATACAGATCAAGTAAAATCAACATTCTCCAACAAGCCGAGCGTTTGGGTGGGCCCATCCTGTCACTTGGAAGCATCGAATCACAACCAAGAACCTTGGACACTGATAATCTCCCCCCCTTGTCGATTTCTCAATCCAAAAGTGGGAGGAATTCCGTGTTTGAGCCCCTTCTCTCTGATTCACCAAATGCAGTGAGACGTTCTTTTGGACCGGGTGCTACATTTGATTTTTTCCAGTCTCAATCCAAATCGTCAAACTATCCAAGAAATAAGGACAATTAACACCTGGAAGGAATAACCGTTTTTTTACATCAATATATATTATAAAACCGTAGAACGCGTACATTTTGTAAAGTTGTACTCGAGATTAGTAATGGGTTCATTTGATAAGTCCGTTTTTGTTTTCCACATTCTTCCTTGTCATGCCAAATGCATGGAGATGACAAAAGTAAAGGATACGGTATAGACTAATTCTATCGTAAAAACAAGCATACATCTTTGATAAGATTCTATCGCCCTTCAATATCGCAAGTCCTTTACAAGTTGTATAGTGTGTAATGATCCAGACCATCCATATGAATCGTGTTATCTTTGTGATTCGAATATTTGATTGCACTCGTGGACTCTCATTCGGGTAAGTCTAGAAAAACAGAAACTATGATGCGTGCTTCTGTTTTGAAAATTGTACATGAAAACAGACAAATGATCATAAAAATGTTGATCTATAGTATATAATAAATGAGTAAATAGTACGTCACATGACACTCTTCTGTTACTCCTCAAAAACAATTTCCCGCTTAAACTAGTATATTATTTTAGTCAGGTTTTTTATTTTAAGAAACTAAGTTAATAATTCATTTTGTGTTTAATTTAATTTTTTTATATTATCAACTAAATTGTGTAATAATATGTTATTTTAAAATATACATACTTTTTTAGTCAAATAAGATTTATTAAAAAAAGTTAAAGAAAAACATTTATTGATATATTTATATATTTTGGGTTAGTGTCAATTTAAGATAACTGATTTTTTATTTTATACGGGTTAATTGTATGTTATATTATCCAAAGAAGTATTTGAATATATATAACTTAAAAATGTAACTTTTTATTTTTTATTGTTTTATATAATACGTAACTTAATCATACGAAATATTTATACATTTATGAATTACATAGTTTTCATATTTTCAACCCCTGTATTACACGGGTATCTAATCTAGTTATAAAATATAACAGAAAATAAAAATAAAATTATTTCTCTATGTGTACATATATATACTGTGTGGGGGTTTAAATAGTCATTTTAAAAAGGGTAAATTTTATTTCTCGTGTTTTGACAAAAACTAGGGTTTCAATATAATAGTTTATTAATTGCACTTAGAGTCCAATAAGATTTGTTTTAATTTTAATTTAATCCACACAATTAACTTAATTAAAATTTCCTATTAAATTAATATAAAATGACAAATTTACCCCTATGACTAAAAGAAAAAAAAATTACTCAAAAACAAATAAAAATATAAAATCCCACCCCACCCACTCCCACATTCCCGCCCATTTGGGTTGGTGGGTCTTTAACGCGGATAAAAGGGTTTGAAATGGTGAGTATGTGGTGGTGCTTAGGGGTGTTCAAAAAACCCGATATCCGAAAATATCCGAAATCCGATCCGTATCTGAATTCTTATTCGGATATTCGGATCGGATCTCATCCGAATCCGAATTTCTTATTTGGATTTCGGATCGGATTTTGGATTTCATAATTTTTTTATTCGAATTGTTCGGATTATTCGGATATCCGATTAATCCGAATAAGAATTCAACTATGTTTTTAGCTAAATACTCATTAGCCAACTATCTATTATATTTTCAACTCAATATTAAAGAATATTAACACATTTTAGTCCTCTAATCCTAAACAATTATACAATAATCGATTGTTGTTCTGAATTAGAGATTATAATCTTCGGGTTCTATACAATTACCTATTATGTTTCAATTTGGGTTCAAGTCAAATTTGTATTTTCAAATTTTATATCTTTTATTATGATTTTAAACTTATAAAATGTTAAGAATAAAAAATTAGCAAAAAAAATTTAGAAACAAAAAAACAAAAAAATTTGTTATTTAGTTTATTCGGATTATTCGGATATATCCGAATCCGATCCGAATTGAATTCGGATAGATTCGGATCGGATAGAGATATCCTTATTCGGATCGGATCGGATTTCGGATAGGGTCCTGAAATTTTTATATCCGAATAATCCGATCCGAATAATCCGTTATCCGATCCGATGAACACCCCTAGTGGTGTTTGGTGGCCGCCGGTGGCTTTTGGTTCGAGAAGGGTGGGTTTGATTTATTATGAGAGAGAGAGTGAATATGCGCGCATATTAAGGGTGGGGTTAGGTCCGGTGGTGTTTTATTTGTTTTTAAGTAAATTAACTTATGTTTTTAATCATAGAAGAAAACTTGTCATTTCATATCATTTAAAAAAAAAATACAAAAAATTTTAACGGAGTCAGTGGTGTGGATTAAAATTGAAACAAACACTAAAACTATTGAACTGTCAATGTAATAAATAAATTATTGGACTAAAGCACTAATTTTCGTCAAACTATAAGTAAAAAATAGTAATTACTCTTTTCAAGATTTTAACACTTTTAAATGTAGGACAAGAACATAAAAGAAATAGAATGTAAGGATTGTATTCATAACTTAAACTTCAAATACCAAATTCATAATTTTTATCAAATCACTAGTACCATCTGTGTAATTTACTCTTTACACTATCATAATAATTAAGATAACCAACATCCTCAATATCAAATTAAATAATCTGTTTTGAAATTAGACGTGAAATACGCATTTAGAATTGATTATTAAAAAAAATCAAAAGTATGGGTATAGCTGTATAAGAGTTGGACATAAATAATTTCAGGGAAATTATGAGTTGACTTGTGATCCACTGGCCAAAGAAAAAGATGTGATTTTTCTTTTCAAGTATGATATAATAGCTCTTCTGATGTTCATTCAAGCTCTTTACTTGCCAATTACCATTCTTTTTATCTCTACTTTTATTTTCTTCCATTTATAACATCCATATATATAATGTCTTCCATGGATGAGTTTGATCACCTCAAACTTCAACTGAAAGATATTATATTGGCTACCAACAATTTTGAACCCAACAACCTAATTGGACGTGGTGGGTTCGGATCAGTTTACAATGGAGAACTCTCTCTCCCGAAAGGGCGTAGAATGGTTGCTTGTAAGCGTTTAGATCGTAGATTCGGGCAAGGGAATGTTGAGTTTTTGAAAGAGATCATGATGCTGTCCAAATGCAAACATGAAAATTTGGTCTCTCTCCTACACTTTTGCATTGAAGGTGATGAGAGGATCCTGGTGTATGAGTATGCACCTCGTGGGAGCCTCGATAGCTATCTAAGTGACATTAGTCTTACTTGGATTCAGCGTCTCAAGATATGTATTGGGGTTGCACGTGCGCTAAACTATCTTCATGATCCTATGGAGACCCAACAAAGAATACTTCATCGGGACATCAAAAGTTCAAACATCCTTCCGGACGAGGAATGGAATGCCAAGGTTTCGGATTTTGGTTTATCAAAAATTGGCCCAGCTAACCAGCCACAAACTTATCTTGTTTCGAATGCAGTTGGTACACCTGGATATTGTGATCCGTTGTATTGGGAGACAGGCATCCTGTCAAAAGAGTCTGATGTGTACTCTTTTGGAGTTGTGTTGTTTGAAGTAATGTGTGGGACTTTATGTTGCGAATATCGTGATGGTAGGTTACTTGGCATTCTAGTACCTATGTGGAAAAAATGTTTTGAAGAGAAAAGACTAGATGACATAATCAATCATGGTCTAAAGAAACATATGGAACCGGGTTCTTTGAATACGTTCGCAAACATCGCGTATCGTTGTTTAAAGACAGCGCGTAAAGAACGACCAACAATGACCAAGATTGTTGAAGAACTTAATGTTGCACTTGAACAGCAGGTACTTTTTTTTTTCTTTTATCTTGTGTTCTCATATTACATGTCTAGATCTGATTGACTTTTATTATCTATAATATATAGTCATAAAAAGGGTTGAAACTAAAATAAATATTCTTACAGGAGCTCTTTGAAGATATTGGAAAGAGAATGAGCTTTGAAGGAATGCAAAGGATTGCAGATCTTGCTGTAACTCCTCTATCCTATATAACCCAAAGTCAACTTCTCTTGCTTTTCATGAAAGGGATGCTTGTTGACAATGGCAAAACGGTAATTTGCTCTTTAAAAGTCAATGCATAAACGACACAAACCTTTCCTTTTCTTTTATAATATGATAGACCCTATGGATATGATAAGATTAAATAAATAGTTGAAAATGTTTAAAAGTTATTGGCAAATGAAAAAAAAACTAATTTTATAAGATGATAATCTAAAAAAATATAGGATGTTCAAGATCTGATATATTCATTAATTACCTTCTTTAATGAAACACATCTATACAAACATATAATTTATAAAGAATATAAAATTCATATAAAAATGCAGTTTATAACAAATATATTATTTATATGTTTGTGTGTATGGCCTGGATGGAGCTCTCAGCCTCTCATGACTAAATTTGAGCCTGCATAGAACTTATAAAATGAAAAATGAAGCAAAAAAATGAATAATTTCATCATCCAATTTATTTATCTGCTTTCTTTTTACCAATATTTTGTTGATATACTAAATCAGATGTCCATTCAATAGTGGTTTTCAGTAAATAAGAAAGGACAACATTATGAGTTCATATCTGCAACAAAATGTATTTCAACATCCGACACAGTGTCTATCATACCAAATACAGACTTATTAGGTTCAAGGTCAGTTTACCATCTCGTGTGTTCACATCTTTTCAATTCTTATAGGGTGATCTTTAATTTGGAGACTTTGCTCAATATATTTGTTTAATTGGTTAATTCAATCCACTTCAATATGGTGATTGTGATGTGTGCAGATTTCAACACCTGTTGAAATATACATCAACCCAAGATTTGAGACTAACAGTTATGACTCAATTTTTGTCACCAAATGTCACATACGTCATAAACCTCGTCTACCGATGTGATTATCCTCATCAAGATGACCTACGTATACCCTTCAAATACAAACTGGAGGAAATGAGACTATATTCGACATCATGTGTCGCTCATGTTGGGGAAGATGGATGGCTAAGGACTGAACTGTTCCAGTTTACTAGCACCAAAGAGGAACATTATTTTGACATTCAGTTTTCGAGTGAAATGAAGTCTGAGGAACATGGGTCCATTTCCATCAACATTGAAGGCGTTGAATTTTGTCCTGTAGACTTTGTATGTACACATATATGTTTGAATTTGTTTGTTTACTTCATTTACAAGTAAATAAGAAACTTTACGTCTCAATAACGCAGACTCTAGCTAATATGTATTTATTATAGGAGAATGATGAAAATAAGGTGGATGTGCAACTGGTCACTTATTCGTACAACGATTGGGGGGAAAGATTGCTAGATGATTTTACCAAAATAATCAAATTGTCAAAAGATATCGAGGAGTCGGTGACTAAGGAGGAAGTCTACTCTCTTCTTCGCAAAGGGATCTACATCAATAATTCACAACAGGTATAACTCACAACCTATACCTTCATGGTTCCTTGCATATGTTCCTTAATTATTTATGTTCCAAAATGGCATATTCATAATATATAATGTCATGATGAAGGTGTTAAAACTTAATGATTACTCATAAGATACACTTTTCTTGATAACACAGTGGTTTTCTATTAGTAAGAAGTCAAAGAAACGTCTTATGCTACCCGCACGAGCAATTCTGCCAGAAGAAAAATCGGGATGGAATTTTCTATCACGAAGAAAAATCTGGCAATGGAAGTCACTGCCAGGATCAAGGTTATGTCTCTATTTTTTCATCATATTTTTGTTGCTAACATATCTCAGACGGTTGTTGAATCGTAAAGATTATATATATTGACGGTTGTTGAATCGTAAAGATTATATATATTGTGCGCCAAAGTAAAGAATGGTACCTGGTATATACTACCTGGTTAAAGAACCAAGAACTGTTACTTTAGATCCTTTCTGCTAGGCTTATCTGTGATCAACTTATCTAAAGTTTAATTTGGCTAAAGAAAATTGATTTAAGTAACAAATTTTTTTTTTTTAAGAGTAACATTACCATGTTATTTAGAAAAAGTACTTTATATTGGATAAAATTCAATTATCATATGAATATGCATATCATGTTATTTTATAAGATATGTTTTCTTTCATATCTTGCAGATTTGAGGAGGCAGCCAAGTCTTGTGATAATAATCATTTAGCTATCAGTTTACAAATCGAATCCCAACTATTGTCACCTCATATAATGTATGCATGCTACCTCGTGTTCAAACTACCTGAAAACACCTCCAGGTTTGAGGGTATCGTAATAACAGCTTTTAAGGAACGGTATAGGATGCATAAACCCACGGAACATCATATCTATTTAGTCACTCCTCCTCATACCCCGAAAATCGTACTAAGCCCTGATGAGAGACCATCACAAACGCGTAAAATAAAAGGTCATCCAAAACTCAGGAAGGATGGTTGGATGGAAATGCAAGTGTGGGAATTAGTAGTTGGTTATAGTTCTAATGCTTTTTGGATGGATGGTTATTTGAAGAGTTTGAATGAATGGAACTTTACTGGTCTTCTTGTGCAAGGCATTGAGCTCAGGCCTGCTAAAGTTTCATGGGGTTATTTTAACAGGGTTCTTAAGTCATATTAATATGATTTACAATACAATTGTTCATTTTTCCTCTGTACTTATTAAATCATTCATTTTTAGATAAACTTAAAAGAATTAAGACTTCAACATATCGTTAGGGAATAATATGAAACATTTAGTAGGAGTAATGTGACGTTTTGATAGCACGTTTTGTACTATGCAATGACTGAATAAAGGATCAGAACTCTATGTATAACGCTCAATCTAATAGTGGGGATAAAACGGCTTTAAGAATAAAATCACTCGTCGTGAAACTGTATATATCGATGTATGAATGTTGTTTTATATTATACTTTAGCCATTGTTTTAGAACCTGAAAAGAAGTATAATACCTAAAAAAATTGTTTAGTAAACAAAAGCAATGCCAACAAAATTTGGTTCTTCTATATCTCTATCTTTATAGCCATTATGTAATCAGAAAATCAAACATGTGTTTTCATTTGGATCATGGCATGTAATATCTTCATGTCTCTTCTTATCAATACTAATTTCTTCATGTACAACTAAAATATAAACCTCCTCGTTACAATAATCTCCCACACAAGACTTCAAATAAAACGACTTCAAAAAATAAAATATATATGCAATACCCTTATTAAAAGCCCATATCTCAATATAACTTACGATGATACTCAAGTTTACCTACAACCCTGGATAACGGATATGAATGTTGTTAGTTAGCGGAGCATAATCATTGAAAATCATTAAAATGCGCAAACCTTCTGTTGCAATAATCTCCCACACAAGACTTCAAATAAAATTACTTCAAATAATACTACCCCAAAAGAGTATGCGCAATACCCCTTTTATCAAAAAGCCCGTCTCTCATTACAACTGACCATGGTACTCAGGTTTACCTACAACATTGGATGACGGATATGAATGTTGTTGGTTAGCCAAGCATAATCATGATAAACCACAGTCAGAAACTTTAGCATTTGTATTCACATGAAATAGAACATTTGAGCTTTTGATGTCTCGATGGAGAACTCTTTGTTGTGTGTTAACGAGATTATGAAGGTAGTGTAGCTCACATACAGCTCCAAACAGACATACCTCAGATGCGTGTTCCAAGCAATACTACTATAACCTAGACAACCATCAAGGTCCATACCAGGTATATACTCGCTCACAAGTATTCTCTCCACATCTTCATTACAAAACTTTGTGAAGATAGATCATGTTCTATCCAAAGAAAAAGGATGGTTCTAGCTCTTTGGTACGCCTTTACGAACCCACTTGTTCCGAATAGCTGATCAACAAAACTGAGAGTGACTGAAATCTTTCAGCTGAATCTTGAGATGTAACATGAAAGATGTTAATTTCGTGGATGAAAGATAGAAGCTTGAACCCTAAAGAAGATAGCTCTAATAAGCGAGATGCCTTTCTGTGCTTCTGTGGTATTGTTTTTTCTCTACAACTCATGAGCACATGCTAGATGCTTTATGTTTTGTCGTGATAGAGAAATAAACGAACAAACCAAATGTTTGCTAATTCCAAAAGAAAATTGGTCATGAACGCATGGTACTGGATGCTATATTTGTTTTATGTGTAAATAAACAAACAAACAAACAAAATTGACAAATGCATGATCTTATTTCAAAGGGAGATGTCATCTTAATCGAACACAACTATCTGTTTTTTAATTAGAATTGCACCCCCAACCCCTCAGGGGAAAACTCACAATTAAAAAAATCTTCTAACTCAACCCTGAATATTGTTGCTTAGAGTGATAATCGAACCCAACACCTCCATATTTTTAATCATCTTGGGTATCTCACCTATAATACATAATATATTTTTTTTGAAATGACAACTCATACATCACTACAAGAAAAGTACCCTGTTACTACTAAATCTATAGCGTCGACTTTTATCATTGCTAAATTAACATGGTTTTTGGTGTCGACATGTCAATGCGATAGGATAAAAAATATTTTCTTTTTAAAATTTTGTTTTCAAAAAACAAAGCTGGTACAACCTTTTGGTGTTGACTTATCGCCACGAAAAGTAACTTTATGACGTGAGCATATAAAGTGACCAAACAAATGAACAATAGGGATGATATATTGGCGTCGACATGTTGACGTGACAGACCAACAAACCTTAGATGCAATAGTTGCCTTTCTTGTGATGACACATTCATCTAACATACTTTTAATTTTACAACGCAACTAATTTGCATCAACATATCAAGGTGGAGCTCGAACTCTTGACAAAAGGAGTTTCACTACTCTAACTCAATATGATTTTGTCATTAGATCCAACGTTACCCTCACCCTACATTGTATATATTATAAATATATACATACAATGGGTATGTAGTTAGCAAATAATATATATCTAGTTTAAACTGTATTTAAAATTTATTCTTTGACCCTTGGTTGGATCCGAACCCCACCCTATATTGTATATCTATACTATTATATAAAGCGAAACTTTAAAACACAAGTGTAATTTTACAAAAAAAAATTAAGACCCTAATACAACTGTTTAAGCATTAGGAACAAGTGTTTTATGTAATTATTTATATTTTGCCCTTCATTTAATAAACTTTTTCTAATTATTACATATTATTAATATACTACTTTAATAATGCAAGATTATTTAATTTACTACATTATATTATATAAATTATTATTTATAATACTTTAAATAACATTAAAAGTTATTGCTAAGTATTATCTTATTTGAATACTTAACTATATAATTACTAAATACTTTTTTAATAATAATAATAATAATTAAATTTATAAATAAGTATTATCTTATCTGTATACTTAACTAAATAATTACTAAATACTTTTATAATAATGATAATCTATATTTATATTATCTATACTATTATATAAATCATTTGATTAGGAGACATTTGTAATTTTACTCAAAATTTAAGACGGCTAATAATTTTTCAAACATAAGTTACAAGTGTTATCTACAATAGTTACTTATTTGCTCATATTTAATAAATTTCTCCCAATTAATATAATATTTAATATATATTTATTTTAAGTATTATCTTATTTATAATATTTTAAATTAATATTAAAATACATATTTATAATTTATATTTTTTATAACTTAATATTATTTGATTTAAGTATTATTTTATTTAAACACTAAAGTATATAATCACTAAATATTTATATAATAATAATAATAATAATAATAATAATAATAATAATAATAATAATAATAATAATAATAAATAATAATAATAATAATAAATAATAATAATAATAATAATAATAATAATAATAATAATAATAATAATAATAATAATAATAATAATAATAATAATAATAATAATAATAATAATAATAATAATAATAATAATAATAATAATAATAATAATAATAATAATAATAATAATATAATAATAATAATAATAATAATAATAATAATAATAATAATAATAATAATAATAATAATAATAATAATAATAATAATAATAATAATAATAATAATAATAATAATAATATAATAATAATAATAATAATAATAATAATAATAATAATAATAATAATAATAATAATAATAATAATAATAATATAATAATAATAATAATAATAATAATAATAATAATAATAATAATAATAATAATAATAATAATAATAATAATAATAATAATAATAATAATAATAATAATAATAATAATAATAATAATAATAATATAATAATAATAATAATAATAATAATAATAATAATAATAATAATAATAATAATAATAATAATAATAATAATAATATAATAATAATAATAATAATAATAATAATAATAATAATAATAATAATAATAATAATAATAATAATAATAATAATAATATAATAATAATAATAATAATAATAATAATAATAATAATAATAATAATAATAATAATAATAATAATAATAATAATAATAATAATAATAATAATAATAATAATAATAATAATAATAATAATAATAATAATAATATAATAATAATAATAATAATAATAATAATAATAATAATAATAATAATAATAATAATAATAATAATAATAATAATAATAATAATAATAATAATAATAATAATAATAATAATAATAATAATAATAATAATAATAATAATAATAATAATAATAATAATAATAATAATAATAATAATAATAATAATAATAATAATAATAATAATAATAATAATAATAATAATAATAATAATAATAATAATAATAATAATAATAATAATAATAATAATAATAATAATAATAATAATAATAATAATAATAATAATAATAATAATAATAATAATAATAATAATAATAATAATAATAATAATAATAATAATAATAATAATAATAATAATAATAATAATAATAATAATAATAATAATAATAATAATAATAATAATATAATAATAATAATAATAATAATAATAATAATAATAATAATAATAATAATAATAATAATAATAATAATAATAATAATAATAATAATAATAATATTAATAATAATAATAATAATAATAATAATAATAATAATAATAATAATAATAATAATAATAATAATAATAATAATAATAATAATACTCAAATATATCAATACTTAAGACACAATGTTACCACAAATAATTTTTTTTCTTAAACTAATAAAAAATCAATTTTGTTTTTATATAATTCTACATTTAAACCTCTAATAATTTTTTGAAACTGGCCACAAAATTTTCTCTCTCTTTTTTTTTTCAAATTGATACCTATTTTTTTTTTTTTCTAAAAATTTTATATTTAAACCTTCAAGTTATGTCAAATTTACATTTAATCACCTATACTTTTTTTAAATTTTATATTTAAACCTTCGAGTTATGTCAAATTTACATTCACTCACCTGAATTTCTTTTAAGTTTTATACTTAAACATTTGAGTTATGTTAAATTTTATTTTAATCGATTGACAATAGAGCTCGTTAATTATAATTAGTCATCATTTACGTATACACTATCTTTCTTCTCTGTTTGAGATATTTATTTTTTTTATAGTATTTTTTCCTATTACACTTTTTATCGGCGTTTCATATGTAATCTTATTTCGGGTGGTTAGTGCTAACGTATAAATCATTAGAATTAAATCTTTAAACTTTTATAACTTTGCTGCATAGTGCAAGTCACACCCACTAGTATTATATATATATACAGTAAGCATTGTAGTTAACAAATAATATCTAGTACGTTCCAACTGTATTAAAAAAATTGTTCTTTGACCCTTGGTTTAATAAACGACGCAGTCCCATTTGGAGGATTAGAATATGGTCATTGTATCGAGATTTGCAGGATGTATTGGACACTATGTAATGGCGCTAACCATGCATGTGCAAGCCCACATTTTGCTACAAATGTGGACCAAATCTTGAGAATAACAGTCATGACCCAATTCTTGTCACCAAACGTCACATGCATCATAAACCTTGTCTATAAATGCCATTATCCTCATTATTATAGCCTTCGTATACCCTTCAAATACAAACTGGATGAAATGAGAGAGTATTCGACATCATGTATTGCGGAAAATGGATGGCTAAGGACCGAACTGTTCCAGTTTACTAGCACCAAAAAGGAACATTATTTTGACATTCAGTTCACGAGTGAAATGAGGTCTAGGGAGCATCGCTCCATTTCCATTTCAATCGAAGGCGTTGAATTTTGCCCCGTGGACTTTGTATGTCGCGATAGCCTATGCCGACGACTTTTGTCATCTACAGCGACGACATTTGTCGTCGTGATAGGTCTTAAATCTTGTAGTGCATGTAATATCTTATTTTCTCCTCTAGCTCGATCATAGTATTCTTTTTTCACTTTACCACTCAAATGTACGCATTGACGTTATAAACTAGTCTCCCGCGCAATGCTTTAAATAAAACTACTTCAAAAGAGTATATATATACCCTTTGATAAAAAGCTCATATCTTGATATAATGGACCACGATACTTAGGTTTACCAACAACGTTGGGCCCAGGATATGACTTTTGTTGGTTAGCCGAGCCTATTTCTGATAAAATATAATGAGAAACTTTAACAATCTTTCTAATCTAATAAAATGGTAACTAAGGGTGGCACATGTCAACACCACATTCATTCTTATAAAAATTTATCCGCTTCTCTCTTCTATTAAATAACTACATTAATTACTAATAAAATTATTTATTCTTTTTTAGATCAATTATAGTTTTTTTAATAAATTAAAAAATAGATCTTTTTATTTATTTTATTTCTATAGAAACAAACTTTTACAAAAGAAAGTTTTCTAAAATATCAAAATTTTTAAAAAAAATACGAAATACTTTAAAGTTATTTTTTTTTAAAGTAAAATTTTTATAAACAAAATAATTAAAATTGGAGTTATAGTAAAGAAGTTTTTAAAATGATATATTTTTTAAAATGGTTTCTTTTGAAACAAAATGTTTAATTTATTTTTTAAAAAATACAAAAAAAAAAGTTAAAAAATTGATATTATTATTCTATTGCTTATAATTTTTACTCATACGTAATTTTAATCATATATTATCTTAAATATTATTTTGAATTAATAAATTCTTATTATATTTAATATTTTATTTATCCAACCCGTGTAATACACGAGTTTATTGAAGCTAATTGTTTTCGTATGCAATTAGATGTCTGAGCTTTTAATGTCTTTATGGAGAACTATTTGTCTTGTTGAGGAGATTATGAAGGTTCACACGAGGTCTGTACTAGCTCACATGGATTCTCTCCCCGTTTTCCTTGCAAAAGAAGACAAATATTTTCCATCCTTTTGTCTCTCTTTTGTACACTTTACAAACCCACCAATTCCGATTAACGGCCATTTTTCAGCTGTATGTATGAGGTGTTCGAATTCATACATGAAAGATATGATGCTATTTTGTGGATCAAAGATAGAAGCTTGAACTCTAAAGGAGCATGACCTTCTAGTCAGGGGCGAAGGTTAATAGGAGTTGAATCTTCACTAGCTATTAGACGTATATTATTATTGTATATTGTTACGCACTCTTTGTATTTATATCCAATTTATCAATCAATAATATCTTGAGAGGGTTTACATTATTCTACATGGCATCGAGAGACCTAACCTAGTTCCCTGGCCGCCGCCTAGTTCCGACCAAGGTTGATCAAAGCTGCCACCATCAACTAGCATCACCCGTCGATCATAAACACTATACCAGATTGCGGTCCTCCTTCCCCTAATTTTCACCCGACCTCTTACTTTTGTTTTCTTCAATTCTCGCCATGACCAAAGACGAAAAGCTTGAATCTTCCAATATCAACACTTTACATCCCGTCTACATCGTCACTGATATCCAGAAAAAGGTCCGGGTATTAGACGGATCAAAAGCGACCTTTTCATCATGGGTGAAACTCTTCACCGTTCATGCTCGTGTGTAAGACCCTATATTTCAAACAAGCAATACTTACAACGATGCGGAAGCTAACATTTTATAAAATGTTAACATGCTGGTCCCTACAAATTCATGTTTTACTAACGAAACAATCTGTTTAAAATTTACTAAAAAGTCGAGCTATAACCAATTTATGTAACTCATGATCGATCCATTTGGATGGTTAAGTAAAAAAATGTACCAATGTTAAGTTCCGTTATGAAATCTAATAACATGATATCATTTTAGTTACATAAGAAACTTCAATTTCGGTGGTGCATTTTCTGCATGCACAGCTACTACTCAAGCTGTGATTTGACCCTTTTAACACTTGAATTAGATCTTTATGTTCAAATATAAAAGTAAACACTTGAATTAGACCCTTTTAACAAGAATCAATCTCCAATTTAAGAATATATGTCTGTTTGTCGACATCTAATCCCAGGTACGATTTTTTGTATAAAAAAGTCTATGTGCAGGGTGTTTATCTTTATTAATTTTTTTATTTTCAAAATTATGTGGGTAATACGAACACAACAGGAAATTGCATAAAACTGAAGCTTCAAATCAAATTCCAAATCTCTTTTTAATCTTCTTCATGATTGGAAGTGTTGTAACACTCCTGTAATTCATCTTCCTTAACATAAATTGTTGCTAGCTGCTTAACTACTCACCCTTGCAGGTTTGTGTGTGTGTATTGTATGTGTTTTCTTTTTGAGCTTTTACAGTTTGAGAATTTGAAACCTTATTATTTATTACATTTCTTCAGGATATTTCTAATGGAAGAGTTTGATCACCTCAAAATCCAATTGGAAGATATCATATCGGTTACCGATAATTTTGCACCCAACAAACTAATTGGGCGCGGTGGGTTCGGATCGGTGTACAGAGGAGAACTCTCTCGCCCTGAGGGACTTATAGCGGTAGCTTGCAAGCGTTTAGATCGTAGATTCGGTCAAGGGAATGTTGAGTTTTTGAAAGAGATTTTGATGCTTTCAAAATACAAACATGAAAATCTAGTTTCTCTATTGCACTTTTGCATTGAGGGAGATGAGAGGATCCTTGTCTACGAGTATGCCTCTCGTGGGAGCCTTGATGGCTATCTAAGTGACCCTATTCTTACTTGGACTCAGCGTCTGAAGATATGTATAGGAGCAGCACGGGCGCTAGACTATCTTCATGATCCCTTAGAGACGTATCAAAGAGTGCTCCATCGAGACATCAAAAGCGCCAACATTCTTTTGGATGAAAAATGGAATGCCAAGGTTTCGGATTTTGGTCTGTCAAAAATCGGCCCGGCTAACCAACCTCAAACATATCTTGTTTCAAATGTTGTTGGTACGCCTGGATATTGTGATCCGTTGTATTTGGAGACGGGTATCCTATCAAAAGAGTCTGATGTATACTCGTTTGGGGTTGTGTTGTTTGAAGTAATGTGTGGGAGGTTATGTTGTGAATATCGTGATGGTAGGTTACTTGGCATTTTAGTGCCAAAGTGGAAAAAATGCTTTGAAGAAGAAAGACTAGATGACATAATCAGTGATGGTTTGAAGAATATGGAACCCGGTTCTTTGAAAACGTTCTCAAACATCGCTTATCAGTGTTTAAAGGCAGCTCGTAGTGAACGACCAACAATGTCCAAGATTGTTGAACAACTTAAGATTGCACTTGAACAGCAGGTATTTTTTTTCCTTTATTAAATGTTCCCATAGTGCAAGTCTAGATTCAATTGATATTTGTTATATGTAATATGTATATAGGCGCAAGAAAAGGTTGAAACTAAAAATATTGTTACATGCAGGAGGTTTTTGATGATATTGGAAAGAGAGTGAACTTTGAAGGAATGCGGAGGATTGCAGATCTTGCTGTATCTCCTCTATCGTATGTAACCCATAGTCAACTTCTTATGCTTTTCATGAAAGGGGTGCGTGTTGACCATGGCAAAACGGTAATTAGCTCCTACTTACACTCTATATAGCTTTTTGGTTAGTTCACTATGCCTTAGAGCATGAGGTATACCTAGTGAATATGAGTTATAAGCCTTAGAGCATGAGGTATACCTAGTGAATATGAGTTATAAGTTTCTCCAAAGTTTTGTTAATACACTAAATCAGATGTCTATTCCACAGTGGGTTTCAATAAATGAGAAAGGGCAACATTATGAACTCATATCTGCACTAAAATGTATTTCAAAATCTGAGGAAAATCAAGGTTCAAGGTCGGTATACTGTTTCGTATTCATATCTTTCTTATTCTTATAGGGTGATCTTTTGAAGTTGTGCTTCTTAGTTTTTTAATTGCTTGACTTTAACACAGTGATTATGATGAGTGCCAATCGGAAATCATTTATCGCTATGTACTATCAGAAGATTTGAGACTAACAGTTGGGGCTCAATTCTTGTCACCAAATGTTACGTATATTATAAACCTTGTCTACCATTGTGATTATCTAGATTACAGAGACCCAATTTATTACGAGAAGCTGCGTATACCCTTCAAATACAAACTGGAAGAAATGAGGCAATATTCAACGTCATGCGTTGCACATATTGGGAAAGATAGATGGCTAAGGACCGAATTGTTCCAGTTTACTAGCACCAAAGAAGAACATTATTTTGACATTCAGTTCTCAAGACAGGAAATGTTCGAGGAACATCATACCATTTCTATTAAAGGCATTGAATTTTGTCCTGTAGACTTTGTATGTAGCCATATTTGAATTTGTTTGTTTATTACATTTTCAAGTAAACAAGAAACTTTTCATTTTAATAACTCTGATTTTAATAAGAATGTCATTACAGGAGAATGATGAAAATAAGGCGGATATGCAACTGAATTGGGGGAGAATATCAATAGATGATCCTATCAGAAAAGTCAAATCGTCAAAAGATATTAAGTCAATGACTATGGAGGAATTCTCTGTTTTTCTTCACAAAGGGATCAACTTCCATAATTCACAAGGGGTATAATTAACACACTACATGCTTCCTTACATATGTTCCTTAAATATTCATGTTCCAAAATTCTAGTTTACTAGCACCAAAGAAGAACAATATTTTGACATTGAGTTCTCGAGTCTGGAAATGTTTGGGAAATATCATATCATTTCTATTAAAGGCATGAATTTGTCATGTGAACTTTGTAGTAGCCATATTTGAATTTGCTTGTTTATCTCATTTTCAAGTAAACAAAAAACCTGCCATTTCAACAATTCTGATTCTAATTCGGATGTCATTACATGAGCAATGAAATAAGGTGGATATGCAACCGGATTGGATGAGAATATTCCTAGATGGTACTATCAGAATGGTCAAATTGTTAAAAGATATTGATTCAGATATTGACTCAATGACTGTGAAGGAATTCTACTTTCTTCTTCGCAAAGGGATCTACATCAATAATTCACAACAGGTATAATTAACACGCTATATGCTTCCTCACATATATTCCTTAAATGTTCATGTTCCCAAATGGCATTTTCATAATAATGCCATGATCATGGAGGGGTTAAATACTTAAATCTTAATGATTACTCACAACATTTACACTTTTGTTGATAAATCAGTGGTTTTCTATTAGTAAGAAGTCAAATAAACGTCTTACGCTACCTGCTCGAGCAATTCTGCGAGAAGAAAAACGGGGATGGAATTTTCTATCACGAAGAGAAAAAGGTTGGCAATGGAAGTCACTGCCAGGATCAAGGTTATATATCTCTATTTCTCATTATTTTTTGGTTGCTAAAATCTTTCATAGTAGAAACACTACGGATCTCGCAGTTGTTGAATTGTAAAAGCATTAAAATTATATTACTCACTTAAATAATCAAGAATCCCATTGTGTGATAACAAGTTATCTAAAGTTTGATCATCCTAGCAAAACAATGTTCTAAGTAACCATTTTTGTTCTTTATAGGTGACTTGTGTCACAAAGAGTGTGTGTGTGTCTAAAGATTGCACCTTTTTTTGATGTATATTGTGACTTGAATATCAAGTTATTTTATGAGATATGCTTTTTACTATTTTGCAGATTTAAGGAGGTGGCCGAATGTTGTGACATAAATCATCTTGATATCAGGGTACGAATCGACTCCCAACTATTGTCACGAGATACAGTATATGCATGTTACCTCGTGTTCAAACTACCTGAAAATGCATCTGTGTTTGAGGGTATTGTAGTAACAAACTTTACAGGTTGGTCCAGTGCGCAATATATGTATTTACTTACTCCTCCTCATACTCCGATTATCGTAGTAAGCCCTGCTGATGAGAGACCATCAAGAACCCGTAAAATAAAAGGTCATCCAAAACTCAGGAAGGATGGTTGGATGGAAATTCAAGTGTGGAAGTCTTATCATGATGGTAGCGCTCATCCTTTTAAGCTGGATGGTTATATCAAGAGTTTGAATGAATGGAATTTTACTGGCCTTCTTGTGCAGGGCTTTGAGCTCAGGCCTGCTAAAGTTAAGTTTGATAATTCTCCTAAACAATTTCGGAAATATTAATATGATTTTCATTACAAATTTTTGTGCTTTTTTTTCCTGTAATTCTCATTGAATGGTTCACTTTTAAATTTTTATACGTTGAATATTTGATATAATAATATGATACCTGGATTAACTAGAGTATTTTATTTTTATTTTTATTTTTGGATTTTCCAAATCGTTTAGCTGTAATAAACATTCATAGAAATTTAAATAGTTAAACTGAACTTACTAAAATGGTTTGATCTTGATAGACATGCATGTTGTAATACTCTCTACAACAGTTTAGAATACCCTATGGACTTAGAGCATTCACAACCCACCCTCCATCTTCATCTCTATAATTACATTAAAAATTACTACTTTTTCTTTCTTCTTTTCAATAAAATGATATTTTTTTATACTTTTATCATTACATTTTATCTCTCCTTCACTCACAATCACTTTCAACAAATATTAAAAAATTAATAGAGATTAACAGTGTTTTATCAAATATAGAAATGAACAGTAACATGTTTTCTATCCTCCACTCACAACCACTAATAACCATTCTCTATAATATAAAAAACACACTCACAGATTTATGGAGAGCCTGCTGTGAATGCTATTAAATAAGGGTCAACATGTTTATTTGATGATTTTTCCGTTGCAGTAATTTTGTTTTCATGTAACCACTAAAAAGTAAACCACCCAAAATACTTCAAATAAAAACTCTCCAGTAGATATACTATCATCATGTTATTAAAAGCCCATCTCAATAATAACTATATACAAATATAATAGATGACAGTACCTCGGTTTATCTACAGGAGCCGAGATAAACCATAATCTCTATCCACATATCAATTTCTAATCAGAGAATCAAAAATATATGTTCGTTTGGATCATGACATGTAATATCTTCTTGTCTCTTTTTACAAATACTAATTTCTTCAAGTAACCACTAAAATGTAAGCCTCCCTATTACAATATCTTCCCACAAAGGACTTCAAATAAGACTACTTCAAATGAGTATGCGTGATACCCTTTTATCGAAAACGCATCTCCTAGTTTAACAGATCATGATACTCAGGTTTACCTACAACCTTGGATGACGGATATGAATGTTGTTGGTTAGCCAAGCATAATTTTAATAAACCACAGTCTGAAACTTTTGCGTTCGTTTTCACATGGAATAGGATATTTGCACTTTTAATGTGTCGGTGGAGAATTCTTTGTTGGGTGTCAACGAGATTATGAAGGTAGTGTAGCTCACGTATAGCTCCAAACAGACATACCTAAGACATGGGTTCCAGGTGAGACTAGTACTATAACCTAGAGAGCCATCAAGGTCCAGATCCATACCACGTATAAACTCGCTCACAAGGATTCTCTTCTTTGCAAGATTTTGAAGATAGATCATGTTTCATCCCTTGAAAGAGGATGGTTCTAGCTCTTTTATACGCCTTTATGAACCCACTAGTTCTGATTAGCTGATCAACAAAACCGATAGTGGCCGACCAATTTCAGCGGAACCTTGTGGTGTTCTAATTCATACATGAAAGATGTTACTTTGTGGATGAAAGTTAGAAGGTTGAAGGCTAATAAATGAGCTAGCTCTAATGCACTTAAATAAGTGAGATGCCACTGTCATGTGGTGTATCTTAGATTTGTTTTACACTAGTCTCGTTTCTCTATCCTAGTCATGTGCACATGTTAGATGCTATATGTTAATTTCATCATCATGCAGAAATAAACAAACAAACAAAATGTTTGCTGATTCCAATAGAGAGTTTTATATATTGATCAAATTGTTCAATATTCAATAAAATCTAGTTTCAAGGGTAGGGAAAAAAGGTTTCTTTGACCCTTTGGTTTGATAAACGATGCATACCCTCGTTAGAGATCAAATACGGTCATTGTATCGGTCTCCAAAAGGATATTCTGATAGTTAAGTGGTATGCTTCACAACCGAAAGATCGGAGGTTCACATCCAGTGGGGCGTAGGTTGTGACGTATTTATCTTTGAAAATCTAGGAATTGTTGCTAAAAAATACGATCGTTGTATCGATATTTGAGGCTGCCTTGAACGAAACGTGATGGTGGTAACTGGTAACCATGTGCAAGTCCACCTTTTCTGTCACACTCTTCCTGAGTTATTTATCATGCCATGAATGTATGGTATGAATCATGGTGCTGTGAAGAAACATTTGTTATAATTTAGTTGACTAAAATTAAAAATAATTAGTTAAAAATGTGTTTATCTCAACTAAAATATTTACTTGCTTCTTTAAATCGATTATATATTTAAAAACCATAACAATAAATTGAGTTAAATTCGGTTTCATTCTACGCGGCTTTGTTAAACTAAACATTTTTAGGTCTATTAGTTCTAATTAACTTTTTCAGTCATGATTTTATTACATTCTCAACTAAGATCAGACATCTATATGGACGGTTATTTTAGTTCTTTTATTACCATACTGATTAGTCATTAACTAATGAGTAGTTTTGAAAGGTTTTAATTAAAATGAAGTGGAAGCATTCAAATGAGAGGAGTGTTATGTGAGAGAGGTAACCAGTGACAGTTCAAGAAAATTATTGAATGATACATCAACAAATAAGAGGATGTGGATCTGTGTGCAAATCACTTGTGACAAAACCACCCTTTGTCCTAGATTTGACAAAACCCATCACCATCGAAGAAGTAAACAGCATTAGGAAAGTTAGCTTAAAACCAACAGACAAAAGAATTATTTTGACCAAAAAAGAGGTACAAGCAGTTGCTCTACCTTTTGGTAAAATGCATACCAATGAATCAAGCGTTATCATGAAACAAACTCATGAACAATGTGAATTCATTAAAAGAAAACAAATGGTTCCTCTACCTTTTGTTACAATGCTTTTAAGAGCCAAAATACAATAACACCATGAGATGTAAATTTGAATGATTTTTCAAAACTTACAAACCAATCGATTGTATAAAGAGTTCACAACATCTAGTATGGTCGAAACTTCCTTGCAGCTCTCATTTCTTGTATTCTTTTCTTGTCCTGCTCGAATTTGCTTTGAAGCATCATGATCTCTGCAGTAGTTCAAAAATTTTGAACATCAAATTGTTAATGATGAATGTAAAAACAAGGAAAAGGCTGAATGGGTTAAAAGTTGCCCAAAAAAAACCTCCTAAATCAGTTTATTAGGAGAGTAAAGTTTTACTGAAATGAAATGCTTTTGGTAAGTGGTCACCAATCACCATACTTAAATTTATAAAACGCTTGATTTCTTTTCATACAAAAGTGTTTTAGGTCAACCCAACCCAACCTGTTAAGCTATTGATAAAAACCAGGTAAACATGAATAAGCATACCGTTCCTCTGCGCCTCCCTTTTCTGAAAACTATAGAAACTTAGGCCCACTTGTTTATCTTTCTTTTTGGACATCTTATCCATTACAGCAGCCTGAGCAACAGATCCAACAGTGGTACCACTTTCAGCATCTGTTGTTTTCTTTCTGCCCTTGAAATGTGTAACAACGGTCCATCCACCTTCTGCTGCTTCATCTTCCCTTTCTTTTCTTTCCTGCAGTTTTTAATAATCAACTTGATGAAGACAACTAGAGAAGTACGGAAAGAAATTTCAACTTTTGTGATAAGTGGTTCATTTTGTTTATATTTTTATGATAACAGGTCAAAAGGTAAAAACTACAAAAATTAGCTAAAAAGCACGAGCCAATAGATCAACCGGTTTAAAAAGCGTTCAAATTATACTTGAAGTGTTACAGCACCACGAATTGCTTTATTCAGTAAAATACTAAAATGGAGTCACTGTTATTATAATACCTTCTCTAGACATAATTAGTATTTACAATTTCAAAAGAAATAGACAAAAAAAAAATGTTTTAGCAGGGCAACCCAACCCACTTTGGCCAGTTATCAGACTTGTGCAATTGGCACCTCTGTTAAGAAACAACATACATTGGATAACACACTAACAGGTCAGCTGATATTTTTCTTTACGGGCCAAATTGGGTTTGACCCAAGCGACGTTTGTCCAAAATTTTATTTAATTTTGGAGTTTCAAATATGATTACATAAAATATATTATTTAACCAATACTCAAATTTTTAAATAAGCAATCTAGAAGGCCTTATGCATTGCTGTCCCAAAAAAGTACGAAGGATTTATTCAATTGACCCGTTTCCTTTTAAACAAAGTACTATAACTATTTGACCTGTTAGACATAAAACACGTTCCAAATCAACCCGTTAATAAGTTAACGAGTCAAAATTGCCACCTCTAATAAAACTTATAGATAAGAAATAACATGACTACCTTCTCCTTTTGTGCCCAGTAATCAACCAAGAAATCATTGATCCCTTCCAACAAAACCTCTGCCCCAGGTCTAGCTCTATGGTATTTAGTAATCCATCCTATCAAAATCAATAAAACCAACTCTAATTAAGATGAAGTGAAAAGAATGTCTTTTTGGAAGGGATTTTAATATTATCAAGCATACCCTATGATAACTAAGCATCAAGAAAATTAAATAAATAAAATTATTCTTTAACCTCATTGAGTTGTGTAAATACATACTTTTCATTCCTGCTGTCTCATCCTCATCCCCTGAAGAAATTTGATAAACTTCATCATCATCGTCAAGTAAAGTAGCTTCATCTTTTACTTGAGACACACTCTTTGGCTTACCTACAAGAAACAAAACTGTATGATTGACTAGAGATGCATAAGCTTCTATTTGTTACAATGATATTAAATCATTAAAAAAGGTTATAAATGAAAGACTTGTCTAGTCAAAGCTTGTAAATGCATACCACTTTGTTGTTTAGAATTATCTCCGGCTTCATTAGAGTGTGGACTGTATTTACGAGTATCAAACTTCTTTCTATTTTCTTTATTTTTCTTCTTTTTCTTCAATTTGTTACTTTTCTTGTCGCTTGTTTCAGCACTTTCTTCACCCTCATTAACGTCATCTGGAGCAGTGGAGACAACAACTCCAGGTGTTTCAGCTTCAGGTAGCTCTGTGCTTTTTCTCAGCTTTTTTCTTGCGACCTTTTTCCTTTTGTTGTCAGAATTTGCACCATCCAGATTATCTGCTAATAGTTGAAGACATTATGCAACTAATTACTAATCTTATAAGTTCATCGTAAATACAAGATATCACAATTTACAGCACAACGTAAGGATACTTTGAGCAATAAAGATGAAGGAACTGCCATGAGAACATAAATTAAAATATAAACACGAGTGAAAAACAAGTGCAAATACAGCATTATTCCTGTTGATGCAAGTATAACAGCAGAAGTATGCTGTGTTTTGTGTATAAGACAGATAATCAACATAAACTAAGAAACCCTTAAACTACAGACTAAAAAAACCAAAAGAAGATGATATGAAAGTACTCATTAGAGTGTTTAGAATCTTATAAAACTCTTGCAAATCAGCATAGAAACAAAGCTACAATTTTGAGAAAAAAACTTCAAGATAACATGATAAGAGATTAACCCATTACAATTTATTACAGGTCTTGCGAATCAACATAAACAAACTCAAAAAACTAAGATTAAAAGAAACAAAAGAGGACTAAAGGACTGATTTAATTATTGATTCAATTTCGAATGTCATAAGCTATAAAATATAAACGAATGAAGTAGATTGTAATTATTGCAGTCAGTTATAACAGATGATCACGAACTAGAAGTAAATAATTTTCAGGTTGAAATTTTGCATAAAGTTAAGGACATGGAATGTCCTAAAATAACTAATTTTGCAAGTTCTCATTTTTTGTCGGGAGTACAATTGTACAAAAGTCAGTCTTGTTCTCTTGCCTCTGTTTGAAGTAAAATCTGATAAGCAATACATCATAAACAAGATCGATCGATTTACTACTAAGTTGCTAAAAATGTAAGGAAATACAAACATGGATTCAAATTTCAGTAAAGCGGTTCAAGGTAGAACAAAAGAAAAAGACTCGTTACACTGTTACAGAAAGTTATTTAGTCAAACCTTGTGAGTGCTTACTACTTTGTTGATTAAAATAATATCCAACTTCATTAGAGAGTGGAACGTATTCATGAACACAGTCTTGTCTTTTTTCTTTATCTCTTTTCTTTTTCTTCAACTTGTTCCTTTTTTTGTCACTCATTTCAGCACTGTTTTCACTCTCATTGACATGACCTGGCCTAGTAGAGACAAAGTTTTCAATTGTTTCAGCTTCAAGAAGCTCTGTGCCTTTTCTTTTCTTGTTTCTTGCAACTTTTTTCAATTTCTTGTCAGAACTTGTACCATCCATGTTATCTGCTAGAAGTTGAAGATGTTATGCAACCAGTCACATGTCACATTAAGTTCTCCATAAGTATAGTTACTAGTAACTTAGTAAGATATGAGGAAAATGTAGAAATTCAAACCCAAAGTACTGTTATGTGCATAAACTCCAATACCACAACCCAAGACTAACATAAAAAAAACATCTACCCTCCGCTAATATAAACATGTTGACTGTCAGACAAGATCCACTGTGTGCGTGAATGAATGGTGTTATACAAAATGCAAGATTAAAAAATCCAAACCGATGTAAGAATGTCTGGCAGATTTTAGGAACAGGAACTACAGCTTATGCAGGGTACAATACTCTGCTGATTATTAAATCGTCAATTTGGATGTAGAACATAAAATCCATTTATCAAACAGAAACTGAAAGAACCACATAATCACTCATTCGAAAAGAACATGTACACATCTAATTAGCAACAAAACTCCATTTTCATAAAAACAAACTCGAGTTAAGAACCCAAGAATTGGAAACAATTCTGCATTGTTCATCCTCACATAAAGCATATGGTACACATGATCGCATTTTCATTCTCATCACATCCTCACACAACATAAATAACGCCACAAAATGAAGTCACAATAACAAAGAAAGAAAAAACCAAAGTATCCTCGTAAACACTCGATTACATCATCTTACTTGTACATATGTAAAATAAACGCATATCTATTAACTGATTTAAATCCCTTCAAATTTCAGTAGCATCTACAGATCATCCTATTCCTACCTAAGTGATTGAAATTAGAGCTGATTAACAATAAACTACCAGAGTTGGTGAGTGGAGCTCTATTCCTCGGTGTTTTCTTCTTCCTCTTCCCTGAACTCCCTGTTCCTTCACCCTGCAATCGGAAAATTCCGAAACAAGAACAATGGTCAACATTATCAGTAAAACAAAATCAAATACAAGTATTAAGCAGATCATTGATGACGAAATTACCATATCTGTAGATGAGAATGAGCAAAACCCTAGGGTTTAGTGGATTTCGCAAGAAGCACGAGAGATGTTCTGCGGAGGTTGCTAAAATAAGTTCGCTTTGGATGAAAAAGTGTTGGGCGAATATTGGGCTTAAGAGCCCATATTCACATGTTAACCTAAAAAGTATATGTTTTTTAAGCAGGCTGAAGAGCCCAAAATCACATGTTAGCCTAAAATGTATATGTTTTATGTGTTTTTTAAGCATTCCTTTGGGTACATAGGGCCAGCCGTTTATTACACGAGCCCTTGACAAAAATGATCTGAAATTAAACGAGTTAAAGAGTTGTTTTATAGTCTTTTAATGATTTTACTAATAAACTAGAAGCGAATACCGCGCGTTGCCGCGGGTTTCTCTTTGAAAAATGTATTACGTTACGGATCGGTCCTGAAGTTACACCATATATGCAGGCAAAAATGTTTAAAGTAATATAATAATTTTATTTACTTAAAAAACAAAGTTTTGTAATAAAATGTAAATAATAATTAAAAAATATAAAAATTATATTTATTATGAGATATTTGTGGATCTCAAATCTACAATTAATCAATTTGAATACAAAATTGAAATCCGATCCTTTATCTTTTTAAAAATCAATATCTGCATTTCTCACTCTCTTCTCATATTACACCACCACCATCACAACTACCACCACACCGCCGCCGCCGCCGCCGCCGTAACCATCACAGAACCACCATCATTGCAGCCATCGCCGCACCACCAGCACCGCAACCATCGCAGCACCACCGGCACCGCAGCCATCGCAGCACCACCAGCACCGTAGCCATCGCGGCACCACCACCGCACCAATCGCAGCACCACCACCACTGCAACACCACCACCACCGCATCCATCGCACCACCACCGCAGCACCACCACCACCGCATCCATCGCAACCACCGCAGCACCACCGCAACCACCGCAACCACCGCAGCACCACCACCACCGCAGCACCACCACCACCGCAACCATCGCAGCCATTGCAGCCTTTGTGCTTCTTTTTAAAGTTGTACATTGTGTATCACCTTTGGTACGGTGAAACTGTAGCCATCGACCAAAGGGATTAATGTGTATTATAATTACATTAAAATTGGTTGAAGATTGTTTGGTTTAAAAATATAATATCTCTTAATTATTTAATTCAGATCTTAATTATTATCTAGAAAAGAAATGTTGAATGAAAAAGTGAATAAAATTACTCTCTTCTAATAAAGCATCTCAACCCTAAAAACTTTGCATCCCACCCATGTGAATTCAGATCATGATTGGGTCAATACTTAATAACACAACTAAAATTTATTTAAACAAATTCAACACTCTTAACTCGTTTATGGCGCGTTTAACCTATCGTGATCAATAGGTTAGCAGTCATTTTCGACTCGTCTATCAAGACGATATAGTTGTATATTTTTATAAATAATTAGATATATTATATTATGTATGGGATGTAATTTTTTGTAGCTTTTTATTTTATTTTTGTGAGTTGTTTCTTTTTTTTAGTTGTGTTTAGTAAATTGTGTTAAGCTTGTAGTGTCTGTGTTATTTAGTTGTTAATATTTATGTTAAACTATATTGAGTTGTTATATGTATTCATGTTAGTCGAGTAGTGTCCAGTCATTCATGTTAAACAAGTTGAGACGTGTCATTTAAATTATTGAACTCGTTACATTTAATCATGTCAAACATGTCATGTTCTGTAACCTGCTTATTAAACATGTTTTTCTTCGCCAGCAAATGACGTTTTAAACATGTGATGTCTTGTTTGATATGTTTAATACAACATGATTTGGTTAGAATAATTTTGAAAAAAAAAAAACAGTTAACTACAGTTTCAACTTTTCAAAATTACACATTTTAACAGTTGGAACCATTTGTTTCAATATTGTTATGGATTATCTCAAAAAGATATATAAAATAAATAGGTTTTACAGTTTGTTTCAAGTTTCAAAATTGTCTACCAAACTCTCAAAGCGAAATAGTATAAAATCTTAGACAATTCGAACCAACCGACTTGCTTCAGTTTATGCAGTTCCTTTAGTTTCAATAGTCTAAGAGCACCACGTATTAAAACAAGAAGTGACAATCAAATTGCTTCAGAAGTTCATATTGTTGTCATCAAGGGTAGGAAAAAAATCAAAGTACCAAAAGTAAATCAGCATACTTTTCAAGCATCAGAAACTTTACCTTCTAGTAAGAAGAAAATATTTACTGTAAATTAGCATCGTTCAACAAACCACCAACTCAAAAGATGAACTATCAAAGATGAATACATCTTTTGCTTATAAGAGTGGGAAACTAAATGCAGGGATGCATCATACATTTATATCAGTGCGTTTTGACCTAATACTGCTTAACTCTGGAGTCCGAAACCTCGGAAAATTATAGTTTTCTGGGGTGGAGACGGGCTGCTGAGGATAAAGCGTTGGAGGCGGGGTGAGATTACGTTGAGCTGGCAGTGGCGGTAGAACATTCCCAATTTGACTGCAAACATCACAAAGTCAGTCAAAATGATTACAGAAAATGCATTAAAGAAAGGTTCCCGGGCTAAATAGAAACCTTACGTGTTAAATGTGACTTATGTGCAGGTTAAACTAAAATATTTTTTTCCCAAAAAATATATTTTAATATATAACATGAGTGTCACCTTGTACTGGAGTATATACGATCTTCATCACTTAGATTGTCATCAGACCTCTGCAATGGTTGGTGTATGGTGGTGGACCATGGGTTTGCAGTGGGCAAATCATCTGAAAAATATCTTCTCCTTACCAACTGAAAATATAAGTCCCATATTGTTTATGTTACTGAGTAGAATTCATTTTAGTCTGAAGATTGATAACTACCTACCACGCGGAAAAACTTCATTACGGACTCTTTGTCATATCTTGCTTCCTTCGCAGCCTGCACATTTTTAGAGTGTTCATTGTTCATGATATAGAAAACACTCTGTGAAATTGGTGAAAATGATATGCAAGAGTTTTTTTTTTTTTTTAAATCATAGACCCTCCCACAAGATCATGCCAAAAGTTTAAATTGATAAGAGCTAAGACTACATGGGTAGAATCTAGCAATCAACCGCAGATACCAGATAGCATCTGCTCTCATTATTACTGCAACAAAAGGTTGACCAACTTTAAATTCACCCACACTGAATGATTACTGTTGCTTTTTATGGTCATCAGCCAGCATTATACATTTCACTCAGTTAGATAACACTGTCATTTTTTTTCTTTTTGTTATGATCACTAATAAAGGTTGCAAAACTAGTGAATCAGCAGGTTGAGTACTTGGGTGACCGATCAAACATGTGAGGTTGGGCCAGGTCACGAACACTCTTTTATCCGTTTTCTTGGATGCTAAAAAACTAATTTAATCTGTAAGATATAATTACAATAACTATATTATAACAACAGCAATCTAACTTTATTTAAAAAAAAACAGTTTAGGCATATGAAATATGAATACCCTTCGGATGACTCCAAACCAGTTTCCTCTAAAGCTAAATAGCTTAACCCATTTGATTCATTAGTGATAAAAACATAACTCAAAACGACTCATATACTGATAAACCCGTCAAAATTTGTCGTTTGATGCAAAATTGAAAAACTTACCGCGAGAAGCCCACCACTACCAGGAAAACTGTCAGTCAGAGGAAGCTCCTCACTTGGTGGAAGTAGACCTTGCTTTTCAACCCACTGTCGGGCCATATCCACAAGATTCCCACTGCTGTTTCTTCTACCCTCTTTGGAAGCTATATCTGCTTTGTTCCCAATGACAATGTATGGTACCGGAAGGCCACCAGGCCCACCATTTGCTAGCGGGGCTGAGAATGTCCCAGTAGCAGCAATTTCTGCAGCCCATTTCTGCAAACTTGTCTTTGTCCTTCTCTGAGAGAGATCATGAACAAAAATAACACCTGCAAACATATATAATGGTGAGTGGTGTTAGATTATATGTAATCCATTTGTTTATGTCATAATAGCCCACTAGGCTTTAGCCTTTAGGGTTTAACTTAAAGACAGTTCCCTCCTCTATATATACATAACTAGTAGAATGTAAGGAGATATGATATACAAAACTATTGGTCCCTAGACTATATAACTCAGGCTAAAACCAGTGTACTTTTGAAAATTAATTATCTTGGGTAGTTTTATTACGGAACCTGTAAAATACTAACAAAGTTGAATGATTTCTATAACGGTTTTTAAACTTGAATGGTTTCTATAACGTTTTTAAAATTTGATCGGTTATTGATGGTTGGATGGTGTATGTACAAATTTTAATGTCCAAAGACCAAACTAGATATGAAGTGAAACTGTATAAATAATCAATTTCCAAATTATATATTAACGTCGAGTGATGTTGGTAACAGTTTGAATGGTTCAGTCGGGTCAGGTTGACCCATAGGAAATTTTGTCCACTAATTGTAATCTTGTTAGTGAGACATATACAATTACAAAGATTTTATTATTGCACTAATAATGTAAAACAAAATGATATGCGAGGTTTTATGCACTAAAAGTAAACTTAGCATGACTTTCAATATGTTCAACCCATTTTATACGTTTGAGCTTTGTTTTTTACCAGTTTGATCCATTGGAGATAAAACCAGAATCTGTACCGTTTATTTGAGAATAGAACATGGAGCGACAATCATTATAGCGGTCATGTCCAGAGACGTCCCAAAGTTCAACAAAAAATTCCCTATCCATGTCACCTTTAATGCTGCTTGAAGAACTACTACTGGATGATCCATATGTAAAATGCTGCAGAAGAATTACGATAAAACACTTAGAAAAAAATACACACTTCATGTACGGATTCATGTACGGATGTACTGAAAACTATTTGTGGAGAAAATAAATGTCGCAAACCTTCACATCCACTGTACACCCAACTGTCTGAGCAGGACGAGCAATTGATGAACCTTTGACAATTAGATGAACAAGAGAAGTTTTCCCAACACCTGCAGATGTATAGTAATAACTTTCACAAATCAAAAAACAAATGCAAAATTACCATGACTGTCACGTTACATGATTGTTACTCTTTATCATGAATGAAACCAAAATAATGATTTTTTCTATGATCATATCTCTCATCATGCAAACTGTTTCATATATCTAGTAAAAACCCATTAAGCCTTGGAGCAACTTACTCTTAACCCTTTTCCCATATTCCATTTCACCCTGTTGAGGATTAAAAGTTTTTGGTTTCGAAGAAGTCAGCTGATGTTCCGCTTGTTTTGTAAAAAATGTATAAACGATTTATTTACATTCATTAAACCTTTGTTGACGAGGTTCTCTATACTAGCTTTGTTGATGAGGTTCCCCGTCCTAGTTCTCAAGGAAAGAAAACCCTTCTATCCACCCAAATTGAAAGCAAAACAGTAAATACAGGGCATCACACAATTACAGTTTCCATTTAATGAAGTATTAGTATCACTTCACATCAGGATCAGTGCATAAATTCAAAGGGCTAACATTAGTGTTTAGGATTATACATCAAACCAACAAAGGAAGAAGTTGGCATGTGCACTTAATATTTTAATTGTGAATGTAATAACTTCTAATAAAAGATATGATTGTACCTTAAAAAGCTCATGGTGTGGGTCTATGTAAGACAAAAATAGAAGTGGTGAGGAAAGGTGGAATTATTTAATTGGAATCTTTTCATGTTATATGATTCTTTTTTTAATTTTTTGCTGCTCAAAAATGACTGGCTACAAGTATCCATAACCATATATGTTTATGGGCTAGTTTAAGATTTCTGCTAATATTTGCCCTATGTGTTGCTCATTTCACCATAAATTGATTAAGGCGTAAGTGTATCATGTATGTGTCCTTCTCTAATGAGTATTGCATCCCCAGTCTTACCCCGAAGCCAATTTAAGGTGAGGGGGTGATGCAGGATTTTATAGGTTGAACAACCAATTCACGTCTACCCACTATGGGACTAGCAAACCACTAACAGAAGTCAGAACAAAAGTAATAGAAATCAGAATCACTTAAACAAATGTGTGAAAATGGAAAACAAGGGTTGTCTTTGAGGGGCATTCTTTAACACCACAACAAGAAAGCACATGTAAGAAAAAAGTTGTGCTTAAGAAACATTTTGTTGCCATAATATGCTGCAATAAGTATAACAAACTGCCACCGTATCTAGGTAACATTCTCTTTTCTGGATGTTTGAAAGTAAATGGTAAAGTTAGTCCGCATGTTGATAAATTATCAAGCTTATCAATCTACAGCAATCTCCTTGAATCAGTCTTCACATACACCAAATCATCAACCAAACAACAAGACTAAGGGGATGACTGGATGTGCATTTATAAAAGAAAATGATAACTTGATAATTTCAACTTCAGCTTCTAGTGTTTGGGCAACCTACTTCTGCTTGTGATAATCTAATACTCCAATAATCAGTTTCATATCAGTTGTAACTTAACTAAGTATCAAATGACAGATTCCATCATAAGTGATTATAGTATTATACAGCTTCAAGTGACAAAAGCATGTTCAAATACCATCTCTTGTGAGCCGATTATCATAGCCTATTATTCAATAGCAAATGATCATACCCAAAACTCACATCCAAACACCCAAATGAACACTAGATTAGTATCCACACACTGATTAACAACAAACACCTTCATCAAAATGCACAGAGCAGGATCAACACAGCGCAACTTATTTCAAGTATTCAACAGAAGAAACAAAGAAATTTACATCATCTTATTACCTGAATCACCAACCACAAGAACTCGAACCTGCCCAAAAGGAGGAAGCCCGTTTTTCTCCTTGATGATATCCCTCTCACGTCCCCTCCAAAACATGTTGCGGAAACCTTTTTCCTTGCCGCATCAAAACTAGCGAAATTCGGTTCGACGATCTGCTATACACCGTTCGTGATTTCAGAGGCTTTCAGATGTCGGATTCAATGGTTCGATTACACTAACTACTGATTCTTCACAGGCGATTCCTTAAAGTGGTGAAGTTACGATCTCAGTGAAATTACTTAGGGTTTTTAGAATGGGGATTTTGAAGATCAGATTGTTGGTTTTTCTACGTAGGTTATTGCTACTATTGATTGATAATGGTTTCTTGGTACGAAAGACAATCGTAGGCGCGATATGATTGAAGTTGACGGTGATCACTCCACAATCGGTTAGCCTCGGAACTAGAAAGGGTAGGGTTTTTTTTTTGAGAAAATTGCAAAAATAATCCCTGTGGTTTGATCAGATTGCATATTTGATCCCCAGAATTAAAAAATTGCAAGGATAAATCAAAGTTTTGTAAAATATTGCAGAAATAGTCCCCACCGTTAAATGTCTATTAGTTTCAAGGTTAAGTGGGGGTTAAATTTGTCATTTTACATATCTTATTTTTAATTATTTTATAAAACTTAAAAACCCATTAAACCCAATCGATCGATGCTCCCTCATTCGTTGCTCCTCACAAGTCACACCTGCGCTGCTTCCCATGTCCAAGATCAACCATTCGATCAACCATACTTCTCTTCGCTCTTCCTTATCGTTCTTCCTCTTTGATTGTAGGCGATGTCAGTCTGTAAATATGGTTAGATTGCTATCATTCGTACGTCAACCCAAGTAGATGATTTTACTCGCGTTCCAAATTGGTAATGTAAATTTCTTGATGATCTGAGAAAACAATGAAATTGTATTATAGATTGTCAATTTGATGATCTTTATAATTTCTTGTTGATGTCGATTTCACTAGGGTTGTAGTATAAAACCCATCATTGTATATGATCTTAGATTAGGATTGGTTTAACTTATTTTTATACAAGTACAGAATTCAGGATGCAGATTTGTAGGGTGGGTAGATCCACCCATGTGGAGAAGAAGCTTGGAGATCATCCTTGGTGTGCTGAGGAAGAAAAACAAACTTGAGACTGAATTCAAAGAACTAAAATCATGAAATCAGTTGAACCTTGAGAATGAAGTCAAAGAACTAAATTTATGAAATCAATTGAAGAACGTTGTAATACGTGGCTCACTCATAGCGTTAGGGCTCATATTTCTGTTGTAATCTTCTAAAATTCACTAGCAATATTGGTCTTTTTGTTGTAATCTGTTTTCCAAGTTTAATGTAATGAATTTGCAATGAATTTCTAATTACTTAGTTTACTGTATTGCAATGTAATCTGTTTTCCAAATATGTTTTTTGAATTTGTTCATGCATACAGTGTAGTCAAAAGTGCACGTTATGCACATTGTTTAATTTATGTTTTAAGGGGTGCATAGTGAAATGAAAGTGGATGTATATATTAATTATAATGCACATCGTCAAAGTTACTTAGTTGCAGCCATAATAAAATGAAAGTGGATTCATATTCTAGTTTACATTGGTGCCAATTTCAAAGTTGTATTTTAATTGATGAAGATGGTCAAAGTTGTAGACTTGTAGCTACAATTTAAGTGATGCATTTTGTGCAAGTTATGCACTTATAGTTCAGCCATCAAAGTTGCAGCCATGTTTAATTCATTATGTGCAGGTTATGCACATGGTCATGGTTATGTGCAGCTTAATTCATGTTCAATTCATTATGTGCAGCCATGTTTAATTCATGCACAAGGTCATGGTCATGTGCAGGTTTGCACACCAAATAAATGGACGGTTCAAGTGACCAAACTTGATACTTGTCAAGTTAATGTGCAGCCAAATTGCAGTAATTACTGCGAGTCAACTGACCAATCTTAATTAATACATATTCCATCAAAAGTCCAGCCAACGTGAAGCTAATCTGCAGCAAATATGAAGTCAATTTTCAGCAATTTGATGGTCATTTAACCCGTTTGACCTATCAAACAACGCCTATTGGACCCATTTTGACCCGTATGCACAAGAATAGAACCATACATTATACCATAAGAATAAAAGAACCATAAGAATTTGAAACATTCATTAAACCATCAAATCGAAGTTACTACAAAACCATCAAAATAACCCATGACTCTAGTGGACGTGCATCCTGCCCATTAAGTGCCATGTTCCAATTGACAGCAACAACATGCTTGCATGGTATTCCATTCAACTCCCACCTCCTACAACTGCATTCCTTTTCCACTTTAATGATTTTGATTGTTTAATGAATGCTTTATTTTGTATTTGTATGGGTCAAAATGAATGCTATCGTTCAAATGGTCAAACTGATTTATGTTAATGAGATTATATTATGTTCCATTTTGATGCTATTGATTGTATACTGATTGTTTATTTTGTATTGTATGGGTCAAAATGAGTGCTATTGTCCAAATGGTCAAAATGATTCGTGTTGTTGTTGATGATTTCATGACAGCTACTGTCCAAATAGTCAAAATAGTTGTTGCTACTTCACTTGTATTTTATGGGTCAAAATGGGTGCTATTGTCAATGTTGGTCACTTACTGTTGTATTTAAAATGTGTATTCTAGTCATATATTCATGTTGGTCATTTGTATTTATATGTCACATATTTACGTTGTAAAATGAACTATTAGTTATGTGCAAAAAAGTGTGAATAGGTTCTCTGTTTAGAGTTATTTGGCAGCACTATAGCTGAGTTTTCTATACTAATGTGGACTATTCATAATGTGCAAAAAGGGTGAATGAGTGCTGCATTTAAGGACTTATTAGGCAATATGTAGCTGTGTTTTCTCGACTGTTTTAGCAGCACAATAGCTGTGTTTTCAGGACAGTTTTGGCAGCAAGGTGGCTGCATTTCAGGTCCAGTTTTGGCTGCATATAGACCTCCAAAACAATATGTTTTATTTAAAAATAATGGTCAATTTTGACTTATTCATGACCCATATGTTTTTTAGCATGTTTACTTTCAAAGTGGTTGATTTGCCTACATATTTAAGTGGCTCAATTTGACATCTTCTTACAAAACATTGCTTTTGCCCATATAATCAAGATTGCTCATGCATCAAGAGAACCATAGAAATTGACAACACCATTCAAGAATGCACATATATTTTGCAGCCTCAATGTATTACAAAAGCATTCAAGAATCAAGATTGTTTTCGCATTCAAAATTAACCATATGTTACATCAAGCTTGCTACAAAAGTACTACAAAATAGCCGCCCTAATGCTGGACATAAATCAGTTAACTATATAAAAATTAACAACACAAACATGAACTTTAATGCTACAGTCAAGCTAAATATCATAATGTTCTTCAATTGATCCTCAATTGTAGTTTTCTAACTACAAATTCAAGTTTGTTTTTTTCCTCAATAGCCAAGGATGATCTCCAAACTCCTTTCACACATTTTTGGATCAACCCACCCTATGAATCGACAACTGAGTTCTGTGAAATAACACAAATAAAAAAACGATTCAGTTTGTAAAACTTGTAAAATCAAATCCAAAGAATAACACTTACTGGTCGTGCACATGTGTAAAATTGACGACTTGGGTTAGAATCTGTCCAAGAAGTATGAATCACAATAATTCTTTCACATTAATAGACCGTCATGGACGGTCCTCCTGAAGATTGATGGAGGATTGGTTGAGATCGATGAAGCAGAGATAGAAGGAGAGGATGAAGATCGATAGGGAACTAGGGTATTTTAAAAAGAGTAATTTAAATAAAAAGGAAATACCAAATGACCAGATTGCTCTTATTTAACCCCAAAATTTAACAGGGGTTAACGCCAGAGACTAATCTTGCACCAGGGTAGTAAAACTTTGGATCGCGTTTGCAATTTTTAAAATCTAGGGATTAAAGTTGTAATTTGATCAAACCATAAGGACTAAATTTGCAATTTTCTCGTTTTTTTTAATTATTTAATAGCATTCACGATTAATTCGTTAAAATTATGTGACTGTGTTTCTTAAATTATAAGGAATGGGTTTGAGTGATTGTGAGTGGATGAGAGAGACTGTTCATTCGTATATTTGAAAAAACACTGTTTGACCCTTATAAATTTTTTAATATTTTTAAAAATGGTTGCGAGTAGATAAGAGATAAAAAAGTAATGATAATGGTATAAAAAATATTATTTAATTATAAAGGAGAGAGAAAAAAAAAATTAATAATTTTTAATATAATTATATAGATAAATATATGAATTTCACTGTGAATGCTCTTACGTTTGAATTAACTCTTGTTATACGTAGAGTCAGAGAGAAGGAATGCCGCACAACTTTCTATATCGTTAGGAGCTTGGGATGTATTTGGTAGCAACAAAGTATTTGGTCGAAATAATTGTTTAGTGGCAGCTATAATATTTCTAACGCTTTAATCTCAACTTCTAAATCCAGTATATGATACCGATGAAGAATTAGTATGGGGCAAAAAATGTTGCATACGTTGACTTTTATGAACGGGCCTCGTAAATCAATAATCATATCAACTTTATGTATATTTGCCAAACAGAACCTTTGATCTTAAAGTCCACTTCCGATTCAAAACATGACACTTAGGTGATATGAGAATGATTCCAACACAACATCAATATAATTAATACAAAACACATGTCTAAGACTTATACCAAGCAAGATAAACATCAACATTTATACTACCAAAAATCTAAAATACACTTAGCTGTCGTGAGGGGCAGCGTAACATAAAACCTTAATAGAGTAATTTACTCTAGTTTTAGCATAAGATATGCAATAACTATTGTCTTGTTTCTTTGATTGACATGTTGTATCGATCATTTAAGACCACCCGCTACTAGTGTGGTGTGACCATATAATGCCACTACTTGTAACCACACTTAACAACTTTCAATTCTTGTTGTCGATTCCAGACCACCGCTGGCTTTATCACATTCCTGCTAATACTGTCTATCTGTTACAACCACCGCAGTGCCACTACTCTTGTTGCTCGACACTCAAACACCACACACAATTGTTGTAATTTGTCGCCAACACCTCTCTCCCTCTCTCTTCCCCAATCAATTTCCTTTGACGACCGACACGAGACGGGACGGGGGTTCCATCAATTATTACATATATAGCACGAAGCTGGTTGTTAGACGTTCTCCTCTCCAAGTTTTGAGCAAATTAATTTCTTAAAACTTCAATGTTCAAATTTTAGTTTATGACAAACTCTCTAAATAAATCTAACTACTTAAATTACTTAAAAACAACATTTTAAACGGATGTTACATAGATGCAAAAAAAATACCAAGCCCAGTATTTTTTCAATCGTATATGATGGTATAAATACAAAGCGATAAAAAGTCGGCGAGATAAATTTTACGCAACAAAATAGTCTACGATATTCACTTCAACAGATTAATCATCTACATAACGTTTACACATTTAACGAGTGTACTAGTGGCTAATACTTATCGCACAAATACATGTAGTTTTAACAAGTTAAAAGATTTTAGTATAACATCATTTAACTCATTCCAACAAACCAATTATCTATACAACGTCTCGAGTGTGCTAGTGACCCAATGTTGATCACATGAATACATGTATTATTAAGAAATTGAAAAACTTTAATATAACAACATCGATTCATTTCATGCAACATTACATTACAATATAATATGTTTTATTAATGGTATGGACCCCACTTATAATAATTAGTAATTTTTCCACCGCAACTACTAAAGACTAAAGTAATAAAGGTTAGCAATATAATGAATTCTTGAAGTCGCTTGGACATTTGGACGAAAAGCAATACAAGAAACTGTTTGTGGACTTTGAAAATTATTGACTACCAAAAACCAGCACACAAGAAAACTCCTGGTTTTGTATCTTGGTTCAAACCCGATGTAATCCTACGCCACCAGTTTCTGAAATCTAGAAAAAGGGTCGATCCAAGATCTTTAATATTTAAAAATAAAAACTTTATTTTTAATCTTGATTATATATAATCTTTAATCAACCCATCTGTGAGATCTCTAAACAATTTTTGAAATATCCACTCCTTTTAACCCGTGTCGTCGTACTCTTTTCACACAAATATAAACAAACAGCATCCGATTCGTGTGGAAATACATATAAACTCCATTGAAGAAGATCGAATCAAGTAAACCCATCTGCTAATTCGTGTTTACAAGGGGGAAGTTATGGATAATAACATCAGTTGCGAGATGAAAGTTGAAACAGGGGATGCAGGCTATGTGCTTGAAGATGTGCCTCACTTAACTGACTACATCCCTAATCTCCCTGTAAGTTTATATGCATCTGTGATTTGCATCTTGTTTGATTTGATTTGATTTGTTTGTGTTGTTTATGAGAGAAATGGGCTGTTGTTGCTTTGACTTTTGGGTCGGTTGAGGGTTTTGTTTTTGGTTATTTTAGTTCTAGAAGGGGTTCTAGAAGTGTGTTTCGTGGGTGCTTGTGGATCTGTTGTAATATGATGTGAATCGATGTGATGAACTTGTTTTTAGGGTAAGATACTCTGAGATTTTGGATGTTAAATAGAATAAAATGATGAGATTATGGACATGTGGGTGATCAATTCAAGAAGTGATCAAAGAAACATGTTCCTGAAGAACAGTTGCTTTAGTTTAGGCGATCCATAATTAGCAACGCGTGAACCCGTGAACATGACCCGTTTAGCACCCCAGTACTTCTGCAAGGATCCATTTCATACATGAAGAATATTCATGAACACATATTTTAATGTCATTTTGGTATTTACTTTCTGCAGACTTATCCTAATCCATTGCGTTCCAATCCTGCATATTCAGTTGTGAAGTAAGTTACATTTGAATAATGGCATCTACTTACCTTCAAGAAATACTTGTAATCATTTTTTGTTAAATCTGTTTATGATGTTAATCTCCAACCTATGATGGATCACAGGCAGTACTTTGTTGATGCGGATGATACTGTGCCTCAAAAGGTAAGTTACAGAAAAATTTATTCTTAGTATGTAGTATGCATAATATTGGCAGTTCTCAGTTATTCGTAGTTGATACTAATCCAATTTTTACTTTGATCATTGACCCGTGATGGCATGGCTATTTTGTTATGACTTTCTGTAGGTTGTGGTCCACAAGGACGGTCCTAGAGGAATACATTTTCGACGTGCTGGACCTCGTCAAAGGGTATGCTGTTTGGACTTGTTTGGTTATGAATGAATTGGTTTCGGTTATGTTTTATGTGAAAGTTAAAAACAGCAAAAATGAAATTGGTCTAATGGGTGTCAAATTTGGCCTATTTACTTATGAAATGGTCGAGTCAGTTATGCATTATCTCTTATGCGTCAAATGGGAAAATAAAAGAAGTTGTGGCTTAGAAAGAAACATGTTAATCGGGTTGAAAGTTGCAGAAAGTGTAAGTTTTATGCATGCAACCTCCTAAATTGTTTTGTTTAGAAAGTTAGATTATAATTGTAATAATTAGTTTGTGCAACAATTTAGGCACAAACTAAGGTCAAACTCACCATGTACAAAAGTTACTCTTTCTGATCAGTTACCATCACAACTAACCCGCCCATTTTGCTACCTTTTTGAATAACACTTTTGATCTTAACATTGGTTTTGCTAAAGGGGAGTTTTCATTGCTGCAGGTTTATTTTGCACCAGACGAAGTGCATGCTGCTATAGTAACATGTGGTGGTTTATGTCCTGGACTAAATACAGTTATCAGGGAAATTGTCTGTGCACTTTATCACATGTATGGTGTCACCAGAGTTCTTGGGATAGATGTAAGTCTTATTATTATATTATTTTTCTGTATCAGCATTCTGTTATATATTTTGTTGTAAGGGACTTAGTATTCATTGGATTAGTTAATTTTCATGTGATTTTGATAAGGAAATTTATCTTATTAGACACTGCAACATATTCTTTTCTTAATGATGAATTTCTTGCGAGGCATTTCTTTAGAGCTGCATAAATTATTTTCCTGAAAGATTCTAGTTGCGGTACTTATTTGTGAAACAAGTCCTATTTCATGATTTGACACTATGATAAATTGTTGTTCCTCGACTACCCTTCGTTTACAAAGACTTGCATAGGATTATGTGGAACATATGAGAGTCAAACTCTTAGTGCTATATTACTTTGATAAAATTACATTTCTGATTGACCAGATGCATTGTTTCATTAATGGAGTTAAGTACTTTTGTTTATTGTTGCGATATGACCACATCTTTTGCCTGTCTAGTCAGGAGTCTCTTTTTGTCTACAAAATTAAACCTTCTACTGTATATTTAATATTGACGTCATTTTTATTGTAAACATAATCAGTAAGGATGGTAATGTTTTGTACACTTTGGTGAAATAACATGTTTTAGCCTTATAGGTTACAACCACCAAATTTGATCCTCAGAAAATCATTTGTGGACCCTTTTTATTGGGATGAAGGGTATATCGCAACATACTAAACAAGTAGAAGTATTGCATGGATAATACATTTTATACGAAACGTTCATCATTATTCTAAGTTGTGGTTCATTGTTGTTACTTTAATTATTCTTTTGAACACCAAAAATTCCAAAGTATAGTAACTATGTAACTTTTGACATTATGGCATCACTGTCTAAGTTTTGTAATACTTTTTTGCAGGGAGGGTATAGAGGATTCTACTCAAAAAATACCATCACTTTGACTCCAAAGGTTGTGAATGACATCCACAAACGTGGTGGTACAATTATTGGTACCTCTCGTGGGGGCCATGATAAACCCAAGATAGTCGACAGTATTCAGGATCGTGGTATCAATCAGGTGTGTTATCATATATTCCCATGTGTATTATAGCTTCTTTTTAGCTTTTACTTGTTTAATTACCCGAGAGTTATGATGATGAGCATTTATTTCATGTATCAGGTTTATATCATTGGAGGTGATGGTACTCAAAAGGGGGCAGCAGTTATTTATCAGGTATTAGATGACATATCCTTCCCTTTCATTTATATAAATCAGGAATTTTGTAGAACTTAAAGAGAGTTTGTTGAACTGGCTATATACACAATAACATTCTATTTGTGCAGGAAGTGAGAAGGCGTGGGCTTAAAGCTGTAGTGGCTGGGATCCCTAAGACAATTGATAATGACATTCCGGTACGTGCATTCCGATAAATAAATTTTCTTGCCTTATCTATATTTTATCTTTGCTGCCATGCCTTAACATGGTAATATTCTAATATCATAACTACCGTTGTTATTTGACTCGCATGCTTGGTTAATCAATTTTCATTTCCACTATTGAGCATTTTTTTTTGTTTTCATGAGGGGTAGAACTAAAGCCTAAAGGTGGCAATTTCAACCCATCTACCTAAAAATTGATCGATTTGGATGTTATTTTGTCCTGAACCATTAATTTGGTGGAATTAAAAAAGACTTGGCTAACTGAGTCTAACGAGTCAAAAGACACCCTAAGTGTATTCATATGCTTAGAACCTTATGCTATTAAAATTCAAGATTCATTTCTATTAGTATAGATTTTCAAATCATATGAAAACATTTTTTAGAGAAAAGAAGTGTGACCGATAAAACCCAACTAGACTGTTTTCCCAACTCTGCTGGAGCCTTATAGGTGGCATAATGGACAATCAAGTGATAAAAATGGTTTGGCTGGGCTGACCCGCCCATGCTTCTTTTGTCTATTTGTTTATTTTGTAAATAATTAATTTATTAAATAAGATAATGGAACTTTTTTAAAGTAATGATACCTTTTTTGAATAAAGTAATTTAGGAGGTTTTAAGCACTTAAGTATACTTTGTGTGGCATTTTCTGTTCAAGTTGTTGTTAGCTTTATTCTTTTTACCTTTTTGATAAAATGTAATTCTGATTGTCCCATTTTTACAAAATGGTTGAAATTGCCAATCAAAGTGAGTGAAGCATGAGCATGATGAATGAAAATGATACTTTTAGGCTTAGCTTGTGGGATATCTCCATCCCTCAAATCAGTAATGTACATAGCATGACAAGCTTTTTCCACAATATTAAGTTAAACAAATGTTTAATGTCTCATATAAAGCTGGTCACTTGTTCAGGATAGATCTTTGAACAATGCTTACTCCTTACTCGTCTATTGCATGTTTATTTCAGGTAATTGATAAGTCTTTTGGTTTTGATACTGCTGTTGAAGAGGCTCAACGTGCCATTAATGCTGCACATGTGGAGGCTGAAAGTGCTGAGAATGGCATAGGGGTGGTCAAACTTATGGGACGCTATAGTGGTATGCCTATTTTGAATTCTTCTTATTTTAGAAAAGATTTTTCAAGTTGCAGCATATTATCACTTTAAAAGTACATAATCGAAAATGGTCACTTGGTTGAACAACTAGTTTTGATTCATCATGTTATTGCTGTGTTTCAGGATTCATTGCAATGTATGCAACTTTGGCAAGTCGAGATGTTGATTTATGTTTAATTCCCGAATCACCTTTTTATCTTGAGGGAGAAGGTGGACTTTTAGAATATGTAGAAAAACGTCTCAAGGACAATGGACACATGGTTATTGTTGTAGCAGAAGGTGCTGGTCAGGAGCTGCTTGCAGCAGAAAACTTGAAAACTTCAACTGCAAAAGATGCTTCCGGAAATAAACTACTTCAAGATATCGGATTGTGGATTTCTGATAAAATTAAGGTATTCATGCATTATAGTTTTGAGTAAAATACCCTTTGATAGCTTTACTAAAATACCCTTTTTTGTAGGCTCACTTTGCTAAAATTCCTTCCATGCCCATTACTCTTAAATACATAGGTAATTCCTCTGTTTCAAAAACACAATCCACTTTATGATTTGGAATGTATTTAATAATATTATTTTGACTAATCTACTCTTATCTGATTGCATATTTCTTTATGGCAGATCCAACTTACATGATCCGTGCAGTTCCAAGTAATGCATCTGATAATGTCTACTGCACTCTCCTTGCTCAAAGTTGTGTTCATGGAGTGATGGCGGGCTACACCGGCTTCACAAGTGGGCTTGTCAATGGTAGACAGACTTATATTCCATTTAATGTAAGTTAAATGTGATCCCATACCTTCATTCTTGTGTAATATTTTTCCAAAATTATGCCAAAATACATGTCCAAATACCCTTTAATGAACCATTGTATGTTTTCATGCAGCGTATCACTGAGAAGCAGAATAACGTTGTGATTACCGATAGGATGTGGGCAAGGCTTCTGTCATCCACCAACCAACCAAGCTTTTTGCGACCCAAAGACGTTATTGAAGTCCAGAAACAAGAAGAACCACCACGTCAGTTATTGGATGGAGACAGTAGCAAGCCAAATGACATCTAAATCAAGAATTTAAGTAGATTCACCATTTTAATGCACAAAAATAATAGCACCGCAAATTTGGTTCTGTGGATGCAATTCACCATGTTTTTGCAGAATTTTCAAGATAATGCTACTTGTTCAGTTGTTCTTGACTGGATTGATCATGGATTTAAGTCTCTTTGCAGAAATGAAATTTCCTCCAAAAAAAAGAACTGCATAAAACCGAGTATTGTTCTGTTGGGATCTTATTGTTGGTAGTCAAGTTAGAAAGTTTAAGCTGCAGTTTGTGACTGGTGTTGTGTACTTGTGTTTGATGGATTTAAGTGGCTTTTTTGACAAATATCCTGATCTGTTAATTTTTGTGTGGATGAATGTCACAAAACTTGGATTCTTCAGGTTATTTTAAAATTTTAAAAGGGTTGCACATGATATTGCATTTTTTTTTTTTTTTTTGGATTTAAGTATAATGACCAATGTAAAATATCAAGATAAGTATGTGATTTCAATGATGCAGTTTTTGTGACTTCAATTACCAATTTTGAGCGAATTTAAGCATAATGACCAATCTATATCTTTATACTAAAAGAGTAACTAGGGAAACACTTGTCACATTCTTAGACCTCCTAAGTTTGTTTTTTCCGTCTCTATCTCCTCATAAATAATTACTTAAATTAAGAAAGATTAAATAATTTTAATTTTTTTTTAGATTACAAATATTTTTTAATAAATTAGAATATCTTTTTATTAATGTTATTTCTATAAATTTTTTTTACTCTAATAAAATAGTAACTAAAAAGGACACAAGGCATCATCACATTCTTTTTCACTAAAATTTAATATCTCCTATTAAATAATTACATTAATTACTAATAATATTATTTTATTTTATTTAGATTAAAAATAGTTTTTAATAAATTAAAATATAGATCTTTTTATTAATGTTATTTTCAGAGAAATAAATTTTTATAACATAAGAAATTTTTTAAAACATTAAACTTTTCTAAAAATACAAAATATTTTAAAATTTATATTTTTAAAAATAAAAATTTTTTTAAACTAAAATAATTGAAATTTGGAGCTATATAAGTAAACTTAAGAAATATATTTTTTAAAATGGTTTATTTTGAAACAAAATGTTTTTTTTTAAACAAAAACAATTTAAAAGAAAAAATTTAAAGAGTTGATATCATTATTTTATTACTTATAGTCCTCGTTTATACGTAATTTTAATCATATCTTATTTTAAAATATCGTTTAATAATTAATAAATTTTTTATTTTATTTATATTTTATTTTTTCAACCCGTGTAAGGGTTTACTAAAGCTAGTGTAAAATATCAAGATAAATATGTTATTTTATTGCATTAAGGGTTGTTTGGTAGTGTTTTAATGGTCATTAAAAGATCATCCTTTAATGATTAAGAGGTAACTTTAAGTCTGAATGATTAAGAGATAATATTAAATTGTTATCTCTTAATCATCCAGACTTAAAGTATTAAGAGGCTACCAAACAAGCTTTTAGTTTGTATTAATATACCTATAAAACATGTTGGTTGCTGGTGGATTTTGTGTAACTTTAACCAAAGGTGTATGTTATTAAGATTTTGTGTTAATATTACCAATCACTGATTGAAATTGATTAAACTCTTAGGATTTATTTAAATAAGAACCAAAAATATCACAACAATTTTGAATTTTTATGAAATTATAGACTTGTAGTATTGTAATATCTGTTTTAATTTGTATTCAATCTATGGGCTAAAATAAGATTTGCAAACGGTTTCTCACTTCTATACATCCAAGGTTCCCACATTTATTACGGTTATATTGTTATATAGAGAAATTTATTCACTTTGAAAGGAATCAGAAATGATACAAACCATAGCTGCCACCATCATTTTTTTGGAAGAACGGTTGCCGCAACCTTTATTGTTTTAGAGATGTTTAGATGCAAGGTTATGTTTGATGACATCACTTGCGTACCTATAATAGTCTCCTTCAATTTCATGTCGTTTAGTAGGGTATACAGTCTAACCTTATGATCATTATGTCATGTTGTTTAATAGGGTATACAGTCTAACCTTATGATTATTATGTAAAAAGGTATTTAGTAACCATGTTCATCTAATTTCACTGACATTAATCATTAAAGGGAATTATCAACAAGGTGAGGTTTACATGATTGACTCATGCTTCAAAAATCAATGTTCTTCTCGTGCATCGGTTAATATGGTATGGGCGAGTTAGTTTGTTCAATTAAACACACAGATAAACAAATACCAACTTAAAATTAAAAGGACAATGCAGTCAATAACAAACAGGGTTACCTTCTAAGATTGTACAATAACAAACAGGGTTACCTCCTAGGAATGTATTCTTAACTAATTATATCAAAAAGGTTCAAAAATAACTTAACAAGATCATTTACTCAAGAAATCTTGGAAGTAGCTCCAAGACGGCTTGTTCTATCAGTACTTATAACAACAGTTGGTAAAAAAGAAGGGACCACAAACGCCATACCCAAGCAAACAACGGCCAGGATCACAACCCACCAGGCCTCGTGCGGAATACCTAACACCAGTTCATCACAAACTGCCATCAAAATAAACAGAAAGTCATTAGATAGAGTTCGAAGTCCGAATGGGTCAAGTGGGTTTTAATACATAGTCAAAACAGATAACTTAGGGGTTGCTAGATAGCTTCTTAATAGTCATTAAGAGGCTACCTCTTAATGGTTCATTAGTTCATAACCTCTTATGGTTAAGAGGTAACATTAAGATTTAACCTCTTAACCATTCAGCATTAGGGTTACCTCTTAATCATTAAGAGGTTATGAACCATTAAAAGGTAGCCTCTTATTTTTATTTACAGACCAGTAATGTGTTAAACATGCCTACAAATATTTACATTGTTTCACTAATAATCTCATTTTATTTAACTTGTTCTTTGTATCTACAGACTAGTAACTTTCTTATTTTACTCATTTGACCCGTTATATATAAAACATAACGCAATTCGAATTTATAAGAAAATGGGTTAAAATTGCCATATTTAGCACAAGTATTAAAAAATAACATGGCATGAATATTTTTAAACATATAATCAAATTACAAGAGGGAATTATATAAATTGCTATATCATATTACTTGTGACAGAAGGCAGCGGATCATAATTCTAGAACGATTGGATCTCTTTATAAAGCGGAAATGGCCTACTTTCTAGAAAGACGATAAAAAATGATTATCTTAATTTCATGTATTAGATCAACATTATAACATTATAACACAACAAACAAGGAGTGATATGATCAATATCTCAGCGTTCATAAGATGAACGTTACCTATGTTATAAATGACTATTTCCCTCTCCTTTCCATTAGGTATTGCAACCACCCCTTCTGGTTCAACGGTCAATATGACGAATGTTTCACTCTAGAACAAGAAGACATAATCACCAACTTTTTCAATACAATTTATGACAAATAATTACAAAAATCATACTATAAACATAATATCTTATTTTAACTTAAATCAACTTAGGAGGTTAAATAACAAATTCAACTTTTAACAACCCATTTGACCCATTTCACTTTTAGGGAAGTTTCTAATAATTGACCTATTTAGCCCATTAGAGATAAAATTTATCCATGTCCACGTATCTTCAAGTAAATGGGTTGAAATCGCTGGCTTTAAAAACAACACAACAAAAAAAAGTTGAATCTAATCTCAAACCTGATCATTTTGCCAGTCTGCATCATCATTCTTGAAAATCAGTTTTTCAGTATTCAGCAATTTCCTATGGTTCTTTAGCAATAAATCCGAGTCTCCTCTCTTAAGTTGTAATGAAAAGCTAGCAGGTATCTGGTTTAAAATGTATGGTGATTAGTTTAATTACAATGCAGGCACACAAAAAATGATGATTTATTGTACCTACAGAAGCAGGATATGATATCTTGACTTCATACCACGTGCTTGGTTTTAGCCCTCGAAGTTGGTAGATATGGGACCCACTTTGTAATGACATGGTTTCTTTTTTTAATTCCACACCAACATTCAAAATGTTTCCATAAGCCCTGTAACATTTACAGCATAACCATATGTAAACAAATAGATATTAATGTTGGCAAAAGGAAACAAACACTCTGAATTCAGTAAACGAGTATGCAAGAAAATACCTGCTTATGACTTGTAGTGTGATCAGGCAAAGCAAAAGGCAACAATCTTGAGCGCTTGCATGCACCATTCTTGTAGTAGGCTCTTAGTAACTTGAAAGCCAAGTTAATGGTTCTACTGCATTCAAATTTGTATTTTTCAATTCAAATCCAACTCATTGTCTACATCAGCACTTCTGTAACGTAAAATTTCAACAGGCTGTCATGTCAGGTTTCTGTTGTTTTAACAAAGTTAAACATAACTCACTCCATTTTGAAGACGAATGTTTTCGATTACTTAACAAAAATTATAACTTTACCTTGCCAAAGTCCTAAACAGAAAAAATCATCTGCATTTCCTACTTGAGCAAGCTAGCCAAGGCTAAGACACAAGAAATAAGAGCAAAATGAAAATAATGAGATATGACAGGAACAACAGTTGTATTCCGTAAGCTACGATGAAAAGGCGTCTTTAAATAAATTATTAAAACATCTAACTATCTTAGGCGCTATTGTTGTTCAACACATTTTTGCATTTTTGGAAGGGCGGCGTGCTGCTCGTCAACAAAAAGATTACCACTTTACCCTTGTGATAACTTGTTAACTCGGTTCATCAAGCGCTCATCAAACAACTATCATTACCATTGTCACAAATGGTAATGGTAGTTATACATCCAAGGAGCCACTATCATTACCATTGTCACAAATGCAGTTTGGTGGATCACGGATGTTCACACAATAACAAACAGCAGCAGTAAACAACAAACAACAGTACCAATTTGCAGTTTTTACAACCTACCCTTTTCATTTACATCATATACACACCACAGTTTTTTAGTGGATTTATTAATTGTGGATAGAATATGCATACAGACACGCACGAGATCATGAACACTTTCTTGATGCTCTGAATCTTAATAAAAGAATCAGGATAACTTTGAAATCAAATTTAAGTATTTAAATAACCTAATTAGAACATATAAAGACACATCGGAGAAATCGAACACAAATCTAGCAGAAATCTGTGTAAAGGAACCATACCTCGGATGAAGACTAATTTCCGTACGGTTTCGATTCGTTCTCCTTCGCCGGTGGATCAGCCGGCGTGGTGAAGGTGAAGAAGGGGGTGCTTAAAATTGCTGGTAACAAGTACGAATGAGAAACAAACACTCAAATTAAGACTAAGGGGTTCGTTATTTTCATACAAACTAGAATTTAAGACCCACGCGTTACCGCGGGGTTCTTTTATAACATAGTGATTATCTTACTCGTCCAAAATTATGATCTTTCTTCTCATCTGCTATTATCATCGGTGAACACCAATCGACCTAACTATTCAAGTGTAATAAATGGTGGCTCACTCCATTTGACGAACTAAACATTTTTATTCATTTTTCACCCCTCCTATCTCTAACATCATTCAACCGACAATTTTGAAAAAGACGATACCAAACGTCGTTCACCACGCATCACGCGAGATCTAATTTTAGTTGATATGAAATTACTTGCTTGTGTTTTGAACATAGTTACAAGCTCCATATCAATGGGTTTGAGTACTTAACAATTTAGTTAAATAAAAAATAAAGAAACAAACAAAAAAAGTTAAGTGCAAAACCCTGTCGTTCCATATATTAGAAGATGGGTCAATCGATTAGATTAAAAAGCATAACCACTAAACCAAGTGATGCAATTTGTTAAGAATTTCTCTCAACAATATATTAAAGTAGTAAAAAACCGAAAAAAAAGAAAAAAAAATAGTTACTGTAGCAACCGACATAACTTTTAATATTATATATAATTGAAATAAATTACGTAATTAATAGTAAATTAAGATTTCAATTTTCTTAAACCTTTTATAAATAAAAATGCAGAAATTACCAAATCTTTCCCCCACCCACCCCACAAAAAAAAAAATAATAATAATAAATGAATAAACAAATCCGATCATATTAACAATAAGTTTTTTATATTTATTAATTTAACACTCGAGGTTGAAATACAAATTGTCTGTTATCAATAGAGCTTGTGTTCGAAACCAAATTAACCTAAGTCCATTGATTTCGTGCCCTCTTTTGTAGATTGTCAATTACCCGAGCTTCTCCGCTCTCAATTTGAAGCTTTCACTTCTCCCCAACTATGGTTATCTAGCCACATTTTGAATTATGTATGATATATTTTACTCATAATTATTGCACATGATCTACTCATTATAACACCATGTTATGTTTTGTTAGTAGATGTTGTAAACTTATAGGGTTAGAATGTAAGACAAAATGACACGTGGTGTTTTCATAAACTTTACGAAATTAAAGAGATAGACGTAAACTTTTTAATAGATCTGGTCTTAATTAATGTTTTCCACAGTATGGTATCTGACTTTTTCGTTATTCACGTGCATAACACTTGAATTTACCTTATATAACGCCTTGTTTGTAACCTTTTCTTTTACAAACTTTCTTATTAAGACAATTCGTTACTTAGTCAACGAACATCCGAGTAATATGATACAAACAAAGTGTTATATTAAGTGAATTCAAGTGTTATATACGTGAATAAACGGAAAAGTCAGATATCATACTATGAAAAACAATGATTAAGAGCGAATCTGTTAAAAAATCTACGCTTCATCTCTTTAAATCCGTAAAGTTCATAAAAACACACGCGTCATTTTGTCTTACGTTTTTATAAACTTTACGAAATTAAAGAGATAGACATAAACTTTTAACACATTTTGTCTTAATTAATGTTTTCCACAGTATGGTATCCGACCTTTTCCGTTATTCACGTGCATAACACTTGAATATATCTAACATAACGCTTTTTTTGTAACCTTTTCTTTTATACACATGAATAAACGGAAAAGTCAGATACCATACCCTGAAAAAATTTATTAAGAGCGAATCTGTTAAAAAATCTCCGCTTCATCTTTTTAAACCCTTAAAATTTATAAATACACACGTGCCATTCTGCCTTACGCTTCTAACCCTATAAGTTTAAAATATTTACAAAATTACACATGCATCTTGCTTTTACTCCATTAAGATCCATGCAATCAATTGAATAAATCATTTTCCCTACCATAGCAAGCAAAACTATATCATAATCACAATAACATGAGACGTAGAATTAGATACTATCATAAAATCAGTTGGGAAAAAGGACTTTACTATTTAGTAGCTAAACCTCAACAAACAGTACAGGGACGTAACCTGTACATTCCTAAAACATAAAGGACGAAAACCGTAGAAGTCTAAAGAATAAAGATAAAACTGAACAACAGTGGTTTAAAGTTTAAACATTAATACAAAAGAGGAGAAATAAGAGAAGCAAAAAACACAGAGTGATTGAACGCACATACCCGCCTAAACAATCGGTGAGAAATTGTGAAGACCTTACGCTAGCACTTTGAAACTTCGAAAATTCAACACAATGGTACGTAATCTCTTCTTCAACCTTATACGATTCAATTTCTTTACTAATTTCATCGATTTGATTGCGTTCTACAGTTCTCAATTGCTGCTATCAACGATACAGATTCGAAGGATCAGTGGGAACCCCTAGCCCCTACCAAAGAAGCTCAGGCAAACCCTAATTCTCTATTTCTTTGGTTAGATGTGGATATGGGCATATGGTTGTATGTACGTGTTTGTTGGTTGTTACAGTTGTTAATTTGGGTTTATTGTGCGTGTTATTGCGTAACTTGTTGTCTTGTTTGTCTTCCACACTGGTGAAAACCCTAAAGACTAAGTGATTGTTAATCTAATGGAAGGGAAGATGTTGTAGGATGCTGGTTTTGGGATTGTCTCTTGAAATAGGCTTATGCTTAAAGGGTTATTGTTGTATATGCAAGTTTGCTGTGTACATGGGGTTTCTAGGGAAGCTGCAATGCAGAAAGTGAGGTAGACAAATGCTAATAAGTAAACTGTAGTTTTTTCTTTGGAATTGAAGGAGTTTGTATGTTCTTAATGTGTATGATGAATGACAATGTCACATTAACCGGAAGCCCATTAGAATTTATGATGATAATTAGTTAGAAATAAGGGCTATTCTGATAATGTTTTTTTTTCCAGTTCTAACGGTTATAGTGGTAAAGAGCTGCTTTTTGATTGATCGTCATTTGTACCTTGAGAAAACCCTACGTGTATATGCTTATGCTGAATTATATGTGTTTATGGCATAGTTTCATGGGGTTATGTTGCTAAATGGTTTTTATATTCCTGTTTTATAAGCATTAACTGATCAGTGATCATAGAATGAAGGTGTGATATGTTTCCAAAACATGTTCATATTAAACTGAAGGAAGAATATGGTGTTTTATTGTTTGTTTCTCTAGAACTACTCTTATGCAATTGATTGACTTTATGTGGATTCTATGCCATCAGGAGTTTCGCCTTTCACAAATCTATCAAGAAGGACTTTTGAAGTTACAATCAAAGGAATATGAAAAGGCCCGTGAACTTTTAGAAAGCGTGTTAAAAGATGACCTTCTTCCAACTGGCCAGGTCAAAATTGGTTCCTAGAACCTGACAATTTCATCAGCATGATAATACCACTTGAATTCTACACTTGACTTCTTATATTTCTTAAATCTCTTTTTCATGTCAGGTTGCTAGTTGTGGTAGTGACGGCCATTTGTTGCAACTGAGGTTAGTTCACTTCCAATTTATGTCATTCACTTGTAGCTTCTTGGTTTTGGGATGGCATTGTGTTTGTGGTAGTTATGCTACACGTTTCGCTTAAATTCTTGGTTTGTCTACTTACATGATTTGATATAGAATTCATTTCATAAAGCTTTGATCTGGACTAGCATTGAACATCTGTCTTACCAGAGTGCATATGTTTTATTCACAGATTTTTAACTCTGAAAAATCTCGCCACTGTATTTCTTCAACAAGGTCCAACCCATTATGAAAGTGCACTACAATGCTATCTTCAAGCTGTAGATATTGATTCCAAGGATTCTGTAGTATGGAATCAGCTGGGGACATTGTCATGCTCGATGGGCTTGTTGAGCATCTCTCGCTGGGCATTTGAGCAAGGGCTTTTATGTAGTCCCAACAACTGTAAGTGTTCAAACTCTAAACATATTTTTGCATTGGATTATTTTCTTTTTTGCATGTATTATATGTAAGATTAATGTTTAATACATGTATGGTTGATGCATTTAGGGAATTGCATGGAGAAACTGCTGGAAGTTCTTATTGCTATAGGTGACGAGGTTGCATGTCTTTCGGTTTCTGATTTAATTCTAAGGCATTGGCCTTCACATTCTCGTGCATTATGTGTCAAACATGCAATTGAAGAATCTGAACCTACTCCTTTTGCTCCAAGAGGCGTAGACAAATTGGAACCACATCATGTTCGACTGAAATTTCTAGACAAAAGGAAAGCAACAAATGATGACCTAAATGATAATAGTGCCAAAAGGTTAAATCAGGATATAATGTTACATCTTCCAGAAGCTTCTTGGACATCATTGGCTGATGAGCTATTAGGGATCTTGGCTCCATTGAATGAAAATGACCCTAAAAAAGAAGCTCATGAATCATACAGATCTGCAGACATTAGATTGATCATACATCTGCCATCTAGTTCAGATAACATTGCTAGGAAAAGTAAAATAAATGATGATAAACAGAATGAGGCTGTTGAACATACTAACAGAGAGAATATTTTGTATGAACAACACCAAGAAAGACGAAGCAGTCGACTCAAGAGTAGGAAATCTGATAAGGAAGAAACAGATCTTACAGCCCCTAAGGATCTAGTCAAACTTGTTCCTCAATTTCTGAAATCATTTATCATGGTTGAATCAGAAATTACAGAATGCTCCGAGGTAATGACTAATACCCAGAATAATGAGTCAATTGATGTTGCTAGGTTTGTGAGTGAAACATCAAATAATCATGGTGCGTATCATGTTGGTCACTTGCTTTTAGAGGAAATTACATGTAGGGGAATTTCATACCAGGATGCATTTGCAAAGTTCCTAGAGTTAGAAAAATTTACAAGAAATTCAGGGGAGACTAGGACCCCTGAATGCAGTCTTTTTCTTGCTGAGCTGTCTTATGACTTTGGGATGCAATCATCAAATACATCAACAACTATTGATTTCATGTCAATGGCATCTTATCATCTTTGTAAAGTCATAGAATCTGTAGCTTTAGATTGCCCAACTGAAGGCTCTTCAATTGGTTCTCTGTTGGACAGTAAAAGGGTCTTTTGGGCCCGTTTTTTCTGGCTAAGTGGAAAATTTTCGGTTTTCCATGGTAATAAGGAAAAAGCTCGGAAAGAGTTTGGTGTTTGTTTGGCATTATTTACATCTCATGAAAATGAAAGGAATGCTATTCGTTCCATTAGTCTCCCACATCTGAAGGTGTTGAGTCAGCTTACTATTGATTTGGTTCTGCATGAAATTAACCTATTAGAGGTTGATTTTTTAATGAAAAATACAGTAAATGACATGATTGAACAAGGCATGCACTCAGAGTGCATTAACTTGCTTTATCCTCTTCTATTTTGCATGAAAGATGATAGTAATGTTTCTTTTCCATCTGTTCTTAATAAAGATGGCGATGGAATTACTTCAACCGAATTATCTGCGCTGAATGTTATAATCAAAGCATGTGAAAAATCCAAAACGGTGGATCCAAATATATACTTAAGATGCCACAAGCAGAAACTTAGGCATCTCATGGCTGCAACTGGAGTGGAAGAGTGTTTTGGGTCTCGCAAATTGTCTAATATAATCAAGCCCAAGGCACCAGCTTCTGAAACTGAACCAAATGAAACCTTAATGACAGGGTTGCATCCCCTTCTATCTGAAGAAATTAAAGCAATTTCCCAATGTATCCTTGAGCTGAAGAACTCCACCAGTCCGCGTGGAAGTATCGTAAGTTGAATGTTTTTAGTGTTAAAATAATTTACTAAGTTTAGTAATGAATTATCTTGTTTATTAAAGATCTGCAAACAGATTCAAATTGTTCACTTCTTTTTTGTATAGAGATTCATAAACAAATTTATGTAATGTTTGTTCACAGAATGGTTCTGTTGTTCCTATGAAATTCATTGGTGATATTCAATCTTTGCTGCTAGCAGTTATGTGTCATATAACAAGCATATGTTTTTCTAAGAAATCCTTAGGAGTGGATGATCTGGATGGTAAAGAAAGAAGGGAAAAAGGCTGTTTTGTAGATGCTGCAATTGTATTTTTCAGACTTCAACATCTGAATCCAAATGTCCCTGTGAAAACTCAAGTATGCGGCAGACATTTTACTCCCGCGAAAATTCATTCACTCTTTTATTTTGCTTTTTTGACATATTCTTCTTTCAGATAGAATTAATAATTGCAATCCATGATATGCTTGCTGAGTATGGCATCTGTTGTGCAAGCGGTGATGGAGAAGAAGAAGGAACATTTCTTAAACTCGCAATAAAGCATCTCTTATATTTAGACATGAAGCTTAAGTCTACCTCTGTAAACACTCAATGTGATGAGCAAGTTTCCCAAGAAGGTGATATTAAAATATCAGGGAATGATTCAAGTGAAGAAGCAAGCAATCTATTTATTGAATCCGGAAAACAGCTAACTGAAGAGGAAAAAGAAGATCTTGAAATGGAAATAGACACTGCTTTAGATCAATGTTTTTTTTGCTTGTACGGTTTGCATCTTAGATCTGATTCTTCATATGAAGATGACCTATCCCTGCACAAAAATACAAGTCATGGAGATTATCAAACGAAGGAACAATGTGCAGATGTTTTCCAGTATATTCTTCCCTATGCTAAGGCTTCATCTGTGAGTTTCTTACAAATCATAATCCCTTCCTTTTCTTTATGAATTTTAAACCTTCTCACACAATCTTAATATCTCCAGAGAACTGGATTGGTTAAACTGCGAAGAGTATTAAGAGCGATACGCAAACATTTTCCTCAACCACCTGACTATATGCTAGATGGAAACGCAATAGAAAAATTCTTAGATGACCCAAATTTATGTGAAAATAAACTGTCAGTAGACGCTGGATCTGATGGATTTCAGGATGCCATGATGAAATTCATATATCAAGATACTTCAGCTCTAAAACAGCAGCCAACAACTATAGAGAGGTATATGATTTTATACAAAATTCACAACTTTATATTGTAATATGTTACATCATGCTATGTTTATGTCCTGCTATTGTAGCTCTGAACCATATATGGATGTATATCGCAACTTGTATTATCTTCTTGCACGATCAGAGGAAATGAGTGCAACTGATAAATGGGCTGGATTTGTGCTCACTAAAGAAGGTGAAGAGTTTGTACAACAAACTGCAACACTTTTTAAATATGATTTGCTGTTTAACCCTTCACGTTTAGAGAGTTGGCAAAGCCTTGCCACCATTTATGATGAGGTAAAATTATAACTTGATCATGTAGCATATCTGGCAAATAAATTTTTGTAATATTCTTATTAAGAGTTATTTTGCAGGAAGTGGACTTGTTGCTGAATGATGGCAGTAAGCAGATAAATGTAACAGGATGGAGAAAGGATGCAACTTTTGCTCAGAGAGTTGATACAAGTCGAAGGAGGAGTAGGCGATGTTTATTAATGACTCTGGCTTTAGCAAAAACGGCAGTGCAGCAGGTTTGCTTTTATGAATTTAGTATTCATTAAATATGATTCTTTTATGCCGAAGTAATCATAATTTGGGTTTTAAATTATTTCAGGGGGAGATCCATGAGTTATTGGCGCTGGTGTATTATGATGGTGTTCAGAATGTGGTACCAATTTATGATCAGAGATTGAATTTACCAGTAAAAGATGCTGAATGGACAATGTTCTGTCAGAATTCTATGAAGCATTTTGAGAAGGCTTTTGCTCAGAGGTCTCGCTATTTTCAGTTACTTTTTTCAACCCTAATTTTAATATACTATATGACTAATGTTTTATTGTTAGCAGGGAAGATTGGTCTTATGCATATTACCTGGGGAAACTTAGCGAAAAACTTAAATACTCACACGAGACATCATTTGCATATTATGAAAAAGCTATTGCTTTGAACCCATCTGCTGTAGATCCATTCTATAGAATGCATGCTTCACGTTTGAAGTTACTTCGGTCATGTGGCAAAAATGATAAGGAAGCCTTAAAGGTTTTATACCAATTTCCATCATTTCTTATACTTCTTTTAATCATACAGTTAGGAACTGTTCTTTGTTTGTCAGATTGCTGCAATGCATTCTTTTAGCCAATCAACACAGGAGACGGTTATGAATATTCTTGATAAAACCAATTGTGAGACATTGGATTTAGGAAATATGTGGCACATGCTTTACAATGATTGCCTTTCTGCTTTACAAATATGCGTTGAAGGGGACCTCAAACATTTTCACAAAGCTAGATATATGCTTGCTCAAGGGCTATACAGCAAAGGTGAAAGCGGGGATCTAGAAAAGGCAAAAGATGAGCTTTCTTTTTGCTTCAAGTCATCCCGTTCTTCTTTTACAATTAACATGTGGGAAATTGATAGTATGGAAAAGAAGGGAAGGTAAAAAAACCAAAATTTTGTTGCATCCCTAAGTTTGTTAAAAGTCAACAGTTATATCAAAATTTTATACTAATGTAATGTATGCATTCAATTTTCTTATTTTTGGGTTTCAGGCGCAAAACTCTTGGCGTGGGTGGGAATAAGAGAGTTCTTGAAGTTAATTTGGCAGAAAGTTCTCGTAAATTTATAACTTGCATTAGAAAGTATATTTTGTTCTACCTGAAGCTTTTGGAAGAGACCGGGGATATATCAACCCTTGAACGAGCTTATATTTCTATTCGGGCAGATAAACGGGTAAGCTTTATATAGTATTTTGCTAAACGAAGCATTTTGATAGTAACAATGTTAAACATATTATTTAAAATTCTATTATGGCGGAAATCTTAGATGCTGGGAGCAGTAGGTTGCATTGTTACTCTTAATTGGGTCATCTGTATACCCATATAATATTCTGTTATTTTTTACTTTTGCTGAAACGACTTGTATTGAATCTTCCAAATGCAGTTCTCTTTATGCCTTGAAGATCTTGTTCCTATAGCTCTTGGGAGGTACATCAAAGCCCTAGTATCCTCCATTAATCAAATTGAGGTTGGCACAAGCATTGATAGCATTGCATTAGAGCATCTTCTGGAGAAAATGTTCTCTTTGTACATTGAGCAGATGAATTTATGGTCTGATATATGTAGTTTGCCAGAAATCAAGTGCCCAGAGTTATCTGAAAACAGCTTATTTGGGTAAAATACCCCTAAATAACTTTCTAGTTAATTTATACAATCTCTGATTTCTTATATTTGACACTAGTGTTGGCAAAATGGGTGGGACGGGCTATTGCTCAAAATGGGTCGAGTTGGGTTGATCCAAAACACTATTATAATGTTTTAAATTACCCTTTGGCTAGAACCATGTAATGTATGTGACCTGCTTTCACATAAGCTATTCTTTCTATTTCGCATGCATAACCTGTTAAAGTGGAAAGATAATCTGAATTGGCCAATTCCCAAGTGTCACTTCTGTCACTTCTACATGATACACATCTATGGCTTCTACATGATACGTATCTTATGGCTTGTGCAGGTATCTTTTCAAGTATATTCAAATACTTGAGACCAATTGTAGGTTAGAAGCACTAGAGGGAATAAATGAGAAAATGAGGAAACGGTTAAAAAACCCTAAGTTGTCAAACAGCAACTGTTCTAAAGTTCATAAGTATGTTTCATTGGCTTGGTGTCGAAGTCTTGTGATTAGTATGGCTTCGATAACACCACTAAATTCCAGATTTTCAACAGAAGCCCAGCTGTTAGATGGTGGTTCTGTAAATAGCCAACTACTTTGTATCGATCTACATGCAGAAGAATTATGGAAATCAACATTTGAGGATGCGAATCATTTGAAAGTTCTAGAAACTAAATGGAGTTCTTTAGTGTCAGAGATTAAGGATGTTGTAATTAAGAGACACTCTGAAGAGAGTTTGGAAGATGCTACTATGTTACTTAGATCCTGTTACAATTTCTATAGGGATTCCACTTGTGCATCGCTACCATCTTGTCTGCGTCTCTATGTAGTGCCATGTCAGCAATCAACGGAAGGAAATGTTCAGTCAAACGTGCATGCTGTTGACATTGTTGAAACGAATACTGCAAAGAAGCTTCTGTTGTGGGCTTACACACTGTTGCATGGACGCTGCTACACAAATATAGCAGTGATTATAAAGCACTGTGAAGAGACTGTAAAGGTATGCTATCCAGTCATAATGCACTATGTAAAGGTTGCTATACTGTCGCTTCATCAGCAAGTATTTTTTTAATAGCATATGCTAACTTTTCTTCACTGCAGTCAAAGATGAAGAAGGGTGGAACTTTATCTACACCTCCAACTCCCACCACTCACTCTGTTAGTGCTTGTCAGACAGGTTCTCTCTCTCTCTCTCTCTCTCCCCTTCTCACACACACACACACACAACCATCAATAGCTAATTAACTATTACAATAGCATTCGATTGCTTCATTATGTCTCGACTCTCGATGGCCATTTGAGACATGCCCTGGTAGGTAGACTTTTCCACTAGATCATGCCAGATTGAAATCTTGTTTCTACTTTGGGATGGATGGAGTAATTTTTAGGGTTCACCCTCTATCTGTTTGCAATAGAGGTGGTAATTTCAACATATTAACTTAGGTTTGGGTCAATTTGTTAGGTATCACAATCAGAGTAGGTTCCAGCGGAAGCAATCAAACACACACAATCACACAATATATAAAGTAGACACGAGAGAATTATAGTGGTTCGGTCTAGGTGACCTACATCCACTCTGCAACTAGGGTTTATATTATTATTGTGCTCAAGAATACAATTACATCATGGGTCTATTTATAATGCTAGATTAGGGTTGTAATTAAGGTAATAACTTAGGCTCCAAGAATTAACTAATTAACCCTAATTAGGGCCGGCTAGCCCATTCTTTTGTTTACCATTAGCCTAGCAAAATAGGCCCGAGCTCCGTCCGGCTCGGCCCAAAGCCTTCACAACCCAACAATCTCCCACTTGAAGGCTTTGCATAAGTCTACAAACGCCGTCCAAGTAACCCAGATCCAGTAACTCCAGTATTCTTCATATCCAAAAGTCTTCCAAGCTTCAATTCCCATTAGCTAAGACTTCATTGTAACCCCTAGTTGCACCCCCTCTCATCAAGTACATGAGGGGACAGTTGAAGCTCCCCCGAGCTCCAACCCATTCTCTATCTCAACTGATATGCACGATCCACCAGCTCCAGAGATAACCCGAGAATCATCAACACTCTCCTCATTCAGCAAGACATCCATTGGAGAGAATTTAACAATCGGAGTAGTGGTCTTCACAACCCAACGTTGTTTTGTGACTGTACCCGAAACACGCCCCGTGCTCCCACTGTCACCAAACCCCTGACCTGGTTTAGACCTCCGATCCCGCTCAGCTTGAATCAACTTGGCACCAGGCTTCAGTCTTGCAAATTGAACCCTCTTTTGCCCCTTTGACTCAGCGAACCCAACTTTGTTTTGAGGAACGGTCATACTTTCCTCAATAGGTACTTCCACCATGTATAACGATCCCCGCTTGTTTCCACGAGCAATAACCAGATTTCCTTTTGTTACTTTCCATTTACCTTTACCAAACTTTACTTCTTGTCCTTGTTCATCCAGTTGACTAACAGAGATAAGATTTCTCTTCAAAGCTGGAATCACCCTAACATTCTTCAAGTTCCAGTAGGTTCCCAATGGAGTTAACAGATTAACATCACCTATGCCCGTAACATCAAGGATATTACCATTTGCTGTTTGTACCTTCCCAAAGTTGCCAACTTTTAGATTCACCAACGTCTCCCCGCTGTGCATGGCGTGAAACGAAGAACCGGAATCCATAACCCAAGAGTCCACACTGTTTTCAGCCTCGAGTAGTAATGTGTCATCATTACATTCATCCTCAGCAGCAGTGTTTACCTCACCAGATTTTCCTTGTTTACGCTTTGGACATTGACTCTTAACATGCCCAATCTCATCACAACTCCAGCACTTCACAGTTTTCCGAGCTCTAGACGAACTTCTCCCTCGACTCCCACTGCTCCTGTTATTTTCCCTTCCCCTGCCAACATATAACAAACCAGAAGATGATCCACCACCAGTGCTTTTCCGGCGAGTTTCTTCACCTAGCACAATGTTTCGGACCCCGTCAAATGTTAATCCATCAGTCCCCACAGAACTAGTAATAGCCGTTACAGTTCCAGACCAACTATCTGGCAAAGAAGATAACAATACTACAGCTTGAGTCTCATCATCAAACTTCATGCCCACAGAAGCTAACCTGGACATGATCGAGTTAAGATCATTAATATGCTCCAAAACTGAAGTTCCCTCATTCATTCGAGTCATGAATAACTCCCTCATCAAGAACACTTTATTGGCAGCAGACGACTTTTCATACATATTTGACAGAGCCGTCATTATACCACGAGCCGTGGTTTCATGCATAACGTTAAATGCAACGCTCCTCGTCAAAGCCAATGTAATAGCCCCTCTAGCCTTCTTGTCCTTTGAGTTCCAAACCGTTTCTTCAGCTTTGTTCATTGTAGCCGGCTTTTCTTCCAATACTACTTCCAAATCTTTTTCACCTAGCAATGCTTCTATTTGCATCTTCCACCAAGCAAAGTCTGTCCCGTTAAACTTTTCAATTCGAACCCTCCCGTCTTCAGCCATTGCAAACGAGAAACGAATACAATCAAGAAACAGAAACTGAAGTTGATGAACACCGTGAGAAAAGATTAACCTTTGAAGAAAAAAGCCAAAGAACCAAAGCTAACCGAAGCCAAGCACACTTCCAATAAAACCCTAAAAACCCGAAGATACCTAAACCGGTAACTTCACCTGCAGAACTGAGAGCAATACCAGCGACCCCAAGCGTTCAAGACAGAAACCCTAATCGCGTATCGCCAAAAAAATAAAACCCGGATAGCCCTAGATCTCGAACCAGCAAAAAAAAACGATAATACCACAGCCCTCTCGAACAGCCTCCTATGATTTCAGTGCAAACCCGGTGTGTTTCCGAACCTCTGCTCTGATACCACTTGTTAGGTATCACAATCAGAGTAGGTTCCAGCGGAAGCAATCAAACACACACAATCACACAATATATAAAGTAGACACGAGAGAATTATAGTGGTTCGGTCTAGGTGACCTACATCCACTCTGCAACTAGGGTTTATATTATTATTGTGCTCAAGAATACAATTACATCATGGGTCTATTTATAATGCTAGATTAGGGTTGTAATTAAGGTAATAACTTAGGCTCCAAGAATTAACTAATTAACCCTAATTAGGGCCGGCTAGCCCATTCTTTTGTTTACCATTAGCCTAGCAAAATAGGCCCGAGCTCCGTCCGGCTCAGCCCAAAGCCTTCACAACCCAACACAATTCGGGTTATTCCTCATCTCTAACATGTCAAATTCGTAAAGAGATGGCTTAATAGTAAACAGGTCGAACAAGTCAAAAGTTGATAAAAATATAGCATAAAACCTTTTAAACCATTTTATTCAAAAACATAAGAAGTTACGAATTGACACACTAGTTATATATAGAAACAAAATTAACATCTGCATTTCAGGTGTAGGAAAGGATGCAGCTGGAGTTTTGGGTGGAAAAGAGACTACTCCATCGACTAGTGCAATGACTGTGGACCCTACTCTCACTGAAACTAAAAATCAAGAAAACTTGTTCTCTAAGCCTGAAATTGGGACTAATTGTGACGAGGTGTCTGCTTTATTACAAGAACCCGAGCCTGTGAGACATGCTACTTCAGTTGACTGCGGGTCAAACGAGGAACATGTTGGGGAAAACTGCAAAATTTCATCAGCAGCACCACTTTTGATTCAGTGCAAAAGTACCGATGCAGCAACAAGCATCTCTGATGAGCCACAAGCAGCACAAAGAGGAGATTGTTAAAAATTGATGTTAGTGCAAGAATCAAAGAGTATTGGTTGCATTAGTTTGTATCAATTGTTGTATCTGAACATTTTTATTTTTTATTTTTTACAAGTGGAGTGATAGGGTGTAAGAAGAATTGTAATATATGAGATGCTAGAAATGTGCGTCTTTAAAGTTTAAAAGATGGGAAGTAACGCCGGGTTTTATTAACTCCATATCTTAATTTTTTTCAATTTCTTTCTAACCGTGACGTTGCAAGTGTTTTGTATGGTTAGTGGTATAAGGTAGGCTTCTTTAGCTGCTGATTCGAGTTTGTTGTTTTTTTTTGTTCCTTGTGAAACTAACTTGTGACAGGATGCGGACATCTCTATCAATTCTGTCTTGTATACTAGAATCTCTATCTTTCTAACTTGTGACACTGATGAGAAAAATGCTCTAAGAATGTGTGGATGGGTTAGCTGAAACAGATCCAACTCAACCATTTGGGGACCACATAAAATCACCTGTTTGACCCATTATCTCAATTGACACTATCTGTTTTTTTTCCCTCTCTCTCTATTGGTTTTATACTAGGCCTAATAAGCAAAAGAAACAAGTCTTTGTAAACCCACAAAAGCCTCAAACTACTGGTCAATTATTCAAGGTCATAACCTTGTAGAACATGTTCCGTTGTACCTCTTCCTGGAATCTAATGATTACTCTTATTAAGCATGTTTTATGTTATAGAAAGTAGTACTATGACATCGTATCTTATCACTTTGTTATGGACCAAAAAGGAGAACCATACTTAAAAAACTAGTTAGATGGTTAAAAAACTCATTTGGTCTATAAACCTCTCATTAGTTACCGCCCGACCGACGTGAGACAATCCCATGCCTTGTAACGGTTTCAGTTCATAACATTTGCCCCTCATTAAGAGCCAACGTCCTCACTGGTCACGACTAACTCCCTCTAGGCCATCACTCCGAGTTTGGCTTGATACCACTGTTATGAATCAAATAGGAAAACTCTACCCAAAAGACTAGTTTGATGGGTGAGAAAACCTATTTGGTCTATAAACTCCTCATTAGTTATCCATCTCATATCTTGTAATGATTCAGTTCATAACACACTTCTATGTTATCTAATTCCTATACGTCTTGTTTCGTGGATGAAAAAAAATGAGATGGATCAATTTTTTTAACAGTAACAACTACAAGCCGGCTCTTGCCGGGGGGGGGGGGGGGGGAAGGGTGGGCGACCACCCAGGGCTTGATCGCTTAAGGACCCGTATTTAAAAAAAATTATTATGTGTTATATATGTGTTATAAATTAGTAATATACATATATGGCTTATTTTAGTTTGCTAAAACCCATATATATATGATAGCTACTGAAAATATTGTACTGGAGAGCATGAATTATGAAAACTTGATCGAAAACTTTGTTTTTTAAAATCGTTAGGAAAGCCTCCCGATTTACTTAAGTAAATTAGATTATTTTGCTGCAACACTTTTGTTTTGTTTATTGTTATAACAATCATCGTTGTATTATAAATCTTTATATGCAATTTATTATGTTTAGACTTATTTTATACGTTGTATTATAGGCAATTTGTAGTTCTCATCCTGGGACCACAGCCTCTTAAAAAATCTCGGAACTAGCCCTGATCATAGCTTGCATGTGGAAAATTAAAACACAAACTTTTGATTAGAGAGTATGCACATACCACAAGGATCCTCACTTTGGAGTAAAAAAGAAACATAAATTCGACCAGTCGGATCTTTAATGTTCTATCGCCACATTTGATATCTCATATCTTTGTTGGGATTGGGGTTAAGTCATTATCAATGCATGCGTTGTTGGTGAAATTGGATGTATGCACGAGTCATTGATGACGTAACTACATCTAGAAGACTAGAACATACTTTATGTTTGGAACATAACTATAACTACCTCATGAATTTACCATAAGTCCGGGACCCAATAGTGAGTGTCAATGGTTCGGTTCGATACCATTTAAACCGGTCATATTTTAAGTTAACGATATTTTTTTTTGTATTTTAATTTACTAAGATTCATATATGTTATATATCCCCAATGAAATTTTTAAAAATATATGGGTTGTTAGATTTTAATAATCCAAAGTTTTATTTATTGGTCAAGATTAATCTCAACTCAGAAAATGTTTGCAGGTACTCTCAACTTTAAATTTATTTTCTTCCAACGATTCTTTACTAACTGAGACTTAACTTCTGTTAGTTTTTTAGATGAAATGGAGCCAACATTGATCCATTTTTAAACTATGATGCCGCCTAGTCTCCACCAAGTCCGTTTTTCGGTGTCTAGCTTCCAACGCTACCTAAAATCTACCTCGAATGAGTTAAGTGGTTTAGATCAGAAGGTGGAGATTGACGGGTTTTAGGGTGCGAAAGTTGCAGATTGACGGACCAGATGGTTGATTTCAACTATATGCTTAATGTTTTGTCCATATAAGTAGTCCACGTCATCGAAAAACTAACGATGTTAACTCTCAGTTAGTAAGGGATCGTTGAAAAAAAATAAGCTTAAAGTTGAAAGTGTCTGTAAACATTTTCTGAATTGGGATTAATCCCGACCAATAAATGAAAGTTTAGATTATTAAAATCCAATGACCCAAAAAATATTTTATTTTATAAAATGTTACATAGGTTGGAACAAATGATGAAAGCTGAGTTATATAAACACTTGAGAAACTTGATAACTATTATGCACTACATTTTCATCCTAGTCATAATTCCAAGTTACAAAAATGACAGTCGTTTCTATTCATATAGCCAAATTACCATACACGCATTTGTTATTTGAGATATCTCACACGAGAAATAATGTGTAAGAATGATCTCTTTGCATACATCACATACTTGGTGACTAACATAATATACATCTATCAATACATAAAAAGTTAAAAGCACAATACCTACTTTCTGGCTAAATCTCCTCAGTTTCATGATAGCTAGTGATGTAACTTTCACTCTTGAGAAGAGGCGCAACATCGATCTCTTCTCTTCCTTGTTTCATCTCCTCCGGGAGCTGATCGAGCGGATTGCATCTTCGAAGAATCTCAAGAACATCCTTCATCGATGGTCGACTTGAAGGCAATGTACTTGTGCAAATGAGTCCTAATTTGAACACAGTGCTCATCTCCTCCATGTAAGTGGCACTGATGTCTGGATCTAAAGCTCCAGCCATGGAATCACATTCTCCGTAGTGCTTCCATGCCCATTCGGCTAGACTTGAATCTTTATCTCCTTCGTGAGCTTCTCTTCCCGTCACGAGTTCTAGTAGTACCACACCGAAGCTATATACGTCTATCCTCTCGTTTATTCTTGTTGTGTAAGCATACTCTGCAAACAAACATGTTGACTTTTATTAGTGGTGTAAAGTTCTAACATGACACGAAAACATCACAAGAACCTAAAATGAAATTCGCGTGTTTGGGATTAGGCTAAACGGGTTTGGATTGGTTTGGGTCGAATCCACAAACATATTTAGCTAAATGGATTGTGTTCGGGTTCAACATGCGGATTTCACGCGTTGACCCATGTAATCTTGTACTTTCTTAACTAGGAACTTTAAGACAAATTTAAAAACAGAAAGAGAAATGATCAAATGAGTATCATTGTATCAAGTTTTATAGTTTAAACGTAAATATTTTATGACGAATTTAGGGTGGTTGTCGTGTTTGGGTTCTTGTCTGAATCGACACATACAAACCCACAAACATGACCTATTTAACACCCTACTTTTTAAAAGAGTCATTGAAAGAGTTTATACCAGGAGCAAAGTAACCCATTGAGCCAACTATGGAAGACAAGCCACGCTCACCAGGCTTCTGCTTTTCCAAAATTTTAGCCAGCCCAAAATCAGCAATTTTCGCATTGAATTCAGAATCCAACAATATATTGCTCGATTTCATATCTCTATGCACAATTGGTGGTGAACAATCGTGATGCATATAGCAAAGCCCCTGGGCTGCACCGATAGCAATCTGCAACCGCCTAGGCCAGTCCAAGACGAACCCTGGAACCAACCCGGGCTCAGATTTCCTCTTCTTCCCATGTAGCCATTTGTCTAGACTCTGGTGCTCCAAGTACTCATACACTAGAAGCTTAGAGTTCTGACTTGACAGACAACATAGTAGTTTTACTATATTCGAGTGGCGAATTGATCCCAGTATCTGAACCTCTGATGTGAACTCATTCTCTTGGTTTTGGTCTAGTTTCTTGTTGTTCCAAATCCGCTTTACTGCAACATAACCGCGTGGTGAACCAACCGCGATTCTGTACACTTTCCCTGCACCACCGGTGCCAATCACATTGGCTTCAGTCATGCATGACAGAATGTTTGTTTCTGTGAAATCCAGCTTGTGGAATGAGGTTAGCTTCCATGTGGTGCGAATTCGTTTGGGCTTCTTCTTCTGGTAGTCTCTGAACACAAACAACGCGAACATGACAGCTGCGAGTAGAACAAACGCTGATAAAACGACGATAACAGCTATGATTTTGGGTGAGAATTTTCTTGAGTGTGAGTTTTTGGGAAAACAGTTATGGAGGTTGGAGATTTGGGAAGTGGAACAGAGGTCAGGGTTGTTAGAGAAACTGTTTTGATACGCCATGTTATCGTATGAGGGTGGGATCCTTCCGGTGAGCTTGTTGGAAGAAAGATTCAAGTTTGTAATCCGGAGATTGCCCAATTGTGACGGAATTTCGCCGGAAAGTTGGTTTTCCGATAGATCAAGTTCTACCAGATCTTGTAAAGAACTGATTGAAGGTGGAATCTGACCTGAGAGTTTGTTTCTAGCAAGATTCAAGATGGTTAGCGAGCTCCATGACTTGATCTCCGACGGAAACTCACCGGAAAGTGAATTTCCGTCGAGATACAGGACTGTTAGCTCTGAGAGTGTAGTGAATTCCGGTGGGATTTCACCGGAAAACATGTTGTTACTAGCTTTGAACACATTGAGCTTCACCCAAGATGAAATTTCCGGTGGAATATCGCCGGAAAACTTGTTGTTACTGATTTCTAATCTAGATAGATTCCAAGCGACTTTACTCGGAAGCTCACCGGAAAACGAGTTTCCGGAGAGCCTCAAACTCGAAATATTCGGTAATGTCCAAATACCAGAGGGAATCTCACCGGTAAAATTGTTATTATACAGTTGGATTGCATCAATTCCGACGCAATTTTCGAGTGATTTCGGCAATTCTCCGGTGAGATTGTTTGAAAAAGCGATTACACCTGTCAAAACACCGCCGGCGCATAAGTTTTCAGGCAGTTTTCCGGTGAGGTGGTTGTCGGAGACCTCAAATGACTCAAGTTTGGAGTGAAGCCCAAACTCCGGAGGTAATTCTCCGGTGAGATTGTTTCTGAACACTTTGAAGACCTTCAACGTCGGAATTTGAGAAATACTCGCCGGAATCTGTCCTGTAAGTTGATTCGAGTACAAATTTAAAACCTGAAGTTTTTGCAATTTGCCTAAATCTTCAGGAATCGATCCGGTCAATCTGTTCATCGATATATCGATTTGAGTCAAATTCGGAGACTGAATCACGGCCGGAAGTTCGCCGGAAAAGTTATTCTTATACAGAAACATTCTATCCAAATTCTGAAACAGGAACAATTCAGGTGGAATTTCACCCTCCAAATAGTTCAAACTCAAATCTAACAACTCGAGATTGACCAAATTCGTCAACGATTTCGGTATTTCACCGACGAGGTTCGTCGCCGGCATCCAAAACACCTTCAAACTGTTCAGTTTTCCGAACTCCGGCGGTATCACCGGATCTGCAAATTCGTTATACGCCATACCTAACGTCTCCAGATTCGACAAATTTCCGATCTCCGGTGGTATGGTACCGTTAAACAAATTCTGATACAACAGCAACGAGTTCAACGCCGATAGATTCCCTATCGCCGGAGGTATGTCGCCGGTGAAGTTATTACCTCCAAATTCAGCTGTTTTTAGCTGCGACAACCGGTCAATATCCTCCGGCAACGTTCCGACGAACATGTTCTGCGAAATATCCAACTCAATTAACTTCGTGCAGTTATACAAAACCCTAGGAAACTCACCTGTGATGAAATTATCATGCAGAAGCAAGTTTTCTAGGTTAGTTAGATCGCAGATGAACGACGGTATAACACCGATGAGTTGTTTGCTCTCAAGGTTCAGTTCAACGACGGAGCCGTTGCGGCACTGCACTTCCGGCCAGCTGCACGGTGATGAGGTGGAGTTCCAGTTTGATAGCGACGGTGGATCTCCAAATGTTTGCTTGAGGTTAAGCAGAGTTGTTTGTTCAGTGGTGGAGAATTGTTGTGAAGTTACGCCGGAGAAGAAGAAGATGATGATGAAGATGGGGAGGAGATGCGGTGGCGTTAGTGACGTCATTTTTTTCCGGTGGTGGTTTTGTCTTACCGGAGAAACATATTATTTTGTTGTTGGTGGTGGACTGGTGGGTGTTTAAATGATTTAAAAGGTGATTGTTTAGCTTTTTGACGTTTCTCCGGCCGCCGGTTTTAACGTCACTATATGAAAGAAATTGTTTATTTACTATACTATGTGTGCATAAAAACTAAAGTATAATTATGATAGATTTAACGTTAAAGAAAAAAAAAAAAAAGAGAAACGAGATGACACTAAACGAGTTGAATGGAGTGATGACTCTGTTTTTACGCTTCTTTGATTGTAAATCAAACATATGAGATTATAATGAATGATACATGTTGTTCGATTAAGTTTTGAGTACTTTAGTATTTTATTTTATTTATTTTATTTATTATTTTTTTGAACGGCAAATTTATCCTACTCCTACTCTTAAATTACTTCATATTACACAATGCCTGGATTTGAACCTAGGACCTCCCATCTAAGAGGCAAAGCTTCTACCAAGTGGGCTAGCACCATATTTTTTTTAACCACAAAAATACGAGCTAAAAATTTTGTGTTTTGCTTGATAATTAGTAATTGAAGAGTTGGAAATACAACTTTGCTTAAGAAAAGAGAATAAGTGTTCGTTAGAACTTGATGCTTGTAGATCGAACGACGAATAGGGCCCAGACAAGATCTCCATGTCTCCGCTCTTATTTTGGATTTGTTGACGACATGTGTTAAAATCTTTTATGTTTTATTTTATAAATTTTACATAGTATAAAATATTAGCCCATTTAGACTTAAGGGACTTTTAATTTAGATTAGATTGTCTAAAAAGTATTAATATTTGTTAAAGAAGACTATATATAAAGAATTATAATGAGAATATAATAATTGAAGAAGTGTTTGATTTGAGAATTTTAAAATATAAAAGCAAATTTGTACGATTTGGAAGCATTAAAATTTAAAAGAATAAAACTGCTTTTCTGGAAAGTAGCATATAATGACAAAACATCTGAACAAAAAACCATTACAATACAGCTCAATCTGGTCCTTCCACTTGGACTCAGAACCCAATCGGCCCAATTGCTTTACTAAATATGTTTAACTTGCTTGTTAACATTTTAATGGCCTGAAAATTACACATATTACCTTTTTTACTTTTGGACACGTGGTAACCTTCTACTGGTGGACAATTTTTAGTAGTTGTTTTTTAGTTTCTGCAATCATCTGATGGGCAAATGACCTTTTTTCTAACCTTCTTTTAAATTTTTATTAGTAAAAGAACTCGATCCCCATAATAGTTTATTAAGGTCATAATATTTTCGACCAGAAAATAAAATAAGTTTGTTAAAGTAAAATAAAAGAACATATGATTACCAGATAAAGCTGTACATAGAGCAAATTTATAGAAATAATTCGACTTTAAGGGTCCAAACACTTGTAATTAAAATGCATAAAACTATAATCAAAATCCTTGAGTTATATTACACTATTGCTATCATGTTTAAACTATAATCAAAATCCTTAAGTTATATTACACTATTGCTATCATGTTTAAACTCTGTCTCTTAAATAGACACGAATTAGGCTTTGTGAATTCTAAATGTAAAACCAAACAGTTTCATTTTCTCAGCCTGAAAAATAGATTGTTAGAACTAGATTGAAATATCAATTAGTTATAGGTTTAAGTTTCTTACTATAACGTGAATAGAAAAAATGTATAGCAATATCCATAAATATTGCAACATACAAGTACAATTTCTTAATCTCGCGTCAATGTTAGTTTTTTACGATCTCGATCGTTTAGGTAAAAGTTCATTTTTAACATACATTTTACTTATGATCCCCAAAGGGTAACAAAACCATCATTTTAATAATTAAATGTACTAGTACGTGTGCTGTAGCCTCGACACAAAGTCAAGTAATGTGAGCATAAAGGTGATAATAGACTGTTAACTCATGGAGGGAGGGGGCCTGCAACAAAAAAGACATGGTTCTACTTCTACACAACTAGTCCCTTGATTATTGATATATACTCTTTAACTTCACTAAAAGCATTCACAGCCGGTTCTTCATAAATCTGTGAGTGTGTTCTTTATATTATAGAGAATGGTTATTAGTGGTTGTGAGTGGAGGATAGAGAACATGTTACTGTTTATCTCTATATTTGATAAAACACTGTTCATCTCTATTAATTTTTTAATATTTGTTGAAAGTGGTTGTGAGTGGATGAGAGAGAAAATGTAATGATAAAAGTATAAAAAAATATTATTTTATTGAAAAAAAGAGAGAAAGAATAGTGATTTTTAATGTAATTATAGAGATGGAGATGAAGGATGGGTTGTGAATGCTCTAACACCGTTAAATATAAAGGTATTTTAATCTGTGTTAACACCCCAATTATCCAATTAAAACAAATTAATCAATTAATATTTAATTAAAACTAAAAAACACATGAAGTGATTAGTGCGACCAGACGTTTCGATTTAAAAGATTCGATTATCTCTAACTCATGTTGTTCAATTGATGTATGCCGTGGGATTTCAATTAATCTTTACGTTTTGTTCGAACGTGTACCGTTATCTGATTGAGGCCTGCTCTGGGATTGAGGCTTGTTGTTGACATACTTTATTTGATTGAGGTCTTTGATTGAGTTCTGCTATTGTCACATTCGAACATGAACGTGATAATAACATACCTCAATCAAACAAAACGTGATAACAGTAAAACTCAATTGAACAATAGTATACGTTCAAACAAAACGTAAAAATTAATTGAAATCCTACAGCAGACCTTAATCGAATAATATGTGTTAGAATTAATCGAAGCTTTTTGAATCGAATCGACCGATCTCACGAGTCGCTTCATGTGTTTTTTAGTTTTAATCAAATATTAATTGATTAATTTGTTTTGATTGAATAATTAGGGTATTAAAAAAGACTAAAATACCCTAATATTTAATGAAGGTATTAACGGAGTTAGTGAAGTGGATGGATATGGCAATATATGGTAAACTATAATGATTGAAATGATAAAAAAAATAGCTTTTGGATTGAAATGACAAAAAAATAGTTTTTGAATTGAAATGATAAATTCAACGAAACGTTAGTGCCGAAAATAACATTTACTATTTAAAATATAATGATAAAATAGGATGAAAACTTTCTTTTTATTTGTAGCCTGTAGCTGGGTAGCTCTATGCTAGCTCTAATATACTTCTCAAACATTAGCGATTATAAGCATAATATCTATCTAATGCGGATAAAAATTGCAATAAGTACTTTATTTAAGATTTTTAATATGTCTTTACTTCACTAATTTTTATAACTTTTAAATAGTGTTATAAAATTTTTTGAATGTGTCGTTGCCACTTATTTATTTTTATTGATGTTTCATTACAAATTTCATTCATAATGAAGTTGTGCATAATAATATACAAAACATCAGATGCACAACGTACAATTCATCAAAGTTACTTTATGGATTATGTTTTTATTTACAACTACGACTTTTAAAATATATTATTTATAGAATTTGAATTTTCTATTATGACATGTTTATTTTTATCAAAATTTGTATGTGTTTTTTTTCTTTCAAATTTCTGTTTGAAACCACTGAACACTAATGTACAAATTGTAAAATCAGACTTTTCAAATTTTAATACCATGATCACAGTTCACTTATTAGTTTAAACTAAAATATCTTTTTTAATTTATATTTATTTGTTTTAACTCAAACATTTATTTTTAATTACTTTACTTATCATTACACGTTTAATTTCTATGAAATGAATTGTAAAATATTAAAGGAATGGTTCAAATACAAATAATTTTAAATCTAAAAAATAGAAAAAGTAATCTTGACCATCAATCTAGTTAATCAATTGTTGAGAACAAATTATAAAAAAGAAATTTGTTAGAGAGTATTTTAAACATAACCACTTTAAATGTTCATAACTTTTATATATAATTTTTTTTTATAAAAAGTACACTATAAAAATGTGTTTTTTATCTTTGAAACAAGTGCATTATCATTATATAAATATATAATAAATTTTTTACGTTTTTAAACTCATATAATTTCTTCTTGTCGTTGTGTATTTATAGCAGATCATTGTGTCTTTTTATTAGTTATTGTGTTTTTCTAAATATTATTGTGTTTTTTAAAATCATAAATTGTAAAAAATATATTATGATAAAATAATATTATTGTGCATTTATAGTACGTAAAACATAATAAGAATTTAACAACTAATTATTCTAATGCATTAAAAACAATGATAAAATAGCACAAAATAACATAAAACACAATGATAAAATGTTTCAATGTGTTTTTTTTATCGTTATTATGCTATTTTCAACACTATAAGTTTTAAAAAATATATTCATAAAATAATATCATTATGTAATTCTAATTTTAAAACACATGATATATAACAAATTTATATAATCTAATAAAACAATGATAAAAATAACACATTCTGTTATCTTGAACACTATTAGTTTTAAAAAACACATTGATGAAATAACATTATTGTGTAGTTTTAATTGTCAAACAAAATTATAGATAACAAGTTTATACAATCTATAAAAACAATAATAAAAATAACATAAAATGATCTAAAATGTAAAACATAATGATAAATACATATAACAAATTATATAAAATATATGACACAATGAACTGATATTTAACATAATAAAAGTATTAGACACAACGATCAAATGACATTCTCTTTAAAACAATATGACAAATCATGGTCGTCCCAACAAATCATCTTAAAATTTTGGGCACTGGACGAGTATATAACTCATTGAATTTGGGGCCCTGTGCGAGTAAAAAAAAAAAAGAAACCCTGGTTCGATCAAGCCAACAACTATATTTCAGTTTTTATCTTAAACATCATTTTTACTATAACTCTATTCAAATCTCTATACTAATAAATAAAAATAAATCCGAACACTTTTCACCATTCTAGGCCATACATATAATAATTGGTTTTCCTGTTTCTCTCTTATCTTAATTATGAATGTTATAATAGCTATTTATTAATTAACTAACTTTAGTAAACCCGTGTATTACATGAGTTGAATAAAAAATATTAAATAGAATAAAATTTTATTAGTTATAAATCGTTATTCTAAAATAAGATATGATTAAATGTTTCTTATAATAAATAAAAATAAAATTTTTATTTTAAAACAAACGTTTTAAAAAAGTCATACTTAAAACTTTTTTCTTATAACTCTCAATAATTATTTTTTGTTTATAAAAATTTTACTTTTTAAAACATCAAATATAAAATATTTTGTATTTTTTTAAAAGGTTTGATGTTCTAAAAGTTTTCTAATTTTATGAATAATTATTTTCTTAGAAATAACATTAGTAAAAATATCTTTTACTTAATTTATTAAAAATTATTTTAATATAAAAAAATAAATATAATAGTAGTAATTAATGTGATTATTAAATATGAGAGAGAGAAGCGGAAACAAATTGTTGAGGAGGAATATGATGTTGACATGTGTGCTTGCTATATATCTTTTTTATTAGAGTAGAGAGATAATTATGCATAATTAAAATTTTAAATACATTAAGTTCAAATTTTCAAATGTGTAAAACATGGGTTTATTCAATCTGTATAATACACAATATTTAATACATAATTTTTTATATTATTAATCATGTAACAGTAAATTTATTTATCTCATGTATTATACGGGATTGTAACCTAGTATTAAATAACTTAAAATAATTTTTTACATTGTTTATTGGATTAGGTACTTAGGTTTGTATTAAATTCGGATAAACAAAAATTAATGATTCTGCTAATGACGAGTTAGGAAGGTATTTCTATATGAATGGAAAATTCGGCATATTTTTTTAATAATTAGTTATGTAGACTATTTTATATAAACCATGATGCATATCCTCGTACCTTATTGTACCAACTAGTGAATTACCCGATGTTGCGACGTGCTTTTTCCCCACTTAACCTTATACCGCAACGCAATGGCACCAAGTGCGGCTCAACTATTTAAGAGGCTCTAAGCAAAGTAGAAAAGTAATTTTTTTTTACAAACTGATTATTATTTTCGATTTTGATTTAACATCTCTTAAAGAACCTAACATATAAACGTAATAAATTTGTCAATACACTTTATGAGAATCAATATCATCTAATACTAAATTCCAACTAACTTAGGCAATTTCACTTTATTTATAAAGTTGATATAAAAATGAAATGAATTAACTTTGATTTCATAATAGATATGATGTCTACAATGGTGCATTGCAACTCAATTTTTTTTAGCTGTTTGAATTGCAACTCAATCTTTTTAGTTGCTTGAATAGGATTTTAAACCAGAGCTCCTTTTGTAAATACTATATATTTTACTTAAGATCTTAACACATGAAAGTATGATGAATACACGTGTATTTTAAACAATTTATAAGGCGCACATGATTACATATATTATAGTTTGAGTGAGTTTTTTTAAGAAAATATTTCGAAAATTGTTGATTATTTGTTGTTCTTGTTAAAACTGAAAATTAAATGAAAACACTGAATCACCTATTAACAACAATAAACGATTCAAATTTTTTATCCCAACACTTTCTAATGTATTAACAAGCTAGAAAAAATAATATAAAACTATATCATAATCGAAAAATAATCTACGGTTTAATATGTAATCAAGAAAAACATCGGAGATCTCATCTGATGGATCTTCGGTCCGCAGTTGGTTGACTTATGAGAAGTGTTAGCGCAAATATCTAGCCAATAGTGTATTGATAATGTTTGATGTATATAAATTTTAGACTTGTTAAAGAACACAGGTTAATTGAAATAAATCTTTATACACTTTATAATAATATAATAAAGATTATTTTAAACATTTAATGCACACATTGTTCATGAAGTAAATTTCTATGTGATCATTCTATAAAATTATTTTCTAAACTATTATAAATATTAAATTAACCACTTCAATGTGGCTTGGTAATAAGGCACAACGATTTTTTTAAAGGACATTTATGTTTGATTCTCAACCCATGTAAACACATTAAGTGGTCAACCTAAAACCAGGATCGAAGCACATACCATGATTTGAGCATAACAAGATATTGTGGTAGAGATGGCATGTAGTTCAAATCTCATGGTTTGTCGCTGGGTAAACCTGTGAACCATAACTCCTATTGATTTCTAGGACGGGTTTTCATAGTCCAGTTAATAAGTCTGAAAATACACATTTATCTATTTAAGTAAATATTAGTGTAATCATATTCATTAAACAAATGTGATCTATACCCACTCAATTTTATAGTAGTGAAAACGAAATGCCACCCACTCAAAGAAAAGTGCAATTTTTATTTCAATGATTTTTTCTCTAGAAGAATAACGAAATCTATAACAAAAATTAAAAACCTTTTTGTTTGTTTGTTCACGGTTATTCTTAGTTATTTTAAAATACATCTTTCTATAAGTTTCAAACTTGGCTTTTAAATTATTATAAATAAATGTAATAGTTTCAAGTAAAAGTCATTGATTATTGTTGAAAGCCTAACAAAAACAAAACTAAAATTTATTATGACTTTTCCTAGAAGACATTTTTAAGGGTTTATATTATGTGATTCCTTTAGAATTGCTCGACAACATATAATTAATAATACTGTAACTGGCAAATTACAATGTATAATTAATAATATGTAGTTAAAAAAATGGTATGCGTTTTATTATTAGTTTTGACTTATTTTTCTCCGATAAAATAAGAAAAGTAATTGTTCTTATAGAGGTAATAGATTGGTATTTGTTCGACAGTTGACCGGATGACTCTCACACTAACTCAAAATTCATATTTTTAGGGGTCAAACTTTTTAAAACTATAACTTAATTACAGGATTGTTCTAATTAAATTACTTATAAGCCTTTTACTTTTTGTTTCAATTAGATTACTTATAATTTTTTCTATCTCAATCAGGTCACTAAAATTTTAGAATTGTTTTAATTAGATCATTGATAAATTATAAAAATAAAATTTATAATTGAAATATTCAAAAAAGTAATAATATTTATAAAAAACCAGATTATTTAAAAGAATCTATGAATTATTTTAAAAAATAGAAAAAAATATAAATAACCTAATTGGAGCACTTCTAAAAACTTTAGTTGAACATATAAAAATATTAGTGAATTGATTGAAACAAATAAAAGTATGATTAATCTAACTGGAACACTATTAAGATTTGCTTACTATTTGGTAAAGTTTTTCCTTTTTTTAACATTAATTTTTTTCTTTTTATTCCACCGAATCTTGTATTTGCAAAGATTCAAACTCACCACTTTTGTGGAGAGGATGGGGTGGGGTGGGAACAACATACCACTAAACCACAAAAATCATGTTAAACATATTGAATCAAACCTGAAATGGTTTTAGTGGGTTGCCACAAAACCAGTTTGACCTGAAAATTTTTTATTCATTTTATTTTTTCATATAAACACTAAAGTTATAAATTTACAATGGGTAACACAAATGCATATAAATTAATTATGTTTAACTTATGGTATAACATATGTATTTTTTAAATAAAAAAAAGTTTGTAAGAAATACATTGTTAACCGCATCAACCCACAAACCCAACAAGTCAAACCAGAACATTGCATATAGCAAATATGTTCGCAGGTTCAACCACAAACTTACCGGAGTCTATATAAACAATAAAGTCAAACTCACAAGTTTTATGTCTTTAGAAATTCATATCTTAGTCCCACAAATATCAAGATATAGCTTTATAATTTATAAAAATCACATTTTCATAAGGCTGGTGAAGATAGAATTATTAAATACCTAATATTCTGTCTGGAATGATTGTCGCTTTGTATTCCTGGAGTTCAACTAAGAATTAAGATTACAAATGACACCACAAAACATATTTTATTGACAAGCGGCCACATAATATTATATTATAAGAGGGATAAATTGATGTGTGCGAATTGAATAATTTTGTATTTTTAACTTTTTTTATTTCTATAATATGTCAACATGATTTGATCAATACGACTTATGAATTTATCTAATATATAATTTCAAGAACTTAATTATTTTGTAATTTCGCATGCTAATTTTCTAATCGTTAAAAAGTTCAAAGATTTATTAGTCTAGATATATATAAACATATATTCCTTTGTATTTGTTCAATGAAGCTTATAGATAATTTAAAACATTAAAAGTAAAATAAAGTTCCCTTAAAGCATATAAACTTAAGAATGAAAAATAATTATATTAAAGGATTGCCTATAAAAAAACAAAAAGTATATGCTTAAAAGAAGTTTGATTGAGAAAAGGATAAAAGAGAACAAATATTCCCTACATGCAAAGAAAAGTTGAATTTTACCAAAAAGAAAATGATTCATTTTTCCGAAATGTTTTTTATGTAAGTTGGATAAGATAACAGGAATGTAACATTTCCCGGCTAAATAAATATTGATTGTGAAATATTGAAAAGTTTTAGATGATGAATCATCATTAATTTTTGCATGTAGTTTTTCATATAAGATCTCTACGTTAAAGATTCAATTATGAACATCCGCTTTGAAACAAATTAAGGAAATCCCATCATATAACTTCCACTTTGAAAGAAGGAAGTCCCATCATATTTTGAGTTGATAGACGATTTACAACTCTTAAAATATCTTTAGGTATCTCTTAAAACTATAAGTTGGCACGTGGTATTTTAGTACACAAACACACAAATTTACTAGACATCCAGCGTATGTATTTACACGTCATGTAAACACTATTAAGGCCCCTGAAAAGAAAAAAAAAAAGCAAACGAGACAAATGATTACTTAACCTTATTTACTCGAAGACCTTTTGTTTACTATAAGACATGTCAAGTATCAAGTACGGATAATGTAATTGTTGTCCTTAACGAATACTATGAACATCTCATATCCTGGTGACTTTATTTTGTTGTTAGTGAAAAATTATATATTACTTAAAATAACTTTTAATATACTTTTATTATTCACTTATACCAGCATGTTGTAAGATTTGAACCTTTGATATTTTGGATAGAAACAATGCACCTTACTATTATTGTTTCCCCTTAGGGACAAATAACAAACTATCTTATTGTAACAATTTAAACTAAAAAGATATTAAAGGTTCCTAAATAACAAACTATCTTATTGTAACAATTTAAACTAAAAAGATATTAAAGGTTCCTAAATCGTTCAACAGTGAACAAATTATGAATAGAATCAATTATCATGATTTAGGTGAAGGTGGTTGTAAATTTGATCAAGATACATGGAAAAGAGAGAAAATGACGCTGGAAAGCTGTGTTTGTCTCATGAATTTTTGTTCTTATACGGTTTAAATATTCATTTCTTTTTTAAAAAGCAAAAGGATTCTACTGTTTTTCAACACGTTTTTTTGCGTGGTACGTGGGCATGGTTGATTAACGAATTCTAGAAACGTATAAACCAAGCAAGTGTATGTTATTTAGTTTAGTGCCTACTAACCTATATTGTAATAAAAAGTGTATCATTTGAAATGGTATGCAATATTAGATATAATGTTTCAGACTATAATTCAAATGAAATAAAGATGTAATAAAAACAAGTTATGAGAAATTACTATTTTTCCTCTTAACTTAAAAAAAATATCTCCCTCCCTCCCTCCTTCGTTCGTTGTTAAAAAACGTACTTGTTTTTTTATTTTTTTTAACGGACCAAACTTGTTACTTTGAAATTATTGAATACCAGAAACTATAATTGTAATTAACTTTATCACAACAAACATAAACTCTAAAAATTTGAGAAAATGTGTCACTTTAATTTGATGATATTTGGATACATGATTGACAAAATTTTATGATATAGAAAAAATACATACATATGTGTACGCGCGCACTTGTGGGGATGATTTCAACGCAAGTCATGTTTTGATAAAAATTATGAGACACAAAGTGCTATTAAAAGTTATTTAATGTTTATTAATTATAAAATTTTCACAATAGTATGTTTGTATATAAACATATACTTTCATGTTACTATTATTATGACACTGAATTATTTTAAAATAGTAATTTGGTTATCAAGGTTATTACAAAAGCTATATCTGCTCTTATAACTATACATGTGTGTTTGTATATAAATATATATATGCATATGATTTTTATTAAACTCACATGACTGATTGATACCCAGGGCAAATTTCAATGGCATGAAATAATATTTTATTGTTATTCAATTCTTTTTTTTATATAATTAATTTTTATCACATGGCACATCTTGAACACCCTTTAAAGCCTCAACATCAGCACTATTAGTACCACAATCTCGCTCAATCGCCCTCAACACCAAACTACTTACTAGTACTAGTGCCACAATCTCACCCATCGCCCTCAACATTTATGATTTATATAAATATCACCACCAATCTCACCATCATCAACCTTCACATAACATTTTAGCATATAATTGTCCACATTTTGTACCACCCAAATCGTAATTGATTTCGAAAAGTATTTAGTTGTACGAATACTTTATTACAATTATCTAATAATAGAGTCAATTTTAGATTAAATATTATAGTTTGTAATAATATATAAAATTTCCCTTTCCTAATATTGAAGAAATAAATAGCAATGTTTTTTTTAAAAAAATTTTATATCATGTTACGTAAAATAGCACTTGCACTCCTCAAAAGCAACGGAAAATGAAAAATAAAAAATAAAAAGGTTGAAATTGCTATGTAATAAACAAGTTATTTTTTTATGAAAACAATAAAAGTATCTAAAAATTAGAATTGAACAAAATTATGTTACTATTACATATAGTGATTAGTAAAAAAAACATCTTATGAATTTGTGTTTTTTTAATAGAATTAAGTATATAGGACAGATTGTTGTTCCAAACTCTAAAACCGGTCTAGATAAAATATGATATTTTCCCTGATATGGACAAGACCTTTCACATGGGGTAGACGTGCAATTCTATGGTCAATATTACTTATGTTATACGTATTTCTTATATAACAAATGCACTCCCATATATATTTAAGAAATATAAATGATTGTTTTTAAATAGTTATTTAAAAAAAAAACTCAAAGATTTTGATGTTAAAATTTTATTTTATATATATTTTAATCACTAAAGAATAAAAAATTTCTCGTATACACTCCTTAACTTGTATATAGAGTGACGTCAGTTTTAGTAAGATATGTTTTTTTTATGCGAAGCATACAAAGTTATCAGGGTGTAACATGTGTATTTTAGACGAGGGTATGTGTGTGTATAAATATACATAATGGTTACACAACATGTATGCACGATTACGCAAAAGTCGTATGTAAAAAGTGTATAATTACACAACATATGTATATTTTTATGTAACACAATTAATTATGTCCTTACAATTAATAAACAAACTTTTTTTATACTTCTTAAATGAAAACTTCTCTTAAGTTTAACTGCTCCCCTCTCTCTAATTTTATGAACTATTTAATTAGTATTTATGTTACGAGCAAGTTGATGCTTTTGTGGCGACTGGTGAATAATTTGTATTCGAAAATACCCAAGAAAAATGTGTTTCTTGTGTGATAGAATACTTGTGAACGTTTTGTATTGTATTTATTTTTAGTTTATTTACCTTTAAATTGTGTTTCTTGTACATTTAGCATGGATACTATCAAAAATAAAGTTATCTTCATCATTTTTGTCTACTTTTATTTTAAGCACTAGACATGACACATAAAAAGTATGATTGTACTCTAGAGCTTTCGGAACAAACTAAATATAATGTTAATTTACTACACATGTCACATGTTTCATTTATTCCAATTGTACGAAGATTTTATTGTGAAAGGTTGGTTAAAAGATAAACAAACATGATTCGGCTACGGAGAAGATATGGTTATATCTTTGATGATTATTGGTCAAAATCAACGTTTTGTACTATTACAGAAAATAATAGATCTTGCGTACATTAAATAAAGTGTCCGATAATATGATGGTGCTTGTTGTTATATAACAATAACATCACTTAATCAGTTAATCCTAATCTAGACTTTTATACATAATTAGGAGTGTCTGAGTTTTAATTTTAGATACTATATTATTGTTAGTAAGATCTTTATACTATAATTATTATAATAATATTGTTATATTTCAGACTGAAATTTGTTATCGTAAATGTTTTTTTATACCTTATGGATGTAAATCTCTTGTTTTTAACATTGAGAAATAGTTGTTCGCCCTCTCAATTCTTTGTATTTTAACTATTCATCCTATCATATTCCACGAAGTAGTAATTTCAAATTGTTTGTTTGGTTGTAGGTTTAAATCCTTTAAGATATATGTAATGGTTTTAAAAGTAAAGTAAGTCTAGAATATAAATCGGTAAAAAAAATCGTTGAAATAAATTTAACTTATGAGATGAAATTTTGAGATATTACAGTCTATTACTCCTCATGCCAACATGTGAGACCCACGTAATTATACACCAATCAATTTAAGTCAACTTGGATTGAGAGACAAAAACCAATTAGACTTCATATGATTATGAAATTCAATGGTTGTTAGTAGTCACCCTCAGGTCAACTTCACATCATTGACCTCTAGAAGAAGTAGAAGAGTGAATTGTGCAAACTACATCAATTAAAATTTGGCTGAACTTTTTGACCATTCCGCTAATTAGTTACAAGATTATTTTAATTGGATTCAGTATTCAAAAACTGAAAATTTTGAATTACCTTTAGACTTAATTTCAACCTATAATTGCACAACAGGAGAACATAATCTACGTGAGATGATGTTGAATCTAAAGTTATACTATGAGAATATAAAGATATTGACTTAACATTGATTTGATTATTGTTCAATATTTTTACCCCATGAAAGGCTCGAACAATGATAAGAGTTTATTATCAGATAATGAGTATTTTTTCACGAATGACTCGAATAATGATAAGAGTCATCATGACATTCGGAAAATACCATCATCAAACCAAGTTTAAGGAGGATTCAGTCTATACCTTTTGTACTAAGTACTAGTCGAACCAATTTCAAGTTTTCAAAAAAGAAATTACAACGTACAGATTATTGGTCATTTATTAGTCTTTGATGCTTTCAGGTCATTACAGTTTTTAATGATTAAATTTAGTTACTCATTCATATATCATCGTTGTTCTTGTTTATTATTATTATTATTATTATTATTATTATTATTATTATTATTATTATTATTATTATTATTATTATTATTATTATTATTATTATTGTTGTTATTGTATCTCTAGATTTTATTGTAATATAAAATCCAATAGAACACACGCAATGCGTGACACACATAAATCAACAAAGATACATTACGCACCATCACTAGCTTCCCACCCATCCTCTTCCTTTAGCGGATAAAATCATGAAACTAGTCATTTTTAGGTGTGGCATATCCCTATACACATGTTACAAATCACCACCATAGTTAGGTGTTACACAATTAGCATGTCATGCAACCACTTTACGTTATGTATAACGCTTCATTACACAAAACGTCATATTAAATTCCAATTGCATGCATAACTACCCTCACGTAGGATTATAGAAGTATTCTACGCACCATAAAGTGAATACGCGGCACATTAGTCATGTAGCATAAGCTATAGCGCTAACTTCTCTTTGACATGGTTACACGAGCGTATCACACTCAAAAATTGACTAAATTTGTGATTCGGCTAATTATTACAATTAGGTTTCTAACTTACAATTTTCTTGACTCGGATGAAGGGTTTTGAATCTAGGTTGGAATCTAGATCATGGTTTGAATCTCGATTTAAGGTCTTTCGTGTGTGTGTGTATTATTGTTTGAGTTTTGATAAAGCATCTTGAATCTACGTTTGAATCTAAACCTGATTCTAGTAATGATTTAGTGTTCTTTTGACTTCTTAGGTTAGAATCTTGGAAGTATAAAAGAATAGGGATGTAGTGGATTTGAATCTTGTGTTGCTTGGAGATGGCCAACAGGAAGTGATCATTGGTGGTCATCAACATGACCATTCAATCACGTAACTCTTTACCTTTTTGTTGATCACATGTTAAAATATCCATCGTAGTCGTACTATCACATGAGCATGTTTAATTGTGGCGTTCTAAATTTCGATGCGCGTTCCGCTTGTACCCTCAAAACATGTCATTTTGTTCAACCCAGTATTGCTCATATTTACAATCAGTGTGAAATACTATTAAGCCTTGTATTAATCTTGAACAGGGTTCATCCCACCATCTCACACTTGTTTCATTCATAACACCCCTACTACCATCAAATATTTTCTGTTTGCACCTTGCTCGTGGTTTCTTCTTGACGACCACATGATAACTTAGCTAGATATCACATCTCATACTACTCTCACCTAAACAAGTTTAAATACAGACTTACCTAGATATCACTCATCTCATACTACTCTCATCTAAATGTGTTTTAAGTGCTGAATTCTGACTGAGGTGATTCATTGTGCACCTAGCCTCAAACTCAAACCACTTGATTTCAGTCGTGTTACTAAAATAAGTTCTATATTTATGCAATATAGTAACTATTACAGTTGAAGAATATCACTCAATTGTTTCACTGGTGCAGGTGACTTGCAGAATGTATTATTGTATTAGATATTAAATTGATGATGAGTAGCATGCTAACATAAAGTGTTATACTTTATGTCACGGCTACAAAACACACGCAATTCCCTCTAGAATGTATTGCAATAATTAAACTTTTGCTGCGTCTAATGCCTAAATAGATTAGGCTTCTCTACCCTATTTGAAGCTCAATGATCAACAGTATCACACCTCAATTATTGGCCTTAATAATTGAAGGTTCAACTACTCTTTACAAATATTTACCTAAACTTTGACAAACCAAAAGGTGTTTACACTGTTAACATCTGGAAGAATAATAACAAAAAAACAAGATGAGTATGCCAAAAAAAAGCTAGTTCATTTAATAGAAATGACCTTTAGAAGGAAGGATCATTTCAGATCTCTTTTAAGCGCAAGTCTACTTTGAAAGAATTTCCACATGTTTAGCCAAAGGTTTGGCTATCTAATTACCAACAAAACAAGATCTAAACAACCACATAATATTCAAAGTTAAGGTGTTACAAGATAACTTACTGTTCAAATTTTGATTCAGGCAGAGAAGCAGGATCAAGTTCATAAGACCTTTTAGGAACACCTTCTCTTTCTTCTCCACTCATACTACAAGAAGGAATCATATGCGCAAATCTGTACTTTTCGCTCCCCGAAATCACCATCTCTCCACCCTTTTTTTGCCTAAAAAGACATACAAACCCCTTCACTTTCTCCAAATATGTAACGCGTGCACCCATATTTTCATCAAAGTTTGATAATATTTCCACAATGTCATATTCATACTTTCTTTCCTCTTCGTCTTCTGAAGAGTGCCAGTTTATAGACCAGTTCTTAAAAAGGGCCCACGTCTCGCCTTTTCTTGGAATTATGTTAAATGTTTTGGGTTTTTGACCTGCTTCCCATGAGACCAAGTGTGAGAATGATAAAAGATCTTCAGATTTATCTGGTTTCCCAAGCTTAAATCGGCCACAAGAAACCGGTAAATCCGCAGCCACCCATTCTTTTTCATCCATGGTTACAGGATCAGGTTTTAACCATTGGATTTGAAGCTTAAAACCCGGGGATACCTTTTTAATATAAGCATAGAATCTGGGCATTGCGTCTTCAGTATCATAACAAGCCCATATCTGCCCTGTACGGAAACTTTCTTCTTTTCTGTATTTCTCAAAATCGCTGAACTCGGGATCAGGGCACTCAAAAACTGCTGGTTCTGCTTCTTCATCTGTACCATCATCATTTTCACTTTCATCCCCTTTATCATCAGAGTTTCGCTTATCATCATCCTTTTGAGGTTTTTTATCATCAGATTCTGTTTGTTCATTTTCAACAACTTTTCTCACCTCTTCTTTCCAAAATGTATCACCTTTAACATTATTTTCAGCAGGACTTGGTGGAGTAACATCATCATTATCAATGTCTATATCGTTTGTATTTTCTTTGTAAGAAACATTTCTTCTTGCCCTTGAAGATCTGCGCGGCTGTTCACCGAAATACTGAAAATCAGGATTATGTGAATTTTTATCATCATTTTTCGGCACGCCATTATCTTCACCTTCACTGTGCGCTTCTACATCTTCATCAGATTCAGAGCTATCACTGCTATCAGAACTTTCACTGGATTCTTCTATTCGCTTTTTCCTTTTTCTGCTCACATTTCCTTGTGCCTTGGGTGTTTCTTTTTTCTCAAATACGGGCTTTGTTGTAAAATTACGCTTAATACCCTGCGTGGGTTTGGGAGGAACCCAGCTCTGCTGAGTTTGGGTTGTAGCTGGTGCAGCCGCACTTTGGGCATTCAATTCAAAAGCAGTAAAAGATTTCTTGCAACTTTGACAATGAATAACTTTGTTAAGAACATCTTTATAAAACTGGTACCTAACTGTACAGAAAGGACATGCAGTCCAGAAAGTTGGCTGATGTCCACTAGCAGTTGAGAACCGCTGTTGAGTAAACTGAAAATTAGCAGGACGCGCTCCAGTAAAATTAACAGGATGACCTTGATTCCAAGGATGTTGATGCTGTTGGACGTTTGATTGTCTGCTTGGTTGTTTAGGAACCCAACTTGGGGCTGAAATATTTCCAAAAGCTCTACGTCTACTATCATGAATTGCTCTTTTTTCACGGTCCAAAAGCACTCTTTGAGCTTCACCGATTAACTTAAAAGCATCAGTAGATCCAGAAAACTTGTTTTTATCAGGATGAAGTATAAGAGCTAACTTTCTGTACTGTTTTTTAATTGATATATCATCAGCGGAAGGCTCAATTTTGAGTATTCCATACCAGTCTTTATCATTTCCGTATGATTTCTTCTCGGCAGAACAGTGTACTTCACATACTAAAATTAACTGAGAAATGTTTTCCAGTTCAGGATAAAGTTGTTGGGCCTTGACTGCAATCTTTAGGGCCCCAGCGAAGTCTTTGATCTCCATCTTCTTCTCTGCAAGCTGCTTGGCCCTCATTGCTTCCTCTTTGTTGCACTCCATCACTGACCCTAATAAGGCTTTTAATCACCTTCACTAGAACAAAAGAGGGTCAAAAGTGGATTTTTATTATTAAGCACGCTTAAGTATATCATTAAATGACCTGTTTTCATCACGTTAATCTTCATAGTAACAAATAATAAAATCATAAAAGAGGGTTGTAAGCGCTACCTCATATGGCACGGCTGGATTCTGACTTTAAATGAGTTTATTGAACTAGAAGCAGCTTTGAAGTTCCAGCTGCAAAGGAGGTACCATAAAACCACATGCAAAGCCTTGCACTAGTCTATAAAAATTAAAAAGACAATTGTTATCTCTTTGAAAATATCTCAACACAACATTCTGGCTTGAGATCAAGATTGTAAATAAACTCCAATAGACATAGTAATAATGTCATTATATTTTTTATGTTTCCTAATTTTGAAAATATTTAGTCCATGTGTTCGGTGACACGAGAGTCGGAATACAAGTGATGGTAATAGTGTAATATCATTTAATTCCAAGATAAAAACTACAAAAGTGACAAATCGTATAAGGAGATTTTGTTAACAAACAACTTTACATGCATCTTCGGTCTATTTCCCTTTTTGAGCTATAAATTGAGTGGTTTGTTACATACAAAGGTAACAAGGTAAGCAATGATCACATGCTCCCACATAAATTATGAAATAATTAACTCTCTTATTTATAAATTTCAAACTAAATATAAGATCTACATTGTGTAATCAGCAAAACCATCAGAACTAGCAATAGAAATCTTTAACCTCAGCTACAGGAAAGTTTAAATTTGCTATAGATTAAGGTGAAAAGAAATTGAGAAGCTACACAAAGAAAGCCATTTTCAGAAGTATAAAAGTTTCAACTAAAACTATGTGCATCATTTTCAAATGTGTAAAACTCAAACTTCCCACATTGACTATTTGGCAAACACACAGTCTTACAAATGTTAAAACTAAAATCCCTGTATACAGCCACAAGCACAATAAGCACAACAAAAAAAAAAATTCCAAACACTAAACTGGTAAAAGATCTGGGGTAGAATACCTATTTTACTCAAACAGTCTCAAAGAACTGTTCACAAGATAAGGTTCAATTTGCTATATAAGTGTTTTTAGTACATAAAAACTTTGTCAGGCATTTTTCATTGACATTTGTTCATTAATCCAACCAAAACTTACAACCCATATCATTAATTAGATGATAAACTGCAGAAAATTAAATCAGAAGTCGTTGACTTCATTATACATCAAAAACTAATCTGCATTGCCTGAGTGGTTTCTAAAAAACCAAATCAATGAAGAAGCAAGTAAAAGGCACTCCCCTGGGCCCTGTCTAAACTTGAATATGAAACAAGCAAAAATTGGATGGAAATATGGAAACTTTTCGCAACCTATCATCCTAATAAATCATTCCCACGAAACATAAAAGAACAATATGCAAAAATAAAGGGAAAAAAGAACTAAATACAAGCAGAATGGATTTTATATTAACAAACTAATCTACAAATCCACCAGCGTAAATTCTTTGTAAATAAAGATCATCTATTGTGTCATGGGTGCATTATATATGAAAACATGCAACGGAAAGCCAATGTACATAGACTTCCTTCCAGCAGTAGTAAATTCACAAGCCTATCAGACTGATGCTTTAAAATAATAGATTTACGGTCAAAAATAGGTAAGATGCGTAACTAATAAGCGAATAATTCGCATGAACCAAATTAGGAAAGATTTAACATCTACGTCATCAATCATAAGATCAATCTTTAAAGACACTCATCAGTCAATCATTCAATACCCAACCAACATAGAATACTCACTAATTGCGCAACGCCTCGTTAAAATAAAAACAAATGAACCCTAATTATATGACATTCGCATTAAGCATCCCAGTTGCTATTTCGAGGATAAGTAAACGACAAAAACGTGCGGGAAAAACTACAAACAATAATTGGATAACCAAATAACAAGATATTAAAGAACAAACTTTCGACACATCTAGGGCCAAAAGATTGAAAATTCACAATCACAAGTCCTATTTATATAATATCCACATTCAGAATCCAAAATATTCAAACTCCACATGCCTAATTTTTTAATGGGAGAAGAGCAAAAAGAAAATATAAGAGCTTTAATGCTCTTAGAAGGCAGATCAAACGACAACTACATCACACTCCCTTCTTCAAACCCATATCCGAGAAAAAACATAATTTGCGATAACCTTGATCCTAAAGTTGTGACATTTAAACTAATGACAATCATGACAACAAAAACATGTTGGATTCGGAAGTCAAAAACTATTATAAAAGCGAGAATAACTATGACGAACTTTCAAATTCAATGCTTTCTTCTATGGGAAGTAGATTACAGAAGAAACTATCAAGACTTGCGAAGGGGTAGTCAAAAAGCCAAAAAAACATTCAATCGAAGAACCTGTTTTTGGGTAATATGCGAAACCCTAAAAATCAATTGCTCGAATCTGAACGAAATTAGGGTAACCCAAAATTAAACAATAGGGGAAAACACAACCAACAATGAATAGTAATAAACAGATTAAACAATAGATTTTACCTATTGCTGTTAAAACGGAGACGATGGCATTGAAAATTGAGGAAGATGAGAGGGTGTAGTGACAGCAAACGAAGTGTATGAGCCCCCCACAAACAATGAGTTTTACCCTTGACAAGAACAAAGCATGAGTTCTATAGGTAATAGGTGTCTTGCCTGCCATGAAAAACGGATTGTATGGGCTGGGCCCAACAGGCCCATGTAATGTTACCCAATAAATAACTTCGGACGCCCAACTTTTTCGGTTTATCTTGGTGTAGATGAGATAAACCGAAACTGTTAGACCCGATTAGCTTTTCTTGTAAGCTAATTATCAAACAAAGTTTTTTGTTGTAACTTAGAGTGAATTACACAATGGTCCATATGATTTGTATTAAGTGACACGTCTAGGGTTTATGTTTAGAAATGTGTATGTTTGAGATTTGTATTTGTCAATTTGTAATATATTTGAGGTGTAACACTAATTCCAGTCAAGATTTAATGGTAAAGCCCTCAAGTGCAAAGAACGTGAGGGCATTTTGGTCTTTTTGTCATATTGTTCTGTTATCACGTGTTATTGTCATTAATAATCTATTGTTGTTAATTCAATCATTTATCTGTTCATAACACTAACTTCTTCTTGTTGTTCATAAGCGAAATTGGTTAGGGCATTCAAAAGCGAAGCTTGAGACTTTAGTCCTAAATCAAGACATGGTAAGCATACGAACCTTTACTCTAATACTATTGAACTTCAATCATAATTTTGTTAAAAACTATATAAAAATTGAAAGTTGTTAAAACCAATACTTTTTTGTATGAATGTGACACCCTATCGTCATTAGCCATAGTTACAATTTGCTTACCCTACACAAAACTCTTAACTATTATGTACCACATTTTAGGGCGTTTTCAGTTGTTCATCATTCGAACTTTGACTATGAAATTATTTTTAACTATGGCGTTTAAGTGGATTAGGGTGCTTTGGTTAGACATAGTAATCACAAGTTGGTGCATGGCTGATTTGGTATACCCTAGGTCCGTAACGTGATTTATGAGTTAGTGTAAGTTCCCGGGAGTTCTTGTAGTTGATCAATCATAGCATAAAATGTTTCATATTAAAACATTGTAGCAGAAAACTTAAATCATCCATTACATTCATAACCATACTTATCCAAAAATAAACATTTGTCTATAATTCAAAACATTAAAATTATACTTCTCAATTAAAACATCAGTTCATAAAATATGAATGTTAGTCTTTGGATGCCAAGTAGCCTGGTCCCCATTGCATCCTTAGCTTTCTTTATTTTCTGCCAATGAATATGCATACAAAGTTAGTGTTGTTGAGTGAGTTCTAGTATTGAATCGTATATATATAATATACTTTCACTTCCTTTAATGAACACACAATTATCATTCATACCAGTAATATTGACTATCATAACGTTTTTTACCTTGTTCATTATCTTTCTTTCTTTTATTATCTTTTCTCTTTCATAAGTTGAGATTGCACAAAACAAGAGCCTAAACATGTAATAGTTGACAACAAATGCCAAACCCCTACCATTCGACGTGTATGGTTAGCTAAACCACTAAAAGTTGACCCAACTTGCTAAGCACACAGCCTGCTCATGATTAAGGGTCCATATCCTTTATTTGACTCACATAGGTGAAGTACCAAGACTTTTCATGCATCGTTAGGGTCCATGTATCATTTATTAGGTTCCATTGTCATTTTCATTCATTAGAGTTCCAATGTAGTAAATATAATACTTTCACTATTTTCATTATGTAACATATAGCGTCAAGTATCTTTTTTATAAAACTAAAGCATATAGAAACTTATACAGTAGAAATAGCCACATCAAATAATAGCCAACTATTAGTCAACGTTTAGTTGGAACCCTTGATGAAAATATCCTAAGTATCACCTAATGCGGACAACAGTACACTAACACGGATGGGTGATTCAATGCGGGTGAACAACTTTGATGCGGATGTATAGCATCTAATGAGGATGAATAGTGTCAGAAATTTACTAAGTATAAAGGATCCGGGTGTAGGATTCAATACAGATGAATAACTTAATGCAGGTAGTAATCAATGAGGGTAACAATTGATGCGGCCAGTTAAGTCCAATGCGAGCAACAATTAATGTAGATGGCTTAAACATAATGCAGGTAAGTTAAGTCAATGCGAATGGATAAAGGGTTGGTGCAATTGACGATTATTGATGCGGATGGTCAAATGATAAATGCGGTTGAGCAATTCTCATGCGGACGTTATGAGACTCAATGCGGTTGAGCAAGTCCCATGGGTTCAATACAATGCATGTCATGCACATATTTTCAACATTAAATATATCAAAATCGTCCTTTTGCAACATAAAAATCTCACATTTTCATGCGAAATCATAGTTATGATAAATAAATAAATAAAAAAAACTTATCATGTACGTATGCATATCGGCCCCAAAAGTAAGATAAAACCTTTAAATAAGGGGATCTATAACTCATATCTTCAAAGCTTGTCATGCGCACGTAAAGTTTCAAACTTTATGCATAGATGCACATCATAAATATCATACGAGTCTATATCTAGCTTAGATCTATGAAAAAACATGATAAAAATCATACATTTAGCTTGATCTTCAATTTTATCTCTCTAGAAATCGCAAGGCTCTCTCTCTAACTTGAAAGAGTTTTTGGGAGCATGAAAATGGGGGAAGGGTGCGACCCTCCCCTTTTATATGGGTGCATGGACTTATTTTTATTTGTCCACCTTTAACCCCTTGCTTTTAATTATCTTTTTCCAACTTGCGAGTGTTACAATTAGTTAGGAAGCAGAGGTTGCATAAGACATTCTAGTTGTCTGATTATACGGGTACTTCAGGGTTTAAGATATATTTAAAGAATATAATTATGAATCTATTGGAAATAAAGTTTAAAAGACAAAACCATATCATGTTATACTACCTTCGACCTTAACAACAGGTTATAGAACCTCGACCTTACAACAAGTTGTGTAACATCTGCAACACCCTAAATTTTTATAAATATAAAGTCAGGTTCAAAGTTTTCGGGGTAAAAGTGAATAATAATGAAACTTATAGGGCTTGACCGATTAAATGGAATGATTGCCGCCAGATGCACCATTTCCTTTTTTCTTGTAGCCTACGATTTCTAGAATGAGAAAGAAATAAAACTTGCATGTAGAAGGAGAAACAAGAGTTATAGAGAGAGTAATCTAAAAAGAATAAAAAGGTATGAATTTTTTTTATCTTTTATCATGTCTATATGAATGAAAATGAAGCTATGCATGAAATCATGCATAGATGTTATTTAAAAAGAAAAGAAATGATTACAAAGGAAAGAAATGATAAAGTTAGTATCTTGTTATGTTTTTTATACATCTTATGAGATTGATCTTTATTTTTAGGGTTTGCCCATTGTTTTATCTAGGTGATTTTTAGAACCCTAATTTTTTAATGTTTTCTTAATATTTTGAGGTGATATGCATACTTAAGGATGTTTTGATATAAAATATAGGGTTTTAAATGTTAAAGGTCAAATGATACATGTTAGGGTTTTGGCCATGGATATGTGTATGTGCATGCATGTTATATTTTTTATGATAAACTCTAAAATGATGATGTTTTGATTTGATATTTTATGATAAAAGAATAAAAATATGTTCATGTTCGGACAAACGATAACCTAGGTCCCTCTTTAAACCTCTGTAACTAAATGACACCACTCAACCGATTACCTCCTTCATAACTACATGGCCACAATCCTTATCACTAAGGCTCAAAGCCCCATAAGAGACCCAGTACCTTCCAAAGTGTTTAATAGTCCTCATAAGTGGATTTGTGCCTTCGTAAGTGATATAGGGCCTTCACAAGTGACCTTGCACCTCTGCAAACCTTCATGCTTAGAGCCATTCACTTTCCAATAACCTAAAACCTTTGTACGCGGATGTAACCTTCGTAATTGACTAGCCTACCTCCGCAACTGACTATACTTAGTCTTTTGTGGTGTTTAATAGCTTTATAAGGAAGCCTCCTAAACTTTTCTTAAAATCTATATCTGTCACAATCTTCGCATAGGACGATACTTATCCATTTCCCCAATCATCTAAACTATTTGTAAGTGGATATGAGCTCCTTACTAAAATGAACCTCTGTAACAAATTCTACTCCTCATCCCATCTTACTTATGACTATTTCCACATGCCTTCCTCAAAAACCAAGTAAAGTCTCTGCACCTGATGTTGGACCATCGCATCTCACCATGCATATGAGCATTGCTATAAAATGAAATGTCGATCTATGGGTAGGCAACCACAAGTGCATTATATCAAAATAAAATGATAGTATGAGGGCATAGAACCATAGGGGCGTTGTTACAAAATAAAATGTCAGTATATGGGTATAGAATCATATGGGTATTGTTAGGATTATGATATGTTGGTTTATGGGTAGAGAACCACAGAGGCATTGCATTGATATGATATGTCAGTCAGAGTTGAATAGTTTTTACGTCAACCCCACACGATTGACACCCCAAATTAGGGTTGTTTAAAAAGCTAGATGCTCGAAACTCATTCGAAAAACACTCAAAAATATGCTTGTTCAATTTCGACTGGTTGTAAACGAGCCGAGCAGCTTGGTTCGGTTTGTAAATGAGCTGAGCATGGTACGCTTGCTCTATTTTGCTCAAAAAAATTACATTATATATATAATATTTGTTTATTTATTTATTTATGATTTTAACTCAAGTTGAATTACCCATTAATTCTTTAACTTACCCTAGAGTTACTTAAGAGCCCATAAACCTTTACCCCAGAATCATTTACCACATGCCGTTCATTTGCTTTAGGTTCCTCTAATCGCCATCAACTGCAATGACCGATCGACCCTCATCATCTTAGTATTCTTCAAGTCAATTAGCTTCAAGTTTGATTTATAGTTTTGTACTTTATTGAGTTTAAGTTGGAACTCTTAAATGAGTGATAACTCACAGTTTTCTATTACATTATGATCTTAAACTAAGCCATACGGAGCAGAATCGAGTGCTCGGTTATAAACTAAACCGAGTTTGAGCATGAACTTTTTAATCGAATTTGTAAATTCGAACCGAACCGAGATGCTCAGTTTGTAAGCAAACGAGTTCGAGCATACTTGCGTTTGTTTCGTTTCGTTAACAGCCCTACCCCAAATTTATATGCTAGATTATTTAGAAAAACAATGGTCGGTTCGATGACATTTGGTTTCAATGTTTTTCAAAAGACAATACGAGCTAAGGTAAACCCATACACATTTGCTTCTAAAAAACGTGACCAAACGCGAGCCGAAGTGCCGAACCATTCACATGTATCCATGGGTTTGTTACTTTCTGATAAAAGAGAATATGACATTTTCCATTTAACTACAATATTAATACAGTATTAATAGTTAAGATGGTGTTATAATGTTTCAGTAAAATCAATTAAATTAATTGTGTAAGAAGAATTATACCAAATCTAAAATATTTTATAGGTTAAGATGAGCTAGTTTTATCTTTGAATTTAAGAAGCTGGCATACATTTAAAGAATAAGTGACGTGAATTTTTATTTATTTACTTTTAGTGACAAATTCACACCAACTTTAAATATACTCTTATATTTGTATAGCTAATTCATATCAATTTATTACAAACGAGACTTGAAGCCTTAATCTTGATTATAGAAGCACCACCAACTATAATGGTTTTGATGTTGAACCTAACCCGACCATAATTTTTTTTATCTAAAGTAGGAAAAAATAAAACTAACTGTTATACTCACTCATGACGTCATTTTGCACTTATCACTTTCATTAATATCACCATAACTATTTAAAAACACAAGCAACTTCTTTTATAACTAAATTTAGTATATCTTACACGCTTGCATCATAAAATAAATTGCATGAAAAATTGCAAACAATTAGTAAAAGGTTCAGGCAAATAGTGTATCATGACGGTTCTTATCCGGGCATTTTGCAGAGTTAATTCGTTTTTTCCTATTTGATATAAGAAGAATCCATCTCATCTATTCTTCTTATCCACGTCAGCTTAGAAAATTAAGGATAAAAAAGCTTTCAAGTCAGTTTATAAATTTAAAGATAGAAAATCATCTATAGTCTCAAAAGGAATTCCGATGATAAAGTGATGTAATCCCAACTAAAAGATTTTCGGTTCAAATCCTATAAAGTAAAAAGTAAAGTAAAAGTGCAGGTGTAGTGATTTTGTGTAAAATAGAAACTAGAAAGTATGTGTTCTTTATTAAGAAAATATCATTTGCAACTTGATAATCTATAAATATATCAAATTTCACAGCATTAGACAAAGTCGAATGATCTCTCCTTTAATCAAAATTTTCAAAAATACTTGGATGGAACAATTATGAAACTATGTTACTATTTGGTGATTTTTTTCATAAAATCAAAAGATCAAACCAGCAATACATTCTTAACAACCAGCTAACAAACAGCTTATTCTATGACCAATGTTCTGATAAAAGATTTACAGCCCATTTGTGTATTCTTTAAAAAGTTCAGAACAATAACATCACAGGGTTCTAACTACATTAAACAACAAAAAAGAAGAATAAAATTATATCCCAAACCTATTAGGGATGGGTAAACTGCATAAATGGAATGCCCTCAATGAACCTTCAAACATGTGCATAATAGCACGGTTTCTGGTCAAATGAGTATCTACTCGGTTCTGGTTTCTGACCCGTTTACGGATCCGTTAGAGAATCTTTAAATTTCTCTTGTAGAATTCCAAAGATCAAGAAAATGTATGTATCAACCATAATCTTTGCATTGGGGCTTAGTACCTAATCGGGCCATCCAAGTTCCCAGAAGCAAACTGGCAAACCACAGAACAAGTTATCAGCATCAGAATATATATTTTTAACATTTTAATACCAATTTGAAAAAGTCTACACTTTTCACATTTTAATGTTAGTCATGTTGTATGTGATATATTGAATTGTGACTATACAAAGAAAACAAGTGTTTGACCATTGAATCTATCCAGTCAAATAAATTTTGGCGCAATATCATAAAAGCTATATTCGGCCACTATACCACTTTTTGCACCAATCTTGCGTTAAAATATTGACGTTTACCCTTATTAATAAGATGGTGTATGGCAGCCGAAACTTATTTCACTCAATAGCAGCCAGAGGTGTCCATTTCGACCCATTTACTTATGAATGGGTCAATATGGGTCATGGGTTATCCCTACGGGTCAAATATAAAGAATTAACCCTACAAGGCAAACGTGACATATAGGTTGAACAGGTTGAAAGTTGCTTAAAGTGTATTTAAAAATGTACTTCCTAAACATTTTATGTCAATAACTTAGATTGACTTTGTAATTAAATTTAATGCTTAACTATTTTTTTGAAAAAAAGGTGGACCAAAAATACTAGTGGGCCAACCTGATACGCAACAAGGGGCAAAAGAATTTCTCCTTTTCTAGTAACTTCAATAGTTGCTTCAAGTACAAAAAAATAAAATTTACCTGCTGAACAATTGGATTTGTAGATGAAGTGAATTCATGAGTCATTCCTTCCCATACAACCTTTCCTTCATGAAGAAACACCAACCTAAAAACACAATAACATTCAAGATATATCAAGAAACAAGAAACAAATCTTGCAGACTATGTTATTCATTGAGATCATTTAATACTTAACATTTGACATGTTTATCTTATGTTACAAAAGGTCTCTCTTGTTTAAATTGGTTATGATCAAAAATAAATATGCAGACAAATGGTAACCTGTCAACAGCTCTTCTAATGGTACTGTGTTGGTGAGTCACAACCACATAAGATGCAATCTTTCCAGGTTTCCCGAGTGCATCTTTGCCTTTGCAGTGAACAGACCGGATCAAATCTTCAACTACAGTAGATGCAATTGGATCAAGTCCCGCAGTTGGTTCATCATACAAAATCACCTGTTCAAGAATGCAGCACAACAATAAAAATTGCACACGATACATTATAATGCATATTTTGCCACAAAAACATCCGTTCAACAGTTTAAACAAAAAGAAGTCACCAACAGAAACTTGGGATGCTTCAACTTCCACCAGGTTCTTGTTCTTACAGATTACCCAGATATTTTATTTTGAAAGAGCACTCCATGCTGTTGATTTTGTATATGGGTGGCAAAAAGGCAGGTTGGGTAATGGGTTCAGGTTGAAAAGGGCTGATACTATTTCCACATCATTATTATGATTTTATAAATAAAACATGCTAGGTATGATTACAGATCTATAATATTAGTAATAATAATAATCTAATAACTTAATACAATAAATTAAAAGGTTAGATGCACTTAAAACATGGTTTCGAAACCAACGCATGCCTTTGGCCTAGGGGTATTGGCATGTCCCTAAAATCAAGAAGTTGTGGGTTCAGGCATCATTTGAGATTTGGGTGTATTGAAAAGGTGTGTGTGTTATTGCCATTCAGAATAGTGCTTTGGAATACATTTGATCCGTTTTCTTTTTAGCTTAACTTTATAAATTGACCCGTTTGAGTCAAAAACCACCCCATATGGACTCGTTCATATGTAAATGTGTCCAAATTAGCATCTCTAATTCTGTATGATGATGTAGTGAATATAGACTATGTTGCCCCCTAAAAATTGCAAGCTTTTCCTTTCTATAGAAGTTTTCAGATTTACTTATTGTCTCATTTTGATATTTTACAAACAAATTAACAGTTCTACCATTCTGCAAAATTTCTTTTCTTGCCTTCTTGAAGAGTAAGATCAGACGGTTTTATTGGAAAGAGACAATTTCCATGAGTCAACATTTCCAGTTGCTCCAAACCACGTATTAAGAATATTAAGGAACAAAAGGAAAGGGATAAAATGATGTTAAATTTAGTTAACAAAAGAGAAATATTATATATACCTCGGGTTCAATTGTGTTATTTGTGGTATCATATATTATAGATCGTGCTAACGCGACTCTTTTTTTCATTCCTCCAGACAACTCAGAAGGCATCCGATCTTCAACTTTCTGCCAAAAAGATCAACCAATTTTAGAATAAATTAGAGAATATTCAATAGTTAGCTAACAGAAAAAATTGTGCAATATCATATAGTCAATTAATGAATCAAATCATAGTAGATTAGTTGTCAATTCAAGAATATAACACAGAAAAGAAGCACTCTGGTGATCGTATAAACCAATAAAAACTTGTGCTTATTGGGTTTTGCCCCACAAGTTGTCTTAAACAATTTCATCAGAAAGAAGCAAAATAAGATCATTCTATCAATGTGTATACTAATAAGTTCTATCTTCTAGATTAAAAGGTCTCACTTCACGGTTTTTTTAAGCAGATTGCCTTTTAACTCACCTTTAAGCCAACTGCAGCCAATGTTTCTGCAACAAGTTCTTTAATTTTATCCTCGGGCATTCTTGAATGCTCATACCTATGTAATACAAGGAATAAATTACAAATAAGAAACGAGAAACAATAGAAAAATAGTTTTACTAGCACAAGGAACTCACAAAAGGAAACCAACATTCTCCCGAACCGTTAAAGAATCGAAAAGTGCTGCACTTTGAAATACCTGATTATTGATTTAATAATAACATTATTATTCATTACCGATAAAAATACCCCAAAAAAGATCTTTACAAAATTGTTGAGAAGGCGGATGACACCTCACCAGACCAATTCGAAGACCAGACATATCATCATCACTTATTAATCCATGTCTTCTTCGTCCTCTAATGTAAACTTCCCCCTGCTCGAATGCAAAACCAGCTTATAATTAAAAATCAGCACAACTGGATGACTATTTTAAAAGTTTAAACACCTTATCTGGAGTAAGGAGCCCTGCAATGATCTTCAAAATGGTAGATTTTCCGGTGCCCGAAGGCCCAATTATTCCAACTGCTTCTCCATACTTGATCTAAAAACAAGTTATACCACAAAGTAATACAATAGTTAAGATTTTAAAAAACATACAAAAGTACTAGTAATCCATGTATCGTCTTAGAGATCTGTGATTCTTCCTGAAATTTATGCAGGAAATTTAAGCCTTTACCTTAAGATTTACCCCTCTTAAGATGTGTTTCTCCCCAAATGACTTGTAAACATCTTTGCACTCTATAAGCACATCTGTCTCCTCTGAATCTTCTGTAAACAAATTCAAAGAAGAGTCCTATCACAAACAAACAAAAAAGTTACCATTTTGCATCTAAAAAGCCCCAATTTCCCTATAAACAAAATAATATCAGTTTCTTTTAGAATAGCTAACTCACACACCCTCCACACCTACTCCAAATCTACACCAATGTCCACCATGGTACTAGAACCCTCAAGGCCTCAACTACTTGAGCAGGAACACTTTACTGAACACCTTGATACCACTAGGCTACCAAAGCTTTGGTAAACAATAAAATCAAACTCCTTCATTCCACATAACAGCACTAATTAATCAACAAGCAGAAATCAGCTACATCACTAATATCAGCATAAGACCATAGAGTGATCAACTATGGCTGTAATCAATTTGTAAATATATTCTGGCAACCTCAAATTTGGAATGGCAATAAGCACTGAATTATCACCAAAATATCTATATGAATCACAGAATAAAACATACAATAAACTAGAACTAACAATTATACATCTATATAAACACAGGCAAAAGATCACGAATTTTTCCCAAAAAATTGGAACACACAAACACACACATAAGAGAATTGGGGGTTCATACTTGCAATTTCGAGGGACGGAATTCATCAGCAGGCTTTAAGTTCTGCGGAGCTATACTACAACAAGAGGGTCTCCTTGAATTAACAATCTTTTTATCAGATTTACAGTGCCCATATGAGGGATAACACACATTCCGCCGATTTAGAGTGAAAACAGATGAACCCAACAATGAAGTCATGTTTTACGAGAATTTGGGGGAAATCAAATGAGCTCAAATCGACGAAATTGGAGGGTGACCCAGATGAAATTGGGACTCAGAAATCATGGGAAATTACTAAATTAGTCGGTGTGACTGCAAATCAAAGAAAGGGATAAAGAGAATGGGGAGTTTAGATCTTCGAATATTCTTGAGTTCAGATGGTTTGTTGGTTAAAGTTGGAAAATCGGAAGAAAGGATGATGCGACGAAGGTGTGTGTATACACACTATTCGTCCAACAACAGTCTTCCTAGTTTAGAATGTGATGTGAGTTGTAACGATCATCATGATATCCTCTTTACATTGGAAGAGGAAGCCGTTTGTTACTGTAATGTTCAATTTTTGTTAAGCACTTTATACAACTTTTGTTATTGTTATTTGTTTAGTTAAAATATTAAATGTTTTATCAAAGCATTATTTAAATCAAATGTAATAGTTAATTAGTGTTTGGAGGTGTATTGATACAATTATATAAAAAAAATTGTGTTTCGCGTTCGTTAATAGCTTAAAGTCTTATGGGTTTGAAGTTTTTTTAACTATCTTATAATGGTGTTTAAAGCTTCATTTGTATCAATGTCATCATATTTGACGCTCCTAAAATGTCCATTACATCCGGTTTAAATTATATCTATATTTTATAGTTTTTGAATCTCAAACTTCTGTAATGATAGAATGTAGATGTTATATTGGAACAATTTAATTATCTAGTTGGATCAGTATAACATTAGAGTTAAATTGATATTTTCTTAAACAGATAAATGCTAATTTTAAAAGTTGATTAAGTTAGCTTTTTTGTTAATATAGCTATAAAAAAAACTTCATATAATAATCAAGTTTTGTTGTGTGTTTCATTAAAATCACATATAGTCCCAAGAGACTTTGAAGCTAAATATATAGTCCTACGATTGACTATTAGACCCATTAGTACTATGATCTCCTACCTACTGCTAGCATGACTCCATCACATAAAGAAGATGAAACAAACAATAATGAATGAAACAACACAAGGAAACTACTAACTCCTATGTGGTATTGTCTTCTTGGCTTACATGCTGTGCATGGAAATGGAAACATACACATAAGGCTGTAAACGAGCCGAGCCAGAATGGGCTCGAGCTCAAGCTCGAAGCTTATCGAGCCGGCTCGGCTCGGCTCGGCTCGAAAATTTTAACGAGCTGAAAACTCCGGCTCGAGTTCGGCTCGTGAAAAGCTCGAGCCAGCTCGTGGCTCGTTCGAGCCGGCTCGATTTAATTTTTTTTTTTATTTTTTCACATTAATTTATATGAAAACACAAAAAATATATATTAGGGCTTTTGAGTTTTGTTGGTTACTCCGTACTTAGGGGAACAATATATAATTATTTTGAATATAAACAATTTACTATCAAGTTATATATGCTTTTAAACAAAATACTTAATGTTTCTAAAAATAATACATTTTTATTTTAAGAAAACCTTTTTAAAATCCTAATATAAAAATTATAATCATAATAATAGTAGTAGTAGTAATAATAATTATTATTATTATACTATATATATATATATATTATATGCACCTAGTCACGAGCCGAGCCAACGAACCGAGCCACGAGCCGAGCTCAAACCGAGCTAACCCTGGCTCGAGTTCGGCTCGTTTAGAATTCGAGCCGAGCCGAGCCGGCTCGATTAGATACGAGCTTTTTTCGAACCGAGCTTTTTTCGAGCTTTTCTCGAGCGAACTTCGAGCCGCGAACTTTTTGTACAGCCCTACGTACACATTGATCGATAGTAATTTATGTTAATAATTAAACAAATAGTGCTTCTAACTTTCACCATAGATGCAAAAACAATTACATTAAATGAAAAACTTAATAGGTATGCTTTTTACGACATAGTGCAATTCCTTTTCAATTATGTGACATTTATTTTTTCATTTATTTTCTTGTTATGTTTACATCATTAGGAGGTCATGTGTGGTTACTTTCATGTTAGAAAACTATTGACACTGATAACGAGATTAGACAATAAGAGTGAAACTAGTCATGTTTTTATTCAAGTGTTATTCAAGTAACAGATAGATTTTGCATTAGAAATATACCACCGACCAATAAATTATACATCATCAATTAGAAAAGCAAATTCCATGAAATTTACTGTCATTATCATGATGGTATATAGGGCCTCCATGACTATCACAAAGAATAACAAGGTTAAGAGATCGTCTTGCCTCACCCCTTGTGAACACTAAAACTCAAGGGTGGAGGACTTGTTGATAGAAATGAACATGCGAGGTGCCTTAAGACAACCGTTTACCCATGAGCACCAATGTGGGAGGAAACCCGGGCATTTGGTTTATTATTGTTAATAAAAAAAATTATAATCTAATGTGTCAATGGTATTTTCGATGTCCACTTTAAAGAAAAGGGTTTCGTTTTTCAGTTTTTTGCACCAATATTGGATTTCATTGGCAATCAGTGCCCTGTCAAGAATATTCCTTCTTGAAACGAAAGTCATTTGATTTTCCAATTTCCAACACCACTTATCTAATACGTCGCTCCATTATGTTGACTAAGCACGTTGACACCACATTGGGATCACCCTAACTAGACTTATCGGTTGGTGGTCCTTTGGGGTTTGACAATCGTTAATTTATGGAATAAAGGTTGTGAAATATGAATCAACCTTTATATATTATACACTCCAGGTAGATTTATGCATGACGGTCCTAAAGCCCTCCATCAACACATGCCAATATTTTTATTGAAGGAAGCAAATGTGAACCCATCTCTACTCGTTGCTAATATTTTATTGAATGAAGGATTATTAAGAATAGGTCTAGTATTGGGGGGCTCTATGAATAGGTCTTTGAAGGGCAGCAATCATGGGGTGTTATTAGCTCATGGATCAAACCCCCCCCCCCCCCCCAACACACACACACACACAATCGCATTCTCATTTAAAGGCCTTTATAGAAATCCTGAAAACGAATAGGTGGGCCCGATTAAGATAACACATATTCTTCAAAGTAGTGTCGCACATTTGCCGTTAAAAAAAAAAAAAAAAGAAATCCTGAAAACAATTGATGGTGGAAATGAAAAAATGAAAATTATTCAAACAATAGTATTCATTATAATTTAAAGTGTTCAAAAACACATAATTGAGGTACTTTATAAACAGAAGCAACCCTTCAATCGTGGGTATCATAGGAGTAATCAAGTCCATTTTCTTCATATGAATAAAGAAGAGGGACAAGTGAACGGTTTGAAACGAAAAAATGAGTGTTTTTTAAGCTGTACTATGTAATGTTACCTTTTTTCTAATTGGTGTTTGTATATCTGAGTACCAGCCACTTGCTACTCCAGTAGTCCTCTATTTTAGTATCTTTTGCTTGAAAAATAACAATAATAGATAGATGGTAATTTCAATTATTAAAATCTGTCTGTATATGCTTTTATTGTTGAAGAATTTTTAAACATATTTTTTTAAACAATTAACTAGATTAGTGACGGATTAATAATCCATCTTAATTTAAGATGTTGATGAAAACCGTCTTAATTAAGATGTCGATGAAAATAAAATTAGTGGTCATATAAAGTTTGTTTAAGATGAAAATTAATGGGTTTTAAGATGAAAACCATCTTAATTAATGGTCATATAAATCGACGTCCTCCTACACGCTTCGTATAGTATCATACGTGACGTATAGTATCGAAGACACTGAAAACAAAAAAAATTCAGGGGGAACTGTCAGAGGACTATACGTCCCATATAGCCTTATGTGACTCCATATACGATACATATAGGGCTATACGAAACGTATAACAAATTTTAACATTGACAACGAGAAAAAATTCAGAGGACTATCAGTGTTGCTACATCTGATTCTGGGTCGGGCATTATCGTCGGATATGGCTGAGCCTAGCCTCCGTGATTCATCCCCGAGCTCGAAACCTTGCTGTAACGACAAAGAAAATCTACGTTAGAGGGCCCGGGGGGTGTAACCCCGAGGGCACTCCGACGCTCAAATCAGTACCAAGTATAGCATGGTCAAGCATAGAATATATATTGAGACAAATGAATAGACAAGTATAGGAGATGAGTGATTAGAGATAGTCTTGTAAATATCACATGGAGGAAGTCCAGCAGAGATGGTAGAAAAAAAAAAGAATGAGCTAGCATTGTGGAGGGAGAAGAGATGAGATGCCAAGTGTGGGTGGTATCACAGGTAAATGGAATGCCCTCAAGCTGTTGTGTGATCTTGTATTTATAGTGAGAACTTCATCCTCTTGCGATTCTGCTCCTTCCATCTTGGGCAGGTTTATCTTTGTGGGTTTCCTCAATTTACCTTGGTTCCTAAGGGGTTTCCTTTTTCATATAACAGGTTGACATCTGGCAAAGCATCTTTCAGCCTTTTACAACTATATATAGCTATAGCAAGATAGGTAAGTGTTGACATTCCCTTATTGTGATAAAAGGAAAAGATTATGCTTTGTAAAGTTAACTCTGACATTTACTTTTTGGTGGAGCTTTCTATCGTGCCAAGGTGTTCTTGTCACGACACCTCTTTTGTACTTATCCGAGCTTGTTGATGATAAGAATGGTGTCATTCGTATCGTGTGGAACTTTCTTGCTAATGGCAAGGCTGGCTTTATACCCAAGGACCCAGGCGCTACTCTTTCCTTATGCTGCTGTCTTTATCATATGACCTTGGCAAGGATGTCACTTTATATTCCTTGCCAACTTCATGGCAGGTATAAACGTACCTACATCATCAGTCAGAAAGATTATAAGCCTTGTAGAAGACTATATGACCATTTATACACGACTCGTATAAAAATCTAAAGTGTTTGATATAAAAATCTGGGGTATCAGGTATTGATTTATAATAAAGGTGTTTATTTGTAAACCTGATCTCATTCATCTGTCTCGGTTTTCTCCAAAAGTCCCCTATTCCTCTCCCCTCTCTCTGCTTTTTCTTCTGTCTTTATAGAATCCTGAGCCCTTTGAATTAATTGTCTCTCTTACAATTTCCCCCCTTCATCTTCTTCATCCTTGTGTCTGTTTGTGTGTGTGAGAGAAAGTGTTTGCAATGTAACGTGACCTTCACCAAAGAATGCAAAAGGATCCTAATCAACGTTTAAAAAGTTAAAAAACTGAAGCTTTTTGGCTTCTTCTGCTTTGAAATTTTTGTTTTTTTTTTTGAAAAAATCTACAAGATTTCACTCGTTTCATGCTTCTCTCTCTCTTAACTTTACCATTTTTGTTAGATAACTGAAACAAAAATCTTGTTTTTCGACATGGGTTTCCACAAGATCTGATTTTCTTGTTTTTAATCTCATTTGTGTAGATTCATGGTGTGGATCTTGTGGCTTTTGGGTTCAGATCTTGTGATTTGATGCAGCTTTCTTGATTTCTACCCTTTTTTTCAAGAATTCACAGTTGCATGTGGGATGATGTTCTTTACATCGTTTCGCAATTGAAATCTCCATTGTGTTTCTTGAATTTTGGTCTTTTTTAAGTGGATTTTTCTAGGGTTCTGATAACAGGCTCATTTCCCCAATATGCAATAGCTTTGATCTAATCAATTTCGCTTGTTTTCATGCTGTTGTCAATCGAATTCAACCTTTGAGAACTGTAATCTCACAATGTTGAAGCAGCTTCTTGGCAAGCTTCCCAGAAGATCAATCAAGTCTGAATCTTTTGAAGATCCTTCAAATGATCCCATCAATGATGGCATTCAAAGAACCACAAGCTTAAACAGTGCATCACCAAGACCAAATGCACCCAAAAGAACATCATCAGCTGTGTTTCCATCAAGTGTCATAGCTGGAATTGAACCCCTTTTACCCTTCAAAGATGCACCAGCTTCTGAAAAGATGTCACTTTTCATCAGTAAGTTAAGTCTTTGCTGTATGGTTTTTGATTTCAGTGATCCTAGTAAGAACACACTTGAAAAAGATCTTAAACGATCGACATTACTCGAGCTTCTTGATTTTGTTGCATCTGGACCTCCTAGATTCTCTGAGCCTGCAATATTATCACTATGTAAAATGTGTTCTGTTAATCTGTTTAGAGTGTTTCCCCCGAGTTATCGATCTGCAAGAGGTAACAGTGGAGGGGAGAATGATGATGATGAGCCCTCGTTTGATCCCGCGTGGCCTCATTTACAAATTGTTTATGATATATTGCTCAAATTTGTAACATCATCCTCAGTTGAAGCAAAAGTTGCAAAGAAGTACATAAATCATTCGTTCATATTAAGAATGCTTGATTTGTTTGAAACTGAAGATCCTAGAGAACGCGAGTGTTTAAAGGCGATAATGCATAGAATCTATGGCAAATTCATGGTGCATAGACCCTTTATTCGAAAGAGCATAAGTAACATATTCTATAGGTTTGTTTTTGAAACCGATCGACACAATGGGATAGCAGAGTTGTTGGAAATATTTGGGAGTGTGATTACTGGATTTGCATTGCCTTTGAAGGAAGAACACAAGATCTTTCTTTGGAGGGCATTGATTCCACTTCATAAACCGAAAAGTTTAGGGGTGTATTTTCAGCAATTGTCTTATTGTGTAACACAGTTTATAGAAAAGGATCCGAAGCTAGCTAGCACGGTGATTCGTGGGTTGTTGAAATACTGGCCGATTACTAACAGTCAGAAGGAAGTGATGTTTTTGGGAGAAGTTGAAGAAATTCTGGAAACAATTAACATGGCTGAGTTCCAAAGAGTCATGGTTCCTTTGTTTTGGCGAATCGGATGCTGCATCAACAGTTCACATTTTCAGGTATAAACAACTTTTAGTTTTGATTATTGGTAATATTTATTAAGGTCTGTTTTGTGAACCGAAGGCCGTAGACTTCTGCTTCACATTGCCTTTAGAGACTTATAAATGGGTTGATATGGGTTATGTTTTATATAGTGTCAAATGGGTTAAGCTATAAGTTTTAACTAAAAAGAAAATGGGGTGACAACCCCTCCTTCTAGCTAGAGATATCATTTTCCACACCTTTTTACCTGTAAATTGGTTGCTTTGTGTTGTGTTTAACTAAAATGGGTCAAATTTGCAAAAGTTGAAAGATTTTAATACAAAAGAAAAGGATCTAATACGGTCAAACAAGTCAAATTCGTCTAAAGCATATTCAAACGCAGAGATCTCCAAAATTGCTTTATACAAAACAGATTTGTTTATTTTTGTAATAATACTTTTTGAATGTAGTCATTTAAAAGGGGTAAGTTCTGTGGGTCACCACTCACCAAAAGACCATTGGCTTTGGCATCCAGTTGTGTATCTAAGGTGTTTTGATGGTTTGAGTCTTGCTTGAGACGGTGCCGAGGTCTGTCTTGCCCAGCTCGTTTTGACCAGCTCAGAAAAGTCATATGGTCTGAGCTCAACCTGTTTTGAACCATTACTCAACCACCCATTGCATCACCTCTATGGTTCAATGACTGCAAATCCAATGAACATAGTGCACCATGGTTGCTTGCCCTCAAGATCACTGCTTTCTGTTATGAGTACAATTTAATGATTCAATATTAGGAGTCAGTGCACAAGTATGTAACTTTACCAAATTAAGATGTCAGGCACATTACATGATGGAGATTGCTGTATTTGGAAACAATTGACTTTTCAAAGTATTTATTTGGCTTGGTCCTGCAAACAAATCATCATTCTTTTGAATATGCAAAAACTACAACTCTACTTATTACAATTTACAACACATGAAAATTGTAGTGATTGCTCTTTTGTACAATTAAGGACTTTCAAGTATGATTGCTCTTTTGTACCCGACCCAACTCGTCTGTTTTTTTCAGGCTTAATAATCGTCCAATTTGCAAATTGTAGTGATTATTTTACAGCCTTTGCTGAAACAAAGCTTATCTATGGACTATGCATATACCCTTTTATGATTTGTCAATGAAGATGTTAACTTGACAAATCTTTACGATTTCAGGTTGCAGAAAGGGCGCTGCTTTTATGGAATAACGACCAAATCTTCAATCTAATCGCTCACAACCGACAAGTGATACTACCCATCATCTTTCCAGCACTTGAAACCAATGTGCAGAACCATTGGAATCAATCAGTTCTTAACTTAACACTCAATGTGAGAAATGTGTTCACAGAGATGGATAACATGTTGTTTCTTGCCTGCCATGCCCATTTCTTGGAGGAACAAGAGAAACAGAGTTCTGCAACTGAGAAGAGGAAGGAGGCGTGGGATCGCCTCGAGAACGCTGCAAGTCTTCGACCGATATCCGGGAATACTACAGCTGTTCTGGTAATGATGCCATAACAAAATTAACTTTTTTCAAGTATGCACCTTGTTTTGTAAGTGGCAGATGTTGTAACTTTTTAATTTTTTTGAGTCACTTTTGTAATATCAGTTCTATCATGGAAAGTATTGTACTCATGGATTATGGAAATTAAATTAACACCCTTTTGTCCATTTTTATTTCATGAGGACACTACAATTCTCTAAATTTATAATTTTAACCCTTTAAACTTCTTATATACGCAAAAGCAGCCCTTCATTTACTCTTGGCTGCATCAAAGGCTTTGTACTGCTAGATATATGAGGTTATAGAAACTGTAGATGGAAGTTTGGTATGTTTACCCAGGGCCGGCTCAACCATTTTAGTGGCTTAAGGCGTGGTTAATTTTGAAGGTCTTTTTCTTAAGTTTTTAATAAAAACCCTCCTTCTTTATCCGGGCTTGGGACCGGCAAAAATAAACTAAATAGCTTATATTTTGCGGAGTTAAAATTTTTTTTTAATCTACTTTTTATATATTTAAAAAACATGCGAAACATTTATATAAAGCTTATTTTTCTAGTTTTTTTTTGAAGCAAACTCTTTAATCAAATATTCATACTTAATCTCATAAGATAAATCTTTTTCAATTGACAAAGCCTAGTCTGGCCCAAAACAGAACAGTTAGCCCAAAACGTAGTAGCTAGCCCAAAACTGTAATTACCATAGCCCAAACACTGAAAAAACTTAAGACCCTCAACATGTGAAGTACTTAGGCCATCGCCTGACCCAATAACCTTATTGGGCCGGCCCTGTGTTTACCAAGTTAGATCTTTACATTATAAGGTTGGTTTTTGGTGGGCTTTAGATTGCCGTTGCCCGTTGGTAGCAGTCTTGCAGAGGCCAGATGAGGCCATTGGTCGAGCACACCCGACTACAATATTGATATGTTGATGTTGTGGTGGTGTGGTACGGTTAAGGTCATAGGTCGAGTACACCCGACTACAGATATATATGTAGCATTTGATCTTTAATTAACAAGATTACTTTGAAGTGAAATAGTATTAAAGATTGATAAACAAGTGGTTAATGCTGTGATGAAAGTCCAGGGACTAATTGGTAATTTCTGCATTCTTTTATTAAAGTGGAGACTGGAGACTTAAAGTTTGTTGGTGCTCGTAACGTTTTTTAACACTTCACGGGGTTGATTGTAACATTTTCAAAGAGCTGAAGTTATGTGGATTTTGTAGCTCGAGTTCTCTCAGATTACTCAATCTTTTTCATATGTTTTAATTGTGTTAGTTTTGTCTTCTAACCTAAGTCAATTTCATGATTTAGAGAGTGATTGAATAAGAATTGGTTCAAAGTATTTGTGTTCTTCGTGTGTTGTTTGATTTGATATTGTTATATCATTAACAGTTAGTATCAGAGCCTTGTTGCTCGGTTCAGTTACAAAGAAGGTGATCTCAGTCTTTAATCAAATTACAGAATGATGTCAACTGAGCTTGATTTGGAAAAGTTTGATGGAAAAAACGATTTCAGTTTATGGAGATTGAAGATGCGAGCATTGTTGATCCATCAAGGGGTGGTTGAGGATCTTGCCGATGAAGCTAGGTTACCGAAAGGCCTATTATAAAAAAGAAAAAGAATGATATACTTGAGAAGGCCCACAATGCTAAGAAGACTATTGAAGATCATGTTGATGAATTTAACAAACTAGTATTAGATCTTGAAAACATTAGAGATAGAGTTAGAAGAGAAGGATCAGACCATAATCTTTTTGACATCTCTACCATCTACCTATGAACATTTTGTTGATACATTATTGTATGACAGAGATACTCTCACCAAAATAGTACTGGATGTTATAAATTCAAAGGAAGTAAAGAAAATATTTGATCATAGTGAAGTAGGTAGAAAGGGGCTAAGTGCTAACAATAGGAGCCCAGAAGATCTACAAGATTAAAGTCTAAATTCACTAAAAGGTGTTTTATTTGCAATTCAAAGAAAACACTTTATAAGAGATTCTCCATAATGGAAAAAGAAAGGGTCATGCAAGGGGCTCTAAAGCACAAGGTAATTAACATGCACACGATGATTCATTATAAGAGTATGATAGTGTTGATGTGATGGTTGTTACCAAAGGTATGTTTAGTTAAGACTAGATTATGGATTCTGGCTGTTCCTACCATATAACACTAAATAAACGGTTATTTAGTGAACTGAAATTGGAAGATTTTGATGAAGTCAAATTAGGTGATGACAGGCCATGTTAGATTCTTGGACATAGTACTGTTGCATTCAAACTTGATAATAGAGTTGATTAAAACCTTAAACAAGTCAGGTACATTCTTGATTTAAAAAGCGAAAGCATTTGTTATTGATTATAGATGATTACTAAAGAAGAGTTTGTGTATATGTATTAAAACATAATAATGGAACTTTCAGTAAGTTTAAAGAACGAAAAGTATTAGTTGAAAACCAAATCGAGAGAAAGGTTAAGAAGTTGAGAACTAATAATCGTCTTAAATTTTGCAAAGGTTTGTTCAATCAGTATTGCAAAGGAATGGGAACACTTAACTCTTGTTGGAACCCCTCAACATAACGAGTTGCTAGAAAGGATGAATGGGACTTTTTCTAAATAAGGCAAGATGTATGTGTGCTTTTGGGCAGAAGCAGTGACAACCTCATAGCATAGTTTTTTTAACGGTTTTATGTTCCTAAAGCAATATGATGTTCCATTCTTTTTAAATATAATGTTTTGGATGTTATAAATAATGCCTAAATTTTTTTTTTTTTGTTGGATTTTAATAATCCCTACTTTCATTTATTGGACGGGATTAATTCCAACTCAAAAAATGTTTACAAACACTCTCAACTTTGAGATTATTTTTTTTCAACAATCCCTAACTTACTGAGAGTTAACACCGTTAGTTTTTTTTAGAACATGAACTGTTTTTATGACAAAAAAGCTGCATATTTTATATTGTAAGTGTGTTTGTTTTAAAAGTAAATAACAGGAGTAATAAGTTAAGAGTAAAATAAGTTCAGAGTAAAAGTAAAAGAATATATTAATTCGCATTTATTTTACATGGGTTTGTTAATTGACAAAAAAACAAAATAAAATAACTGAAGGACTCATCTACTATTCTTTTATTAGAAAGTGTTAATTTACTTGAAAACAAGAGGTGGATGCATGCAATTGTTATAATACTGTCATAATTTTTTGAACGGCCCTCACATGATTATATGAATATTATTTTCTTTTCTATATCATTATCTGTTTTTTCCTCTATTGATTTATGTTGCCTTGGCCGGACTTATAAATGATAAGGCTTATTTTTTATATATTAATTATCTGATCATTATATGTTTATTAAAACAGTCATTAACCTTTACTCCTAAATTATCAACCTGATTATTACTTATGTTTCAATGACTAGAAAAATCAATCGCACAACAAGGTATCTAACAATATTCATGTCAAGTAACGCAAAAAGTGATGGTATTTTTCCAAGTATGTCCTATCAAGCAAAAAAAAAACATATAGTCATTTTACGTCAATGTCTAGTCATCACAAAAGTAACAGTACTTTTACCGTTTATGTCAACTTGACTAAGTTTTATACAAAAATAATCCATACGTCCGCTACTAGTTAAATTTCTTATATTAAAATTTTTGTAACAACAATATTTACAAACTTTAGAAAATAATATTAATAACCATCACAATAACATATTTAACTTTTAGATAGCATTTGATACGCAGAAATAAAAAACGGAATAAAATGAACCATTAATAATTAATAAAAAATACATTTTTGACTGATAAAAATAATAAAATAAACCATCACAACAGCATATTTTAACTCTTAAAATTTTCCCCTTATTCATGGTCAATCAACAAGTCAACAACCACCTCTTTCTCTCTCTCTCTTGTATAAATAAATGGCCACCTTTTGCCATTATAACTCATAATACTCATATCATCATCTTTTACTCGAACAAACCCACCGGAAATCAAACCAGAAGATCATACGATACGATGAACTGGTTTCCGATCGCCATCGCCATCGTTCTCACTTCATCCGCCACCGCTGAACAACCGGACAACGCCCTCTTCCAGTGGCCATCATTCACCAACAACCACCACGGCTCCGCCAGTATCATCAAGAAAGTTCAGTGCAGCACTTCTATTCATAACGTCTACTCGTGTCTCCGATCATCTCTCGTGAAGTTTCCGACCCACCACCACGATATCCTCCATGGTGCCACCGACTGCTGCACCGCCATAGCTGATTTTCGTAGCAGATGCAGTGGTTTTGGTGTTGGAAAACTTGAGCCTTTTATTTTTCCGGCTATGCTTTTTAAACAGTGTTCCGCCGGTGATCCACCGGCTCCGGCGTCGGCGCCGGAGGCAGCGGCCCGACCGGCTGCTGATAGTGAAGTGTAATTAATTGAACTACTTGAAATGATATAAAATATATATATATATATGGGAGTTGATAAATAATTTGTGGATTCACATTATAATATATAAAACATGATTAATTTTTACATGAATTGTAATTGTTATATGAGAAAATTATTTACATGTAATTTATGAAGTATTTTATTTTATTTTAAATAACTTTATATTACTCAAATAATAATTTATGTTCAATTTTAACTAATTCATGTTATATTCATATTAATACTGCCATTTTCCGCTCCAAAAGCAATAAGTGGGTTGCATGTCTGATGGAGAGGAGAGAGAAAGAGAAAGATGCGAGTAAAGACGACCCTCATAAAAAATTATAAGAGAATGAAAGATGTGCAACGCTAGATAAAATTCTTTTAAGTGAAAAAGAAAAGATGTAACGAGACGACCGGAGGAGGGAGAGAGGAGAGAAGGGTCATGTGGGAAAGATGGCGTTCATAGACATGCGGTGATGAAAATGGTCTTAGTATTATGATAAATGTCATCATATCACATAAATGTATTTAGTTATAGTAGCCAGTAATGATATATGATCACACATGACAGGATAAATTAGAAAAGATTTTCTAGTGAGGTCAAACCGGAAGGGTTGAAAAAATGGGCCATTAAATGTGTCAAAATAATAATGTTTTAAAAGTTATTGGTGGAATTAAGTTTTTAAGAGGAACTACAATTTAAACTCTCGCGCGTTGTCGTGGGGTTATTTTGTAACATAGTGATTATTTTTCTTGTCTAAGATTCTGATCTTCTTTATCCTCTTTCATCATGGTTGGTAAACACTAATCGGCCTAAGCATTCAAGTGTAATCAACGTAAATTGAACTATTAAAAGGAACGAAAAAATTTTAGAAAAGGATAAAATTAACAAAAAATTTAGTTTTCTAAATAGAAAAAAGGTTAGAAAAAAATTAAGAAGAAACAATGAACTGATCAAAGAAAAGGAGTAGGGGTCGAACCCGGATGATTTCCTTCACCCCTAACACCCTAACCAACTCCTTTAAGCTTCATATTAATAAAACTTTTGACAACTAATGTTTATTAAATTAAAATAAATCAAATTGAAAAATTAACAAATTAAGTAACGATTTGGTCACCCATTAATCTTAGAAATTTCAAATCATATTATGTTTAATCTAAGTGATTACAATCTTTTTGTCTGGTAAATAAATATGATCTTTTATTATTCAACATAAGTTGGGTAATAGGGTGTGATTATCTTTAGCCCGTACACAATTAAATATTTCATAAAGTTGAAGATGCCCTCTCTACTTCTCATTTGTTCTTTTCTTTTTTTTATTTAGAAGTTGAGGAGACATTAATATCATCGTCTCTTTCATCTCTCTCAATAGCTACCCACACGATCCAGATCTGATCATCGCAAGCCAACCTTCATCCTCTACCACCACCGCATACAAATCCGACTTTCAAGCTGCCATCTCCTCTGGCCTAATCCATCATCATCGTCACTTCGGTTGGGAGTTGTACATCATAACCCTAGATATGGTCAAACCATCCATCTTCTTGTCCTTTCTTTTCATTTTTTTTAAAACATCGGTGGTGGTGGTGCTGTTGGAAACTACGATCGTCATTGCCGGAAGGCAAGCCAGGGGTCCTCCGTCAAGCGCTTTCTCTCTCTCTCTCTCTCTAACAAATCGTACGCGAAAGACTCTATCTCTAATGGTAGGGGCTATTCTGCAAATAAATAAACTTTGGTGGCCCATAAGCAAACTCACAAAAGGTGACTGAAGTCACCGACCAAATGTTTTAATACATATTATAATTGCTAATACAACTACAAAAATATAATACTTTAGTTGTAGAATGTATGAAGAAGTTAAATTAAAACTTAAATTTCTATAAAATATATATCGGTCAATTCTTGTAAGAAATTTTGGTATTACTTTAAATGTTACAGTAACTAGGAATAACAAGTATCCTTTTCAACCCTCAACTTCGTAACATCATTTACACACACACACCACTACACCCAAGACAACCTTTGATTTTAATTTATCATTTCTAAATATTGAAATTATTATGTTGTTTCAAGTGTAGGGGTGTCAATTTTACCTGAACCCAAATACTTAACCCGATTAAACTCTATCCGAACCCGATTAAGGCATAACCCAAAAAAAACAAACCCGATTACAAATCAAACCCGAACCCGGGATTCTTATTTTAGTCAGTCTTTGGGTTGCGTTTTGACAATTTCGATTGACCCGAATTGAATAACCAGTATATCATATCGTCATAATTGATAATCCATATGCTATTTTCTAGGATATTAATCGACGCCATCTGTTTTTGACTTTTTATAAACTCGATCATAGGATATCAATCGATGCCATCTGTTTTTGACTTTTATGAACTCGATCAATCCCTCATTCACTTAATATTTAATCGATGACACAAGTCTTAAACTCAATCATTCAATTACTCCATCTTTATACTAAACCATTTAAAAGGATTACAAACAAGGTATAATAATTCCATACTCGAGTATTTTCATGTATCTGTTTAAACAATATTGTTTGCTACTCCTTGTACGTCCGAGCATAATAATATAAAGGTAACATGCTTTATAGGACTACTAATGTTTTATTACTTTACTTTTATTCGAGCAATAATAGTTATAATGTTTAGTTGTGTTAAGCATATGTTCGAGTAACATGTGAATGTACAGGTTGATTATAGTTTTCTTTAACTATGATTACCAAACCTGCTTGTGAACGGATGTCAAATCCGATTACTAAAATTGAAACACTTTCAAATATTTTGTCTTTGATTTTTAAATTTACAAGTGAAACAACCAAATCACCGATTAATCCAACCCGAATAAACCCGAAAACTGATTAAATCTAGTTTTTGTTTGGTATTCAGGTTGATTTTCCACATCTAAAAACCCGAGAAATCCAAAACCCGATTAAAAAACTCGAACGATACCCCTAGTTTCAACTGAGTTAATATACTGAAATCTTTCTAATATAATAAAATAGTATCTAAAGAAGACACGTGACAAGTTTATATTATTTTTCACCAAAATTTTTCCGTTTCTCTCTATTATTAAATATTTACATTAATCACTAATAATATTATTTAATTCTTTATAGATCTAAATTAGTTTTATAAATAAATTAAAAAAGAGATCTTTTTAGTAATGTTATTTCTAAATAAAATAATTTTTATAAAATAAAAACTTTTTTAAAACATCAAACTTTTTTTACAATATGAAATAAAATATTTTTAAAACTAGTGTTTTTAAAAAGTAAAATTTTTATAAATCAAAATAATTAAAATCGGGAGTTATAATAAGATTTCAAAATATAATTTTTAAATAATTTGTTTTGAACAAAATGTTTAGTTTTTTGAAAAAAATAAAAACAAAAAGTTTAAAATTTTGATATATTATTTTAATATATCATTTTATAGTTAATAAATATTCATTCTATTTAATATTTTATATATATTCAACACGTGTAATACACGGCTTACTAAAAATCGTATAAAATAATAATAAAGTACTTCGATAATTTGTGAAAGGTACATAGGCACTTGGTAATTTTGTTTGCACGTGTAGAAATGCATTGAAGTTTTGCAAAATTATATGAAGAATATCCTTTAATATATAAAACCTATCAAACAAAAATATGAGTCTCAATACCAAAATTCATATACGAACCAACCATGCATTTACGGTTATCTTTTTTCCCTTGGTTCGGTTATCAACCCAAATTCAAATCACTAGTTAAGTATTTATATTTCTACTTGTAATTTTTTTTTAATTGAAAATTAATTTTAAATAAGCCAAATTTGAAGAAATCAATTCTGATAACTGGAAAACCGACTCAATTAACATCCTTATGATGAAATAACATTTCAATATGCATTGTCTGAATAAATCAATTTGAATTATGTATTTTAACTAAGTGGTGAAACAAAAATGCATATTCAAATACATACAACATTCAAAAACGGTTTGACAAACAAAATTATTAGTGCAGTAACATAATAGTTATTATTCTTTAATAACAAGCCGATTTAAAATTAAAAAAACACCATTCAAAATTAGAAAAGTGAGAAACTGTATGACCGCACGTAGCCTTCTCACGGCTATCATGCATAAAACAAAAGAAATTATGCTTAGGTGAGTATACTTTACTGTAGACAAATCTTATCATTGTTATTATTAGAATAGAATAACACAAGTTGTCTTGACCCAACCCTTTTCCCATATCAAGCATTAGATCCGACCAGAAAATTGAATTAGTACACATATTTTCCTTAAATTTTTGTTTAAAAGATATATAAAAATTGTTAAAAATTTACAGCCATAATTCTGTAAGAATTTTGAAATGAGGGATCACGAGAAACAATGCGATTAGAAAGGCTCCTCTTCACGTAAGGACCCTTTCAATATTTAAACCAGAAACAAAATTCAAATAATCCTTCAAAATAACTTTCAATATTGTAAAATTGAAACATTATTATCATTTTCAATATGGCTCCGTATAATGTGAAAGAAAACACGGACAACCACAATTAAATGCGATTTCATTGAAAACAAACAGCAGAAAAGGTCGCTAGTAAAAACCAAAACTTTCAGTTAAAAAAGAGGCTCATCACACACTTAACACTCTTTAAGGTCTAAACACTATCACACCACTCACCACACTCTCATCCTCACACACACAGAGATGGAGCCATGGTTCCACCACCAATGCCGCCTACGGTCGCCACCACACCGCCTCCTCGGTGTAGTGTTTCTCATGGTTATTTATGTATCCACCACCCACCATACACCAGTCATTGCTGTTCACAGGCGATTGTTGTTGGAAGGTGGAGACACCGGTATGGTCTGTGACCCATCTCTTGATTTTGAAAATGTAAGAATCAGGAACGCCTACGTCGCGTTACAGGCATGGAAGGCGGTCATCGAATCCGACCCACATGGTGTGACGAATAACTGGATTGGGTCCAATGTGTGCAACTACACAGGTGTGTTCTGTTCTAAATCACTGGACAACCCACAAGAACGCACTGTCGCGGGTATAGACCTGAACCACAAAGATCTAGCTGGCAGACTCCCAGACCACCTCGGTTTGTTATATGATCTGGGCATCTTTCACATCAATTCGAATCGGTTTTGTGGGTCCCTACCGCGAAGTTTCTTGAATTTCAGGATACTATTTGAGCTTGATCTAAGCAACAACCGATTCACAGGAAAGTTTCCTCATTTTGTTTTGCAGCTACCTGAGCTTAAATATCTCGACATTCGGTTTAATGAGTTTGAAGGTAAGCTTCCAGAAGAGCTTTTTAGCAAGAACCTTGATGCTATACTGATAAATAATAACAAGTTTTCAGCTAACTTACCTGAAAACATTGGGAATTCACCTGCTTCTGTGATTGTTCTAGCGAATAATAAGTTTTCAGGCTGCATCCCATCGAGTATAACGAAGATGACAGAGAGATTAGATGAGTTGGTCCTGAGAAACAATGGGTTTAATTCTTGCATCCCTGAAACGATCGGGATGATGAAGAATCTAACTGTGTTGGATTTGAGTTTTAACAATTTAAAAGGCGGGTTGCCTTCGAGTATTGGGGAATTGGTGAATCTGGAGGTTTTGAATGTGGCTCATAATATGTTGTCGGGTAATATTACTGAGGCTTTGTGTTCGCTTCCGAATTTGGAGAAATTTAGATACGAGTATAACTTCTTCATGAATCAGATGAATAATTGTTTAAAATTGGCGGGCGATGATGATAAAAGGAACTGTTTTAAAGATAGACCAGAACAAAGAACAAGAACACAGTGTGGGAAGTACCTATCTCAGCCGCTTAATTGTAGCGCCTTTGGGTGTGGCAGCCTGCCGCCTCCACTACCACCACCAGCATTGCCTATTCCTGTACCATCACCACCACCTTCAACCCCTACTCCGCCACCACCATCACCTCCTCAATCACCATCTTCACCTCCATCGCCATCGCCATCACCATTGTCATCACCAACACCATCTCCACTACAACCACCATCGTCGCCTCAGCAATCACCAACTTCACCACATCCAATTTCCTCGTCGCCCAATCAACCACCAACCCACATGCCTTCTCCTTCCTCAGAAAATTTATCATCACCACCCTACCCTACATGTCCTCCATGCGAATGTAGCCGTAAACCTCCATCACCATCACCAAGTGACGTACCAGAACCTCCACAACTTTCACCATCAATTGGAGACTACCACTATTAGGCCACCTTCACAACTTTTCAATAGAATCAGCATTTAACTTTGGCACATCCTCCACAACCTAAAATCTCTGAAAAGGAACATCTTCAAAAACATGAGAAAACCACAGATTAAATTCTGCATCAAAATTTCTGCAAGCAAGGTTATGCACAACAGGAATAGTAATCCGAGAATGAGATGGAGAATTTACTATTAGAGGTTCAAAATATTTTTTAAAAATTCTGAAAGCTCAATCATGACGAATAGCAATGTAGTTTTTTTTATCTTAGTATGTTATCTTTTCATATTTCATTGAATTTATGTACTTTTATCAGTAGTTAATAAGAGTGTCCACATATAGATCATGATAGAACTTGATAATGGAAATGCACCTTTATTTACACGTGAAAAAGCAAGAGACTTTCTGCCACAAGGAGAGTCCTTAGTCAGCAAACCCACATCTCCATCACAAAGTATTTTGAGATATTATGTCGAATACCTCTGTTGTCAAAAGCCCACAAAGCGCGCGCATCAGGTGCAGCCTTGTCGCCTGGCTTCAAAAGCTACATTTTCTTGGTGCTCAGGCGTATTTTTAGGCCATCTTCCGGCCATAATTCATCTGAACATGCATGAAACAATTGCACTAGACCTAAACAAGCCTTGAATAAACCTAAAACAGTCTAAACAAGCCTAAAACATGCACAAAACCCTAAAAATAGAATTTTTATACTATGAACTTCGCTTTTGAAGCACCTTGCTCCTAAGCCCAAAACTCACCCTTTTCACTTGCGCCTTCGACAGCTATGTCGAATACACATAACAAGCCTCTTAACCAAACCATACTGCACACGCCATAGGCATGGCAACACAACTCTGGAGAGCCTCCCAACAAGAAATAAACACACATCAAAATATACTTATCGAGTCAAGCACGTTTTAAGTAGATGTGGAAAATCCAACCCATTTACTTATGAATGAGTTGTTTTAGGTTATGTATTATCTCAAACATTCAAATCCGAAAAATTAGCTTAAAAGGGTACATATCAAATGCGTCGAATGGTCTCAAATTTGCCTAAAGTCTCTCTTTAACATATATAGCCTCTTAAAACATGTTTACTTAGATACTCAGATTATTATGGACTTATTGTACTAATATTGTTTTAGAAAATTACGGTCAAGATTCTGGGAGTTCGATTAGTAACTAGATCAGAAGGAAAAAAATTGCTTGTAAGGTACCAATAACATCCTTCCCACCCAATTACACTCCAAAACTAACAAAATAATAAATCAAGACTGAGACAGTTTAATTTTTGTAGAACGTCAAACATATACATTTATCTAATCCTAATCTTAAATTTTACACGACTATCCCCAATAGGTCTCGAACTCTTAACCTTGGGGAAGGGCCCGAAGAATGTATACACCAGATACATTGGGCTACAAGCCTTTGGTCTGAAAAGGTTCAATTAACCAATTGTCACTGATTTACCATAAATTATTGATTAAATTAGGGTTGAGATCATTAACATCCTCGTAGTGACGTTGTACTGCCCTTAATTGATCAATTATGTTAGATAACTCGATAAAAACAATTTCTACCAACCTAATCAAATACTAAATATGATAATTTAGTGATTACCTACTCCTGATGACGTTCACTTGGAGCGATTCTACAATCCAACTACTAAAAAAATATGCAAATAATACTTCAGGGGGAATCAAAGAGTTTGTGATCACGAATTCAAACGAAATTTCGTATAATCATGTTACAGACCAAACAGAAGAACTCAAACTAAAATACTAGTCTGATGGGTGAGGGAACCCATTTGGCCTATAAACCCCACATCAATTGCTCATACAACCGATGTGAGACAATGTTTTCAGTCCATAACAAATCACAGCCCTAATCGAACTCCCAAATTTGATTACAGACTTCAAAATCAGATATCTGTATGCAGGTCGAATTTCCATTCGATAAATTGAATTAGGAATTCAATTGGTGAGAGACGTCAATGAACGAACCGAACCGAACCGAATCATAGGAAGAATTTGTTAGCAAGCTCTTACGGGTTTTTGATTCTTCGAATTTTCTTCCTGATGCTCATTGGCGGATTGGGCATTTGGGATTGCTTATTTTCAACACATGAAACAAAGTGTTATTTTTTACATGACACACATATAACAAAAAAAAACCCATAATAAAGCTTAAAACGAGTCAGGACTTTTATATGTTTTGAGTTATTGATTAAGTTTTATACTTTTACTTTACTCAATACATCAATAACGATAACAAAGTTTATTTTTTTACACATGGACTACGAACCTGTAAAAATGTAGAACTTAAAATTTTATAGACCTGAAAAATATATATTTTACACATCATAATGTAAACATAGTAACAAATTTTAAATATAGTAACACAGCGTGTACTAGTACCTTTTTATTTCTTTTGTTTGTAAATAATAAATTTAAAACAAAATTAAATTATATTACTAAGCTATTATACGGTTGAATAAAGAAAGATATAATAGTTACTGTTGAAAATTAAAAATAATAAAACGATAAACAATTGTTTTTTAATTAAACTTTCACATCTAAAAAAAATCATTTATAAACATATATTTTAGAACAAATTTATTGAAAAATACATGTATATAAAAATCTTTTTTAATTATTTTCATTGTTTTTTATTTGAAATTTTTATACAAAAATTAAAAAAGACCGATTTAAAATATTTTATTTTAAAAAAGTTCAATGCTTTAAAAAGATTTTGTATTTTATAAATGTTTTGTTTTTAATAAAAGATGTGATTTTAAGTTCATTAACTTTTTTTAAATCATCTTGATTTAAAAAAAAATATAAATGATATATATATATATATATAGAGAGAGAGAGAGAGAGAAATAGTAATTAATTATATTAAATTTTGATAAGAGAAAAAACACTATATAAATGACTAAATGACTATATTACCGGAAAAATAATACGAGAAGGTATAATAAGTGATACATCGAGTCCCCAAATTTTATTTTATTTTATTATATAGTATAGACTTTTAATGTTTAGCTTATATCATAATAAAAAGATGATATAACTCCAACGATATATAGAAAATACAGACAAATAAAATGCTCAGTATTTCTTTGGCAAGTTTACAAAGCGATTTACTATTTTAAATCATTATATTCTCAGCACATAATAAATAAGAAAACAAGAAAAAAGATTAACACGTCAAAATACAACATCAAAAAATAACACAAAAGCTGATACGATTAAACATATAACACCGAAGAAAAATCATAATATTCCTGTCATGACTCAATCATCAAATTGGGAAGACTTATAATTAGTTTAGAGTATTCACATCTCATCTTTTATATATTTGTGAATGTGTTTTTTATATTATAAAAAATAATTATAAATGATTATGAAAAATATTTGTTCATATTTATTAATTTTTTAATATGTTTTTAAAGTAGTTGTGAGTAAAAGAGAAAAAAAAAATGATTAAGATATATAAATTAGTATTTAATTTAAAAAAAATTAGTGATTTGTAATATAGTTATAGAGATAAAGATGAAAAATGTGATATGAATGCTCTAATTTAACATAATTTTAAAGTACGTTAATCATCGCCCAGTAAAAAATGATTTATAAATATATTATATTAATAGCCAACATAATATAACGATACAAATACATTTCTTATCAACGATTCAACTATTTTTCATGTATGGGTGTATCAATCACTCGTTTTACATCCACATAACCAATTCCTCTTTTAATTCTTCAAATCCTTACATTGGCTGATACATCCTAGAAGACACTTCTTCAAACGAATCTCATCTGAAAAGTCGAAGCTAAAAGTTAATTATAGAATTTAAATAACTTGAAATATTAAAAACGTACTTACAATTAATAGCATTTAATTTTTAATATACAAGATTTGTTGTTGATGAGAATATACACATTTCTAATATAAAACAGTGTTATAAATGAGTTTCAATCAATAAAAAGCTTAGTTTTATACTTTATTCATACATTTGATATTTGAAATTAAAGGAGTACAATGATATAAAATTAATATCATGCATACTTTATTAAGTATATGATTATTTAAAACTGATTTAGAGGATATATGAAAGCGTACCATTGTTGTATAGCCTACAGACTTGCAAAGAACAATGCATTAAGCAAGAGTTTCTTTTACGTGTGCGAGACTCTATAATTTCAGATTTTGTATCAACTACGGAAGCCGCATATGCTTCTGTATCTGCTTCTAAACTTGAATCAGACGGTGGGGATGCGGGAGCTTGGTTCGATGGTGGTGTAAGACCAGGAATACCAGGTCCTGATGGAGTACCAAAACCAGGCGGATAAAAACACTTGGCCAAGCAATTTACATAACATGGAAACCTTTGCCCAATTTGCTTGCTACTAAGAAGAAAACACTCATTTAGACACCCTCCCCAACACATGTATAGCCTTGCCCTCCCTCCTTGTACCAACAACATGAATACCACCAAAACCACCATCAATGTACTACTCTTGTTGCTCGAATTACAACCATTCTTTGTCATCTTGATGGTCAGCCACTTAACCCTATGAAATTTGGTTGGAGTTTTGGTGGATTTAAAGGGCAAGGATCCAACAAACTCTATTTAATGCTCATTAATCTTGTTTTGACCCGTGCACAAGTCAAAAGAGTCTAAATACACGTATTTTAAAAGTCAATGATCTTGTAAGTGGTATTTTAGATTTATTTTTATCGTCATTAGGACAAAGCAATCAGTTTTAATAACCATATTAATAAAAAAATTTGTGTTTTTTATATGTATTTTTAATTACATCAAGGTGATATATATTATATTACTAGTTGGTAACCTGCGTTTCGCGACAAAGTGAATACATGTATACATATATAAAATTAAACTTAAAAATAAAAATTAAAAAAAGCACATGCCTTTGAAAAAAATTCACAAGATTGATGGTTTTGTTAAACTCTCATTTTTCAGGTTTTATGTTTGTTTTTTTACAAGTTATGCATTCAAATTATAACAATTAATTGGGTTGTCTAAAAACTAATCTAATTTTTTAGTTTTGGATATCACACAATAAATTATTTTGATGCAAAATAATTTGTATAGTTTTACCTTTTAATCACAGATATTATAATTATTAAATTTTTGAAAGAACTACATATATCCCCCTCGCCACAAAAAAATTACATATTTTCTTAAAATATAAGTTTCAATACATGAAGTACAATGATTTTTAGCATAATTTGAGGAAAAAGGTAATTTTATAAATTTAGAGAGTGAAATATGTAATGCCTTTAAATTTTTTAACATAAAAATAAACAAGCAGGAATTGTTTTATTTTAAAAACGAGTTAACAGTATTTTAGTTCTTAAATATTATTTTTTGTATTTTTAAAGACTTCGTATGTAAATTAATAGATATAGTTTTGAATTACTTTATAAATTGATTTTTTTTTCAAGTTGTATTTTAGGTATTGTATTTATATATATACATATAATTTATATTTTAAACTCTAGTCTATATAATATATATTAACAATTTCATATACTAAATATATATAAAATAATAATAAGTTAAAATGGCTAGCAACTTTTAATCTAATTTTTTATTTGTTTACATCGTTTGTTCATTTATTTAACCCATTTTACATCAATCAAAAATTCTATTAATTATTTATGAAAAAATAAATGTAATGAAAGATTTGTTTGTTTTTTTAAATATCATCATTTATAAAGAATAAAAAATATATATTTTAAAAAATATGTTACCTAAAATATTTAGAAAGACTAAATTGACATAAGATAAAAACTAAAATAAAATACATAAACTTTATAAATTTAAAATTAAATTAGACATGCATTTATTGGATACTTTAATAATATTTATGTTTAATCTTTTAATTTAAAAAAAATGTTATTAAATAACAAAATTTAATCATAAATACCAATATACTAAATACCCAAAATATCTCTACTAAGTGTCTTAAAATTAAGTAAAATGTATATTTTGCTCGAAAAGAATGCTTTATAAGATAGTATGGATAGTGAGTTGGCCCGCATGATACGACGCATGCTATTAAGGCTTTTTTTCGATTTGTCTTAAACGTTGATCATAGTTGGGTATTATTATTATTGTTATATTATTATTATTATTATTATTATTATTATTATTATTATTATTATTATTATTAGTAATTATATAGTTATATATTCATAAAAAAATTTTATTTATAAATTTAAATATTAATCTAAAGTATTATAAGTAATATAATACTTAATGTAATGAATTAAATAATCTTATATTATTAAATAATATGCATTAATCAATATATTAATTAAAAGAAGTTTATTAAATAATGGCAAAATAGGAATGATCGTATGAAGCATTTCTACATAATGCTTAAGGAGTTGTATAACATATCTTAAATTTTTTTTTTATAAATACACTTGTATTCCAAATTTCCAATATTACGATTTATATAGTAGGATGAATTGTTATATTTATTGCAGATAATTTAAGTAGCACCAACAAATCAAAGATCTGCTTTAACTAGAATGTTTCAAAGCATTAATTACGTTTGCATTATTTAATTTATTTTAAATAATACAATTTATAGTTGTATTTATTGCCAGGCAATGCTAATTTTCTGTTCTTTTTTTAACGACACGCGTAATTTTAAAATTTTAATATCACTAAGAAAACAAGATTTGCCTTTACTTAATATACTTTTGAAAGCATTAATGAATGATATAATATCAATTACATATTTACGATTATCAAATGCAATAACACCATGACACATATGACACCATGACACATACGACACCCAAGAGAAAAGATGGCAAATTAAAAGGTTACGTCTGCTTTCATGAATAATGAATTATTGCATTGACAAAATATAAAGCTTAAAATTTGATATCTTTTATATGCTGTAATTAGTGGAAGGTGATTTCATTTTTTATTTCAACGGTTAAGATTCACACATTATTATTCTTATATTTATAGTGGGATTCGAATCAACTATCATACACGTAAAAGAGCTGCACGGTGAATATATATTGGCTTAGAATTTTGATATATTCATTCGTGACAATCGAATAATTAAATTCATTATTGTACAGTGATGAAGCTATAAATTTTAAATGCAATGATCACAATGTGTTTTTTATATATTTATTTCAGCATTCGCTATTGGACATCAATATTTAAACTCTTTATTTTTCACTATTGTGCATCGATTATCTTACTTAACAATTGGTGTAATTACACCCTTCAAAGTCTCATAATTTTAAATCTTGTAATTGCATTATCAATAATTGTAAATACATTTTTGCATTACAGGTTTGCTTTTCGTTTCTTTGTATATATTTAAGGAGACGTTTTTATGATGAAAAATATTCTGTAGTTATATAGTTTAAAAAATTGATGAAAGTTATGATTAAATATTATATAAATTACACAAGTAAGAAAATGTAAAAAGAAAACATCAAACAAAAAATAGTACACAATATTTAAACTTAAGAGTAAATTACAGGGTTGGTGTGGTTAAGGACAAATTATGGATTTGGTTCCTAAAAGAAATTTTTTTATGGATTTAGTCCTCGCATGCAATGTTTGGTTTTAAGAATGGTCCTTGTGTTTATTAATGGTTTGTTAGTGATGTCAAAGTTGAATAAAAGGTGAAATTGATTTGATATATCTTCATGAGTCGAGAAGTGGTGAGATCGCTTACACAATATTACCTTAAACTTAAACTAATTTATAATAGGTACAATTGTATATTTGCGTTTGTAAAATAACTTAATTGTATATTTATCCAGATCAAAATTAAAATTGCATATATCTCCTCCATTAATCTTTTTAATTGCATATTTACCCAAATGATAACCAAAATTGCATATATCCCATCCATTAATCTTTTTAATTGCATATTTACCCGAATCATAACCAAAATTGCATATATCTCCTTTCTTAATGAAAATTTTTTTAGATTTACCTATTTTGATTTATTTTATTAAAAATAAATTATATATTGATTTATTTAAATTTTTTAAATTCATATTCACCCATTTTTAGCTTGCTTTAATTCTTTTTATATTTTTTTAGTTTTTTTTTTGTTTTTTAAATCATCTTTTGCTAATGAGTTTTAGTTGTTTCTTAAACTTTTTTTTTTCTTTTTGTGTTTTTTTTAATATTCGTTTGCGTTGAGTCTATCTTTTATCAAGTTTTTAGAGTAACAATAATAAAATGTTATTAAACTTTTAATTTGTTACAGAACTAACAAATTATGATAAAAACAATCACAAACAGTTATGAATAAAATAGTCATCCTATAATTTATTACTAATAAAATGTCAAAATAAGTTAATTTAGTATTATTTTCATTAAAGAAGGGTTTATATACATTTTTAGTTTTAAGTTGGGTAAATATGCAATAAAATATATTAAACAAGGGGATGTATGCAATTTTGATTTTGATTTGGGTAAATATGCAACTAACAAGATTTATAAGGATATATATTCAATTGCCCCTTTATAATAAACCAAAATGTCTATAAGCCACATGACATTTTCCTACGCTATCCACAAGGTTGCGTTTGGTCGGAAAGAATGAAATGGAAATGAGAAACTAGTATAATTTTCAAGTAAAATTGTGTTTGAGTGAGCAATTAAAAGTAAACCCAAGGGAATATTTCACCTAAAATTCCCTTGGTTGTGAGATTTCAAAATCCTTCCACCTAGAGAGGGAATTGAAATCCCACAACCAAGGGAATTTGAGGTGAAGTATTCCCTTGGGTTTTACATTTCATTACCCACTCAAACATAATTTATTTAAAAATTATATTAGTTTCTCAATTCCATTCCATTCCATTCCATTCCATTCCTTCCAACCAAACTCCACCTAAGATTTGGACAATTGTCATTACTAGAATAAAAGTTAACCATTTAATGATATATTAAATGCTAATGATTATTTATATACTTACAAAATAATAAAACAAAGTTTTTGATGAATAAAAAACACGTTTTATTTTTATTAAAAACATAATTTTTTTAAAAACAAAATTTTATGAAACATGAAGTTCTTTAATACAATGAACCTTTAAAAAATGGCATTGTTTTAAAAAAAATTGGAGTGTTTAAAAAAATATTTTTTAAACACAATTTTTTAAAGACGAAAGTTTGGAAAATGTTGTTATTGTTTTATTACCTAAATTAGTTAATTATACTTAATTTCAATCATGTTTTATCTTAAAAAAATAATTTATAATTTTTAAATATTAATAAATAACTACTAATTTAATATTTTAATTAAATCCGTGAAGTATACAAGTTTCTAAACTAGGATGAAAATAAATAAAAACTTAACAAATCAGTGCTACATTGTAACTTACTTTATTTTAATTTTAAATAAAGAACTACTAACAAGAGAGCTAGGAGATATTCAACTATTCAAGGGATAGGGGGCAGTCTTAATGCTGTCTTACGGTGCAATGTTAGGTCATGTGATTAGAATAAAAAAATTGTAGTCACGTATTGTAAGATACTTTGATGTCACAATTCATAACATTGTAAATTATTATTATTTTATTTTTTAATTTCGGAAATTACATCATCTCCTCCCTTCATCGTCATCTCTTGTTCATGCAAATTCTACATATGTCACGTCCCTTTTTGTACACATGCTCCTTTCTTCATCGTCATCTATTGTCATGTCCTCCATTTTTACCTTCCATCTTTCTACCTTTTACCTTTCATCTTTCTACCTCTTACCTTCCATCCTTCCACCCCTTCAACCATCGCCTTCTTCATCCAATTTCTACAATTGTCTCCACCCACTTCGTACACCGTACTTCCCTTCTTTTTCCACTTCACATATTATTATCGCAAAGCGATATACACTTTAGGGTTTTCCTCGCAGTGGTAGATAATTATTTTCAATGTTATTTATGACTCTGACCTCTTCGTCACCATACTTCCTTCTTCATAACCATTTCTTGTCATCTCTTCCCCTTTTACCCTCCATCTTTCTACCTCCTCATCTGGTTGCCATCTTCATATGGTTTCTATGTTTTTTTCATACTCCATAAGTTATATCATTTTTTTCTTTCGGGGTGCACTCTGGATACACTAATAGAGTGTACAAAGAGGATGGGCACGTTTGCATGTATTATCTATGAATTAACACCTTCACTTATTAGGGTACTCAAAGTGCATCTCAGGTACGGGCTTCAGGTTGCCCAAGAATCATATTGGGGTACGAATAATCTCAACCCCATACCCAATTAAAAAAGTGTGTTCAATACCTGACCCAAAATCCATCGAGTATGTATCGGATATTTACTTATCGGGTATCGAGCATACCCGCGGGTAATTGGATATACAAATCAAGGTTATAAAAATTACCCATTGGGTATACGTGGTATCATATAAATCTACATTTACATATACGCACTAGACAATATTTCGGTAAACCCTTGATATTTTTTTGTTGTTGTTCCACTATATAACTACTATTAAATTCTAAGGAAAAACATCGAGTTATATTGTAACTTTGCAATATATTATATAGTGCAAATGATATGAAGATTAATAACTTATATTAACACAAAATTATTAAGTAAAATGATATTAAATAAAAAATAAAAATGATATTATATATATAAATTTTATAATATATTTATTAAGCAAAATAAATTAAAAAATAAATAATTTTGGGCATAATCGAGTAAACAGGTATACAATACAATCTTATACCCACTTACCTTACCCCATATCTGTCCCAAATGTCTCGAATGTCACTATGTCAGGTTTGATTATCGTACCTAATCATCATAGTATATCACCTAATCATCATAGTATATCGTAAGGTTGTAAGCCACGCTTTGTAATGTGTACTCCACGTCAAAACCGCACTCTAACCTCCCTTCCCGTTTAGCCTGTAATCCCGTTTCTCTTCTCCATAATTCCATTTGCATTTTTTTAGAGGGAGAAACTTAGATTCCACAAAGATAGAGACGATCTTCTTCATCGCTAGCAAAAATTTAAGGCTACGATTGTCGGATCGGTTGGTTGCTCGTCGCCACTCAATCATCCATCATCAATCATCATGTAAGATGCTGATATGTTAATTGAATCTTTTATGTTGTGAAATCATTCGCTATATATTGATCTAGCTTTTTGCGTTTGATTGTTTCGTGTTGCATTTGCGCTGAAGGTTATCCAGTAGGTGAATTGTTATTGGAATTGGAATCATGTATAAATGTATGAGTTCTCGTGGATTTTCGTGCGTGTATCTGTGTATGGTATGGAATTGCACCTGTGTTTTAAGCCTGTGACCTTTGAAATTGTGAAATTGAAAGTTTATATGTTGTTGTTGAATAAATAAGCTATAGATGGTTGACAACATATTGTTTCTTGAATATGCACACAGCATGTTTTTCACTTCGTTGAAGATTTCATTCAGTGATTATCACTATGTGATTATGAAGGTTTGGTGGTGCAGGCTAGGCATGTTTTTGGGGATATGGATGGACAATTTAACTTTTGAATCTAAATGATTACCACATAGCTTATCATAAGTTGCAACTTTGTTATTATATAGTTTTTGAATTCTTGAAGTTTTATGTATGATTTGAATTGTGAAGGCCTCAATTCCAAAATAGCTGTGAGTGATGATGGATGATTGAGTGATGATGAGATTAATTAAAAAGCTTATTGTATATGTGAGAGTGGTTGAGTCCCTCTAGCTATGCAGGTGTTCGTAACATTTGACCAATAAATTCTTCTGCTTGTTAACCTCTGCCATCAGTTTTGACATTCTAGACATGCTACTAACTAAATCACCTTTCAAGGAGACACATGTTTAATGTAGTGCTGATAGCACATTTGCACGTGTGCGTGTGTGAGTAAAGGTTATTCAAGTAGTAAGATGTTCAATAACGAAGAATGTAAAAGGTAGGTTATATGAATATTGTTCTTCAATCTTCAACTAGTATCCCGGGAGAAATAGGGATTATCAAGTAAAAAGCTTAATTGTATGTGCTATTCTTTCGGTTCATATATGTTATGTATTAAACAGTGTACTGGATGAAGTGTGTCCACTTTATCGTGCTTCTTTGTTGTGTTGATGTCACATTACTATATGTTACTAAATTGTTATATTACATGCTGAAACCTATTTTCATGAAAATGTTTCTTTTTTGTTGGTACATGAGAAGTCATTTTTGAACTCAGAGAATGAAGGCAAGGTCATCTTCTTTAAATCCATATGCTACTTCATATATTCCGCTTTCTAGAAGAGGCACAACCGACGCAAGTCTCTTTCATGAGAGTACTACACAATACCTGTCCCCAACATATTCCAACAATCATGATGCTGTGCTTGAGGGTCCTAATAACTTGAAACTCAAGGATCATTCTGGTTTCGATTCTTATGGTTTATCATCACATAGCTCAGAGTTAGCTGGAAAACAGGCTCTAGATGTTGATCATGACATGAATATGGCTTATCTTCAGATGGTTTTTCCTTGTGTTTCTGATGAGTCACTTTCTAGTGTTTATACAGCTTGTAGAGGTGATATGGAATCCACATTTGAAATGCTGAATCAACTTGAGGTGAGATTTTAATGTCTGTCGAGTTTTCTTGCCATTCGTTTTGGTAACCGGATTATCTACGTATCGCAGCTGCACAGTGGTGATTTCACAGAGAATCTTCCGGATTCTTTAGACATTGGTGATGTGTCGGAAGCTGGATTATCTAGTGAGGGTGGGTCTCAGAACCTGAAGAAGGTGGTGGTTGGTGAAGGCGGTAGTTGGAGCCATACACCTCCTCCCAAGTAAAGAAAAGCTACAAATGCTTTGCTTTTATATGGCTTTCACAGTTTTTGTGTACATTTCATGTGAATTTTGAGAGAACTCTCAGTTGTACAAGTAGAGAGCATATAGAGGTGTTTAAGTTGTTTGTACAGATTAGGAGACTGCTTGCTTGTGTTGAAAATTATTTTTGGCATTTTGATGGGAGGTTAACTGGTAAACCATGCCATTACCATTTATGTTGAGACTGGTCTCAATAGTGTTTCTTTTTTTTTTTTTAACTGAATTCGATGTGCGCTACTCGATTTCCTCTTGGCATCTATGGAAAGACACCTAGTCTAGGCTTTAAATATCTTCATTTTTTGCCATTGTTATATTAGTTAAATCTTGTGCATTTAAGAAAAATCCTCTGGTTGTATTTTGGTGTTATAGTTTTGACAAGTTTTGACATCTAATGTATGAAGGTATGTTGTATTTTATCTACTCTTTCATCGGTAAGTTAAGAGTTTAAGTCTATCTCGATGTTAACAAATAGAGTAAATTAAAGAATAGGTAAAAAGTGTTTGAGTCTGTTCTTCAAGAAAAATAAATTTGTAAAATCTCATGTTTGTTTTTTGATATGGGATCCATTGTATAATAGTATGTGCTCATTCGTTTACAATAGATGAATAAATATATTATATATATCTTGCCACTTGGAGTTGTACGGATTGGACCTAGCCTATCCCGAATTCATATAGAGGCATAACATGAAGGTAACCTATCAGAAAGCACCTGGGACCATTGCCTTGGGTAGCACCCCCTGATGATCATAATACAACGTATATTTTTACGCTTGGTGAGTAGTTAGTATAGAGTGATGAGGAAAGGTCATGTTAAGGGAGGTTATTACTCCTTGTAAAGAAGAGCATGTGTGCCAAATTAAGCCTGGTGGTCTTGATCTCATCGTGGCCTAAGCCCGCATGTTGAGTTCCATTTAGAGCGATGCACACAAAGAGCATTCTTTTTGATCTTGTACCCTATGTAGGCTTGTTTCTATCTATAGAAAGATTATTCTCTCCTACGTTTGACAGGAATAAAAAAAAATAAAGAAATTGGGTCGGGTTCGGTCATTCATTCTTCCTTTTTGGATCATTCTTATGAATAGAGATTCGTTGTGTATATATTTATATAGAATAAAAACGAAAAGAAAATAGAAGCTTCTGGTGGAAAGCACACTGAAGTCTTATATGTCAGTAGCACGTAAAGAAGAAAAAAAAATGTTTGAATAGTAATTTGGTGGGATCGATGATGGAATCAAATAGCGAATGCACTTGACCGGCCCGTCATCTCTTTCCTTCTATTATGTCTTCGCTTCACTTCAAGACCCTATTTGTCACAAAAAAGACATGTGCTGTGGTGTCGCTTAGCATTTTATGATGTCTGGTCGTACTTTAAAATGACGGTCTTTTTACGAACTTTGAGGTATACTACTAAAATTTAAGCTAACTATTAACCTAACACAACCTCTATTTGTCGAAGTTTGGTACAAGTAGTGATAAATCAAAGAGTTTACTATTGGGGTACAGAAAATGTGAGATAAATAATATGACACTAGTCATGTACTAGTTTGTTAGTAAAAATACTTAAAATAGCAAAACGTCGTTCTTTGATAATGTCATCATCAACTTTTAAAATGCCAAGTACTCATTGTTCATGTTGCACAAACATCTATGATTTATTTTTTCTTTTTATAATTTTCATTGACATGAATCGCATGTATAGCATAATATATATGAAAAATACTACTAGCAAATGATTTATCAAACGTACATCTAATGATAAACAACACTCACGGTGTGTCCATAATAACTAAGGTATCATTCAATCCATTACTTTGAGTCTTGGATGCCACTCACATCCACTTCAACTACCTTCACATATACTTTCACCACGTATACATACATCAAACTGAAAATCATATGTATCAAGTTTGAAAACCATATATATCAAACAATTTATAGTTAGGACTTAGGAGAACCATAAAACCCATAGTACCATAATAATTCATTTTCTCTCTTGTCAACTTATTCTTTCTCTTCCCTTTTCATCCATCAAACCATACCAAAACCATGAAAATTTTCATATTTCTTATCTCTCCCGTCCATTGACTTTTTGTCAAAATAAAACATAAAAAATAAAAAAAGATATGAAAACTAAGAAAAATATACATAAACTATAATAAAAGAAAAACAAAACTAAAACATATACATTTCATTAATAAAAAAATACATCACAAAAATAAAATTACATCACTAAAACAACAAGAAATAGCCATCGAAACTAAGTATGTAAGCTCTTGAAATATAATGAACAGGTTCTGATCGTAAGTTGTAGAAAGTTCTCTTGGTAATATAGTACCTTAAATTTATCTTTATTTTTACATGACTGATTTTACATTTATAATTTTAGTAATAACAATTGAAATGTTTAATTAAATTTGTAAAGTTTGATTTTATTGATTTTTTTAAAAATAAGATGTTTATTGTGGTGATGTCATGCAGATAGATCTTAAGTAGACATCCTAAGAAATAATCATGGGACATTCAAATTACTTATTTATTAATACGTATAGATATAATGCAATCATACATTAACTTTCTATATTTGTGATGTATTGCTCTTGCTGGGGTTTGACGTATACCGCCACCACTTTTGGGACCTCAAATGATCGTTCATCGTAATTTTGTGATACTCCATTCAAACTCAGTGTGTATAGTCAATACCGCCTAGCATTCTGGAAAATCTTGTGTTGTATTCACATATCACATATGAAATTTGTATGCTGATCTCAGTCGGTTTATGCAAATATTATTGTTCGTACATCTAAATAATTATGTACAAAATAGGTAAACTTTTCACGTTGAGGTGTTGTATACCTATTTAAGTACTCATCATGTGGATCAATGTATGCTGGTTAACTTGTCCCATGTATACACTTTTGTAACAGAGTGAAAGGCATCTTGCCTCCACCGTCGTGGATGATCCAAAACACAGCAACTGTCTTATATGTCATCAACGATATTCTAAACTCTGTATCGAAAAGTATCAGCACCGCATAGGCAATTTTTGCCAAATAATATTCGGCAAAAAAATCACGAGCACCACAAGATCTCTATCTATAAATGTTTTGTATTTACTTGTCTGCTTGAATTTATGGTATCATCATAAATTTGGTTACTAAAATTTGGTTGGTTCATACGTTAGCGGTTGGTGATTCATCAGAGCCTAATGACAAAAATTTGCACTTTATGGTGGATCCATTAGGGATTTTAGAGTATTGTAGATACGTATGATAAAAAAAGAGTGAAATAATGAATAGGTTTATTGGGTGTTTGTAGAAATAGCATAAATGTAGTAATGTGAAGAACGACATGCACGACTTGATCATCGTGCAACTCACCATGCTGCATCGGTATTGCATGAGGTGGGATGGTTCTCGCGCACCATCGACCATCCACATCATAGTCCCTATGTCGCGTCAAAGCTACACCCTCCCCTGTACCATTTTGAAATATGTGAAAAGAAGTGAAATAGAGAAATGATGAATTCAACCCATGAACTAGGATAGATGGTGGTCTAATAACTCTCATAAAATACATAAGAATTACGAGCATATTTTAGATAACTTCAAAACAAGAACCAGCTAAACAATAAAAAGATGGGAGAACTACAAATGCAAAACAAAACAAAAGAACACAAGCCAATATAAACTATAAAACAACCACTTTTCCAACAGATTATTAACTAGCAGAAATAAAAAAATTACAGCAATTACAAACACATGTAAGAAAAAAAGATCAAGATAAACAAAGGGAGGACGAGTGACACCATGTAGTCGAGGATATCACCATGGTTAGATAAACTATGAATCCATAAAACGATTAAACTTCAATATCTTTCACCGTTTTTCAAACAGACATTGTTACCTTTTAAAACACCGCCTCGCTGCAAGCATACCATAAGAAGCGGAACACGAAACACATAGAAACAAAGTAGATCATTTCCTCTTTTCTAAATATATCGATTCCGATTTCTTAAGTTACATCGAATTTTATAAAATGTTAACATTAAAAGTTTCCTTTTGGCATAAACTCATGAAACTATAACATCATGTCGCCCTGTTGAAACGTAAAATTGGGCGCATTATCGAGGGGGATGGGCGCCAATTAGATCACACGCAAATCCTTTCTACCGCTTCCACCGAACCCCTTCGTTCCTCCGATTACCACCACCGCCACCACCACCACCACCACCACCACCGGCGGATGCACCTCCGCAATCGAACACCACCAACACCCAATCCACACACACTCACCGACTAAAATGGGGCAACCACCGGCATCACCATCGCTTCCTCTAGCCCCACCACCACCGCCACAACGACCACCGGCGTTCCTCAACCCCGCCGCTTCCGGAGGCTGCCAAGTCCGGTGCGCCGGTTGCCGGATGATACTGACGGTCGCCCCGGGCCTGACGGAGTTCGTGTGTCCGACGTGTCAGTTGCCGCAAATGCTGCCGCCGGAGCTGATGCGGCCACCGGCGCAGGTGCCGGCTCACGGCATCGATCCGAGTAAGATCCAGCTTCCGTGTGCGAATTGCAAGGCTCTCCTTAATGTTCCTCATGGTTTGTCTCGGTTCAACTGCCCTCAGTGCAAAATGGAACTTGCGGTTGATCTCTCGAGGGTTAAGCAGTTCTATCCTCCGCCTCCCGAGGAAGTCAACGAGGTGGTTTTCACATCCTGTTAGGTTTTTTGTTTCTTCGGTTTGTAGCGTTAGAAGCGAGGTTTTGTTGTCACCGTATATGCGTACCTATTTCTTCAGTTTGCCCTAATTTGGCTTTGTCGGAGACCACTTGTTGAATTTTATGGGTTTAGGTTTTACACATTCATACTTCAGCTAAGTGAAATTTATTGCTATGCTCTAGTCGATTAGTTTGCTATAGTCAACCACTGCATAATAATATTGCTGTAAATGTTCTGAGAATAAATTAATTACAAATTAAAGAATGCAAATGTATAGACAAGCTATTTAGAATCTACAAGTCGTTCTGATATATTTAACATTCGACTGTTTCTGGGGGAACACGGGGATGGAATAAGTTGAGCATAAGGAACATGATCATGAGAGCATAGAGCATGTTTGTCATTCAATGGATGACCAGTTCACTGGCAGCGACTTGCATAGGTCTGTCTGAAGCAAGTTGTACTCTATGCAATCTGCCTCATTACAATTAATATTTGTTTCTCTTCTTATAAAAAAGGGATTAATCATCTACGAAATACAATTTAGCATTCTTGTACTTAGAGCTAGAGTTGGGGTATCTGGTGTTAAAAGTTCTAAAACAATCTAGAAGTCTGTTATATCTTATCGGGATACATTACATTAAGAATTTAAGAGAAAGGCATTAAAAGGGTAAGGTTGGTTACTACAAAAACCTTAGATAGAGTCAAAAGGGTAAGACGTCATTGCGTCAAAAGTCTTTTATATGTTATCAGGATACATTGCATTAAGAATCAGTGAGACAATTGTCCTAATAATTTCTAGTGTTAACTCTGGTATTGACCGGAGGCATGGATATGCTCCAAAATAGTAGCGCAAATTGAATTTTTAGCGGAGGATGCCAGGAGGTCAAAAAGCATTTGTGTTTCAATCACTGAATTTTTGTTTCAGTTTATTATATATGCATCTGACCTTGCATATCAAATAATAAAGTACAAAATTGTAACCTAGGTTTTTCACCTCATTATGTCTCACGGTCTCACCTGATGATATAAACCCTTGCAGGTAGCTATTGAAGTGGAACGAGAAGAAGATGGTGGAGGCCCTGTGGGAGAAACATTTACTGACTACGTGAGTCTTTATACTTCTCTTTCTCATGGGCAGTTTTGGATTAGAGACAATAATTTACATGTGTGGTTAAGGCAGTGTTTGAATTGAGGGTTTGTCAAATGGGCAATGCGTATGGGAATGGAAATATCAAAATGAGTTTGGTTTAAGGGCATGGGTTTTATATAAGGAATCATATCCTCTAAACTCGGGATTCTTCATACCTGCCATAGGGGGTGGGCTTAGAAATTTATTTTCATTCTCTTTTCACCTTGCTATCTAACACATACCCATAGTGATTTCTTATTGCAAACCAAACAACTTATTTTCTGGGCTTGTATATCTATTGAATTGCAGCACCCACAAAAAATGTCTATTGGTCCTCCACATCCAGATCCTATTGTGGAAACTGCTTCCTTATCTGCAGTACAGCCACCAGAACCCAGATATGATCTTGCAACAAAGGATTACTTGGAAACTTCAAAAACACTATCATGCTTGCAGATCGAGACACTGGTTTATGCTTGTCAGGTTGCTTTTTAACTTAAGTTTGAACTTCTAACCGCTTTGTGCTTGCATTGTAATTTGTTTTTTGTTTACAGAGACATCTTCAACATCTTGAAAACGGCTCCAGGGCAGGATTTTTTCTCGGAGATGGAGCTGGTGTTGGTAAAGGACGTACAATTGCAGGGCTGATTTGGGAGAATTGGCAACATGGGAGGAGAAAAGCATTGTAAGTGGCATATTGGTGGTTGTATATGCTTGATGTTGTTTATTTAAGTTATGGATGTTCTAATTTTTGGTGTCGGTAAGGCTAACGGTGATTATTTAGGTGGATTTCTGTTGGTTCAGACCTGAAATTCGATGCAAGAAGAGATTTGGATGATGTTGGAGCAACATGTATTGAAGGTATCGATGTAAATTTGTTTGTTTGGATGATCACCTTCTCTGTCTTTGAGTTTTCTTGGGTACTGATATCTTGGTTGGCATTTGTGATACACACACACACACTTAATGTGTGTTAGGTTTGTATGCATGTACACATTTTTATATGTGTACTATGTTTGGTATATATGCATGTATGTACGTCTGTGTATATATGTATGCACTTGCAAAATATCCTATTCTTTTCTTTTAATATTGTCCTGCACAATATCACTGCATCTGCTATATCTTTTTTACTTGCTCATTGCTCAATAGAACTAGATGGATGTTTGTCGGTCTTTTTCAGTGTCTATTTGCTATAACTGTATTAAAGCAGAGGACAAAATATTGTTTTGTATTTTCTAGCCAATCGTTTGCAACTAAAGTTTGAAGAATGTGACTTTGCCTGGCTTTCTCAACTGACATTTTGAGTGCTTTTGAAGTTACGTTCTGGGTATCTGATGACTCTATAACTAAAACTTTCTTTTCTAAACATACAGATCTGTTGGTTTGTTTTCTATTTTGCTAACCCACTGATTAAAACTCAAGGCTTGCTCATGGTTACAGTAGTTATCTTTTGTTTGCAGTGCATGCTTTGAACAAACTATCTTATTCCAAGCTTGATTCCAAGTCTGTTGGGATTATGGAGGGTGTTGTTTTCTTGACATATAGCAGTCTTATAGCTTCTTCTGAGAAGGGACGCTCTCGATTGCAGCAGCTTGTGCAATGGTGTGGATCAGAATATGACGGTCTTATCGTGTTTGATGAGGTACCAGCTTTTTTTTTCTTTTTTTTTCCTCTTACAGGTGATCACTTGTATAATTGAGTTTGCTGGGCTGTTTGTTCAAGATTAATCAGTTAATTTGTTTTTGTCATACGGCTATAACTCGGTACCCGTTGTTCATTGAAGCCGAACACTTAACTTTTGGAATTCTTTTTTCTGTTTCGGGTGATTAAATCTGAGTGTTAGTGAACGTGCTTATCGAAGCAATCTTTTTGGTTCTTTCTTGGATCAGTAAACCATCAATTTCTAATATGTATGTGTATTACTAAAAGCCTTGTGATATGATTTGCGTACACATGGTGATGTTTTTCAGAGTCAAAATGTGTTTAGTTAGGGATTTTGATATTTGATGAAAATGAGTTTGATAGCTGTTCCAGTTATTGTACCTGTAAACTGTTGGAGATTCTCCTAATAACCTAATGGAGAAAAAGTGACGAGGGAAAATTGTGTAATGCTTGAATGGTTTCTGATTGATATTTACATTGTTGAGATCGTCGCTTGATCCTAAAAATATTTGCTTGATTGTAGTGCCACAAGGCCAAAAATTTGGTACCTGAAGCCGGAGGACAACCAACACGAACAGGTGAAGCGGTTCTTGAACTTCAGGTTTGTTTTCACACGAAATCATGAAAACACGTGTTATTTTGGTTTATGGAACTATGAAAGATCTTGAAAGTGTTGTGTTATTATTTTTAATTTATTATTTGTTGTCTAAGGGGTTGTTATGGCGAACCCTTTCACCTGATGGAGACGATTAATGACATGATTCTGCTTAAAAGGTGGTAACTACATAGCACAAACACCTCAGAGAAAATAAAAGGAGTTTTGGAAGATTCTGTTTCCAATTAGAATTACACTAATATATATTGAAGTTTGTTACTCAAATATAAAGTAACATTAAATATTGTGAGAAAGCAAGTCAAACATACGTCTCTCAAGAAGCTTGCTTTAGAGATGAGACATTTCAATTGGTCCCTATACACTTAATCCTGGCAAACATAATCATTGAATTTGTTGCCCATTTTATTAACTGACTGACATGTTTGTTGCATAGGAGCACATGCAGTTGAGACCTTTTTTATGATTGCTGGTGTTGCCATTAATATATTTTGGCTACTCATTTAGATTGTGCATGATAATTGACTTTCAACTGGATTATGAATATATGATTGAAACCCAGTGTAATTATATGTTTTGTAGTTCATTTAGAAACATAGTGTCATGCCCAGATTTTGATGTCAACATGCTGAATTAGGCATCCTTACAGCAATTCAAAGTTCTACTCTAAAATATTAATGTTAATTAGACTTCTTTTTTAGTCATAAATAGTTTCACACTTCCATCTCTGATATGTGTACTTTCTCACCTTGCATCTCACATACATTTAGAGATGATTTTTCAAACATACTGAAGTACTCTGAGTGATATTCACACTTGGGATGCAATTGATTGGACCCGCAAGGATTGACAGCTACATAAGAAACTTACTAGAGAAAAGAGAAGAATTTCAGTTGAATTAACTAAAAGTATTAAAAAGGGACAGTTACCTTGGGAGAAAATCAGAAGCGGAAAGGCGTATTAAATTTGGAGAAGTGAATGATCGAAAAGGCTCTTAAATTTTGGAAATAGTTGTTTGTCGTCTCTTTTCTTGTCTTTATATTCATGTTTTCTTCAGTATTTTTCTCTCTAGTTAACTCCCCAACAATGGTATTTTCAATTAGAGAGTAGTTCATTTACACCTATAAGATTATATATATCATCAGTAGTCATGTACATATATTTCTTTTGCTTCAAATTTTACAGCTTCAAACCCCTATAGTGGCATTCATAACACCGTTGCTACAACTTCATTACCCTCTAGGCAGGTCAATTTGTTGGGCTAATGGGTATGGATGGGTTGCTCTTCTTTTAGAAGACAATTGACTTTCATTTCTGTATCTAGTGTTTGGAGTTAACGATTTTCTTCACTGCTTATTCAAACCCTTAGGTTTAGCAGTCCCAGTCAGATTGTTCTCCGACTGGTTTGGTTCCTAAATCACTGCTACATGGACCTGGCTGTTATAGTCAGCATGGATAGAAGGAGAAGAGGGATAGAAAATGGGATGAGAGAGAGAGAGAGAGAGTTTTGATGGTGATGTTGTATTGCCATGGGATGATGATTGTTTGGGGGAGGGGGTATGGTTGAACTTTGTTCCTCAAAGTATGGAGTAGAGTTAACCAAATAGAGATAAGTGCGAATAACTCTGTTACTGCAAATGAGTTCAGGATCTCAAAATGTAAATGATACTTCAAGTTGTATTGATGTCTGAAATGTTTTGATATAAACCTAGTTTTAGATCTACAAGGCATGAAAATGAAAAAAAATTTAACTGTTATAATTGCAGATACTTAGCAAAATACTTGACACCTGTATTTGAATTTTTTTTTTTTGACACTGAACGTGTTGATGTATCCACTAACGTAACTTGCAGTGGAATGAGAACTATGTTTTTTACCTGATAATGTTTGACACTGTATGGAGATTAATTGCTACAATATATATCTTCAGTTTCTTAAAATTGAAAAAAGGTGTGACATCCTATGTGCTGACTTCTAGCAAAGGAGAAATTTTCAAGGATGGATTCCTGTGGAGGGAACTAATACTCACAAAGATTTCACAGTTCTATTAAAGAGGTTTTTAATATAGTAACTTAGTAAGTTTAATTGGCATAGTTGATTTCTAAACAGTGATCATACAAAACAGTAGTGCACTTTAAGTTTTTCATAATTTAGTTATTTTATTCTTTGAATATTCTAAAAGGCCTTGTTTGCTGCTTCTTGGACTTGTTCTTTTCCAGCTTTATTTGGTATACATTGTCTTTTGAACTAGTATTTTTGCATATTTTAGTGATATAATCTTTTGTTGGTTCAATTTATGACAGGCACGACTTCCTGAAGCACGTGTTGTTTATTGTTCAGCAACTGGTGCATCTGAACCCAGAAATCTGGGTTATATGGTTCGGCTTGGTCTATGGGGAGCTGGAACATCTTTTGAGGATTTTCGTGAATTTTTAGGTTCAAATGCCGTACCTTAAACTTATGCCACATGCTTTTGTTTTTTTGTATGCTATTGTGTGAATTTTTTACTTGTAAGCTCAAAATATTCACATTAACTCCACAAATGATTAGTTTATGATGTTTTTTGGTATCTTTTTTCTTAACTCTTCTTTCTTTCTCCTTTGTGTAGGTATACTAATTTTATCTGTTCACTCATGATATCTTTTTTCAGTAAACCTGTGTCTTTCTTCTATGCAATTCTCCATGCAGGTGCTTTGGATAAAGGAGGAGTAGGAGCACTTGAACTTGTTGCCATGGACATGAAAGCAAGGTTGGCAGCTGGCATATATATATTATTTAGTTTGTTTAACTGTTTACCATATCAGTTAGGTTATTTTATTTTTCAGAGGGATGTATGTATGTCGGACTCTGAGTTATAAAGGAGTAGAATTTGAAGTTGTTGAGGTTCCACTGGAGGCTAAGATGATGGTACCAAGCAGTTTTCTGTGTTTTTTCATGTAAAAGATTTGTACACAAAATATGCTTACTTGTGATATTTGATTATTTGCAGGAGATATACAAAAAAGCTGCTGAGTTTTGGGCTGAATTGAGGGTGGAATTGCTATCTGCAAGTGCATATCTTGGTGAGGACAAGCCTAATTCTAGTCAGCTTTGGAGATTATACTGGGCTAGCCATCAGGTTCATTAGTTCAAATTTGTTTCATGTTCAGATGTGTACTTGAATGTTTTCTCTGTGGTTACTTTAATTTGTTCATATGTTTGTTGCTTCTGTTATATTTTAGCGTTTCTTTAGGTATGTATGCATGTCAGCAAAGGTGCCTGCTGTTGTAAGCCTTTCTAAGCAGGCACTACTGGAGAATAAGTGTGTCGTCATTGGTCTTCAGAGTACAGGGGAGGCACGCACAGAGGATGCAGTAACTAAATATGTGAGCATTTTCTTTTTCGCATGTTTAATGAAAGGCACACGTGTTCTGATAATTTTTTTCTATTTTCTTTTTGTAGGGAAATGAACTTGATGATTTTATTTCTGGACCTCGTGAGCTGTTACTTAAATTTGTTGAAGAAAACTATCCTTTGCCTGAAAAGCCGGAATCTCCGCCAGGTGTTCATTGGCTTATTTGGTGGCGTCTATAATTATTATTTTCAAATTTCACTAATAGGATTCGTATTTTTATTTTATTCTTTGTAGCTGAAGATAGTGTGAAGGAACTTCAACGTAAGAGGCACTCAGCAAATCCTGATGTTTCATTTAAAGGGAGGATTAGGAAAGCTGCAAAATGGAAACCTGCAAGTGATGATGATAGTGATGGAGAATCGGAATGTAAGTTGTGCAAAGTTCTGCCTTTTTTCTTTGCTAATATTATATCAATTTATGTAAATAAGGTCTCATAACTAATGGTATCTCTAATTTTTCAACCAAGTAGCTGATTCTGGCAATGAATCTGTGGAATCTGATGATGAATTTCAGATATGCAACATATGCAATTCAGAAGGGGTATATGTGTATCTTTTTGTTACTTACATGCTAATATTTTCTTGATTTTTATTGTTGGTATGTTATTTTATATTTTCGTGCAGGAAAAAAAGAAATTACTCCAGTGTTCATGTTGTGGTCAACTTGTACATCCTGCTTGTGTGGTCCCACCAGAAACAGATGCAATATCTTCCAATTGGTCTTGTCATTCATGCAAGGAAAAAACAGAGGAGTACCTCCAAGCAAGACATCTATATGTAGCAGAATTACTAAAAAGGTGTGATTATATAAGTGCACTGCTTGTTCTCCTTCCCTCTCTCTCTCTCTCTCTCTCTCTCTCCTGCTGTTAATTGTCACCTTAGTTGTGTTAACATCTGTTATGTTGAATGTATTAGATATGAAGCAGCCACAGAGCGCAAGTCGAAGATTTTGGATATAATTCGCACTTTTGACCTTCCAAACAATCCATTGGATGACATTATTGATCAGGTTGTTAATAAATAAGGTTTTACTATGCATACAACTGTTTATGTACATTTTTGTTATTGTGACATTCCTTTTTCTATTTTACAATTTATTGCAAGCTTGGAGGCCCTGGTAATGTTGCTGAAATAACAGGGAGACGAGGTATGCTTGTTAGGGCCTCCAACGGAAAAGGAGTCACTTACCAGGCACGAAACACGTGAGTTTATGCTTGCTTACTGGTAATATAGTATTTAGTTTTTACTTTAGCTGCTGATGCACTCTCTTATGCTCGTACAGAAAGGACATAACTATGGAAATGGTCAACATGCATGAAAAACAGCTTTTCATGGATGGTAAGAAATTGATTGCCATTATTTCTGAAGCTGGATCAGCAGGCGTTTCTTTGCAGGCTGATAGAAGAGCACTGAACCAAGTAAATACAGCAAACTAAAGTTACATTAACATTTATATCAAACTTCAATGACGTCTTTTCATTGTTTTGTAAATTGTAATCAGAAAAGAAGGGTCCATATAACTTTAGAACTGCCTTGGAGTGCTGACCGTGCAATTCAGCAATTTGGAAGGACGCATCGTTCAAATCAAGCTTCTGCACCCGAGTACCGGTAAGATATGGCATTCTATGTAGTATTTAATACTTTGTAGTTTATAGGTATCAAGCTATGATTATATCCTTTTCATTTCTGTTGTTCAACGATACCTTGTAGGTTACTGTTTACAAATCTGGGAGGTGAACGTCGGTTTGCTTCCATTGTTGCGAAGCGGCTAGAGTCACTTGGAGCTTTAACACAGGGGGATCGGCGGTAAGTTTATGTTTGGTGTTAGCTATAGTTTAGTTGATAGCGTAATAGTATAGTTAAGATAACTCTTCCTTGACCACTCTTTATATTTCAGGGCTGGGCCAACTCTCAGCGCCTATAATTATGATAGTTCGTATGGGAAAAAAGCCTTGCTGATGATGTATAGGGGAATTATGGAACAGGTTTTTAGTTTTTGTTTTTTATATTATCATGCTATGTCACCTGATGTGGGACATCTTTAAATTTAACATAACCTTGTATCTCAGGATACTCTCCCAGTTGTGCCACCAAACTGTTCATCTGACAATCCTGCTACAATTCAAGATTTTATTGAAAAGGGCAAAGCTGCTCTTGTTTCTGTTGGCATTGTTAGAGACACGGTTGTTGGTATTATGTTTTTGCATCACACTTGTTGATTGGTTTTTTCTGTAGTACTTGCTTTAATTATTTTGTTGTTTTATCCCTACCATATCTTATAACATTATTTTGTGCAGGAAATGGCAAGGATTCTGGAAAGTTTTCTGGCCGCATAGTTGATTCAGATATGCATGATGTTGGACGTTTTCTGAATCGGCTTTTAGGACTGCCTCCAGATATCCAAAACAGGTTATGCTTTTTAATATTTACTCAGGTTTCTTTTCCTATTTTTTCTCGTTTTGTTTAACATCAGTTTTTAATAATAAATTGCAGGCTATTTGAATTGTTTGTTAGTATCCTTGATCATCTCCTTCACAATGCACGTCTTGAAGGACATTTAGATGCTGGGATTGTTGATATGAAAGCCAACACCATTGAGTTACAAGGAACTCCCAAGGTTACACTTCGTGTAGTCTTTTTATCATTCACACATTGTAACTTGCAAGTTATGTTAACTTCTATCTTTTGGCAGACTGTTCGTACTGATCATATGTCTGGGGCGTCCACTGTACTATTTACTTTTATTATGGATCGTGGTATTACTTGGGAGGTATGTATTTTATATAGTGAATTTCACTGTTTGTTTGTCTGTGTTCTTTTTTTTTTTTTTCAGGCTCGTCTAATCTCTAATACCTCTGATAGGCCGCATCTGCGTTGCTTAATGAGAAACAAAAAGATGCATCTGGGTCTTCTTTTAATGGATTTTATGAATCTAAGAGAGAATGGCTTGGAAGAAGGCACTTTCTTTTGGCAATTGAAGGGTATCGAAGTTTAATTATCTTAGTAATATATACTGACATTTGGTTGTAGAGTTTAACTATATATGATTTGGCTCAAGAAATATATTGCTTTATCTCCCACTGAGATGAACTCTTATGTCTTTCAGTTCTTCTGGTATGTTTAAGATATTCCGCCCCGCTACCGGGGAAACACTCAGGTATAGAAATTCCAAAATATCATGTTGCTTGTCACATTTTTTTTGATTGTCTAATTTGCTTCCAATGGTTGGGTGTGCGTCTTATTAACTTGCAGGGAGATGTCCATAACGGAGTTGAAAGACAAATACAGAAAGACAGTGTCATTAGAGAAGGCACACAATGGATGGAAGGATGAGTACGAAGTTTCATCCAAACAGGTACGATATATGATTTAAACAATATCATCCTGACTCCCAAGCTATCCAGATAAACCATGTATTGGAAGTTGGAACTTTTTGTGTACTTTACTACTAGTTATGTTTTTATGACTAACGATATGGTAATCTGCAGTGCATGCATGGTCCAAATTGTAAGCTTGGGAGCTATTGTACTGTTGGCAGAAGAAAGCAGGAAGTTAATGTACTCGGTGGCCTTATTCTCCCAGTTTGGGGAACCATTGAGAAAGCCCTATCTAAACAGGTACTTTTCTATAGTTCTATTGGCGTGTATTCCATGATATAACGATTTCTGAGTCGAGTGCATGTTTTTTCTATTTGTTCTGTTTAATTTATTCAACTTATTTATATTGAATACAGGCCCGCTTAAGCCATAGAAGACTACGTATTGTGCGCATTGAGACTACCAATGATAATCAGAGAATTGTTGGACTTCTTGTTCCAAATGCAGTGGTAGAATCTGTGCTTGAAGGTCTTTCTCTCTCTCACTCTCTCTCTCTCTTACACAAACACATCTCGTTTTGTTTGATAGTAAAGAAAATTTGATCAGTCCCTGACCTTTCTTTATGACAGATTTATCATGGGTTCAGGAGATCGATGACTAAGATAGAATTTGCTTGGTAGGCCTTGAAATTTAAGATGGGTAGTAATTACTATTATATGTTTTTTTTTTTTGTTATCTTCCTCAAAGATACCTAAAAGGGGAAGATCCCAGAGTGCAGCAGCCGAGTATTGCCTGTCAGTCTTTTGCAGTTGATAAACTGGTGTTTGATCTTTCTGCCCCATTCTTTTGTACTCGGTCACACATTTTTTTGTAATTATGTTCACTGAGGTGGGGGAACTACTACTTATAGAAGTGAATGTAAAAAAATGACAGCCAACTTCTAGGAATGTTCGATGATATTTGCATGCCAAAATCATATAACATTTTTGTTTTGTAAAGCCTAGTGATTGGCCACAAGTATTCAAAACAAATTCCCGCGCTTGTGGAAGTATGGGTATTCTGCTTTGTTTATGCTCGTCTTCTCATGTTTGGATAGACTTGTAATGTGAGACAGTGAGACATGGATATGCATTGAAACTGGCAAAATGAATGATGGTGTTGGGTAATTGGTCATACGGTTTCTGAGCAAAATGAGTTCAGGTCAAAGTGGTATATTATAGGAAGCATCATTTCTATTATGGGGTTTTGGCGAGAATGAACTTGTTTTGATCCATTACATAATTTGGGTAGACTCATATTAACTTGCTGTATAATCAATCCGCATCCATAACTCAAATTAACTATTTTTTATGATTGTTGTCGTGTTTATTTAATTTATGATTAATATAAAGAGTAGGATATTTGCAAGAAATTACAAATGGTTTAAGTGTTAGATTTAAATAGAAATGTTTTCATTTTAGAAGACCAAAAGATCAACATAACAAGACTAATAGCCAGAAATCGATTTTTTCACACCATATTTCAAATAAAACCAAATTGCCGATCGGGTGTGGATGGTTACCTCGGTGGTGTTGATCACGCCAAGCAGGGGTTTGTTTGCCATATCCCATGATAACAATAAAAATAAGAACAATAATAATATTGTCTTGACAGGATTCGTATAATTATCCCGTGATATTTTTTCAGCCATTTTTTATTATTTGTCAAACAGTTGCTATTATTGTTATATCCCAATTGATGAATTGTGCAACTGAGTTTATCTATCGCGTTTTCTTTTTGTTGAAAATATTCAATTTCACGTTCTCTCTCCTCAATTACTTGTAGAAATAGTCCTCACCCCATACGAAAATAACGCTTAAGCATTTTTGCGTCGTGGTATGGATTATCATCAAAATAGACTTCTAAAAGGCGTTTGTTAGCTTGAAAGTTGAAACCAAGTCACTCTAATGGCCACTCCCACCTTCTTAGTGTATATGTTTTTGAACCCAAGTTAAACCCCCATTCATTTTTCCTATTTTTTTTAAAAAGATGATTTTGTTTACTTTTGTGGGATTTGAAATCAAAACTCCAAAACCTCTAGGTGATCCGAAAGGCTTAGCCCCTACCATTTGGTCACCAATCTTAGTAAATCCCCTTCCTCTTGACATGGTTTATTTTTCTATTTGTGTAGTTAGCCACGATGATGGTCGGTAGTGATAGAAGTGATTATTATACTCTATATAAAAGAAAAACTTTAGCCACATGCTAGTTTAAGGATTATATATTGTAACCACAAATACTTGTTTATTTTATATTTTAGCCCCTTTTTATTATTTTGTTTGAACAACAACTCTTAGATTATGTAGAATATAATGGGTTAACATCTAGATAATCTAGGAGTTGACCTCACCAAAACTCGAACTCACAATCTTTGATTGGAGTGAGCACACCACTCTAACTCATACTTAATTACCACCACACCCAACCCCCCACCCCGCCCTTTTTTATTAGTTTAGCACATCTACAATGCATGTTGACATGTTGTACAACTTAATTATGCATGTAGTTTGTTATCATTTTTATTATGATTATGTGGGTTCTTGATTTCCACCGCTAAATACTCAACTGCTGCTTTCCATGCAAACTGTACTTCCTTTATGATATTTTTTTCATTTCTTTTACATATTTGTTTAGGCTCATTTTGTTATATTAAAATGGATGAATTTACCATGTTGCAACCACATATATGAATTAGTCTATTTATATAAAATCATATCTTCCATACATTATAAATTACAGATTAGCTCACTTCTATTCAAATTAATTTACATGTAACTTATATAACTGATTAATTATTTTAATTTTTAAATTAGTTTAATATCTTTAGTTAATAATAATGTTTTATAAAATTTCGAACATACCATAACTACTTCAATGTCGTTTCAAATATTTAAAAAATTTCGAGAACTTTTTTTTTACTTTAGCGTGCCGCAACACATGTTGGCATATTACTAGTTCATAAAAATGAAGAACTTATTCATAGCAAAACATTTTGATCTTTAAATTTTAACCATACATTGATATAAACTATAAAGTTAATCGTATGAAAAATAAAAATATAATAAAAATAATTTGATGAGAGGTTTTAGATAGACGTGCTTCTTAATTTATAGTTATAGTAGAAGTATTCATTTTTCGAAATTTATTATTCCCTGTACCTAATTTCTCTAAGGTCTGTATCTGATCATTCTTTTGTAGACTTATATCTCATTAATACGCATTTATCTCCTAAGTGCGTAAGAATATGACAATATATCATAATAGTTTTAATAAATCCGTGTATTACACGAATTAAATAAATAAAATAAAAAATTATAAATTATAAAACAATATCTTAAGATAATATATGATTGAAATTACACGTGATTAAGTATTATAAACAATAAAACAATGATATTAACTTTTAAAAATTTTTTTAAACTTTTTTTTTTCAAAATAAACCGTTTTAAAACAATATCATTTTAGAAGTTCCTTATTACCCAATTTTAATTATTTTTGGTTTATAAAAATTTTAATTTTCGAGAACACCAATTGTAAAATATTTTATATTTAAAAAAAAAATTGATGCTAAAATTTTTTTATTTTATAAAGTTTGTTTATTTAGAAATAACATTAATAAAAAGATTTTTTTTAATTTAGTAAAAAACTATTTTTAATCTAAAAAATATAATAATACTAGTAATTAATGTAATTATTTAATAGGATACAGAAACAAAAAAACTTAGTGATGAAGAGTGTGATGATAAAGAATATGATTTTATCACTTGTCTCCCTTGATTACTATTTTATTAGAGTAAAAAGATACGGATATACTCTCATGCACCAACTTTCACTTGTTTAAGTTGTGCCCATCCTTCAAAGCCTCTAGATTGAAGTGAGGGAAGCACCAAAACTTTTTTTTTTTTGATTTTGGCCATCGAGCAGTTAGAAGCTAATACCGAGGGAGTATAACTATAATTGTTAAAAAAAGTCATGTTTCGCTCGAAGCTCGCACAAAAATAGCTCGTTAAAAAGCGCCTCGTTCCGTTTTCTTTTTTAACTGAAATCAAAATTATATGATAAAATAAAATTATGACATATTATTTAAATAAACCATAGACATGCTTAGTTTTGATACTATCTAACTAAAAATTCTATGTTATATTCAATGAAATAACAATCTCGTGTAATTGTTTCAACTATTTAAAATAAACAAATATATAATTATCATTTTTATAATAAAATAACAATCTATTGTAATTGTTTCAACTTTTAAGATAAATAAATATAAGAATATTATTTTTTATTTTTTTATTTATTTGAATATATGTAAAAGATAAAAAAAATTATTGTTATTTTTGAAAAAATAAACAATTTAAGTGTCGTTTTGGCTGGTTAATAAACGAGCCAAGCTCAAACTTACCCTGGCTCAGCTCGTTTACAAGCTCTGTTCAACAAACTAATAAAACGACTGGATCTACAAAATATACTGCATGCATATGTGAAAACAACAGCAAGTTCTTTACATTCATTTATATGCCTTTCAATAGGCAACACCAGCTAAATTCAGCAATTAATAAATACATCCACAGAAGTTATTACTTATTAACTGCATTTTATGTAAGTTTATAAATTCTAACTAGAATATAATCTAACACACACACAAATTTATATATGTATGTATAGGTATATATATGAGCTAGCTAGCCAAATGAAGAGCTTCTTCCTTGTGGAGACATATTAGAATTACTGTTAGTAGAAAGGGTGGCCCTCATGTTATCCATTGAACTATTTGATGACAAAGGTGGTCTTCTTGGAGATGTTCTTTCTAACTTCTTGTTATGATCCACCGGCCCTAAACCGAGGTGATGATGATGAATGTGATCTACATTGTGACTACTTGCTAGCGTTAGTGGCGTCGTTTCGAATATATGGTTGGTGACAGTTGGATCAAGATCACACCCACCTCCTTCAGAACTGTTGGTAGATAGTACTGCGATATGGTGATGTTCTTGTTGTTGGTGTTGATCATCTTGGAGGTGGAGTTCATCATCTGACCACATTAAGGGGCTCTTTCGGGCCGCACCAGTACCTGTGCTATATCATATCGCATTCGTCATGAGTTAAAACTTTATCAAAATGTAACAAGCACACAAAAAGTTTTCACAAGCAATCCCAAACAAAAATCATGAATTTTTAGGATTTGTAGGTGATCTAGAGAAAATATAATAGCTTATAGGAGGTTTTTGAAACTTTTTTGGTTTTCAAAGACTTAGCTACCCTAGTAGCGAACTACAAAAGAATCTGAGAATGAATGTTTGAAATCCTCAGGTGGCAAGTGAAATCGCTTGCCACCTGAATATATGGTGTCAGATTTTTTTAGAGTTCGCTACCTAGGTTAGCGAACTGACTACAAACCAAAAGACTTTCATAAATTTTTAAAAAACTATTATATAAGTATTCTCTCTAGACAGCCTAGAAATCCATAATCAGTGATGAAAAAGATCACCACCTGCTGCTGCAGCGGCTGGCGGCGACGGTGATTGAGAAGTGCCATAAAGGTTAAGGTCTTGAAAGGATGGGAAATTATTAAGAGACCCAAAGTCCTTAATAGTCGGTTGCACCGGATCACCAGGGAAGAGCATGACGCTACCTCGGTGGCCCGGTGGGGCTTGTTCAAGATGACTAGTACTACTGGTGCTTGAACTTATGTTCATATTCATGTTCATCCCAATTCCTACAGCAGGGTTTCCAACCACTTTATTGCCATTATTATTGTAACCAGCAGCTGCAGCCATGCTTTGGTCTCCAGCTAGGGTTTGACAGGCTTTCTCCAGTATTGTCTGCATGTACTTTCCTTGTGCCTCTATCCTTAACTGCAGATGCCGTTGTACCTAGAAATACAACGGCATCATTAATTTAGTGTTCTGTAATGAACCTCGCACTATAAATTTCTATATTAAATGTATTAGCTAGTAAGCTAGTACCTCTAGTTGTTCATGAAGTCTCCTCTGAACCTCAATCTGCATCCTGATTACAAGAGTAATATGACATCAGTTACACTAGTGAAAAACATATAGATGTTGTAATACACATATAGCGCGATTACTTACTCGTTCATACTCCGGCCCATCATTCCTGAAGAGGATGCACCACTGTTTCTTTGAAGTTCTAGGGCAGATGCTGCATAAATACTCCATATGTAAGGCAATTTGAACATGTATCATAAGCATATCAACAGTTAAGTAATTTTTACTATGAAATACACACGGATATGACGATCGTGTAAACTTAACTCACCTCTTTCGCTGTCTTTCATGGAGTGATCATTATATTCTTTGTGAGGTTGCTTTCCCAACCTGAATTTCTACTCAAAACAAGATTGAAAACAAGAAAAAGATAGCTCATAAGAAACCCTAAAATTATGTATGCATATATGATACAAAAGGTGAAAACTTGATGCAGAAATCTTGAGATACATACCTGAAGATGGCTCTTGAGATGGTATAGTGTAAGCCCCTTTACACCCATGACTCTCATGATAGTCTTTGGTGTTGCCTCTACATATTCACAAACACAAACACACAGATGCAAGATCAACATCAATTAACATCATAAAGAAAGACTATATATATATGATACAAAAGTTACAAAAAAAAGGTTGTTAGATTACTGTCAGGTCCTCCAAGCTGCGCAACAGCATCGACAAAGCGTTCATGGAGCTCAACGGTCCACCTGAGGCGCGGTTTGGGGTCTGTGGTGAGCACCAGACCCGAGTCACCTTGTATGGTGCCACCACCAGTGGTGCTATGGCTATTACCACCAACTCCACACATGTTGGATCTTTCATGATGATGGTGATGATTATGATGAAGTGAATTCATAGCAGTTGTGGAACCTGCAGCTGCTTTCTTTGAATGGAACATTCTTTTCTTTGTTTCTTTGTTAATGTGTGTGGTGTGTGTGTGTGTGGTTGTGTGAGGGAGATTCAAGAAGAACAAATGCGATATGCAAATAGGGGAAGAGGAATACGGTTCGTCTTTTAAAGATGGAAAACCCTTTTTTGGGGTTAAATTATTATTAGATTGTATGAAATTAGCCTCAAGAAGAAGCTAACTTTGTTACTATTTTACATTAGTTTAAATCGTAGAACGAATAACTACCACTGTTTACATTGTTTTAACATAAACAAAGGGGAAATAAAGAATAAGAATAAAAAGGAGAGAATCTTTGTTTGTATGTGTACATATATACACCACATAGGATCCGGATTAAATTACTAGCTTTTTTCTATAATAGAGTTTGTTTTTACTAAAATAAAAACTTACGTGATACGGTGTGTTTGTGTACCTCGTTAACCATCATTCATAGGTGATGAAAGCAGTGACATTTGGTGGTGATAGACACATGAAATTAACGTGGTTAAGTGATTAATGAGAAGCATTTGAAATTGAGTCGAATCGGTTATGGAATTAAACCATAGGATTAAAAACCACATTGAAAGTAACAAAAAAGTTTTGTGGTTTTAAAAATGATTGTTACAAAACACGAATTCAAGTTTAAAAAATGGTATAACTAAAAGATAATTAAAAGCAACTATTTAGTTAAACATTCAAAATTGTTACCTAAAATAATTCCGTTAATGATTTTTTATTGATTTTGGTTGGTTTTTTTCACGTTCTCACAGTTTTTACAATATTTAAAACCTCTCATATCAGTTGAGAACATTTTTTATGAGAACCTAAGATTCTAAGAACTTTATTTTGACAAATGTTTACATATGTATGTATAAAAAAATTTATAGTTTCATAAAATTAAAAGTTATTATTATTATTTTGTTAAATATGTAAGAATTATTTTACACATTTGTATAAAAGAGTTTTAATAGTTCTTACAAAAAATAATAGAGCTTTTGAGTTAACTCATCCTTACACAATATATTATGAGAACCTCGAGAACCCACAAAAACCAATAAAAATAATTATTTTATCTTAATGCTTATTATATTAAAATACGACATCGTTAAATGAAATTATATGTGTTTATTTATGTAGATTCATATATTTTAAAATTATACACATATGTAAGTTTATCATCTACATATGTGAAGTTTTAAAATATATGAATACATGTATGCTAAAACATGTAAACTCATTTAACGATGTGTATTTTAATAATAAGGTTACTGCCGTAGTTAAAATAATAATTTTAATTATTTTTCATAACTTGAAATTCTTGCAAAATTTAATAAAGAATTCTCATTTGATACTCCTTCGATTCACACAGCATATTAAGAAAAGAAAGAGAGATAAAAGAGATTAAATTCTCTGAATCTCTGGAATGAAATTGTGAGGTTGAGAGATGTTCCAAATATGTATTCACTTAAAAAAAAATAAGTTAAGTTTTATTATTTGAGATTCGAGAAAAATAATCATTTTCTTTTAAAAGATTAAAAAACATTAATTTACCTTTAAATGTTTCATAAGTTATTTCAATTTCAGACCAAGAATTTTATTAGTTGTTTCAATTTAATTTCAAAATAATAAAACTTTTGAACTGAAATTAAAACAATTTATAAAACTTTGGGAACTAACTTGATGTTTTTAATCTTTAAAAAAAAAATAATTTCTTTCGTCAAACCTTAGGAGCAAAATTGAAATTAATTCTAAAAAATTTGAAACACAACGTAAAAATGAAATCATGTTAAACACATGAATACGATTACGACAAGAATATTTATAGTTTAACACTAAAACAACTCAGGTTAACCTATCTTCTTGTGTTTTATACTTATTTTACATAATGATTTTTCAAAATTACAAATTCAGAAACAAAAATACACATGCATATAAACAAGTTCTTTTAAATTATTAAACGTCTATGTTAAATTCTCTGTAACTTATAAATTTTGGTATACAATAAGAAGCTAGGTTAACCTATATTAAGTACATTTATTCCAAACATATAAAAATAGAAATTACCTCGTTTAACAAGTTAATCGATAAATCCCCTAGGTTGATCCACGCACTACCCATTTAACTAATTGTTGCTTTTGTAGGTTCAGCCCAAATTGAACTAACCTGAATCCAATTTTAGAAAATTAAGTCTGTGAATTTATTTTAAATTATGTCGTGTAAGAAATTCCATCACACTCTACTTAATGTATAAAATTTAGAGTCCTTTGTTTTTTATTCAAATTCTATATTAAAAGGTTGTATGAAATTTATGTTAATCCAGATTATAAAACAAATATGCATATTCAAGAATGTTAAGAGTTTATGCATGCGTCTTTATTCTTGTAGTACGGTATAAACAAAGTTTGAGAATTTAAATGTCTTAGGTTTTGTAACCTCAAATTAGTATTGAAGATTCTCTCTTCATATCTTATGGAGTATGGTAGATAAGCCAAACTACACAACGTACATGCCATTTTCTTTGTTTTGTTTATGTTATATTTAGCTACGTACGGTTGAGTTGGTTTCATGCTCACATGACATTCCATCCCAACAACACTAACTAATTGATCGATATTCTCAAACAAATAGTGATTCTAAATGTGCCCTAAAGTTCACCTTTTAAAAGACTGACTCATTAAGATTATACAGATTGATCATTGTACATGTTGGTGAGGATTTGAAGCGCTATTTTTCTTGAATTTTGGAAACTTAGAGCGCACCGAATCCTAGGCGATTCAAGACAGACACAGGCAAAGAGAAAAGATGAAAAGCAGATGAGAATTGAAGAAGAAGAAGGAGAATTTGTAGATAGAAATAGTGGAAACTAAGTTTGTTGTATGTGGAAAAGAAAGCAGTAAAGAACAAGATATTATGGAAGTTAGTAACTTTAACGATATGTGGCTCTTAACTTTGAGGAGGAAAACATGATGATAATTGAATGCATATTTAAAGTGATATGTGGTGTGAGGGGACCTAATTAAAGTTTTTTATTTTTATTTTGTTAAGGGTTGGAGAGATCGAGGTAGTCTTCAATTCAATCCATTTATACTTTCTTCTTTTAAATTCTTTCTATTTATATACTTTTGTAGAATACAAGATTGTCCACCTGACATCCATGCATGCAGATGCTAGCTACCTAGCTAGCTTTCCCATATAATATTTTTGTATGGATTTAATTTGATTACTATTAAACTGTACTTCTTGATTGTTTGTCCACTCGGAATGGAACTTAACAGATCTAAAGAAGAATGATAAAGTAGCTATAGTTTTGCTCATGACAGATTTTCTTTTAAGTTAATAATTTGAAAAAACCAATAATGATTTTTGGTGTTTTTTTTAAATTACTTTGGTTTCATGATGTTATGGTATTTAAAATAACGGATGTGAGTTACGTGACAAAAAGTTGTGGCAGGTTGGCGTGCAGACTTGGCACTAGATCTGTTTGTCACGTATGCTACATCTGTTATGCCAAATAACAGAACACTTAAAAACCAAAATGGTTTTAAAAAGACACTAAAAACAAAAATGGTTTTTAAAAGACATTAAAAACCGGCCATCAAATTTTATAAATTCATACAATTTCAAAAAAAATGTTTTGGTAATATGATATGAAAGAGTTGGTGAATATATGCGTACATATATAGATTACTCACATTAAGATTGACTCAGCCATTTAAATAGGGTTGTGAGCAACTGAACTGAATCAAATTCAATTTTATTTATATTTGTTCGTTTAGAATTGAATTTGTTTACTAACACAAAACAAAATAAAGTTTCTTGTTCTTGTTTGTTTATCAAGGAATTGAATTTGTCTACGAACACATAACCGATCGAAGATTCTTTTTCATATCCGTTCATCAAGGAATTGGGCTTGTTCATTAATGATTCAAGCACAAATAACTGAACAGTTCATGAAAGCAAATTAGCATATACTATTTTAAAATATTTTAATATTCTTAATTACAAACTTAAATATAATCACCTTAAATAAATATAACATTAAACACTTGAGATAATAATCATATACATAACCATGAAAGAACCTAAACAAACTAACATGAACACACGTAAATAAACGAACATAAACAAATAATTATCAAACTTTCATGAACGTAACTAAATGAATAGAAGCTGTATTCATGTTTGTCGTTCATTTTTTATTAAATAAATTAATGAACATAAATGAAATCCCCGTCGAATGGTTCATGAACAAATATAACCCATGTCTTTTTGTCACGAGTAAGAATACAAATATAATTCATTAATTCCCATGCAATATCAAAGGAAAACATGCATATATAGCATGCAACCAGAAGAAGACAGATCAAATGCTGTATGTATATATATAATATGTATGTGTATGTATGTATTGTATACTAGCTAGGTAAAGGTACGCAGCCTAACAAGTTTAGTAAGGTTAAAAAATCGAGAGCATCTAAATTGTAAAAGAAAGATGGAATGGATGCCTCAAACCCCATCGGAATAAATGCTTTCTTCTTTCACAATCAAAAGAAGATTCGCATTCTTCTTCTTCCTCCTTTATTTTTCTTATTGTTATAATTTTTTTTAACTTTAATTTTGTAGATTTAAACATGTTATCCTATTTCATGAACAAACGTGATTAATTATGCTACCACTTCTTTCATGTACAAACAAGATGGAAAATTAAACTAGACACGTTCGAGATGAAATTCTATCATTAGGGGTGAAAAACCATAGTTTGCCGGTATATATGTTCTTAATTATACCTCGCCTTGTCTTCTTGATGCCAAAAGAAACTTTACTAATTTTAATATATTAAATTTTCCAATAACGATATGTTTTTGTTGCCATATTGTCTTTTTAACTAAGAGCTAGTAATTAATTGTTATATAATGTTAATTAGATTGTTGTTTATTTGTTACATGCACATTTAATTAAAAGATAAAATAATCACCTGATATTTACATTTATATTTGTCTTTGATTTATGTTTATCATGATGTATATATTATTATTAGTTATATATATATATATATATATCACAAAGATCCTTTATATCATTTTTAATCAAGTGACTTTAGATTAGATAACAAGAATTGGTTTAGGGTTTAGAGTTGATTCAAATATTACAGGGTAAATTACATTTTTTATTTTTCGAGTTTACCTAAATTTCAAATTTCATTGTTAAAACTAAAAATAATAAAAATGTTTTTTGGATTTGTATTTTATCCCAGTTTAAATCTTTCAATGAAAAAATTCAACACATGTTACTAATTGTTAATTTTCAAATTAAAGGTTTCATGCATTCTATATTAACTCATTTCATTATTATCCCAGCAATTTATATAGAAATAAGCTTTTATTTTCTTTGCACAAAATATTTTCAAAATGAAACTGAAAATCCATTACAAATGGTCTTTAAATTGGAGGGACTGAAAAACATGGCGATGATAATCCGGTTACTTTCTTCAAAATGAAACACGACTACCCAATGACGAGATATTTGAGGTATGGACATGAGGGATATTTATCCGGTTACTTTGTTGTGAACTATATGAAACCTAAACAATGTCATGATTATTTCAAGGTTGAAGAATAAACTGATTTCAGTTGGTCAGTTGCATGAACAAGAACTAGAAGTAAGGTCTGATGATAATAATCTGGTTATGCTCGTGATTCTTGGTGTAATTCTGGATTCGATGGAGTGTCCAAACCAGTTGAGATAGGGGATGAGTCGTTAGCAGGACTAGCCACGACTGAGTTGGAGCTCGTGGAAGCTTTAACTAGCCGTTCTTGTATTTGATGATGAGGGGCCGTTATAACTAAAATATATGATAGAGTTTAACTTGTTCTCGAGAACTAAAGGGCTTGAAAGACTTGTTTGAAGATTACTGGAGTTACTGGATGTTTGGATTGCTTTGTTTTTGAATGGCGGACTAGAATTTAACATAAAACTTTAAAGTGAGAGATTGTGGGGTTTGTGAAATCTTTAGGCTTGGGCCCATGAGTTGTTTACTTGTTCACTAAGTTGAAAACCCTAGTTAGTGCCTATAGTTGAAAACCCTACTAAACCCATGTATTACACGGGTTGAATATATAAACTATAAAAAGTATAATAAAAATATATTAATCATAAAATAATATTTTAAAATAAGATATGATTAAAATTGTGAACAAATAAAAACTATAAGTAGTAAAAACAAAGATATTATTTTTTAAACATTTTTCTAAAAATATCATTTTTAAATTTTTTTTATTATAACTCCCAATTTGAATTATTTTTTATTTATAAAAAATTTACTTTTTAAATACAGCAATTTTAAAATATTTCATATTTTAAAAAATATTGATGTTTTAAAAAATTTCTTATTTTATAAAAAATTGTTTTCTAAAAAATAACATTAATAAAAAGATCTATTTGTTAATAAATAAAAGCTATTTTAATCTAAAAAAGAGTTAAATAATATTTTTGGTAATCAATGTAATTATTTAATAAGTGAGAGAAGCGGAAAAATTTTGATAAGAGTGAATATGCTGTTGTATGTGTAATTTTAGATACTCTTTTATTAGAGTAGAGAGATATATTCACATTATGCATTTTAATATTTATACTAAGCTAATAAAGAGAAACCTAATTGTAGTCGGTGGATGTAGGATTTATAATGAATCTAAACCAAGTAAAACTTTCATGTTCTAGCTTATTGCTTTCTTATATGTGTTCTGCTACGTAGATGTCTAACACATTAAAAAAATCAATTGAGCTTCCTACATAAACGTAGCAGTTTTTGTTTTATTATTATTAGAGAGATGTAAATAGAAAATAAAAGCTAGATTGTTTCAAAGAAATCTTGAGAACGTAATATTAATAATGGCATGAGATTGTCCTAATAAATATATTAATGTTCTATTAAGTTTACCATACAAAGGAATATGTAGTAGATCTACTCGGTACTTAACTACTCAAAAACATGTGCATCAAAAGGTCAAATAAAGTAAAGGTTTAACTTTTAGTCCATTAATATTAATGTTCATATTATTTATTGTATAGTATGTTTGTGTTCTACATCAAATTGGAGGGGTAGGTTCTTTGTTAGTATAAACCCGCGGGGTTGGGTTGCTTGGGCTTGAAGCATCATTGTCCTCTTTATGGAATTTATTCTCATCTTCTAGATGAATATATTCTCATTCGATGTTAAACTTTTGGTTGGTCATGCACCACTTATAGATGGACAGTTGAGATTTATACACCTTTTGAACTCAAATCCCTAATCAAACGATCATAATTCAAACTCATTTATTTACCAATGGCCAATGTGGGGTTAGCCCACTTGCTAGAGGTTTTGTCTTTTAGAGAAAAGATCCTGGGTTCAAACCCAGACATGGTGTAATATGAAGTAATTTAGGAGTAAAAGTAGGATAGATTTGTCGTTCAAAAAAAATAAAAAAAATTTATTTACCAATTAGCTAGTAAAATTAATTGGCATGTAAAATTTGGTTAATATTATAAACTATGTTATAATCTTCAGTCTTATAATATTTTTTATTTCAAAAAATAAATAATTTCATTCTATAAAGTTGTATAAACTTTTCATTGTTGTGAACCTTTTTATGAACCTTTTTTAATTTTCAGTTTTTACCTTGTTATTTATTTAGTATTATTAACAAATATTTTGTATAAATAGTTAAATGCGTTTTACATTCCTGAGGTTTCATATAAATCGTCATTTGAATCCAAAAGTTTAAAATGTTGTCATTTGCATCCAAAGGTTTCACTAAAATTGTCATTTGAATCCATTTGGCTACACCTAACTAACACGGTTAATTTTTTCCGTTAAGTTTTCAACATGAGAGTTATTTTAGTAAAAAAAAAATTATAAAATAAAGAACCAACTCATGTGAGGGTTTTTATATGTTTAGCTTTTTTTGATAATTGCAATTATGATTTGACTCTATAATAGTCTTTTATTGTTTTGTATTGTTAATGTATTTTGGTTTTGTAATCGTGTTACTTTTGCTTGTTTTATTAAACATAGATTTCTTTGGTTTAAAGTTTAATTATAGTTACGATAATTGATGTTTTATGATTATTATTCATGGCAGTTAATGTCATATTATAAATTATTCTTATACTTTTATGATAATCTGTGTTTTATGATTATGATTCAAATAGTTTATGTTATATAATTTGCTTGTTTATTTATATATATTTTTATTTTATATGTTTTATAAAGTTAGAAATGAATCACTTTTAATTAGTTATATTTATATTTTATTTTATCTAATAGGATGTCCAGAGATGCTTTTCTTGATTAAATGAAAGAAATGCTGATTTATCATTTCTAGTAAATTAAAATCCCAATGGCGATTACCAAAAGAGACTAAACGCCTAAAACTTATCATTTAGAGCTTATTTTTTATTTTGTAATTGTTTTGACTAAAATACCTCTAAATTAGGAAACTTAACGGAAAAACTTAACAATGTTAATTAGAAGTAGTTAAGTGGATTCAAATGATAATTTTTGTGAAACTTTTGGATATAAATGGCAAAATTTAAACTTTTGGATTCAAATTACAATCTATATGAAACCTCAGGGATGTAAAATATATTTAAGTCTTGTATAAATGAGTGTACGTTCTTGAACATATAATTAAATGTGTCTTTTAGGATCTTTATATATTCTTACTAGTGTGTGAACCCGCGCTTTGCCGCGGTTTGTTAAAATTGAAACACTTGATTTCGATTACTTGTACATTAGTATTCAATCCGTAGATATGGATAAAAATTATACTGACAACTCTATTTTGAAAAAAAAAATTCATGTCGAAATGTTGATATAATTTAGCACATCATAATGAAAAATTTAGATTTTATAAACCATCATATTTTTATGATTATAAAAGAAACGATATAAGATTCAAAACCTTGAACCAGTTAACACTTGATTTCGATTACTTGTACGTTAGTATTCAATCCGTAGATATGGATAAAATTTTTATTGACAACTCTATTTTAAAAAAAAAATCATGTCGAAACGTTGATATAATTTAACACATCATAATAAAAAATTTAGATTTTATATACCATCATATTTTTATGATTATAAAAAAAATGATATAAGATTCAAAACCTTAAACCAGTTTTGAGAGCTTGTATATTTTTAGTTTGATTATATGTATATGATTACACATTATTACTTATTGTTAAAATTGTTTTTATTTTGTAAATAACTATTAAAATTACTTTAAATACTATTACTATTATTATTGTTGTTGTTGTTGTTGTTATTATTTTTAAATTCAATGAATTCATATGGAGTAAAAAATTTAATTATAATTTACCATAATATTACCATACTAACCCTATAGGTGTCTTAAGGTCAAGATAAAATTATTATTTTGACCTCCTAAAATGCTTTATAAATATTATAAATCATATATATATATATATATATATATATATATATTCATTATTGCTTTCTATATGTTATGTATAATGAATAGGCTCGTGTGATACGGGGGTGCTACTGAGTATCTTTTTCGACCAGCCTTAAATACATATTATTATTATTCTTATTATTATTATTATTATTATTATTATTATTATTATTATTATTATTATTATTATTATAACTATGTAAATATTTGGTAAATAGTATTTAGTTATTGATATAATACTTAATTTAAATAGGAAAAATATAAATAAAAATATAAATATAATGTTAATTTAAATTATTATAAATAAAGTAATACTTAATATAGTGAATTTAATCATATGCATTAACTCATGTATTAATTAGAATAAGTTTATTAAATGAGGATAATTTAGAAACACTTGCATAAAATATTTGTATCATATGCTTAAATAGTTGTTCTAGGTGTCTTACAAAAATAGAAAATTACAAATCTACCAATGGGTTTTGTATTATATAGTAGTAGTGATAACATCATTCTAATATGTCCTATAGCCCCTCTTAGAACACGTGTGATGAATGACATACTATGACGAAGCGAAACACACAAGTCTAAAATTCGAACAACACAATATGAACACCGGCTAAGTAATTTTTGGACTAATTGGCGCACCTCTTCCTAGTTACACACCCTTAATTATCTCATTAACAACTTTGAATTTTTTATTTCATTCATCTAAATAAAGATCTAACATTCATCTAAACAGATAGAAAACAATTTTCTCGTTAATTTTATACCCCTAGAACGAATTTAATCAAATTATTTAACATAAACCTGTAGTTAATTTATTAGTATCATTATTAATTAAATTCATTTGGATGGAATTTTTTTCAGTTTTTATACACTAAAATATTTTCAAAATCATGGATTTTTGTGTTTATACTTTATATAACTCCATATTTAATTACATTGTTTACTCTGTTTTATCATATGTATAATTTGTATTTTAAAACCGAGCCTTAAAGACAAAGTATATTACTGACATTCATTGTATATTTAAAGTTTTAAATTACTCTTTGTACATGGGAAATAAATAGTGGCCTTACAACCATTTTATGCAACATATGTACAAGTCGTTTATGATTACTTGTTTAACTTGATTAATTGATTTAGACTTTGATAAAGTTACAAAACAAAATTTTGAATTTAGTTAATAACTTAAGACAATGACTATGGGCCTAGCTCTCCTTCTCAAATCCCTTGCTTGGCCCAATACAAAGGGTTCACCAAAGGTCCAACAACATACAACCGTGAACTGTCGCGAAGACGCGAACCATAAGGTCCATAATTCATTAATTCACATGCTGTCATGGTGAATTGCTGATGCATATTTTTGGCATCATTTTTTTTATATATCTGTTTTGCACGGCACATTTTGTTTTAAGTATGTTGTTTATTTTGACACATCAATTTTTTTGTGTCATTTTTTGTTTTGATTATGTTGTGGTATTTTGACAGCCTGGTATTTTGATATGGAAATTTTTGTGAGATCATGACATACTATATGCTGTTTGATATTATTTTAATAATTTTATTAATCCTAAATCGGTAAGTAGGTAGAGTGTGTTTTTTTCAATTAAAAGTCATCTATTAATAGCTCATGACTTCTCTCAAAGCATTCACATCTTGTACCTTAAAATTTTGTGAGTGTAATCCTTAATATTATATGTAATGCTTGTGAGTGATTGTAAGTAGATGATAAAAAATATTATTGTTCATACGTATATTTGGTAATACCCTGTTCAACCCATATAATCTTTTTAATATTTTTGAAAATGGTTGTGAGTGGAGGAGAGATAAAACGTAATAATAAATGTATAAAAATATTATTTAATTAAAAAAATATGTTTTTAATGTAATTATAAGAATAAGTATAAAAATGATATGTGAATACTCTTAATGGGTAAGAGACAAATATTGGATGATTTAGACCCTACCTCTTACCTAATCAAATCCCTTAATAACTTAACACAAGGTTATGAAATAGTGTCTAAAAAAGTCCTAACACGAGTGTGTATCAGTTCCTTTAAGTAGTGTTTGGTATGTAGGAATAAGACGCGGAATGAAAAACACCATTGAGAGTAAATGTAAAAAAGAGATGTTTGATTGGTAACTGGTATATATATATTGATGAGACTTATGGAAAAGCATACAGAAAAAAAGCGAGATCTTCACATGATGTTCATTGACCTAGAAAAGACTTGTGACAGCATGCCTCGACACGTTATTTAGAAGAGTCTCCAAGATAAAAGGTTACCTGATATATATATATATTCGGATAATAAGAGATACGTATGATGGGGCTAAAACATGTGTATGTGCGCCTGTGAGAGACATAAACTTTTTCCCTATGGATGTGTGTCTCCACCAAGTATCAACATTGAGTCCATTTTTGTTTGCGGTAGTTTCGGATGAGCTGTCCAAGTTAGTATAGGAGACGGTTTCATGGCGCATGATGTTCACGGATGACATTGTGCTAATAGTAGGGACCAAAACGATTTTGAATGATAGATTAGAGGAGTGGAGAACAACTTTAGAGCTCAAAGGATTAAAGATAAAGTCGTACTAAAATAGAGTACATGCTTTGTAACTTCAGTGGGAATAATGAACACGAAGACACCCAAATTTATATTCAAGGTCTAGTTGTTCCACAAACTACTAGGTATAAGTACCTAGGGTCATTTGTGCAGTGCGACAGTGACATAGATAATGATGTAGCACACCGAATATAGGCAGGGTTGTGCAAGTGGAGAGTAACGTCAAGAGTATTGTGCAACAAGAGCTTCCTAACAACACTGAAGGGAAAAATTTACGGAGTTGCAGTACGACCGGCTTTGCTATACGGAACCGATTGTTGAGTCATCAAGAAGTCACAAGAGAGACAAATAAAGGTGGCAGAGATGAGGATGTTAAGGTTGATGTGTAGCACTCCAACATGGACCGGATAAGGAATGAGGTTTTTCGACAAAGAATACGGGTAGCATGTATCATAGATAAAATTAGAGAGGGGAGATTAAGATGGTTTGGTCATGAGAAGAGAAGTCAGATGATGGTGTCGGTTAGAATTGCAGAATACCTCACCTTAGGGGGAAGAGGAGTAGAGGAAGACCGAAGTTGACTTGTGATGAGAGGATTAGACCGGATCTGCGACAGTTGCACCTTTCCGAGTGCATGATTGAAGATAAGAGTTAATAAAGGACTTGAATTAAAGGATTTTTAGAGGTGACATGTACACTTAAATGTGTTCTTAGGGTACTTGTTACTTAAGTATACCTTACTATGTTATGTCTTTGTGTGATCCTAGGGTTAGTATTTCTAGGGTGCCTAGGAGCCTCTTTTTTGTTGAAGGGTTTTACTGGAATTGTTTTTTCATATGTTTTTTGTTTGCCTAGTATGTCGTGTCTTGCCTTAGATTGCTCCTACACCTTTGTTTTTGTAAGTATATGTTGATTACCTCGTGTGTATACTCTTGTTTTTATTATATGGGTATTTGAACCTATTAGTCTATCTAGATGAACTGCTATCTTTATATGTTATTGTATTTCTTGCCTACCTTCAATATTCTATGTATATGTTCTGGTACATTTATGTAATTTACCTTATTATGATTGTTTATTGATTCTTATTACGTGTTGTACCTGTATGTTACGTATTACATGATGCTTGCGTTGCTATTGTTTCAAAATTTTGGAGTTAGGGCGCTTATTGGAAGCAGTCTCTTTATCCTTTAAGATAGATGAAAAGTTTGCTCCCATCCTACCCCTCCCAAACCCTATACATAGTCGACTATGCATGGGATATACTAGTTTTATTGTTGTTGTTGATCGGTGAATGGAATGAAATGAACCATTAAATAAGTAATCACATTCCCTTTAATTCATTTCATCCATCCCCCCCTCTTTTTTTTTTTTTTTTCATTTCATTCTTTCTTCCATCCTTACTCATTATCATCACCACCCACCCACCATAACCACCACCACAACCGACCACCACCACCACCACTGGCCACCACCAGCACCGCCCATCACGACCATGACCACCACCACCACCAGCCACCAAGATCAATCGTCACCGGACACCACCAATAGACACGACCACCACCACCAGTCACCACCACCAACACCATAGGCGCTACCACCACCCGTAACTATCACCTGCTACCACATTACCACTAGCCACCACCACCCGCAACCACCACATCATTAGGCACGACCACTATCAACCACAACCACCACTGGGAATCATTGTTGTTCCCCACCGACCACCACCAACATAACCACTTTTGTATTGCATTTCTTTATCTTTCTCGTATCAAACAAACAAAACAAAATATTGATTCATTTCATTCTCACATGATAACCAAACAAAATAACAAAATATAATGATTTATTTTATTATTTAATATATTTTATTCTCTCGTTCATTTTATTAACTGATACCAAATAGACTTTTAATATTTTAATCAAACTACACTCGGTATATCACTAGTTTAGTCCTTTTGGTTAACCCCAACACATCATATATTCACATATGCATTGCCGGCCAAGGCACAAGGCAGAAACAACACAGGTTCTTTTCTTGTTGATTAAAGCCAAGGTCAACGAATCGTAGATAAGAAGTCGCACCAACACGAAACACCCTGTTAACCACTTTCCCTTTCCCTCGGTTCCCCCACCCTCTGCCACCGTTACCTTCCTCACCTCGGCCGGCGCCGGCCGTCGTCCACCACCACCTCCGACCACCCTCCGATCATTGTCCTCTCAACTCATGAGTAATGCAACAGCTCCGATGAATCCCACTTCAACTGAACCCCTAGATACCTCTGCTCATGGAAGATATTCAAAGCGACCCAAATGTAAGTCTTCTTACTAACCCTAATGTCTTTTCATTGCTTCCAAATCAACAATTGTGATTTCAATTGCGATTTGGTGTTTGATTTTAGAGTAATCTCACTTTCCCCTTTTGGTTTTAGATTCTAGGTTTACGCAACAGGAACTTCCGGCGTGTAAGCCCATTCTTACACCAAGATGGGTGAGTTTCTTTGTGTTCTTTTATCTTAACGATTGATGAAGCAAAACGTTTGGTAATACTTTGTGTTTTGCAGGTGATTTCTGCATTCATGCTTGTGACCATCGTCTTCATACCAATTGGGGTTGCTTCCCTTTTTGCTTCACGCGATGTATGCATAAATTGAATTGATTCATCATTCATCAACTTTATCTGTTGCCCAGAGTAGTGATTCGTTAGTTTAACCTTTGTAGGTTGTTGAGATTGTTGATCGTTATGATGATTTCTGTGCGCCATCGGGATCAAGAAGCGATAAGGTTCGATTTATACAGTCAGCTGCAGATAAAACTTGCAATAGAACTCTAACTGTAAGACCCTCTGCATCACTTTCTTCATAGTTCACATACCTTTCTGTTACAATCTTCTTTACATCTTAGAAATGATCTTTAGGTGCCAAAACATATGAAGAGGCCTATTTATGTCTACTATCAGCTTGACAACTTCTATCAGAATCATCGAAGGTGCATTACCTTGTAGGATATAGTTCCATGAGACCAGTAAGAGCATTTATTTTAATAATTACACGTGTTTTTGCAGGTATGTTAAGAGCCGAAGTGATCAGCAATTGAGGAAGCGGAAGTATGAGAATGACATAAGTACCTGTAAACCTGAAGATACTGCAAAGGGAATGACGATTGTGCCTTGTGGCCTTGTAGCCTGGAGTATGTTTAATGATACTTTTAGATTCACCACTGATAACAATGTGCAATTGCCTGTATCAAAGAGAGGCATTTCATGGAAGAGTGACAGAGATCATAAGTTTGGGAAAGATGTCTTTCCTAAAAACTTCCAAAATGGAACTCTTATCGGTGGTGCACATCTCAATGAATCTATACCAGTAAGCCTCATAACCGTTGTTGATTTGGAAGGATTTGATTATGTTTTGTAGCTGATAAGAACTTTCTTGAAAATGTAGTTGAGTGAGCAGGAAGACCTTATTGTGTGGATGAGAACTGCAGCTCTTCCGACATTTAGGAAGTTGTATGGGAAGATAGAGGTTGATCTTCAAGCTGGTGATACGATAAATGTGACTCTGCAGAACAATTATAACACTTACAGTTTTAATGGCAAGAAGAAACTTGTTCTGTCGACGGCTAGCTGGCTTGGTGGAAAGAACAGCTTCATTGGCATTGCGTATCTTGCTGTTGGTGGCTTGTGCTTTATACTAGCTGTGACTTTCACCATTATATATTTGGTCAAGCCAAGGTAATATTATATGCAATGATGGTGTTCATTTTTATCCAACTAGATGTTATATGAATTGATGTGTTGGAGGATCCTAATTTGCTATCATTATCTGTTGCAGGCGTCTTGGGGATCCATCTTATTTGTCTTGGAACCGTAATCCAAGTGGTCACTGATTGATTCATGCAAAAATGGGTTAAACGGATGCGTGTTTGGTGTTGTGTGTATTTAACATCTGTTTCTTTTGAGGCTTTGCCACGGAGACGTCAATTCCTTCAAGTTTAATATAATGTAGAAACTTGTAAGTTGGCATTATCAATTGGCAACTCCAATATTGTAACATATAATTCTTTAGCTGTTTGGTGATTTCTGCTTGAAAGTTTTGTTTAAGGATATACTTTTAGTAGTGGTTGTGTGGGATATTGTGTTCTTTTTTTATAGTAGGACAAGGTAAGCTTGACAGGTGCTGTCAAGGTTTAGACAGTAAACTAGTACAAGCTGGTTTCTACCTGATACAACAATATGTTGTTTTATGGGTGTTTCTGATTGCTTATCCAACTGCATATGTTAATATGCAAGTGCAATAAACTCTTTTGAATAAGCACTTTAACGATGCACTTTCTAAACTTGTTTATTTACAAAAACCAATACGCACAAGCAAAACTGATACTTTCGAACAAAATAATGGTATAAAATCATTACATGGTCCTATACACGTCAGAATAAATAATAAATAGAGACGCTAGTCCTAGTTTTCTAATCAGCCTTCCCCTTCCCTGCTTCTATGTCGAGTGGATGAGTTCCTTTTTGCTAGTGATTCATATGGTTAGTGTGCAATGAATGTTTCAAGCTACTCTCAACAAAATGTTGGTAAGATAGGCCCCTTCAGGATAAGATGGGTCGATTGGATGGTCACAGGCTGCACCAGCTTGACGTACCAATGTTATCTTCCTACCAGCCATTGAAGCAGCACCCTGTACCAAACATAAACATGGCACAAAAGGCAAAAAAATTAGCTGCTACAGTCATTGATACCATAAATGTGTGAAATAGAAATGAATAGGAGTCTGACCTGAAGAACAGGCAAGAACTGCCCACTTTGAGTCATAGCTCCTGAACATGAGCAAGTCATCAGAAACCCACCTGGCTTGGTTAACCGCATGGCCAGTGAGTTTAAATTCCTATACATTCCACTTGCACTTTGTAGAACCTGGATCAGCCACTAACTTAGCAAAACAATGTATATCTGAATCAACTAGTAACTTAGCAAAACACGGTATACCTTTCTTCTAGGTGCTAACTTAGGGGGATCCAATATTACTATGTCCCAAAGTTCATTTCTAGAAGCAGCATTCTTCATGAAACTAGTTGCATCTTGTTTCAGAAATGATATTCTCTTTGGATCCAGATTGTTAAGAACAATATTCTGGTTAGCTAGTTCCAAAGCAGGAGATGATGTATCGACACCTATGCGCCAAACAACATAAGCAAATTTATCAGGATTACAGTGTATTCATTCACCATGAATAACTTAAGAAAATTAAAACAAACTTCAATAATACCAGTGACATCCAAAGCATGACCGTAAGCAGCGTTTAGTGCAAAACCACCAGTATAGCAGCACATGTCAAGTACCTTTTGACCATCACTGATGGTAGATAAGAATTGACGGTTTTCACGCTGGTCAGCATAAAATCCTGTCTTTTGTCCATCCAATGAAATCATATAGGATATCCCATTCTCCACAACCTAAAAGGAAGCAATGCAATAGCTCTTGAAATAATATAACTTTATTTCCCATTTACACAAAATCGATCCAACAGTATATGTATTTAACATACTTATAAGTTATAAATAGCTTGTCAAATAGTTTCATGGTTCAAGAGTCAGAATTGATTAAAAATTGAAGCTCTAAAGAGCCATTAAATTCTTTTACCTTCACTCTTTCAGTAGATACAGATTCTTCTTCAGCAAAATCAGCCAAATCTAACCCTTCTTCTTTCAATATGTCAGTTGATGGCCTCCAAACTATATTATTAATTGCATTAAGTCCATTAATACACTTCTTAATATGTTCCTTGTACTTCTCAACCCAAGCTGCCGACGAGGCAATCACAGCTAAATCCCCAAAGACATCAATTATAAGGCCCGATAGTCTGCAATTGTTTAAGTGGTTGGCAAGTTTTCACAAAGATAATCCACAAAAGATGCATCTATATACTATATACATATACATGTAAGAAGATATAATACCTATCTCCTTCACTATTTACAAGACGGTATGCATTCGTGTTGGCAGAAGGGAGCCCCAAGTTCTTACGTAAATTAACCGCTGCGTCTATTCTTGCTTCAAGAAGCTTCTCCACATTCAATGCACAAGAAGGATCTCTGCACCATTCAATCTAACATTTCAATGACAATCTACATTGTGCATATCTTCCACAATGTACTATATCAAATTATACATACCCTGAGGCTTCCTCCTCTAGCTGCATGAGCCTAACACAGAACATAGAACAAGAGTTATACAATCCCCAACCTATTGGCTTCTGTGTCCCATCAGCTACCAGCACAACATCACCTGTTTTTGGCGGCGGTCTACCGATAATACTATCAACCGCACCACTGTAAACCATCGGGCTTCCATCACGAAAGAGCTGTGTTTTCCCCTTTTTCAGAATAACCTTTGCAACACCTGTGAACACCATCCCAATTTTATACATCTTTCTGTTTATTGGCATTACAAGGACCTAGGGCTATATGTATATAACTATATATCTAACTACACACACACACACAGAGATTTTTGTGACATTGATAATGTGATTCCAAATAGATACATATCAATTTCATACTTAACAAATGTTCATCAAGCACTTCGTTTGACAACTAACAGAAAAGAGCAACCCTAGTAGGCGCATTCGCAATCGTAAGATCAGGATATCTGAATTATCCCCACACAGAGCAATTGAATACAGAAACGATACAAATTCAACGAAGGATGTCGTTAGAACGATCGAATTCCGTGAGTAGATGGTATGAATTGTGTGCATGATGCAAGTAGATGAAATAAGTAGAGGTTAATAATACCTTTTGGTTGGTTTGAAGCGATATCCTGAAGAAGGGTGGTGGTGGTGGTGGTGGTGGACGACGGTGGATGCGCCAGACACCTTGTTAGCCGGCTTGAGAGCAACATAGCCGGCGTCCTCCACGCCGAGCCGTTGAAGTTCGGAGTTTGGATTGTTGGTAGTCTCTGGATATACCGCATCCGCTACAGAAGAATCTCGAATAGTAAAATATGACTCCGAACACAATGTAAATCAACATACTTTGTAATCTATATTTTGACCACAATAATATATAATATACTTAGAAAGTTATTAGACATAAGTTTTTCTATACTATTGTCATTTTTGGTCATTCATAATTTTTTATCTTAATTATACATTATTCTTTCTCACCATATCATGTCACGTCATGTCATGTCAAAAAACGTGTTAAACTTGTGTCATTCATGTTAATATGTTATTAAACTTCTTATATTCATTTGTGTTAAACATGTCATGTTAAATATGTCATGTCGTGTTATTGTGCTATTCCATTAGTTAGACATGTTAAGCCCGTCGTGCCATATAATCTGGTTGTTAAACAAGGTCGTGCTAGTATTTAAGACAATAAAACATATGCTTAAAAGCATGGATGATCTGGCTGAGACACTAGGGCTTCAAGCTCTTAATCTTTTAAGGCCCATTTTTAATAAATTAATATGTCATTTTTATGTGACCTAAAACATGAAATACTCATGAAGGAGATTATAAGATCAGAAAACCATCTTCTTTATCATTGATTAGGGTCATATTTTTCTTTTAAGTTTTTTTATTTTAGACAAACCATTCGATCATTTGCTTCAATTCACGGTTGTAATTATCAAAACCCCAATCTTGTAAGCGGTCTTTCTTTTATACTTCTTGCATATTAGTTCTTAATTCTGGATCTAGTTTTTACCAATTTCCAATTAAATTATGATATTTCTAGCTTTAATCTTACCGTTTCTCTTTTATCCACCCTACCCCTACACACGTGCTTTTGACGATTTTTGGGGTTGAAGAATGAGTTTAAAGTTTTTATATTCACAGTAGTAAGTTGCTGCAATGCTTGCTTCAATTCTTCAACATTATCCTAATAAGTTCAAATAGAATTGTTTTTTAGATAAATGAGTTTATCATAGTATCCACTCTACTTATGTTCATTACATGTCTTTAAGAAAGCGAGTTCGATTTTAGATTCCGCTTTGAGCCCAAAAAAAGTTGAGCCACCTCTGATTAAACATGCCATGTCGAGCACACACCATGTAACACAAAACGACGTGTTTTCCGTCTCCTAAAATACAACTACACAAATAAAAGTAAATACATGAGAAAAGATTTTTTTTATTTGAGACAAATATAATCATAGAACATGTATCTTAATGAAAAAGCCATTGAACACCAAACAAATACCACACAATTGATAATAATCTACAAAGTACTGAAACTGCAAGAGCAAATAAACATCGAAACCTCCCAACATCAACCTTTGAATAGGCATATATAAAGTATGAATAATGAATCTTGACCCGTGAGAACTTGTATGAACCAACCAATGTTGTCTTCCATTTGAACGAACCAACACCTTTAATAGAAAATTTCATATTCCTGAATGGTTTTAATGTTACAGAAGTGGGTCATTTACAAGAATCTTGACATGTTCTGACAAAAATTAAACTTTAAATAACGTACTGAAACTCATCTTTGCTACCACCCAAAATCCTTCAAAGCCTAGTTGTATATACCACAACAAAATGCTACCCAACTTATAAAGAGAGAGAAATAAATTAAAGGTAAAAGTTCTAGAAAATTCAACTCCCGAGCCTGGTAGGTTTATGGCACCTGAGTTAGGCCGAGTCTTCAAAGGTTACTTTGTTGGTACAGAATAAGTATGATATTAGATGATACCCAATTTGATTACTGGAAACACATTTACATGTTCACTAAACCTATTTTATTAAACATTTTCTTTTTATTTGTATTTTTATTTATCTTTTAGTAATAGAGTATATTTCTAATTCCTTAATATTTGTTGAATTTAAAAAAGATTCAAAAAAGATAGTTTGATATTTTCTTGAACCAAGAGATCCATGAATCGGGACAAATGGTCCATCGGGACCAATAATTTCTACGAACATTTACTTTCTAGCAGAAGAGCAGTTTTCAAGTTATGTTCGATCGATTACATATTAATTTATATTCAATTAATTGGTCTGAGTTTAATGACAAAAAAGATTTGTATAAGCCACTTCGATTTTTTTTGTCCAAGTTGCTTTTCTTAGTCTCACTTGTCAGTTTCAAGTATATTCTCATTTATAGGTTTGAGATCTACAATTAACCGAAAGATCCAATATAAAAAAATTAAATACTAAAAAATGTATTAGAGAATCCCAGGGCATAGTTTTGAACAAACTAACTGGTATGGTATGATGCAAGGCATGAGGTAAGGTTTCACAACTTTGTACAAGACATGGATCATCAACAACAATGAAAGGCAATCTGATACGGTTCACTTTGCTAAGAACCCGATGAATAGTTTTAGGATAATCATTGAATTCTTCCAATTTGACTTTGCATCTCAATCTGTGAAAGGAGTAGGCTTTTTAATTGAATGCTTGGGTCGAAGATGAATGGATGGGCTTGTTCCGTGTAGGGAATTTGAAATAAAATTTGAAAAATCTGAGAGTTATGAATAACATTTTCAGATCAAAATTATTCGGTGATCCATCCGAATATCTTAATCAGATACATCTCAAATATTGTCAATATCAAAGCATGATATTGTGTGCAGTTTGTGAACCAGAACAAAAAAACTAAAGAGTGAATGACAAAGAGCCTACAATTCGATTTTCAGGAAAGACAATTTTTAATTTATTTTCTCCGACCTATATTTATAACATTTCAGAAAAACAATTTTTAATGCATTTTTTCAACCTCGCTCGACCCTAGCCAGGTGGCTACCGCCCTTTGGACCCCGCTCCCAAGGGTGTTGTCTCTAGACCTCCGCAAGAGGTGTTGCTCACTTGGAACCCTTATTATAAGTTTCTACTGCCGAATATCGTAAGAAACACATTCTAACTTGTTTAATTAATATTATGATCACATTGGTAAACTAATCAATTCAATGAACTAAAGTTATCTAAAATTCTGGTTGTTGGGTCGTATCTCACACAAACAGTACACAATCGCACAACAAACGTGAACATATATCCGCGCAATTAAACTGGAAGAAAAGAAAACAGGATATACGTATTTCCACTTTGGCGATCAATTCATGGAGAACAGACATAGCTATGCTGGGAATCGATAGTGATAAATAAAGAATTAGTAAACTAAAGGTTGTATTGTTGATTGTTGTTTCCAGTTCAATAATTTGTTTATTACCTTTGACATTCTCTTTTGCTTTTGTAACTTTTTTTTTTTTTTTAAGAATTGCACCAAGTCTAGACTAGTAGGCTCGACCAAAGGGTCAGCTGACCCTTCATCCATCGGAAATCGTTAGATTTTTCTTTATAAAACATGAGTTGTACGGCCGAATTTGTACTCGGTAAAATGAAGAACTTTATATTGACCCGTGTTGAATTATGTTTCCTTCCTCCAGTGATTAATTTAAGGGAAAAATATATAAATAAACATTTGATCAAGCGAAAAAGTAAAAATAAATGTTTGAAACGTTATTCTATCTGGTCTCGATCTATAGAAGAGTGCCAAATAACCCCTCTCCGGCTCAACCAGCTGTTTTTTTAACCGGGCGTAATTATTGTCTTGGATCCACACAAAGTGGAATGGAAGCTAAACATGTGTACTCAGTTGCACCATACTCGGCTTCTGAGCCTCCCACCTAGCCCTTAGCAGACCTAACTTGGCTATATGTAGCCGAGACTTGTCAACACCCTACACGGTTATAGCCTAGCCGGGTGCATGTGATATGTTGTAACTCTATGGCACCATTTTATTGGCCGGCTACCTGATAGCCGAGTTAAGCATGTTGAAGACTAGTAGGATGCCCACAAGTCAACTCTGGTGTAGCCATGATACGTGTCAGCTTCTTGTTTTATTTAAGGTGATTGTGAGACAATGATTGAGTAGGCTATAGAGTAGTCAGATTAGCTGGAAAAGTGTTATTTGACACATTCCTATCGGTTGAGAGTGACGAAATAGAGCTAACTATCAAATAATATTTTAATTTGCAGTAAGGTCTGGGACTTTGAGTTAAGGGCGGGGATCCTAGGGAGTATTAAATGGGTCCACTAACCCTCTGATCGCTTAAAAATCATCAAAAATTCTTTTATAAAATTTAAGTTATTTTAAAAAAATAATAAGTTTGACCCATTAGTCGTAGTGTGTACAAAATAGTACTTTACATAGGCACTCCAACTAAAAGGTTCTAGTTCTGATAGTGATTTGAGTTTAAAAAGAATAATTGTTCTTTCTCTCCATTTGCTCAAAAGGCTAAAATGCTTTGTTTTTTATAATTTTATAAATTGATTCCATGCCCACCACTTCAAATTGTGGATGCTACTTGATTGACCTACTGAATATGTTACTAATTTTACATGTTGCTTTGAACAATTGCACAACATGAAAATAATAAAAACAAGAATGGGAATCTAGTCAAATTACTCTAATTAATTAAGCCCATATAGCCAAAAAAGACATACACCCTGCCCCTAGAAGAAGTGACACATTTGCCCCTAACTGAAGCCTCAAATTACTCTGCATCCTTGGGTTCATGAAGTCTGCAGCCAGCAGGTCAACCAGTGCCATATAAACCAGTATCCCAGCTGAACCAGAGTTCAAGACCCCTTCAACTATCAATGATGTGGTGCTGTCTTCTCTGTATACTCTTGATATTCCCATGCCCACCGCGATCCCTATCGGTGTGGTCAGCGAGAAAAATATCGCCATGATCGCTGTTGCTAGAGATTTATATTTCGCCTGAGAGATGCATCCGCCGAGCCCCATGCCCTCAAAGAATTGATGAAATGATAAGGCTGCGAGTAGTGACTTTATGGTGGAGATATGTTGTGAAGCGCCCAACGACAGTCCAATTATCACCGAGTGAACGATTATTCCCAGCTCCAACACCTAAACAAATAATAATTGTTAGCACATTGCCGCTAAAGGTTGAAGTTTTATTTTTTTTTCTTTTTTACTTCTAGCTGGTTTAGAGAAAACATAATAATTTACAGAGGATTTAGAGTTTGTGTGTTGGTTTATAGTTCGAATATTGTTTTATACTGGTTTATGGAGAATATTTTTTTGAATGACTATACTTGAATGACTAGCGGGCTCTAGACGTAATATGTTTTTCCGGGTCGCCACGCTACAACAAATACAATTAAATATGTTAAAGTCCGTTGGTTGAGATAGCGTACTCTCCATAAACCACTATGAAACAATTTTCAAACTGGAAACCACTACCCAAACTCTTAATTCTCCATTAATTTTGAAAAAAAGTTTTGATCTGTATTGCTAACTTTAAAAATATCTGACATTTGACACGTGTCAGGTCAGCAATTTCACACATTCTTTTAGAGTTTGCTATCCAGATAGCAAAACTTTCAGGAAACCAAAACACTTTCAAAAGAATTTTCCAAAAGTATTATGTTTTCTCTGGAACAAATAGAGGCGTAGAACAATGGTAAAGGTATAATAAGTTGTAAAAAGTAAGTTGTATTCATAATTACTTGTGATACGATACGATGCCTCATGAGTTGATATTCATGAGATGCTAAAATGGAGCCATGAGCATGGCCATCAGTGGCATGAGCATGGAGATGAACATGACTATCATGATCATCAACACTACCACCACCACTACTCTCCATATCCACCACTTGTTTCGCCTTTTGCTTGTTGAAATGCATCTTCGTATAAAAACTCGTCGCAAAGGTGTCCAACATAAGCGCCCCGATGGCACAAATCATAGCGACAAAGCCCGCAAACGGGAACTTACCCCACGGGTTATGAGGGAGACAAGGTGACGAAAGATGCTCAAAGGCATCCGGTAATATGTGTATAAAACCGGTCCCAAGGATCACGCCTGCCGCAAATGCTTTGATCATGAAAAATATGTCGTTATCGGGGTTCAGGGCTTCGAGCTTCTTGCCCAATTGAGGGATGCCCACGCCTATTCCTCCGGCTAGAAAGATAGCAAGAATTGCAGCTATTTTGTACTTTAGGGTCAGTTGTTTGCTGATGTCGTCGCTATAGGTGTCGTCAGCTGCTTTGCAGTCTGAAGCTACCATAGTTGGTAGCAGAGGAAGGAGAAGCAGTAGCAAGGTAATGGATGTTTTGTGGGAAGAGATGGCCATGGTGATCAAGTGGGTCCCTTTTGTGTATGTTGGATCAGGAGTTGTAATTGTTTTCACGGAGAAGCTTGTGTGTGTTCATCTTGTATATATATGTGCAATATACATAGATATATGTGTGTGTATGTATGTATGCGTATGTGTGTGTTTATGGATAGTGAGAGAGATGGGTGGGTTGGGAGAATAAAAAAGGGGTGGTGTTAGTGGGAAGAATCCATGAAGGAGATAGATGGAGGGCCAAGAAAGAAAGAGGTTGATGTTAGGACTTAGGACTAGCATAGCACTTTGTCTCTTTACTTTTTATAAATTTATAGGTTATCATGTTATTTGAATACTAAACTTGATATGTTAGGAGTTGGTTTTTGGAGCCGCGGTTTTTAACATAAGTAGTATATTTATCTTCTGGGATATAAAAAATGTTTGTCATAATCTTACTTTTAAACATTTTATATAACTTATGAGTGATGTTTTAGTGTCTATGTTTGATTATATCAATAATTTCGTTAAACTAAAAACTTTTTATTTAAGTTTTGGTGTGGCTTCCCATCAAAATTTTGTTGAAATTAAATATAACAAGTCATATTTTTGAAAATTTTACAAGTATTAAGTTAACGGACCTTAACGTATAGCATTTCTATACGAGAACAGGAAAAACAAATGTTGGTTTTTCTGATACTAATTCTTACTCTTACACGATGTGAAGTACAAAAATAAAAATCTTCACGGGGTTAATTTAATTTAATGAGTTAAAATAAAAATTTACGTCACATTTGTTAACATAGAAAAATCTTTCACTTAAGCATATATAGAGGTTGTACCCTCTTAATTATATAACCATTTTCTTTCACTAAAAAAGAATGTGAAAGTTAGGTAATCTATGTATGAAGACTTGGGTTTAGTAAAAATCAAAGACTTTGAAAGATTATTTCCTATAAATTTAGTTAAAAGAAATTTAATGGATTCTAAAATTGAGTTATTTTTGTTAGAAAAAAGAAATACAAGGTATGAAGATTTGGTCATTTAGAAGCATGCCGAGTATGTTTAGAAAAGAATATATTTAAAGGTGAAAATTAAAGCTTATATCCTCAAAAAGTGTTTGATATAGTATTTGTAAATATTGTAATTAACGGAGAAAAAGAAAAGATAAACACACACATATATATAACATAAAGTTTATATTTGATTCGTTTTCTAGTGAATATTTCAAAAGTAAATTTTCATGAAGGACCAGAAAAGAACACGGATTCGTTGAAACCATCAATCTCGCCACTGATGCACATATCATGATTAATTCAAACGTATATTTTCTTACGTAAATAAACGGTAATCATATAGAATGCAAACTCTTTAAGATTATCTATAACGTTATATCTCATTCTTATTACATGCAGTTCTAATCAGCATGTCACAACTTACATATACATTTTCTACAATTAGTTTTTACCGGCAACACCATCAATACTCATTTTCCTATGCATATAAGTGAGGAACAAAGTTAAATTAACGAATTCAATCATTCTTGGCCACATGTAGCCAAGTGTAACGCAACACGAACACCATACCACCAACGCCCGCATGTGGGACGTGACGCCACATCAACATGGATGGGCTAAGAATGCCCGTGTTGGAGGCAGCCTAACTCATGTTATATGTAGAAAATGCTTACCAATGACGAATAATTGTTAATAAAAAAGTTGTGTTAAACGTATCTCGCCCCTATCATATTTTTCTAATGCACTCGCATCCCCCTACTGAATCAATCATTTTTCTTTTTAATTTACTCAACTGTGGTACGTTTAGCATACAAGAGGTTTGTTTAGTCTATCCCTTAAAAATGATTTTGAATATTGACGCAATTAAGGTTTGGTTTTTGCTTGCATTCTTGAATCAATTTGTTCTTAAGGAGCGGTTCTTGGACCGGTCATAATTTGTTTTCTAAAGATTCTTTGGTCTCTTATCTCTACTATAAATTAAGATTCTCTACTTTCAAATTAAAAGGCTGGTTTTAAATAAAAAGATATAAAGACTTTTGTCAACTTTCTAAGGAGCCATAATAAAAGTATCCACATAATGCTCCAATCACCTTTGATTTTTCCTATCATCATCCGATCAAAGTATGAAAATATTAGTCGAATCATCGATAAAAATCAAAGCATCAAAATAGAAAATGACGCCAGCAAAAATAAATTCTGCATTCGTCACTGCTGATTAGAATAATAAAAAATATGATATTATATGAGATGTTGTACGGAAAAATTATTTTGAATATAATAATAGTATAGCTAAAAAGATTTTAAAAATGGTTACCTATTGTAAAAGTGATTATTACATTAAATTGTAACAAAATCTAAATTTATTATATTGAAGGATAAGTTTTTCACGTTTTGGAAAATAAGATAAAACCTATAATATTTGTGTGAATTCCATTACATCTTCATATAATTTTGAGACACCCTAATCTTTAAGCCTTTCTTGAGTACTCACTAAACTAGCATGAGTACTCAAATAGAGAATTTTTTAAAAAAAAAAAACAGTGTTGTTAGAAAAATTCTTTTACCAAACAGGTTATTTTGGATTATTTATCAAAATTGATGTTTTTAAAATTCAATGCTCTTTCACTCTTAATCTTATGGATAAAAAATTTTTTCATTAAAAAAGAAGTTGTTATCCTCATCTAAAGGGAAAAAGAAGAATTTATTTATCTTATATTATTTACTATTTTAAAGAAAGAAGGAATTTCTAAAAGGAAATACATTCTGAAATGATACTTTTAAATAGTCTTATACATATTTTTAATAAAAATGTAACAAAAAATCTTTGAATTTTATAAAATTATATCATATTTACATTTGCCCAAATAAAAAATGAGCACATGTTATTTCTTTAATGTTTTTTTCTTAACGTCAACATATATAGTTATACAAAACCCAACAGGATAGGTAGAGGAATCGTACTTTTGTGATCAAAAACTTGGATGATCTAAGAATTGTAAAACGCTTTTAAATTGAAACTATTTGAGAGTTTAATTCAAATATTTAATCGGATAAGACTCAGATTTAAAAATGATGTATGATTTGTGTGAGTTTCTTGAATCAAAAGAAGAACATTGAAGAGAAATGTGAAGAAATGTGAATTCCCAAGCTCGACCTCAACCGGGTATTCTGCCTCTTGCACCTCTCAAGGACCGCTCCTCCTGGAACCCACTACAAGGAGTGTTGTCTCCAGACCACCGTCAAGGAGGAGTTGCTCCATTGGAACCCTCATTCTTAGGGGTTTCGCCCCTAAAAAACAATGATGTTCTAGTATCGAATATCACAATAAATTCAAAAAAAAAAAAATACATTCCGCGCCTCTTGATTTATTTGATAAATATTATAATTATATTGATTAAATATTCAATATAATCACTTAAAACATCTAACAAACTATGGATAAAAATACATCGTTTATATTATATGATAATTATTATATTGCTTTTTAAGTCTTATGAATTAGAGTATTCAAGCAATAATAAATATCTTATACATGTTGCCATGTTGGCAGTAATAAAAAATTTTCATTTTTTGCCTTGACAGGAATGCGTTTCTAGTGGTCACTTGACCTAGCTTCATTATTGCCTAAGGTCTAAGGACACAAACCACATACTCTAAGTCAACTATAAATCCTACAAAGTTGTGACACCACGTTCCATAAATTTATCTTCTTAACCTAATTAAAAAAAATAACTAATGAGCACATGTGTTAACATCATTTTTTTTTTATTAAAATTTTTCTTTTTTTTATTTAATAATTATTTTAATTAATAATAATATTATTTAATTTTTTTTAAGATTAAAAATATTTTTTTAATAAATTAAGAAATGGATTTTTTTATTAATATTATTTCTATAAAAAGAAATTTTTCTAAAATAAAAAAGTTTTCTAAAGCATTAAACTTTTTAAAAATACAAAATAATTTAAAATTAATCTTTTTAAAAAGTAAATTCTTTCATAAACAAAAAAATAATTAAAATTGGAAGTTATAATAATGAAATTTTTTAAAATGACTTTTTTTAATACGGTTGGTTTTAAAAAAAAAATTTTATTTATTTATTTATTTTTTTGAAAAAAAGAGTTTAAAAAATAAAAGTTTAAAAAGTTGATACATTGTCTTATTACTTATAATTCTTATTCATACGTAATTTCAAATAATATATTATCTAAGAATATCTTTCTATACTTAGTAAATTTTTATTATATTTAATATTGTATTTATTCAACTTGTGTAACACACGGGTTTATTAAAACTAGTTAATAATAATAAAGAAAAAGTCAAGCTTCATACCGACCGGAAAAATTTGTATATAATGCGTGTATAAATTTTTATTAAAACGGATCCCAAAATGAACCCAAATTTTTTCCTTATTTTAAGCACATAGTGAAAAACTACTAAAAAAATCTACAATACAAAGTTGAAATTTGAATACCACAAACATAATCAAGAACGTTAGGTATATAAGTTGAAACCATAACATGGTTCAGATAGCTAAATAAAATACATATACACAAAATCAGCTAATATTAAAGTAATTCGATTCATTCTTGAGGTACCTTTACTATTACTTAATGTATAAATGGAAGTATATATTACACACACTTTTACCTGGAGTACATAATTTGTTCGTCTTAAAACTACCACTTTTTTTAACAAACTTAAAATTTCTATAATGAGAATCGCACAACAATATAAATTACATAACCGTGTCATAACACAATGTTCATGAAGGCGCTAGCCAGAACCATCAAAATCAAAAAATCGAGCTTGACCAAAACCTATTGTAATCTAACACAATATTCATATACACACACAAGCCTATCACACCAATCAAACCACCCAATTGTGTAGTTATATACAAACCTAGCTATTAGGTATATATGAACACATTTATCTTTTTCTCCACCAATTTAGACAATAATGTGTTGCATATCAAAATAAGTGCATGTCTTTCCTAGTATTTGTCCACTAGATCTAGCATATTATTTCTATTGATGTGTGTCCCTTGAACTTTGACAAAAAAAAAATCTAACGACCCCAAATACCAATGTGAGGTGCATAGACCTTAAATGTGATACAACTATAAGGTTTGGTGACTTTATTTATAAATTTGATACAACTATAACGTTATCATTTATGAATTTGATACAACCATGAGGTTTATTTACCTCAATATGAAGGTCCATAGCCTTCAATTCTAAATGTTTACTTACAAGTAAGCATCACCATCAAGTATCATACTTAACTTATCTATACAAAAATGAACATATTATTTCTACTTATATAGGCATTAAAAGTATTACACACATACTCAAAGTATCAAATTTGACAAATAAGCATGTATGCTAGAATACAACATGACCAGGTCTTATCTAGCATTCATTCTCTTGTTGTAGCATGATATATGAACCAAATTCAACATATTTGATTGAAAATACAATCTTACATAAGCAAAATAGTTATTAGCGTATAATAAAGAGATTTGTATGGCGACAGTTATCAGCTAGATTTACATAGACACTTTAGTGTATGCTTTAGTTTAAAGAGTAATATGTAGTCACCTTAACAATTTAACCTTGTTAATTACGTATTCTAGCTCGACAATTATTATTAGCCACTGAAAAGTCAACAAAAACCCAATTTGTGTGTTTTCTTGAACACCATTTTAACCGTTTGACACAACAATCAATTTCACTAACTAGTAACTACACATGACCGATTCAACTTTAGTAATCCTAATACTATAAGCATCTAATTGGTCATATTAGATACTTAAGAGTCAAAGGTACTTCTGGATATAAACTATTGAAAGATATCAAGACTACGAACTTATTTGGATCAAAAATCATTTAAAACTAAACTTGGATGGGAGTCATTGGTGTAGTTTTGATACTTAAAGCATTGTATAATATTGTAGGGTGGTCCTTCTTGGTGTTATCTTTTGTATTTATACTTTCTCTAACACCTTGCTAGTTTGGAGATTTATAATATTCCTTAGCCGTTAGAAAAAAAAACACCTAAGAGTCAATTTGATCTGCCGCTCACTTCCACCCTGAATCGGTCTCTTTTGTTTTTAAATTCATCAAATTTAGTTGATCACTTCCCTTTTGCATTTTGTGGTCCAAACACAATTAGGTAAGTATAATTTGTCATACCAACCAAAAAAAATTTCATCAACTTGACTAACTAATAAATCAGTTTTATTTGGAGCCAATTAGTGAGGGACACTAATTAATAAGTTTGTTTCTAAGACATAGTTTTGTCAAATGATCATCCAGAATATTCAGCTTCTGTCGGAAACTTATCCAACTCTCAATCAAACTCGTCAAAAAAGTGTTCATCATTGAATATGATGTTTCTAAGCTATTAGATGCTTTATACGTCATGGGTTTTGAATAATCAAGAATTGGGTTCACAAACCCACATAATACTCATGTGTGGAGATTTGATGCGAAGAATCTTACCGTAGGGTCCCCTTTGTATTCGAACTCCTGAAGAACGTAGTACGTAGAATTAAGCTTTAATGACAATTGTTGCTTTCAGCTCCATAATCGTTTGGTTTTCAACACTTGGGTCATTGGTTCATACACACAAACACACACCACTTTCTTTTTGGATTGTGTTAATCTCTTTGACATAAAAAAATAAAAACTTACACTTTCCGCCTTTCTTTCGACATCTATCGACATTTTTGTTTAGTTTTCTTAATTTAATAATTTAACCCATGATAACACATTATAACTTGGTATTCATCATTTCTTTGTAAAATAATTTATTCCTAAAATAATATATCAAAATATTGGATGTTACATATTTATCATTTGTAAACTATAAACACCACCATTAATATGAAACCTAACCAGTTTTAATACACATAATACATGAAACACGGTCGCCTAGTGGCGTTGATGAAAACCAATCAAACTAGACAACTTGTAAGATTTTTCTTGCATGTTCACTCTCTTTCTATGTAATAAATCCGTACATTCCATCCAATATCAATTACATACCAAAAAAATTTCCTTCTGTCTACAATCTAACATTACCAAAAAAATGTCAACCTAACAAGTTAGCCACTCTCTCAAATGACCTCTTGGACTCTAACGCTATCGTGTGTTTGTGTGTATGTTAAGGAGTGTTGCGTGCTTTGAGCTGTTGGAAAATCGTCATATGCTGCCAATATAGTAAGTACACAAGGAGGAATAGAATACATTCCTTTCTCTCTCTTGCTTACAAGTACCACCTCATCAATTCATCAAGTTCCAATTTATGGAAATATATTTATATAGGAAAATGGGTTAGATTTTAACTTTTACTTACAAGAGATGTCATTTTCAATCATTTCATGTGAATTATAATGCAAACAAAGGATGGAAACTAAAATAACTGCTAAAACTTAATAATACTAAAAGTTCTTATTCACATTAGATTTAAGATGTAATATGTTAAATCCTAAATTAAGGATACTTTGAATTAATTTTGCTTTTAAAATTTGGTAAATCAATACCAAGAAGTATTTGGGGAAGGCGTTTCACTTTGTGACATGTAAAGAAGATGAAGGTGTTTGAAAATATATAATTTATAATTGAAAATTTTTGTAACTAGAATTCAACATTATGACAACATTTTGTGTACATCCAACGCACTACAAGTCTATAACCAACTTTTCCATGGATATGACCACACTCCCTTGTGATTTATGTCCTCATAACTCACCCTTTTTAGTTACATGTCATCATCGCTCATGTAGTGGAGCCTTATTTGTGTCTATCAACTTTCAATATCAACTTTCAATTTGTTTATTTCACTTCATCTTTTACTTTCTCCTAAAAGAAATTTATTATGTTCACTTTAACTACTTTATTAATAGTAGTAGTATGTTGAAGTACACAAAATGACAACAATATATATCATTGTTAATAAGGCAGTCAAAGGGTTAACACGCCCCCTCCGGTATTCATGTTGTGATATAAACATTAAACCCATAACTTTCTAAGTTGGGAAATCATACCACTTGTTCTATGTAAAACTACATATCTGATATCTTGATAACATGCCAGATATATAAGATTTACGTAAATAATTTTGGACGAATATCATTATTAATAGTAAACATATTATTTGTTAGGACAACCTAATGTGTGCGAGTTAGAAGATTTTTTTTATTTTCATCATAAGGTTTTAATATACACTTTTACATTGTGGATTTGATATTTGATTTACTAGTTTATATACTACTTTTTGATTCACAATGTATATTGCCTATGGGTAGGCACTCTAAATACTCCATTTCAAAAAGAGTTAATATCATAAAAATATCTAATATACCTATTATTTTTCATGAAAACATCACTTTACATAATTTTTAAAATACAAAAAATTTGTAAATTTGAAACTTTTTAAAATAAAAAATGACTTTTTTTTTGGTATAGTAACATTCAAGAATTTCATAAAATAAAACTCAAAACATCTTGTAGTAACAATTTAAGAGTTAGTTAGGTCGTAATAGAAAAAGACTCAAAACTAATGCATTCTAACAACTTTTGGAACTTTATTACATATAACTAATTTAGTGACTTTTTTGTGTATTTTTTACAAGTTGAGGGGCTTCCCTTCAGTATATTTAAATTACATAGATGGACTTCTTCATAAGAACAAGAAAGTATATTAGTGTTTATGATATTAATCCTTTCACAAACCAAGTAACGGTTTAACAAAGAAAAAATCTACATTGGATTAATTTTAAATGGGCTCCAATTGCCGCTCCCTCCTTTCTTTATTTCTGGGCCTTAACAGATTTTTGGATTAAAGTTAAGGTTTGGAAAGTTAAATACTTTTTGGTAATGGATTAGATCTTCATGTGGACAGGGCGGTAATGGATAATGGATTGGATTGAAATGTTAAGGTTTGGATAGTTAATTAAAAAAGTAATACAGAAACTGTAAAATTGAAAAAAAAAAAAAAAAAAAAAAAAAGTAAAAAGATGCGTCAAAAGCCACAAACTAAAATTCAAATATAAAATTTTCCAAAAAATATCATTCTTTTTATAAAACCCTTTTTATTTTTATGTATGATGTTATTTTTCTATACAAATTACACCACCAAATAAATTATTTTAATATCTTTAATTTGAATATATTCTTGTTATAATTTTTTAAAAAATTTAAAATTCATTATGAACTATTAGTTTTACCACTGTAACTTTAATTTATGATTTGTTATGAGCCACTAGTTGAGTTAATTGGTTATCGCAATAAACAAGGCTTAACATTCGTTTTCTATTATATATACACACACACACAATGGTTAACATTTGTTTTCTATCGCAAACACAAGTGTGTGTAATTTAGTGATCATTGAAAATGCCACAAGGTGTTTGATGAAACATCTCAACCAAAAGAATGATGAAATTATAACCTAAGTCGCAATCTTGTTCTTGTAACTAGTTTTCTCTCCGGGACACACGTTGCGTGTATGAATGACGGGATAACTCGAGCCTTAGATAAACGCATATCATCTAATTATTCAATTCTGCCATCATAGCCACTTTGTGTGACGGCATGGCAAACGCATATTTATCCACGGCAGTTCGTCGTGGCTTCAAGCATTTTGGTTTGCTACACCATGACAACGAACCGATCCTCTTTTGGCCTCGTCAGCGTTTGTCAAGCGGAAACCAAGGTTAACATGAGATGGGTCTGGCATGAAATATAACGCTAGTCTCTAGACCAGTTCCACTGTAGCCTATGCAGCATTCCTAACACAAATGGCCTTTCGTTAGAGGCTGCCGCCATAAGCGGTTCAAGAATGTGTATGAAATCTTGTGATTGGAATTTTAACATAAACTTTTAACAAAATTTATTAGTGTGTTGTAAAATAATACTTGCTCACAAGTAGACTTGATTAAAAGTATGGTTTTATAAAACAAGTATTAATTCTGTATATATGTTATCTCGTCTGAAGAGGTTATAGTAAACATTAAGAAGGATTTTTGATTCAAGAGAATCCGTTAAGTATGTATTAACTTGTACCAAATGTTAGTTCCAAATTCAGAGATCATTCACGAATTCTCAATAAAGAAATAGTTAATGGTTCCCATTTATCATCAATTTTGATTTTAACTTTTTTTTTTGAGCCATGACCTTTCTATAATAGGTATAACACCTTAGTGAGTTAGTGTTAAAATATTAAACAATTTGTTAGTAGCTAATGCATTTTGTTAAGTAATATAATAAAATAATTGTAATTCTATTTTACACAAGGCGTACAAAATGTTATAAAAAACAAACAACAATCTTAAAAATTTCATATGATAGTTATAACAAAAGAATTACATCAAACTTCCAGATAACAATCAAATATATCAACATTTTAAAATAACTTTATACACTTAAATAAACCACACTACCATCAACTAACACTTTTCTTGCCTCTTCTACTTAAGAAGGCATGCATCCAAATTAAACACCATTTCTGCTTACCACTCAAAAGAGCAAACCCTTGGCCCACAACATGTTGCATAACTTAAAAACCTTTAATAATGAGTAATAAACATTAAAAGAACCAGTTTTTGATAATTTGAAACAAAATCCATCAACACCCTTTGCTAAAAAATGTAATCAAACTATTAGATTTTAGTTTACCCGATTAGTTTCATAAATTTTAACACAAAATATAAGAAAAAAATTATGGTTAGCGTCCTATGAATTTAAAGCCTCTTTTAACTATTTATAACGATATTCAAAGCCTCACTTATCTTTATAAGTTTATATGATCACCCTCAAAATATCTACTGCCTCTGGTCTAATAAAACTTACCAAGCTCTTTTGATTAAAATTACGATTTAGAGAAGAATTAAACACTAACAAGCTTCAGTATCATTTAAAGATTCATACTCATAAGTTCCAAATCGACTACTAAACAAAACAATTTGGATCAAAATCATAAGTTGTACAGAACTGTAGGAACCTCAGAATGCATCGACAGAAACTGTATTCTGCAATGCCAGAATATCGGCACCATTTCATATTGGCAACGTACAGCACTCAATCCACCACCAATCAAGTGGACGAGCGACTCTAAATTGTTGCCTTTTTGTAATCAATCAGATCACAATCTGCTTATCTACTTATAAATATATATATAAATTATTATGCAGGGGAAACGAAAGCCTCAGAAATTGAATGCGAGTACTAATCAAAGAAGGATCTCAAGGAGAAACCTTTCAGATGGTACGGACAATACATCATACATCATCGGCTTATTCGATTCTAAAATCGAGTATTATCAGCTTACCAGTGAATTTGATCCCCAAGTACCGTCAGCGAGACGAGTGATGAAAATGCGATAGGGATAATGGGTCTTTATAACGATGATTGGAAACCCTAGTTTGGTCGAGATTACCGTAACACCCTTCGTGTTTATGACTAAATTACCATCATAGCCCTCAGACGAAGAAACGAGACTTGAAAAGGTATGGTGGCTATAATTTTTATTTTCGAGTGTTTTAATTGTGTTTGAGATTGCTTATTTTGTTTGAAAAGTTATTTTAACAAAAATAATTTATTAACTTATAATTTTTTAAAAGTAGGTTTTTAAAAAATATTTGAATTAAATTATAAACTAAAATGTCATAAAATGATCAAAACGGACATACTTTTAAAAATAATGGAGTTAATAGGAGACATTAGAGGGGTGTAATAAAAAATTAGACAAAAAATAGTTTTTAAAAGTTAATAAATAACTCTCATTTTACTTTTCAAAACCTTCTTTTTACCTATATGAAAAGTCAGTTTGAAAAATTATTTTGAATTTATCTAACATTTATCTTGTCTTATTAACTTCCTAAAAGTTAATAAGTCAAAAGTAGAGGATAAAAAAACAATCCCAAACATTCATTTAGTGGTCGTTTGGTTCGTAGAATGTTTTGCAAAGGAATTGGAATTGGAAATGTAATTGGAATAGAAATTTTGAATCTTGTTAAGATTGATAACATGTTTAGTTGGTCAATTTTGAGTGAAATTGAAATGATAATTTTGAAAATTCTATTGGATTGTTAAACATTCCATGGGTAAGTTGAAAAAATATGAATTCCAATGAATGAGAGAATATTTTCTAATATTAATTTCATCTGTTGACAAACCAAACATGATTTTGAATGAAAAATTTTCCAATTTTAATTTCTAATAATTCCGTAAACCAAACGAGGCCTTAGTCTTAATTAGTTAGGAATAGTTAAAAGTAGCACAAACAATAACAAAGAAATTAATACATTATAAAACAAAATTTAATTCATATCACCACAACCTTCCACTGAGACTCGACCTATTTGCCCACCCTAAACCAATATAACTAACCAACAAATTACAATCCTTACAAAGATCATATAATATTTGGTCACAGAGCTCTTGTTTATTAAACCAAAAGAAAAAAAAGGTGTTAAACGATAAAATTGAGTTGTCTACCTAGACTTTGGGTTTGTGTTCGGGTCTATGGCTAAACTCAAAGTCGATATGAACAAAGGCTCGCTCAACTTCAGGCAATTGTTCAAGTTTTTCTTGTAGTGTTTCTCCAATATTATGAGCTTTGTTGAGTAACATGTCTTCCGGCAACACAATATCCACTTCAACAAAATAATGAGACCCAAATGTGTATGCTCTCACTGTGTCGATATGCTTTATTTCCTCATGGTGGTTCCATACCAAATAAGTTAATTTTGCTAGAAAGTCCGGCGGGGCTGTTCTCCCTATTAACGACCACACGTTCTCCAAAACCGTCCTCGCCCATGTGCAGATTGTATAAAGTGCTATCTGGAAATGTAAATGATTAAGTATGATAATCAAAATACATAAACAATTAAGCAGTTGAATACTTGTGTTGTTGTTACTCACAATAATAGCTCCCACAGGATCAATCCACCACTTGTAGCGAATAGCTAAGACGGTTGAACCTAATCCAATTGAATTGGTTATAACATCAAAGAAATGATCTTGGGCATACGCCCTCACAATTTCATTTTTGAATCTCCTACAATAGACCATCAATATAAACTTCACCACTGTCACTCCCGCCATGATGCCAATAACCCATTCTTCATGATAGCTATTCGTGTCCGGCTGAGTCTGAAACCAATTCCAAGTGAATATTAGACAGAAATCAATATTTTTTTTTTGAAAAATAAAATATGAGAATTTGTTTAAAAGTAGTTTTTTGAAATGGATCATGCCAACCAAATGTAGCTATCTTAGATTACGACTAACCTATTTTCAAAACAACCTATTTTTAAAAAATTAAAAAATAACATGCACAAGGGCATACCTTGGCAATAAGTTGTCTACCAGACTCTAACAATATCTGAAATCCAAGAGTTCCCATTACAGATGCAAACACAATAATCCCCTGCAATCCACATATAATTAGTTTGTACACATGCATTATTTGATTCAAACATTATAACGAATAGAGTGATTTGAAACTTTAAAGATCTTACAACAGGCTGCATCCGATTCTTCCCGATTGGATAATGAAACTGATTCGGGTTCCTCATTGCGTATGAAGTAAACCACAAAATGAACCCGGATAACAAGTCCAACAGTGAATCCAAAGTTGAAGCAATGACAGCTAAAGATCTGCTCTCTAAAGAAGCATACACTTTCGCGATAAAAAGAACCAAGTTAGCCACATTAGACACAGTGATCGCGGTTCGCTCACTCTTAGCCAGATTCTTCATTTCATCCTGCAACAAACAAACAAACAAACAAACAAACATAAGTAAGCAAGTAAGAAGAACAATCCATTATCCACTCACCAACAGCATATAACAAATGATACAAACCTCAGTTAAGCTTTCAGGTAAACATCCTGATTCATTGATTGTTTCCATCTCACTGAACCCTTCCAACAGTTGCTCTTGTTTCTTGTAGTACTCGCGCACCTTTCGACGTTTCCCTAAACAAGTTATGCATATTTAAGCATCAACATTTCCCAATTGGCCGTACACAACAAACAACACGTGCAATAATCTTTTAAAACAAGAGTATAATATACTCATAATACTACACCATTGATCACAACAACAATAAGCACACATTGATCACATAATAGAGGAAGTAATTACATGGATTACGTAGAGGGAAGCCGGAAAATCGATCGTTGGAATTGGAATTGAAAGTGGAATCGGAGGTTTGCGGAAGACGAAAGTGATGGATGTTGAGTCTCCATGAAGAAGATTCTGATTTAGGAGGAGATGTTTGAGGAGCATTGGTGGAGTTGTTGGTGATTCGGGTGTTATCTTCCATGATGAGGGAATGCGGGCAGGAGAGATTATGGGGTGGTGATAACTGGCGGTGGAGCAGCGGTTAAGTAAAGGTGGAAAAGAAGAAGAAGATGATATTATTATTCCGTTCATATGGGTTTGTATTTTCGTCATCAATTAGCACTTGCTAATGCAATTTAACATTTTAACCACTCCACCATCCTTCCTTTACATGTCATTGCTTGTGCCATCGTCTCCTAATGGCTAATGCGATTCTTGTCTCTTTCAATTAATAAATAGTGTTATGAGAATATTAATTTTTTATAAATTTTTGAATGGCAACTCTTTTACTATTAAACATCTCTTAATATTGCAAGTACAGGTATTTGACCTTTACACTATTTTTGTGAAGAATAATCAAAGATACCATTAGAGCTTTTATAGTAGGTTTTTATTTTTATTTTTATGTGTGTATATGCTCTACAATTATAGGGATGATTGTTAGTGAAACATAGAAATTGTAACTGTTCGTTCTTAATATTTAGAAAAACACCGTTCAATCCTTATAAAATTTTTAATATTTTTGAAAATGGTTTTGAGTGTAGTAGAAAGAAAATGTTTTATTTAATTGAAAAAAATAAAAAAAATTATGTTTTGTTAATGTAACTATAAAGATGAGGATGAGAAAGCTGACGTGAATGCTCGTATATTACAAGAACATAAACATTTCATATTTTTTTAAACATAAGTTTTTAATCAAACATGGTTTAAGAAAATATGATTCATTACAAATGGAATACAAGTGATTATTGTTATAATTAAAGGCGTGATTAATGATAATAGCATCACAATAAAGTTATGAAATTTTTTATTGATATTAAAGGATAATAAAGAATAAAAAGTATGCTAAAAGAAGATCCAATTGGTGTGTGTGTGTTCACATTATGGAGATGTAAGGCGTTATCATGCCTCAGTCATAGCGAGAAGCATGCAACGTGCCTAAATTTTAAAATTTTGAAATTGATTACAAAAAGTTATGGAAGACATGAAGTAAGAATTGGATTAGTCTCCCATATCTCAACACAACTAAAATACTTAAAAGTTTCTAAAAGTTTTTAAATATTTCTACTTTATCATCAAACTTCGGCAAGAGGTTTATTTTCGATATTTGGTATTGATGTTCACGTTAATAATGAAATACTTCAAGAAAAATATATGCTATCACTTATTTGATTACTTAGATTATGTAAACGAATTTATATATAAAAAAACCTAATAATAATCACCTGAATTATCATTTTGGTATGCTCATATTACAATTATGGTTCATATGTTTCACAAATTACATATTGTGCTCTCAACGTTCAAATGTTCATGCAAACGAACTCTTTAACGGATTTCGACAGCTTAGCATTTTACTATTATTTTTTAAAGCTTCATTGCAGTTTATTGAGAAATTAAAAAGCATCCAAAGTAGATTTCTACAAGGAAGCAACAATCCATACATAAATTATGTTGGAATGTTGGATAGCAGGGGATGTATTATTGGCAACAAAAGACCAAGCTTTGTTATTGATAAGGTAACAAATTGACCGGGTCAGAAGACCAAGTAAATAGGCCCAATTCCAAGAAGCCCAATAGATAGAGCTGATCCACTATGATAGAGCCCAAATAGAATTCCCTTCTTTACAATAATCAAGTGATCCTTTCTACATCTTACTATATCTCTTGTGTTTACATACTTTGACACTTGTATGCATGGATTAGATTTTCAAACTCAAAGGTGTCTCCTGTCCTAATATAGCTACATTATACTTTACCTTGCTATATACCACATCAAAGAAGGCTCTGAAGTGGCTATATCAGACTCGAGAAGATGAAAGTAAGCAATATCACAACACCAGAAATGAACTTCAAATGAATCTCTCACCTCCTATCACTACGACTTGAATCATTGAACCTCTCGGGATGGATTTTGGTAGCAACAATTATCAAAATGATGGTGGAGGCTATGCCTCAAGTCCGAGCAACTAAATATTTGGGTGGACACAGTTCATGCAATACATTTACTTCACACCATTATATTCACAACTGTGTAATGTATTTGAGAAGAAAGAAACGAGAAAATATTCAATAAGGTTTAAAAGAACTATTTAAGAGAAAGACTTTTACAATCCTATTAATTAATATTATAAAACAACACGCAATACCCAATGATATGTCATCAACCACCACTCCAATTTTCAACTTAAACCTCTAGTTTCTAACATTTCAATTTGACACATGTTAATCGTAGGTTATATCAACCGAATATAACGTGTTGATACTACAAAGCATGAGACTAATACGACAGAAATACAATAATACCATTATATAACTGTTTTATATCAATATTTCGATCTTCATAACCAAGTCACAACAACTTAATAGTTCTTTTATGTATCTAACCACATTATAATCATTCATAACACGCTTAATGAAATTCGTAAACACGGTATATCACACGAGCATAATTTTTTTTATTGACGACAAAGTAAACAATTAGGATTGATCCTTTTGGTTTAGTCCTAATTTCTAGTTTCTAATTGGTAGTCCAAACTATTTGCATGTCGTATATGTTTCATATATAAGAACACCACTACATTAACACCAAGTATAAAAGCATATACTAGTCAATATATTCAATCAAAGTACACCCAAATATCAGTTAAGAACAGAGTCCACACCAAATAACGAAAGCCCCAAAAGAAAACATTAGAAAACGAAGATGATGAATTACTCTCAGAAATCACCACCACGAAGACGAAGAACAAGATGCAGAGTAGACTCCTTCTGAACATTATAATCAGCTAAAGTCCTCCCATCTTCCAACTGCTTACCAGCAAAGATAAGCCGCTGCTGATCCGGTGGAATCCCCTCTTTATCCTGAATTTTCGCCTTCACATTATCGATCGTATCGGAGCTTTCAACCTGCAAAGTAATCGTTTTGCCAGTTAGGGTTTTCACAAAGATCTGCATTCCACCACCAAGCCGAAGCACCAGATGCAACGTTGATTCCTTCTGAATATTGTAGTCGGCGAGCGTACGGCCGTCTTCCAGCTGTTTTCCGGCGAAGATCAGCCTCTGTTGATCCGGAGGAATGCCTTCTTTGTCTTGGATCTTGGCTTTGACGTTGTCGATTGTATCGGAGCTCTCGACTTCGAGAGTGATTGTTTTTCCGGTGAGGGTTTTTACGAAGATCTGCATGATTGAAAAGATGATTGTTGGTGAATTGCGATTGATTTGATAAATGGATTAAAAATTAAAATTTGATTAACCGCATTCGACCTTTTCTGAACTTTTTAATATTAAATTTTTAGTACATTTGAAAAAAAAAAAAATCTGTAGTACACTTGTATGAGTAACCGATGATTGGTTATCATCGAGATTGTAGTCTTTTGACAGAGATAAAGTCTTTAGGATATTAAAGAATATGTGGGTGTTTGGGATTGCTTATTGAAAACTCCTTTTAACTTTTGAAAAGAAGATAAGTTGAAAGGAGGTGAAAATGTGTTTGGATGGAGATGAAGATGTGAGAAGGAGAAGGAGTTTTTGAGAAGTTAAAAATTCTAACTTCTCAAAACTCCTTTTGAGAAGTCAAAAGGAGGTGTAAATAAGCAATCCCAAACATGGCATAGTGATATACTATAGAACGATAATCAGAAAGCTTGACGGCGACGAATGAATTTAAACTTAGTTTGTAAGCTTGGTCATTGAACTAGTGAACTAGTGGCAAGGTATAGAGGATTTTATAAGTGGTGCCAAGAGAATGGATGTGGTGTGTTGTGAATTGTATAATAAATCCCTCTTGAATAAGGATTAGTAAGTGAAGCAAAAATGACTCAACAACTCCTACCCTGGATCACTTCAACTCCCTACGACACTCGAACTTGGCCCCTTTTGATTTGGGTGGTCCGTTACTCTTTTTGACCATCAGGTTGGCATCAGCTAACAACCACCAATTGGTTTCACTAGTCTGTTGTATCGCATTGCTGACATGAGATTGTAAACACTATGATTACCTGGCAATTAATTATTAAAGTTGGTTACAGATTGAATATTGTGTGTATAGATTGCAATTTGTGTAATGATTCATTGACCTAATTGTTAATGTAGCGTACGTTTTGCATTGCAGCGATATTGTGGGTCGACCATCTGGTTGTGAAGGCAGGTAACTAGCATCTTTAAGGAGGATTTGATGTATTCTACAGCCAACCCCAAGTTCAGTAATCTAGAGATTCAATTAGAGCACTTTATGGTACTCACAGTTGACAAGAATCATGGCCAAACTGAATTTCCTCTTAAATTTGCTTGCTGACATGATCCATACAACGATATTTAAGCTCATTTACGTTGTCTTTCGGATCCTTATGCTGATATGATTATGGCTGATGGTGTTCGCACCCTCTGCAATGAGCTGCTGGTAAATCTAGCATACCTTTTCATCCTAGTGGCCATTACAAAAGACTAAGCTTTGTTATTGATACATCTAGGGGTGTTCAAGATTTGGTTTAATCTAATTAAACTGAAAAGTCGAACCTAGTTGTAAACCAAACTAACTGAAACCCAACCGATGAACACCTCTAGATACAGCTACATGAATGCGGCAATTGGGCAAAAAAAAAAAAGCGTCCATAGGTTGATCACGGGTGCCAGTTCTTACTGGTATTAATCTTTAAATATGAAGCTGTTGTTGATTTCAGGCAAAGCATAATAAAGCTATTTCTCAGGATTATCGGTCTCAGCTGCTAGAGTTTGCAATTGTAAGATACACAACCTCAAATTATGTTTTTTTGCAATTGTGAGATACATAACAAATAAAGCATGTGTAAAATAATAACCTTGGTTCATTTGAGAACTAAAATGGAAAAAAAGAGACAGTTAATTACAGCATTCAGTTGATCATGTGGTGAATCTGTTTGAGAATGTTGTCTTCATCAATCTGCAATTGTAGCATATACTTATCAAAAGCAGCCACCAGCTCTACTATGCTTTCTTCTTCTTCTTGCTTCCCATTCTTGATCAAAATCGAGTTATCTTCTGATCCCTGTGTATTATTATTATTACTATTACTATTACTATTATTTTCATAAAAGCTAAAACCAACTTTCTGAATCATGTGATCAACCATAGCATCTGCATCTCCACCTCCACGACCACTGCCACCACCAGGAGCATGAAGCCACTGTCTCAGACTAGCCACGGTTTGAAACTCCATGTCTTCTTTCTTTTTATCCCTCGTCTCAATGTTGGTATCATTCTTACATGCTGCATCTGTTGCATCAGGAGCAGGAACCAGAGCTCCTGCCATCTCAGCATCACTATGATTACTAATTCTTCCAAGCAACTCATCATACTCCTCGACCGTGTGGAAGTTCGAACATCTTTTTAATGCATCATCGGTTTTAAGGTTGGTATGAATGATCAAACTATCATCATTTTTTGGTGGTATCAGTTCCATTAGATGATCAAATTTATGGTTGGTGTTGGGAATGATTACCTGGACTTTGGGATGCTGATGATTGGAGGATTTGGAGGATATGCAACCCATTTTATGAGGTTTAGTTTTAAGGAATTGAAGGAACAGCAATAAGGAAATAATATATGTCCACAAGGGGCGCCTGGCTTCTCTGACATTCCTCTTACCAAACCCCTACTTTTCTTTTCTTCTGGTACTTGTTCGTATGGATGTAAATGGGCCTGCCATTTGGTAATTTTATTCTCATACATAATAATAAAATCTTGTTTATACTTGTCTGTATTATACTCATCTGTACGAGTGTACCTGTTACTTAATACTGATTTGGTTTGTGTGTATGTCTGATGATCTTTTGTGGTCGCCCGAAATCTATTCTGAAACTCACCTCAGAACCGACTTGAAACATCAAATATTGTACAACACTTCTAACAATTTTATAAGTTTAATAATTTCAAGTTTATAACAACTTTAATTATTTAAGTATTACCTTTTTAAGATTATATGATATAACAATATATTTAGGTAGATGGGTTTGGGTTATCAAACGGGTATTACCTAATCTTATTTTTGTTTGAACCTTAGAAGTTTCCTAAAACTTATCCATACAAGAATACTGAATACCATCTCTGTAATATTTTAAATTTCAGGTTTTGTCAATTGCTTCGAGGTTTTTCAGTGGATTCTTAGGTTCTTGTCAATTTTTCCGTTCTTATACCCTTTAACTAAACACCTATGTATAATTTTCCCATCTCAACTCCGGTACCTTATTTAAGTCCTTTGTATTACTTTTAATTAGATTTGAATATATGTAGCCTTTAAAAAATCTTTGATCTTACCACTGGTATTTCAATCTTATATTATTAAATTATTATTTCCTATGATGAATATAATGATTAAAGACAACATATATACTGCGTCCATTTGGTCAAAACAGTCGATTTGATTTAAAAATATGTTAAAGGAGTAATATGATAGGTATGTCGGCTCCGTTATCTGCTACTTTAGCTTACACCATCAAAGACCTATTCTAGAATTGGGGTGATATTTTAATGTAATCAATCCGTGTTTTTTCTCCTTTTTTTAATTAATTTAACAATAATAATAGCCGACAACTATTGCATCCTCCAACATTAACTATATTATTTATTATTTATAATAATAATCATAACTGAAACTTTTAATCATTTCTGTACTTAGAAAATTATTCTATTTAGTTTGGGTTTAAACTTATCATTTAATATATGAGCTTTTAAAAGTCAGTTTTTTAGAATGTGCTTTTGCGCACATTGCGCTGTAATTGAATCACAAATTTGAATATGAAAACTAGAATACAAAAATATAGTAAATCCTATCACTCTGACTTCGAACTTGAGGACATTAAGTAAATTGAACAAATGTGTTGAATTAACACAAGTTTCCACATACTTTATGATACAAATTAAATAAATAGGTATTCAAAACAAATTTTAATTACTAAAATAACCTAGCAAATAAAAAAGGGCCAAATATAAAAACCACAAAACTTGTGACCAAAACACATAACCTAAAAATTTTATGTAGCTAAAATTTCAAAATTATATAGATAGGTAATTTTTATGTATTAAAGTTACATCTTTTATTAGATGTTGAGAAACACACCTCTACTAACACTTGGATGGGGCCTCTCACTTTAAAATCATAGATCTTCTCGTATGTGGGTAAGTTAAGCATATATGAGGTATTTTTTAACTACTATATGTACAAAGTTTAGTTACATGGTGTATTTTAGTGTAATTTATAAACAAACAAACATACAAATTTAAATCACACTTAAAAAGTAAGGTATAAGAATATAAAATTAGAACAAACTTTCTCCTTATCTCAAAAGATAAAAGACACTATTCTTAAGGTGAAAGAAGCAATCTCCATTCATCGGGTTTTTGTCATTGTATAGCAAACTAACGGATATTCATCAAGGGTACAGGTCTACACTCTTATATTTAAATACAATTTAGTGTAAAAAGTATGAATGATTGTACAAAAATATACTTTATGAGTTTGACTATAAAAGGTAACTATGCTTAAAACTAACAATATATTATAAATATTGTATAAGTAATGCTCTAAAAGAAAAGAAAGATGACACCAAGCGTTTGAAAGACTGAAACTGAAGATAATAAAAGGAAAAGGTGTAACTTTATTATTTTTAAAAGAAAAAGAAAAGAAACACTAAATCAAAGCTTCTCACCTATTATCCTACGAGTTTCGAGAGGATCATATTCATTTGGATAAAGAAGTAATTGTTTAATTGACATGTGGTCCGAAAAGGAGCTTCCTCCAATTGACAATAAGAAATCATCTCCTAAGCTAAGTATATTAATGAAAGACGTCCATTGATTTCACTTTTTAAGTAAGAGGAATTGAAAAAGCCTAGTCGAGCAGGTTTTAATTTTTATGAATAACAAGATAATGAGTGTTGGTAATTTTAATCTCGTACCTATGTATAAAATTATTACTTAGTTACATATTACTTATTAGGGTCTCAAGGAGAAATCTTGATGGCAAGGAAGACCACGCACCAAAGAACCAACATTGACAAAGAACCAACATTGACAAGGACGACCACATGCCAAGGAGTAGAACCTTATGACAGACAAGGATGTTCAAACAAGGGGGTAAAAACATGAATGATTAGGCCTAAAGAAGGATCTAGACAAACCAATGTCAATATTATGATAAGAAACGATCAAGATAAAAGATAATTCAAAAGGAATATAGGAGGTGATCAAACATACCTTGATACCTTTCATTTCCTTTGTGTATCATAACAAAATAGATAAACACTTATGTGGCATATACACAAGGTTGTCAGACTAGAAGACTTGCTACTCTTAGAAAGATAAGTCAACATACTGCACTTCAAAAGAAATCCTCATATTTTCAAAGCAAGTCAAACATGCCAAAGTTATCTTACCTCTTTTTAGATAGAATAATGGACTCAAAGACCAAGATTAGACATTATAAATACATCACCATGCATGCCAATTTCACCATCCCATTTGCTAAGGAACACACTATCATTTGGCATCTCATATCTCCCTAGGGAACTAAGTTCTTTTTTTCTCATTTGGCTAAGGAAGCTAACCCTTTAATAGTCGATTTAATAATCCATTTACTTACCAAGTTAATATCCCCATTACACAATAATATACACAATCACTACACAATAAGTGGCTAGTGAGTATCCCACACAACTCTTCCTTACTCATTTTTAGGAGATTAGGTTCTCTTTTTGTTACTCCATACAATTCACATTATCTTTATATATTTACCCTTATACATTATCTTATATGTATTTGTTGTATCTTCTAATACAAATTACCGACTTGAGCGGTAGAGGGTGTTCCCGGAGCTTTGCCTCTGGGTCGCCTTCTAATGTGTTCTTTGTTGGTTGCAGCTAGGTTTTAAGCTCGGGAATGGATTGGGGACTCTAGATCCAGCTTGACCCTACAATGATACTTGAACCAAATTTTGTTATAGTAATATAGAGTACTAGGTTATATCCCGTGTATTACACGGGTTGAATAACAAAAATATTAAATATTTATTGATGATGAGTAGGAATTGTAAAACATTATTTTAATATAACATGATTAAATTTACGCATTGTTAAGTATCTTGATTTTTTTATTATTTTTAGAACTTTCGTTTTAAAAAATTGCTTTGAAATTTTTTTATTATTTTATCAATATTTTGTTGTTTAAAAACTCCGGGTTTGTTTTAAATAAATGTTCTTTTATAAAACTTTATTTTATAAAAAGATTGAATTTAAATATTTCATAATTTAAAAAAGCTTTATTTTTTTAGAAAATCATAGTTTTAGAAAATTTTATTTTTGAAAAATTATAATTTTTAATAAAAATACTTAGTTTTTATTTAATGAAAAAATATTTTAATAATTATTAATTCAAGAACTTGAATTTATAATAGAGAGAGAAAGAAAAATATTTGAAAATTAATTACTTAACTTTTAAAATTAAAAAATAAAATAAATAGTTTAGGCGGTAAAATAATTAGGGGAAGCATTGTGGGAATGACATCTGTCCCACATTGTAAATGATTATTAGTATAGATCACCTAATACCACACACCTCTATGCCTATGAAAATTTTAAAACTAATATGATAAGCTTGAACGATTTGGCTTTTGGGTATAGCTATTGGGTTCGTGTTTGTTAACGATTTAGAATACAAGTTCAAGGACTTTAACCACACAATTTACAATCTTTAATGTTCTTTGTAGTGGTTTGTAGGAAAAAACCAGTGTTTTAAGAATTGGACCGTCCGATCGGACTAGTGATACAAGGAATCGGTCCGGTTGTGTGTATTTGACCGTTTTTAGTTGAACTGAACCGGGTGATCGGTCCAGATTTTAGTTTTTTATTTTCAACTTTTCTTCTTTCGGAATCTTTTTATTTATTAAATAATTATTTAGGATATATATTTTGGTTATTTAAGTATTCATATTGTTTTAAAAATATAAATCCACCTTCAAACATATAAATTATTCACATTTTATTTTTTAGCTGAATATATATATAAATAATATCTATATCTTTTATACATCACGTCATATAATTCTTAAATCTGATTCTACCAGTCAGACCAGTTCAACTAAAAAACCATTAAGGCGACTAGTTTACTTAGAGCATTCACATCTCATTCTTTATTTTTATCCTTATAATTACACTAAAAATCACTACTTTTTCTCTCTTCTTTCAATTAAATAATTTATTTTTATACATTTTTATTACCTTTTCACTCTCATCCACTCACAACCATTTTTAAAAATATTAAAAAATTTATAAGGGGCCGTTTAGTTCGCAGAATGTTTTGCAAAAGAATTAGAATTGGAAATGGAATTGAAATTGGAATTGGAATCTTGTTAAAATTGATAACGTGTTTGGTTGGTCAATTTTGAATGAAATTGAAATTTTAATTTTGAACATTCTATTAGATTGTTAAACATTCCATGGGTAAGTGGATGGAATGTGAATTCCAATGATTGGGGGAAAATTTTCCAATTTCAATTCTATCCATTAACCAACAAAATATGATTTTGGATGGAAAATTTTTCAATTCCAGTTCCTATTCCTGAGAATTCCGTGAATCAAACGGGGCCTAAGGGTTAAACAGTAAATCCTTAAATTTACAGATGAACAGAACATTTTCTCTCTGCTCTACTCACAAACACTTAAACCATTTCATATAATTTAAAAACTCCCACTCACATAATATAGGGAATGAGCTGTGAATGCTCTTACCGAGTTACTGGTCCGGTTTTAAAAACATTAAAAAAAGTTGTATTTGAAGAAGGGCAATGTAGACTTTTACTTCTGGGAAGGAAGACCTCATCGTTTGAGTTTGACTTTGATAATCAACCCAACATTCATATCTTGCTCAAGCAACACTAAACCAGACATACACAAGATAAACAAAACCTTAAACCCCTCAAACCCATTAAAATTTGTCGGTTCATCGGTTAGATTCTTGATTAAACAATTGCAGAACGGGGGTTTCTGGGTGTGCGTGCATGAACTTCAACACAGTTTGGATTCAATCAAGAAATCGCAAGCAAAGACTGATGCTTTTGAGGGTATATCTTTTAACTTTGATATATAGCTGTTGTTGATATGATTTTCTTGTAATTAGGATTTTTGATATGTGATTTTAGTGTGAATTTCAAAAAATTGGGCATTTGCTTCCTTATCTTATGTAGGGATGAGCTCGGTACCGTACCCGTACCGAATCAGAACCGTTACCGAAAGTACCGGTCCCGAATTTTATAAAAAACGAGTACCGGTACCGAATTTGGTATATGGGTACAGGTACCGGTACCGGTACGGTACCGGTATTTCGGTACCCAGTACCTCTTTTGTACCCGTTTCCTACACAACATTATTTTTTAGGCTTAATACATAGTGTATGTTTGATTACAGTACCTAGTACATGTTTTTATACATGTTACCCAGTATATGTTTGGTACCCGATACCTCAAAAAGTTTATAATAACTAAACAAAGTAAAATATCAAAAAAATATTCAAATAAAATGATAGTTTATTTACTATTATCATTTTCTTATAACTCAATTCATACACTAGTCCACCATTAATTTCTATTAAAATCATAAATAATATATCTCTTGACATTATAGTGAAGTAAAAAGAATAATATTAAAAACATAATAATAATTACATTCAAAAGTCAAAATAGAATACTAATTGACGGGGTGAAAAATATTACAAAACAAAATATTCCAAAATAATATATTCGTATTCGGGTACTAGCGGGACTATACGGGACTTTTGGGTAAAATACCGGTACCGGTACCGGTGAATACCGATCCCGAAATATAAGAAAATCAAGTACCGGTACCGGTACCTTATACATATTTTCGGTACCAATTGGGTACCGGTACCGGTACGGGTACGGTACAGGTACCGGTACGGGTACTGGGTACCAAATGCTCATCCCTAATCTTATGTTATTTTGTTTGAAGTATAGAATTTGACTCTGCTGAAGTTACTTATTCATATATGGTGTGCTAATTAGTGCTGCTATTTTGATTATATTATTGGTTTATCTAATTTGCTATCAGTTTGAGCAGTGTTTGACATGGATTGATTTCAGAAATTGTGTAATTTGGTTTTTGTTATAATGGAACAAAAGATTCTACAGTAAATTTTGGTCTTTTGGTTTCTTATGCTGTATTATGCATCTTAATCCGGTAACGTTTAGATAGTTCTCAACATATTATTGGTTCTGAATGGAACGCACTCTGTATATATTTAAGGGTTGATAAAGAGCATATGCACAATTGTTTTTCAAATAGAGATTAATTTGAGCATTGTGGTAATTGAAATGGTGAGAACAGTGGACCATAATTCTTAGGTAGTAACTAGATTCTTAGCAGACAAGTGCACCCTCTAAAAGTAAAAGTGAACAACTAAAACCAGAGTCAGAAGTTCTAATTGTGGTCATAGATTCTGTTCGGTTAATTGCATGAATAGTTAATCAACTGTTGTTTAATTTCTATTTCACGTAACCATCTTTGTTTTCACTCATAAAAACATCAAGATTTCAAAATTTTTGATTTAAGGCAATTGATATTGTTAGCCCGGTGGTTACATTTAAAAGGGTTGACTTTTTGTTGATGCGGCACTGATGTGAATTTTTGACGTTTATTTTTGCGCGCGGATTTTAACAAAAGGAAAATTAGGTCTATCTAACTTGTTTAATTTAATTATTACTTGATCATTTCTGGTAACATATAACAAATTGTGTACAATCATTTATTACAATTATAATAGTATCATAATTACAAAAGATTATTAGTTGAGACATCATATCATTAGCTCAAAGTGTAGAATAACTGAGTTTGAGGGTTTTTTTGATCTTTTTCTTGAAACTTCTATGTAATCTTCACGTCATCGGTAGATGCCACATCAGCAAAGCTATAACCGTTAGCTGTTGACTAACCAGTTACCTTAATTGAAAAAGTAACTCTGGTTCAATTTCTATAACCACAAGTATACTATATTGATATATAAATACATGCATATATGGCTTTAAGCAAAGCTTTTTGTTTGCTATTTTGTAGGTTTAAGAGTTAGGGGTGACCATATGGCTTTCATACAATACTACTTTTGAGAGAGGCTAGTTTTAGATAAATATTTTGAATAATGGAACCTTCAAAAGGCCACAACCATGTCCAATACCGCCATCCCATTCAATATGACAACAGTGAATCAGCATCATCTTCGTCTCAAGGTTTCTTAAATTCCACTAATTTAAGACCAACAGAGATGAAACCTGTACTAAATTATTCCATCCAGACAGGGGAAGAATTTGCTTTTGAATTTATGTGGGACCGTGTGAATCCTAGAATGCCCTTCGTTCCATACGCTGCAAGTGATCCTAGCCATACACCTGGCTACTTAGAACCAAAAGACTCAGTAGGAATCAGTGGCTCTAATATTCCAATGGTCAACATTGTCCAAAGAGGGTCAAAGGATAATTCTTTATCTGTGTCATCAATACCTCGAGCTAATAGTAGTCGCGGGTCAGATAATTCATCAAGAATCAAGATCCTATGCAGTTTTGGAGGGAAAATCTTGCCTCGTCCACGTGATGGGAAACTTAGATATGTTGGTGGAGACACGCGAATTATCCGTATAAGAAAGGATATTTCTTGGCAAGAATTATGGCAGAAAATGATAGAACTTTACAATGAAACATATGCAATCAAATATCAGCTTCCTGGGGAGGATCTTGATGCTTTGGTATCTGTTTCTTGTGATGAAGATTTGCAGAATATGATGGAGGAATGCAATGTTATTGGAGATGGTGAAGCCTCGAAGAAGCTTAGAATGTTCTTATTTTCTTTAAGTGATTTGGATGATACTCAATTTGGTTTGGTCAACTCTGGTGCTGATTCAGAGGTTCAGTTTGTGGTTGCAATCAATGGTTTGGACCTGGGTTCAAGACGGGGGTCAAGTTTGCATGGTCTTGGGATCACTTCACCAAATAACTCGAACCTCGATGGGCGAAATGCTGACATGGACTTAAATAAAACAACCGACAAACCTACTGTTGAAAATTCCCTACAACTGAACTCTGAAGGGCAGAAATGTAATACCACTACGGACTTGAACAATCAAGAGTCACTGGTAAAGAAGCCAAGTCAGCAAGAGGTTGAAGACGATAAGGTTGAAGATGATAAGGTTAAATCTATAAATGGTGAAGCGGATGAAAAACAGGTTGCTGCTGCCAGCATAGAAAAAGCTTCCAAATCTAATGAAAATAATTCATATGCAGATGATGATGGATTGCCTTATGGCGGGTCAGGGTCGGATCTCATTGATTTGAGCTACCTTGAGCCGCCTGTGGCCCCACCACGGGTGTATCATTCTGAAAGAATTCCACGCGGGCAGATTGAGTTGAACAGGCTAACAAAGTCTGATGATTCATTTGGTTCTCAATTCATTTTAGCCCATTCGCGTTCTGACGTGGGTCCACAAAATACCATTTCAGAAGATGTTCCTTCTCAAAATGATATCACTCCCGTCCCAACAAGAAAAACATCACGTACAAATCCTCAAAATGATAAAGAGAATGTCCAGTTTGAAAAACCAGCAGAAGCTTCTGATTCTACTGCTAATGATGCCCAATCTTGTGCTCCTAAAGAGAAAGGAGACATAATAATTGATGTAACTGATCGGCTTCCACGTGACTTTTTGTCGGGTATATTTACAATAGCAAAAATGTCTGAAGATTTACCTAGTACAGGTGTCTTACCTCAAGATGGAGCAGGAGTGAGCATGAACATACCAAATCATGAACCTCAACATTGGTCTTTTTTTCAAAAACTGGCAAGAGATGAGTTCCCACTAAATGACGTTTCTCTTATTGACCAAGATCAACTTGCATTTTCAACTAACTTTCCAAAAGTTGAAGAAGCTTCTGGAAGCCAGTTAGAAGCCAAAAACGTGCTTGTTGAAGATGAAGAAAAAGATGCACCTCAATCGCAGTATGATTCATCACAGGCTAAAGCCAATGAAAGCACACAGTTTGTTGATATGGGGGAAAACATGAGGATGCCAGACTCGGAGTATGAGGTAAAATTACATCAACTGCTTACTATTATATGATGCATCGTTTGCTCAATATTGCTTTTGTAGGTTGATATTGGGAATGTTGGGCTGCCTTCTCAAGATAGTCTTGATATTAGTCCATTGCAGGTATGATGACATGTATCAACCTTTCAGTCGTTCATATTATTATCATACATAATTCAACAAACTGCATACGCATAACAAAGTTCACATACTTGTGCATAGTTAGAATCTTGAAATAACGTTGATAAAATACTGTTGTTGCAGATCATAAGAAATGATGATCTTGAAGAATTAAGGGAGCTTGGTTCTGGTACATTTGGGACAGTTTACCATGGAAAATGGAGGGGAAGCGATGTGGCTATTAAGCGAATAAAAAAGAGTTGTTTTGCTGGTCGATCATCTGAGCAAGAGAGATTGGTTAGCTAGTCATTTATATTTTTGTTTCATTAATTTATGTAGTTTTTGTAACTTAGGATTTGTTCTCCAGTCGGTTGAATAATTTTGTGTTTATGATTCGATTCTAGACAAATGAGTTTTGGCGAGAAGCTGATATTCTCTCAAAGCTTCACCATCCAAATGTTGTGGCATTTTATGGGATCGTGAAAGATGGACCTGGTGGGACATTAGCTACTGTCACTGAGTATATGGTCGATGGTTCATTAAGGCGTGTTCTTCTTCGTAAAGATAGGTATTTTAGTTATTATTGCTTTATTGTTATTGCTAGTAAGACTTAATGAATACAAGTTTGTTATAACTAATCCATTATTATGTGATTTGCAGGCATTTGGATCATCGGAAGAAACTTATAATTGCAATGGATGCAGCCTTTGGGATGGAATATTTGCATTCAAAAAACATTGTGCATTTTGATATCAAATGTGACAATTTATTGGTCAATATGAAGGATCCTTCGCGCCCTATATGCAAGGTTAACATATCATAGATTATGCTTATTAGCAAAATATCTTCTGGTTTTGTGATTTCTAATTTTTTATTTTAACAGCAAAATGTTTACTGGTTTTTAAGTTTCTAATTATTTACTTTATAGTTTATACAGCAAAAGATTTAGTGGTTTTTTTTTGTTTCTAATTATTTATTTTAATGCAGGTTGGCGATTTTGGGCTATCAAAGATCAAGCGTAACACTTTGGTTTCAGGAGGAGTTCGAGGAACTTTGCCCTGGATGGCCCCTGAGCTACTAAACGGTAGCAGTAATAAAGTTTCCGAAAAGGTATATATATTTAAATTATAAAGTCACAAATAAGAAACCTAATCATATATCTTTACCTTTTGTTACAGGTCGATGTGTTCTCTTTTGGCATTGTATTATGGGAGATCCTGACTGGTGAAGAGCCATATGCAAATATGCACTATGGTGCCATTATAGGTGGGATGTGGATCAACTGTTTGTTTGTTAAATTAACACTCCTATTATTGTGATATTATTATTATTTTGACACGCGTTTTGCAGGAGGCATTGTTAGCAACACTTTGAGACCCCCGATTCCAAAAGATTGTGACGGTGAATGGAGAAGGCTAATGGAGCAATGTTGGGCGCCTAACCCTATGGTTAGGCCATCTTTCACTGAAATAACGGGTCGGTTACGTGTTATGTCACACACCAAACCGAAGGCGGTCACAAGGGATATCAGTTAATGGGTACATAGTAGATGTTAAATTTTGGCACAAGGAATATTAAACATGTTTGAGATTTTCAAATTTTCTACTTTTAAAACATAAATTTTAAGATTTGTGTAATGGTGAAAAACGGCTGCATTATGGTATACATGTGAAGATGATTTTGTTTCTTTGGTGTATATATTTTTCTGCATGGATAGTGGATTTGTGTTTGTACAAAATGGAACAGACTATTTAATATTTGTTGGGTGCTTATTTTTTATTTTTATTTTTTGCCTTTTATTGTGGTTGCAAAAGCAGGCCATCTTTGACATTCTATCACCACACACCCGATTATAATTATTAGACTAGATTTAAAATAGTTAGGGGTGTAAATAAGTCTAAGATGCGGAGCTCATCAAGCTTCTAAGAGTCAAGTTTAAATGAGCTCGAGCTCGTATTATGTATGACTTATTTAATAAACGAGCCAAGATTTCATATACTAAACTCGAGTCGGCTTGTAAGTCTAAATGAGTTTTTAATTTATATTAAATTTATTAAATTTATTTATACAATGACTATTACTATGTAAAAAAATTATAATAAAAATAACTAAATAATATATATTATTTTATACAAAATATAACTACAAGTTTATATAATTAGTAAAAATACATACATTAATTAATAAAAAAAAGAAACTGCAATAAAAAAACATTCAATCTAAGTCTAAATGATCTTACTTGAGTCTTGATGGGCTAAACTCAAACTCATTTTCACCCATAAAATAACAAAATATATATAATATTATGTTATGAACTGAAATCAGTGTAAGGTATGAGACTTGTCACACATTGGTTGTATGGGCAATTGATATGGGGTTTATTGGCCAAATGGGTTCCCTCATACATTAGACTAGTCTTTTGGGTTGAGTTCTTCCGTTTGATCTGAAACAGTGGTATCAGAGCCAACCTCGTAGTGGTGACCCACGGGGTGGTGGCCTGGAGAGAGCCGGCCGTGACCAACGAGGACGTCGGTTCTTAAGGAGGGGCGAATGTTATGGACTGAAATTATTTTAAGGTATGAGACTTGTTTTACATCGGTTGTATGGGCAATTAATGTAGGGTTTATAGGTCAAATGGGTTCCTCCATCCATCAGACTAGTCTTTTGGGTTGAGTTCTTTTGTTTGTTCTATAACATATCATCTCCTAAAACTTGGACGAATTTTAAATTGTTAGTAAAAAATTTACCAAACATGTAAGCGATGAAAACCAAAGATATAATTTCTAGAAAAGAAAAACCAAACTTGTAACATAACTTGATAGGTATAGTTTACTCAAACATAGTAAGGAAAGCTTCACCTAAGTGCTTCATTTGCCTAAATTTCTAAAAACTTAAACATATATAAAAATATTACACAAGATTGAACTAGATGATGAAAATTGAGTGATTTAGATGGATAAAAGATTTTAAACGATTTTAACACGACACTTGATAAACTTGATGATAACTTTATAAGTAACACCAAAAAGATAATGAACACAAGCAATTAATGTGCAGTTGTCGGGCTAAATTAGAAGTTGAGATACACAAGCACATTGACGTGTCAAAGTAACATCCTTTAATTTGACTAAACGAATCATCATCTAATACCACTTTGATATGATCAATTGATCATCAAATATCGATTTGTTGTACAATACGTCGACGACTTTTAACTCCTTATGTCGATTTTGGTAAATAAGTGTTTTATATCAAGATTTGTGGCATTGATTGGTGGCATATACTGATTCTTTATAATAATCTCTTCGTTGAATTCTTGAGGAACAAATCAGACGACAATGGAATCACCATTCAAGCCGGAGATCCTCAAAGGCAAAGTAGCCCTTTTGACCGGAGGAGCCTCCGGCATCGGCTTCGAGATCTCCACACAGTTCGGTAAGCATGGTGCTTCCATCGCCGTCATGGGCCGCCGTAACGCCGTCGTTGACTCCGCCGTCGCTTCCCTCCGATCACTTGGTATTCCGGTAGGGTTTCAAGGGTTCTCGTGTTCTATCGTTTATCAATTGATTCATACTCACTTCATCCATCTGGTTTCTGTGTCAATTGAATAAACGATTCGATTTCTCACTTTAGGTTGATGTATAACATATTAACATGTGATGTGATGTGATGTGATTATGTGATGATGATTCTATAGGCTGTTGGTTTTGCTGGTGATGTTCGCAAGAAGGAAGATGCAAAGAGAGTGATAGAATCAACCGTTGAACACTTTGGAAAGCTTGATATTCTTGTGAATGCTGCAGCTGGGAACTTTCTGGTTTCACCGGAAGATTTATCCCCAAATGGCTTTCGAACAGGTTTTGGTTCATACGTTTAACACTGAATTTATCGCGAATCTTTCGAACGTTGATTAATGTATCATGTTTATACTAGTGATGGATATCGACTCCGTTGGTACGTTTACCATGTGCCATGAAGCACTTAATTATCTCAAGAAAGGAGGGCCTGGAAGAAGTTCTGATGACAGTGGTGGTGTGATACTGAATATCAGTGCTACCCTGCATTATACAGCTGCTTGGTACCAAATTCATGTAGCTGCTGCTAAGGTTATACATAAAGATTCAAACTTTGGTTCATTTTGGAGCATTATGTTGTGAGATTTTGTTTATATACATGTATGGATGTGTGTATGTATGTTTCTTTGATTTGTGATATAGGCTGCAGTGGATGCTATTACAAGAAATTTGGCACTGGAATGGGGTACCGATTATGATATACGCGTTAATGGGATTGCACCAGGGCCGATAAACGACACTGCTGGCATGAGGAAACTTGGGCCAGATGAGATAAAGAGCCAGAGTAGGGAGATGATGCCGCTTTTCAAACTTGGTGAAAAATGGGATATTGCGGTTGCAGCCCTCTATCTTGCATCGAACGCGGGTAAATATGTAAATGGTACGACACTTATTGTCGATGGAGGACTGTGGTTGAGCCGTCCACGTCATATGCCAAAGGAGGAAGTGAAAATGCTTTCTAGGGTGGTAGAGAAACGTGCCCGGGCTGCACCTACTGGGGTACCTTCTAGCAAACTCTAGCCTAATGGGATTTTAAATATAACAACTATTGGTATTGATGTAATTTTCTGGAACAGATTGTGTGATCATTCTAGCTGTTTATCAGATAAATAAATTACAACAATAAAAAGAAAAAAAACAAAAAACAAGAAAAACCTGTTCCTATAATGAAACCAATTTGACTTTGTGTTTGTTAACATCTGTGAAGAGGTGCAGGGTAAACATCCAGTGGTTGGTATCGCAATCGGTCATTGTGAGGCAGTGGCCCTTCCTGCAAAACAAACAAACAAACAAACTCATTAACGACATATTACAAACTACCAAATTGATATTTGTATGTTAACTAAAAAATGTGTAATACATACGTCTTCGGGGTCTATTTGGAAAGGCTTAACAAAATCTTCAAACATCTGTGGGGACAATTGTGCTAATTTTTCTTTAACTTCCTGAAATCATCCGATTAAACTCACTTTTAGATGTAAACTGATCTACATTCAACTAATCTGTTAATGATATGTAAAACTTACCAGCCCTGTAATTCTTGAGTTCTCCAGTAGTTCATTTGAAATCAAATCCAGTATGTGCCTATTGTCCATCAATCCTTTCATTGCAAGTTCTTCCGTCTCTTCGATATACTGGGGACCCACATCAGAAAATATTATGTAACAAATATTAGTCGAGTATATCAATGATCGATATGTTGTATTAAATAAAAGGGGGGAAGCTATGGGTACTCTTGTTAATTCGCGAGTGAAGAGCTCTGAAACTTCCACTGTCATATCAGCAGGAATTACATGAGGGTCATCCCACTGAATCAAAACAGCAAGGCGTATGGGTTAATTATCAGAAAAATAACAGTCAAACAATAATTTGAATCTGAAGGTATGGCATTTAAAGATAAGATAAGAATGAAGGCGCATAAATATCAAATACTCTGTATTTTATGAGTTCTCCATCAGTGCTATCTGCTCTATTAGCTAATCCCACTCTGTTTGTCAATGTAGCATACCCTAATCTTGCATTTCTAGGGCTTATCACCATTTCTCGAGCGATCTGAGCAAATAATCGAGTGTTATTATCAATTATTTATTAAAAAAACAAGTGAAAACATATACAAACCTTTGTGATCTTTTCTAGATCATCAACTCCACCATCGGTTATATCATCACCAAAAACAACGCGTTCAGCGCAACGCCCACCGTGAGCAACCACCATTTGCATCATCATGTAGCCAAATGTTGTGTAACCTTGGTCCACCATATCTTCTCTAGGGTAAAATACAGATATTGCAGTTTCCTGCTCAAATGTGTTAGCTACCAGAAGACATAAAAATATAAAAATTGAACAAACAAATACTTAAAAGACTAATTCTAAGATCATACCTTACCACCAGGCAGTAACTGTGAAAACGCATGCCAATCATATCGAGGGAATAAGTGTGCTAATAAAATATGACCAGCTTCATGTACTGCCAACAGCCTCTTCTTTTCAATAGATACCTGCAATATTTTGAAAACATTACTAACGACTAAATTACCCTTTACATATATGCAAGATTTTCATAGCTCAAGAGGAAAAATGCATACTCTTTCTTCACATTTCTGTTGTTCTTCCTCTGTCAAAAGCACACCCATTCCCTCAAGCAGCTGCTTATCTAATACGTCAACTATATCTTTCTGGTATATTTTTGTATGTCCTCTTCTCACCTGCATACAATTAATCATTTGATCTATCTACCACGAAAATCTATTCTCATTTCATACAACAATATCAGGTAAATGTTTATTTAAAAATCATCACACTTACAGCCATTATTCCAGCTTCATTGACAAGATTTCTTATATCTGCCCCGGAGTATCCGACAGTGCGAAAGACAAGCTGTACAGTTTTATAATGATAAAATAAACTTATAAAACCAAAGCCTCCAAATAAAAAATAAAATAAAAACAAGAGACATGAAATTCCAAAAAACTACCTTTCCAAAATCAACATCTTCAGCGAGCTGTTTCCCTGTACTGTGAACACCAAAAATTTGCACTCTTTGCTTTGCATCTGGTAAACCAATGTACAATCGGCGATCAATACGTCCAGCACGGACAAATTCTAGATCTAATTCATCTGGTCTATTTGTAGCACAGATGAATATAACAGCCTGTCTTAATGAAAATCTATCTACCCCAGTTTTCTCCTTTCTGAAATTAATGCAATAGCATATACATCAAAATAAATAAATAAAAAAACAAATCCAAAAGAAAGGTGATTAAGACGTTTTAAATACTAACTCTCCATCAAGCTGGGTGATCAATGCATCAAATGTTGATCTCCTTCTTGGATCCTTTCGTGCATGTCTTCCAGCAATAGCATCAATCTCATCTACAAATATAAAAGCAGGAGCCTGTACGATAAAAAGCTGTGTTACTACTGTAACTTATCAGATACCAATTATTACAATTAATAATCTATAACATTATACATTTCGTCTTGCAACAGAGAACATTTGATTAATTCGTGCAGCACCACTTTTTTCACTATCTGTGAACTCTGCGCCAGAAGCAAAAACAAACGGCATCCCGCTCTCCTTTGCTAGTGTTCTTGCAAATAGTGTTTTTCCTGTTCCTGGAGGTCCTGATAAAAGTACTCCCTGGCACATGTGATTAAAACTTAATAATATAATGCAGCTGTACATTTACATTTCGGTTTTCAAATGTTTGCTCATATATGAATACTAAAATTACCCGAACAAACTTCACTTCTTTTTCATAATATTGCATAGGATTTCGCATGTAAATCATAATTTCATCCAAGAGATCCCAGACATCTCCTCCTAGCACCACATCCTTATACATTGATTTTGTCTCGTCAACTTCTCTAACTGGCTGGGATTATAAATTAGGTTTTGAGATAAAAAGATTAGCCATGAACTAATCTGATAAGAAAGTAACATTTACACAAAGATCAAAACTGTACTTTACCAAGATAAAGTTCTCAGCATAAGCCATGTCAAAAAGCTGATTATACTTCTTATAGAGGAATCTTTTTGAAGTAATGTGTAAAAGCGTTAGTGATTCCCGTAAAAACCACAAAACCAAAATTCCAGGCAGTAGTGCAATTACAAATTTTAATAAGTAATAGCTTTGCTTTCTTTGTAGTAGATCAACTTCAGCTCCCGAATTTGTGATCATTTCAAACAGGTATGGATCAAGTGGCATATCAACCTACAAATAAATAAACCCAATCGTTCGAATTCATAGAAGAAATGCAATTTGTTTAAACATACTGATATATGAAGCTTACAATATATTCTAGAGGAAACCCTTCATTCATCGTCACATACAACGTTTTCAAATCCTCAGTAAACACAACAGCAGCCACCTGCACAAAAACTTTTTATCATCAAAGATAAAGTAATCAGGAAGAGAAATCTAAGAAGAAAGTTCAATGTTTGACCTCTGAACATTGAAGCTTTTCAAGAAAATAAGTATAAGGCAGTTTAGGGCGGTAGCGCCACCATCTTTTTGATATCCAAAGTGCTCTAACACCTTGTGTGCCTTCGGATTTAGCCTTTGCATCTTCACGGAAACTTTTCTCAACCTCTTTCATGTCAAATTCAATCGCATATTTAGCTCGTGTTGAATCTAACTGTTCAGCTAATTGCTCCTTTCTAAGAATATCTTTCCATATTTGCAGCCTTTCTTGCCATGTTCCTTTACTTTCTTGATTAACATCTGGCCACAATGCCACATAAAGCTGTCAGACATCTTAGTAACAGGCAGATACAAAAATTATACATACAAACTAACCCGAAAGCCCCAGTTCTTCTTCAAGTTCCTTTTTGTCTTGTGTCTTCAATCTCACATCATGGTCAATCACTTCCTTAACTTTGTTCTTATATACTGCGGCTTCATCATCGTCATCATCATCCCATGCATTTTCTCCAACGTAAGAGGGGTCTCGAATAAGTGTCCCTTCAGGTCCTTCAATGAATTTCTTCATTTTAAGACCTTTGGGCAATGACTTCCTCCATAAACCCTTTTTATACCTTTGAAGACCAACACGACCCAAGTAAAACACACACGTTTAAGTACCATTATCAAGCTCAAATCAAATAAGCAGTTAACTACACCCTAAATCACTGATTGCTCCCTAAATTATAACATGACATACAGAAACTGAAAAACATCACATACTTCCTAATGTTAGTTGGAGTTGGTTCAGGGATCAAGGCTTCCATATATGCTTCAGATACTTCTCGTATTTGACGATTACGAAATGGAGCTCGAACCGCCATAAATATCCTTTGGCACGAAACAATTGTCACCAACAGATAGATTGCCAACACACCTACTCTTGTAGGATCCCAATTATTGACATCCTGCAAACAAAATCATCAGGCTTCCCAAACACTTACATATATGCATTAAACACCAATAAGAATTCAATTGAGCATCTCAAATTCACCTTCCAACGCTGCCACTCGTTCCAATTCGTGAAATCAGTTCGAGCTTTCAAGAAATTATCTTGAAATTCACCCACAAACTCAGAAAGTTTAACATTTACATCTTGCAGATCAACCCCAGTTTCTTTCTTCAACGAATCCCCAAAATAACTCAACAAACCCTCCGAATTGCGACGAATCGACCGCGAGAATCTATCCCAGACCGATCCGTCTTCCGACCCATCTGGATTAACGGAAGCAGAAGCACGAAAAACGGGTTTTCTTCTTCTGATTCGATTGTACCGATGAAGTGGCAAGAACACAAGATTCGGGTGGGTTTGATTCAATAGAATGAACCCTTTTCTTGTGCAAGAAGATGAGCACGATAAAAGGAAATTGTTTGTCGTGAAATCTGTTTTAAGATCCATTAATGTGTGTCTTTGATTGAAGATTAGATGAAGAAGAAGAACCCTAGTGTAAGCTGGTAGCCATTGCAGCCTCCGGCGTGAAGACCGTCGAAGGGTAAGGGGTTTTAGAGGTTTATCTTTGTCGTTGCTTCACTAGCGCCAAAGGAGATAAGTCGGAAAATCGAAAACTGACGTGAGTCACCTGACCATCGTTGCGTTTTAGGTTTGTGTAACGATAAAAATGTTTTCTTGTGAAGTCTTTAGTTGTTTATATGTTAAATATGGTTCTAATGGAAACATACCATCGTATTAGAATTATGTTAAGATAGAATTTTAAAAATATATTTAAAGGATTAACTGTTATGCTTACAGGTTACAAAAATATACGCTTTACATTAAATATTTTTTAAACCAAATGGGTTACAAGTCATTGAGATTAGGCCACATGGCTCATGAATTTGAGATGGGGGGATGTTGGGGAATGCCCGGGAAAGACCGGGCCGGCTGGAAACACCACGCCCCAGTTCCATTGTGGCACAACCAGGTGAATATTCATCGGGATTTACCGACCACACACTCACAAATTGAAAATAAATTGGGGAAATGGGGAAACGGTAAAAAAGTGGTACGACACCACGAAAAGAGAGAAAGGCTGGAGAAAATAAGAAAAACTTATGTGATACTCATGTGTCATACAAAAAAAACGAAACGGTTACTAATGGTATTAGTAAACCAGGGGAGTTAAAGATTGACTTTTACGTTATATTTATTGAGTATATGAACAAAATGATTTGGATTTTTAAGTTGTATTTTTAGTAAAAGTTTTATTTTTTGAGTCGAAGTTGTAATTTGTTTGTAGTTTTATTTCAGTTAAATAGTGATGATAGCTTAATTAAAATGATCACATGCTTTTTCCATTAGGGATGCTCGGGCTAAGAGATCGAGCTGAACCAAAACCGATAGCATAAATGTGAAATCAGAGAAAGATCTGACAAAGTCTATATCCTTCGGTTTCGATCGATCATGATTAACGACTTCATTAGATTGGTTCCTAAGTTGAAAAAAGATGCAACTGATTTTGGGCTACAAGTCACAGAGCTGGACTTGGGCTTCTTTTGTGCAAGTCAAAATATGGTTTGGTTTGCATAGTTTCCTTTCATTACATTTACGTTGATTTTTTTTATGTGTGGTAAGAGGTAAGATATCTATCATCTATCTAAAACGTTTAAGCTTTGAATACTGCAAGGTGCAAGTATAAGTGGTTAATAAGAGCATACTAGAAAGTGTTTAAAAGTTACATCAATATTTACGGTTAGGAATGCTCATCAATTTGTTCAATTTTTTAAAATTATTTTTGGGTTTAAATGAAAACTGAACCTACCCAAATTAGAAATGTGTCAACCAAACTGAACTAAATTGACTTATTCAGTTCGCTTATCTGATAAAGCCGGTTATTATTCAGTTGATTCAATTAAATTTTATTTGATTCTCCGAATAAGCTAAGAATGTGAAACCAAAACCAAAATCACAATTCGAATACGATTAGACAACTGAATCATAAACCAAATTCACATTGATCTAGGTTTTTATGTTGTATTTTTAGTAAAAAGTTGATTTTTGAGCCGAAGTTTAGTTAAGTAGTGATGATACCTTAATTAAAATGATCACGGGCCTCCCCCATTAGGATAGAGATGGGCATAAAAACCGGGTCCGCACCCGACCCGGACCTGGGTACGGGTAGTACCCGATGGGAGGTGTACCCGGGTTGGACCCGTTTGAAACCGTAGGGTTGGAACCGGTTTTAGATTTTGAGTTTTTTAGTGAACCCGACCCGAACCCGGTTTTGGACCCGACCCGGTTGAACCCGATTTGAACCCGGTTTTGGAGACACACACAAGAAAAGAGAAGAAGAAGAAGAAAAAAAAAAAAAAAAAAACTAAACCCGATTTGAACCCGGTTTTGGACCCGACCCGGACCCGACCCGACCCTACCCGGGTATGCCGGGTAGGGTTTTGCATTAGGTGAACCCGACCCGGGTTCGAACCCGGTTTCACCAAAACCCGGGTACGAAAAAACCCGGTTGGGCCCAACCCGGTTTCAACCCGGTTTCGGGTATTGGGCTGGGCCCGATTTGCCCACCTCTACATTAGGATGCTCGAGATAAGAGATCGAAGTCTGGAACCAAATGATTCCCGAGTCTATTACATTGGTTTTCCTAAGTTAGAGTCTTGGACTATGACCCAAATGTTTTTGGGCTGCAGGTCACAGAGCTGGACTTGGGCTTCTTTTGTGCAAGTCAATGTATATTTTGGTTTGTACTTTGTAGCCTTAAAAAATTACAACATTTCTGTCAATATTATTAACTAACTATTGTAAACCAGTATATTATACGGATTGAATAAATAATATATTAAATATAATAAAATTTTATTAATTAAAAAAATGATACTAAGATAAGATATGATTAAAATTACGTATGAGTAAAAAAACTATAAGTAATAAAAAATGATAATAACTTTCTAAACTTTTATTTTTTTAACTTTTTTTTCAAAAAATTTAAACATTTTTTTTCAAAACAAACCATTTTAAAAAATATTATTTTTAAAAAATTTCTTATTATAACTCCCGATTTAAATTATTCTTTGTTTATAGAATATCACTTTTTAAAAAACACCAAAATTTAATATATTTCATATTTTTAAGAAATTTGATATTTTAAAAATATTTCTTACTTTATAAAATATTATTTCTTTAGAGATAATATTAGTAAAAAGATTTATTTCTTAATTTATTAATAAACTATTTTTAATCTAAAGAAATTAAAATAATACTATTAATAATTAATGTAATTATTTAATAGGAGAAAGAAGCGAGAATTTTTTGATGAATTGAAATACGATGCTGTCTCGTGTATCTTATTGTTACTTTTTAATTAGAGTGTTAAATTTGAATAGTTTTCTTTGATTAAATTTATAAGTAAGGTGTCTTCTCTTTATTTAAAATGCTCAGGGTTCAAATACTGTAAGATTTAAGTATAAATGATTAATAAGGGTAGATTTGTTATAAAAAAACGATGTTAATACTTACAGCTAGGGGTGTTTATTGGTTCGGGTATAGGCTTATTTGGTTTTAACTTTTTGACCATATCCAAAAACCAAACTGATCTAAATAGCAGTTTGGTTATCTAGTAAAACTGATTGAAGCGGTTACTATTCAATTTATTTGATTGAATTCGATTCGTTTATCCGAATAAGGCAAGATTATGAAAACAAAAGCGAATTCGCAATTCGGATATGATTAGAAACATGACCGAAAACAAAATTAACAATGCAATTCAGTTATTACAGACTCGGTTTGGTTTTCGATTTTTTACATCCCTACTTATAGCTCCCATTGATTACATTTTGTGTAACTTTTATATCAATATGACACCAATTGTTTGATTAATTACCATCACATTTAACAGAAATTATTTAATACACTTATATAGTGTCCAACCATGTTGGATGGTATTATAGATGGATGTGACTAGAGAATAGGTGCACCAATCACACATGTTCAAATATAGTATTGGCATGCAGCGTTACGCGGCAGGGCTAACAACTTTTTTCATACTTATAATCGTAAACCACAGTTGTATATTATTGTTAGAATCGAAGCCTATTAAAGGAAGAGAGAGAGAGTGAACGAGACCAACACAATTCATGCTCTCGTTTTCTTTGCTGAACATTCGCTCTGATTTAGTCTGTTATCTTCATTCTAGTTAGATTTTATTACGTTGATGATTCTTGATTAGTTTCAATTTAGTTCGAGTTTGTTTTTATAGATCATGATGTTCATGATATGATTGTTGTTGTGTATCATTTACGAGTCTGATTGTTTGTGTTTCTATTTCAAGTTTGTGTTATGTTTTTGGTATAAACATTGTGGTTTGTGTTGAATAAAGTTTTGATCTACCATTTTTTGCAACTTCATTTTCATAATGACACTGAATCCCTAACACATATGAATCTCTTTCGAGCTTCCACCGAATCTATATCATATATAATATATGTTCCACCCTTCTCGTCTAATATTAGGATTTATTTAATTAATTTCTAACTAATTTAATTAGTTGATAGTCGGTTTCATTATCATCAAACAACACGCGTGTTACTTCAATTCATTAGTTAAACATTTTTCTTAATTAAGCGAGACACATGAGATATACAACAAATCTCACTGCATTCAGTTGATACATCCAAATGAAAAGCAATCCTTCAAACTCTTTATACAATATACATACTGAATTCATTTTCTTTAACTTCTACATTACATCAGTCATATGACCTTATCATCACTCTCTATGTATGATCAGATAAACACAAGTAATCATATATTGACCATTTTAAAGAACTTTCAACAACGATTAGATAAAAAATTAAGTTTACTAATGCCCTTGAATACATATACTTCTTAATGACACTTTTACGTACCCTTGCATGCTTGTCTTGATTTTAGAATTACGTTCGACTTCTAGATCACTTTAAGACTCTAGCGAAAGAGATTTCAATTGCGACGAAAAGAAAACAAAAGGTGCTCCAAGTTACAGCAAAGTGATACCCTAATGATATAAACAAAGTACTGATAATTAAACCCTTTACACTACATTCTTGTGAAGATGGTAATCTTGAAGCCAACACGAGTTCTTTCATTTGACACTATACTATCAATGATATCGAACACTTGCGTACTAATTAATCAATTAAAATTGTAACTCTTTTGATAAAAAGATTAGCCGTTGATGACTTGATGGTGATGATGTATAGTAGCATAAGTTATGTTATTTGTGTGTGGTGTTATGAGTGAATGCATGCAAGCAAAGGGTGATAAGGGTCATGCTTTGGCACTAGTTTAGTAAGTTATAAGTCAACCATCCAGAATAAGCCTCTAAAGGCATGTAACATGGCACCAAAACCATCGGCATGCACCCTTCAAATTAAATACACGTACTACTTGATTGAGGCTGCAACTAAGAAATTCAGTAATTTCATTTTTCTGATGCTATTATTATATTTATTAGATTAATTATAATTAATTAATGTTATATAAGTTGATTGATATCATCAATTGTCCATCCACTTCCAGAAAATTTAACACGTCTTGTGCGTCCGCTTCCAGAAAGAAAAGAACTATAAACAATTTTGACATAAAATAAAATAAAACATTTAGGTTTAGATAAAATCATTAAAATTATCATTTTTGGTAGTGCCCTATGCTAAAATTAAAAACAAATCCCTCACCTATCCGTATCTAGTTTTATTCATGTAGCATAATTTTACCGTCAATAATGACTTAAATAATATGATATAATACATAGTATTGCATATAAATTCATGTATGTATTGCATTGGTGATTTTAGTGTCATCGTGTTATTTTAGTTTCATTGGATATTAAGATCAAAGTGAAATCCAAAATAACTTTTGATAAGAGTTAGAATGTGTGAAGTATGCATTCAATCAAGACTATTATGATATATGGCACCTACAAACATCAGGGGTTCTAAGAGGCGAAACACCCTAGATCGTGGGGTTCTAAGGAGACATCGCTTTTAACGAGGTCCAAGGGTGGGGGGTTCCCTCGTCCCGGATCAACATGAATTTTTTTTGTTACCATGTTGAAAAGTTAGTAGAAATTACTTCAAATTTGTATGCTTGATGAAAAGTTGAATGTAAATTGATTGTTAATAGGAATTGATTATTAAAGGTAACTGTGATCAACAACGAATTAGTTCGTCAATTGCAAGTGGGATTAGCAACAACTTAGTCCATTAGTGGCAAATGTGAGTGGTAGCAACTCCAATCAGCATCAAGTGTGCATAAGTAGTAATTATGTATCAACAACAACTTAGAAAATAAGTAACTAAGTTACTATTGGTTGGCGTCGCCTAAAGGAGTTCCTGACTTCCTGTTAGAGGTATTTCATGTAGATAAAGTTATTGTTCATGCAAACAAATAACTGCCATATGTTTAAGAAGAGTGGCTACGTTTCAGCTTAAACGATGTGATGGTTCCCATCCTATATAAGAAACATTCTAAGTACGCCAATAAAATACTTTAATTTGAAAGTGACTACACTATTCAAAAAGACATCCACAACATTATCGAAGTATAGAAGCTACATGCTATAAATCATGTGTTAAATGAAATTATTTAAGGTTTAGATAAATACAAATATCTACGTTACCAAACATCTATGTATCATACCATACATGTGAAATTGTTTAGGGTACTCAGAGCATCCTCGGGCACTCCATTCGATTCTTTGGGGTAGGAATACAACACAACCGCCGACCTTCTAGTTGTGCAATTCGGGTAGAGGAATCGGGTTGTACAAGCCAAATCAATTTGTTGCTTTTGTGACAGTTGAAATTGATAATCAACAAAAAATAATTTAGGTAGTTTGGTTGCGCCTCTAGTCATTCGAGTAGATTTAAGAAAAAATAAAATGACAATCAATTGATTAATTTGATTTGAGTATTTTAAGTTGTGTACTAAGAATAAAAATTTTTGATGATCTTTTCTTAAATGTGAAATGTATTCTATTTTGTTGAAAGGAGCGGTGATAAATACTATAGGTCAACATCAAAGTCGTTCAAGTCATTCATGGTTAGTCAGCGGTGGCTGAAATAAATAAATGAAAAAGTATATTAATGGAAAATGTCAAAAGGTAGGTGCCACAATGGTAAAAGGGTTTCAAGGTGTTGGTTCCCCTAACCCAGACTTTATATGGTGCGAGTCTCTTTTCATTAGGTTATCTACGAAAAACTTATGTAATTTATTGAATAATTTAGTACTTCAATTAATCCTTCTATTAGTTTAAATTTAACTAAATATATACACATGTAATTAGGAGTAACTCATGTTAGATATTTTAGTGTAACTGGATTGACTAACGATCAATTTGATCATAATATCCATGAAACAAGTCAGGAGGTGCGGGGAGTGCACACTTGCTTGAGTTTATTATGATATTTGAAATTGAAAACCTTATTAGGGGCGAAGCCCCTAAGCGATGGGGGTTCCAAGGGGGCAACACCCCCTTGGCGGGGGTCCGGGGGTAGCGCCCCCGGGAGCGTGGTCCAAGGGGCGGCAGCCCCTGGCAGGGTCCAAAGGGCAGAGCCCCTGGCTGGGATCGAGCTGACTGGTTAGCGCAAAAATTTTTTATTTTGGTAAATATTGCTTTATCAAAAATACACTAAAATTTGTTTTTTCTCGAAATTTCACATGTGAAATTAGAGGGTAAAAACTGTAACTTTGCATGAGAAAAACTGCCGAAGGCAGTTTCCCCATCCCTAAAATAATTCGAATTTGTACAAGATTGGTCTCTCTGTTCTTCTTCTTCTCTTCTGGTTCACGTTCTTGAAACACACACGAATTCATACTTCGATTTCTGAACTTGAGTTTTATCCGATTGAATATTTGGTGTGAACCTAAATAGGTCAATCTGAAAGCGAACTTGCGATTCTCAAGTTTTCCAAGTTATTGATCATTTTATTACAATTCCTGTACAACTCATATTTTTTTCGTGTTATAGTGATTTGACCATTTATAAAAGAGGAGTACTTAATTAAGGTTTTAGAGAAAGATTAAAATACTTAACTACCAATTTAAATACATAAGTTCCATCAAATAGTAAAGAAGTTAAAAATATTATATCACCATATATATGTGGTTCTACGTCAAAAAAATTATAAATATACTTTTAATAAGACAAACAAGAATTGTAACCTGTAAGTTAAATAATCATAAAAAGGCAAGATGCTTAACCACTGTTAAGATACATAGGTTTTATATAAATTTTTTCTATTAATTTATTGATAATAATAACATCTGATTTGATGACCAGACCTCAAAATGTTATATTACATAGACTTGAATTAGCTAGACAGTTATTATGTATGAAAGTTATAACATTAACTATATGGTGTTATCTTAAAATTAGTAACATCTGGAATCACAACATTGTAAATTCAACTATAAGGTGTTATTTTAGAGAAAACTTTATACATTTTCATAAAAATATATGCTTAAGTTATTTAGAAGTTGTTTGGTAGTCTGTTAATGGTTATTAAGAGGCTACCTCTTAATAGTTCATAATTTTTTAATGGTTAATAGGTAAATCTAATACTGAATGGTTAATAGGTACCTCTAATGTTGAATGGTTAAAAGGTACCATTAAGATTTAACATTTTAAACATTCAGCATTAGGGTTACCTATTAACTATTAAAAAATTATGAACCATTAAAAGGCAGCTTCTTAATGACCATTAAGAGGCTATCAAGCAGCCTCACATCTATAGAATATAATAAAAGAATATTTTTCTTTGTCACTTGTCATTCTTTTAAACAACCTTTTTGACACATGTCATTCATTTAGACATCATGAATTCATTTTCCCTCCAAAAAGGTATTATAGTAATTTAAACAATTAAACTAATTTCTCTCTCTTAATAAAGATCAATTTTATTAATTGATACATTTTTCTCTCTCATCTAGATTTTTAAAAATCAAGCAATGTTTTTTAAAAATAAACTTTATTAAGAAAATTATAAATCATATCTTTTTATTAAAATAGAAAAAATAAAAAAATAAAATTTTTATATAGTATAAAATTTTCTAAAACAATAAACCTTTTTGAAACATAATATTTTAAATCGCTCATTTTTTGAAAAAATTATAATCTTTTTGATACAAATCTTTCGTTTTAAAAATCATATCTTTTTATTCATATGCAATTATAATCATATTTTATCTTCAAACATAATTTTATAATTCATAATTTTTTATCACTAAGTATTTAGTATTTTAATTATTCAACCCGTGTAATACACGGGGTAATAATCTAGCATATAAATATATAATGGATGGTTTAAGAGAATCAATAGATAAATCACATAAAATTTAATCCTTAACTCAATGCTAGAAGATTGTGTTTTAGTGACGGATATTTTCCGATATGATAAAAGCAACCGCCGGAAAACTGGCGAAAAGTTTACAACAAAATAGTTCAAAAAGCATATTTATTATTATTTTTTTGTATAACAATAAAAAAATCTCATATGTAATTTATCACAAGGCACAAATGGCTTGACAACTCGTCGATACTCTATGACCAATTAATGTATTGTCACAGCTTTTTAGGTTTAGTGCCTGTAATATTGCTTGATCCGGGACAATGACCATCTCACTATTCACATTTCTCTATAGCTAACATTTTCTCAAAATGATTCCCGATTTTGACTTTTTAGAATTTTAACAAAAGTCCGTCTTCGTTAGTTCGTAGATCGTCAGAATGTTCTCTATATAGATCAATCATAGTTGGTTCTAAAAATAGCAAAATACAAATACAAGTTAACTTTCTATAAAAAGCTTGTGTTACAGTTGCTTGGTCTCCCAAATTGAAAAAATGAAAAAGCCTCGGTGTTTCAAATTCTGAAAGATCGTTGATTGGTCGTGGTTTGTACATAATCTCCCTGGGACACGTTAGCGGGCCGAGTTAATATTGAACATTATTGTTATCGAATTTGCTAGAATTAGTGGCCTTTGGATTTGAATGCTTCTAATTGTGTGTCTAATTTGTCAGCAGATGTCAGATTCAATTGAAATTGGTGCGCTTGAAATGTGGAAGCAATGCCAGATTGCCAGCATCTGTCACTTCAATCAGTCGATGATTGGGGGCACAAACATTATGATCATAGCAAAGCACTGTTGAGATGCCTCGCATCTTGTGATGTTCCCTAGCATGGGTACACATGTAGAACTTGTTTACATGTGTACACGCGTACCCACGCATATCTGTACATGTGTATAGATTGCTAAATCGTTGATGATCCGCCAATAGTTTTAGTGGGAAATCATTAACTTTTGTATATGTTTGATAAAAAAATAAAAGCACTAAAAAGAATTAAATCAATTAATTATTAGTAAAGAGTTTATATATCAACTTTATAAATAAATAAAGAATATATATTCCTTAATTTATCGGCCACCTTTTAAAGACCACTGCTGCATGACGAGTACCAATTCTTTTGATTTGTCAACTGATTCCTATATGACGTTGAATCTAGCCATTAAATTTATTTGTTGATCGCTCCACTTAATATACGTTAATATTTAGTTTCGGGCATGCAATTATTTAATACTATTTTTCTAAAAACATTTTCAACAAGTTTGGTTTATATTGTTAAGTCTTCTAAAGTAGGTTTGAAGTCGCATAACAACAGGAGATATCAATAGCCAAGTACGTAAGTTTTTCAATAAGCAATTACTAGTAGAGTTAATATTAATTAACTGGAACTCGTGCAAATGATAATACGAGTCAAACTTATCCAAGCTGAGAGCTTTGACCTGGTGAGTTAACTTGTATTCTTAATTTTACTTATTTTATATGTGTTTATTTGTCCAAGTCTCAAATTAACATGTTGACAAACAATATTAAATTATAAAAATCTCGAATAACAATGAATCAAACTAACAATATAGTCATCGAAGAATAAAGGGTAAGCTTGGCTTATAGGGAGTTGGACATGATATTTTATTTATTTACTAGTTTTAGTAAACCCGTGTATTACACGGGTTGAACAAATAAAATATTAAATATAATAAAAATTTATTACGTATAAAATGATATTTTAAAAAAAATATATTTTGTTTCAAAACAAACCGTAAATTTTTAATTTTAATTATTTTTTTGTTTATAAAAAATTTACTTTTTAAAAACACTAATTTTAAAAAAGTTTGATATTTTATAAAAATTCCTTATTTTATAAAAATGGTTTTTTAGAAATAAAATTAATAAGAAGATCTTTTTTTAAATTTATTAAAAAACTATTTTTATTCTAAAAAAGTTAAATAATATAATTGGTAATTAAGGTAATTATTTAATAGGAGAAAGAAACGGGAAAATATTGGTGAGAATAAATATGATGATGACATGTGTCACCCTAAGTTACTCTTTTATTAGAGTAGAAGGATTTAAGAGTACGTATAATCTAATAATTATTCAAGCGAGCTGGCTCTCATTGCTAAACAAAGAAGCATATACATTTTGTTGACGTTCCACAGGATAAGGAATTGAAGTTACTAAAGAAACTCCATCCATATATATACATTTTGTTCGAAAAGAAATTAATGTGGGCCGGTAATGTCATTTGCAACACATCGCCAACACAATGTAGCGAGAGATCAACGACAATCACATTTACAACAGTACACCAACAACTTTTGTAAAGTCCTATATATGTGATTGTTTCTGACGGAATCCTGACAACCTTCAGATGATGGAATGTGTCCTCAATGCGCAGCTAAAGCTAATTAACTGAAAACAAGTTTAAACTTATTAATATTTGTTAAAATAAAGATAAATTAGAAATCTGAAGAATAATTAGTTTAGTTAAATAACCAAATAAACCAAATAAAATTTGAATCAGTTGAACTCGCATTCAAGATTTTAATTTATTTTTTTAGTTCAAGATATATTTATAAATTTAAATGTGTTTTCAATTAAATAATTTTCATTACAATAGGGAGTTACATATATCAAATACCAACACATTAAAAATCTAAGATTGTAGACTGTATTCAACTTTAATCTCACTAACTGAAGAATATTTAAAAAAATATATATTATTATAGGAAGTTACATACATTAAATACTAACGTTGTCCACTTCAGTTTATATTTAGGTGATAACAAGTTAATTTGTGCATTCAGATTGTGAGTGAATTTGATACGCCCTAATGCCACCATGATGGCACCTATTCGCGGCCTCGTGGTTTTCTTGATGTTTAACATTTTATGATGCAACACTCTGACTAAGTAACAATATTAGATAAAATATATTAGTTAGATACACTAATTAGGTATTTATTATGTATAGATAAGATTTTATTTTAAACAGCAAACCTGCATTAGTTCAAAACCATATCATTATAAACTACTCACTATTATGTTTGAAACCGAATTTACTCCATATGATTATAAACTACAACACACCCAAGTGGTATTTAGATAAGATTTAGTGCCAAACTTTTTTATTATAACTAAGAGTTATGCAAATGGTTGTTCATATTTGGTTATATTTATTATTAGAAAATATTCTTGTATACTATTATAATAGATTAGTGACTAGAAAACATACTTTATGAGGTCACCGTTCTAGAGAGTCAAACAGCTAAATTTAAATTTCTAATAAGCTAATCAAGAGAGTGTATCATACAAGCTACAAGCCATAAATTATTTGCTCAACCCTGTCTAATAAAACTTGAATCAAAGTAGTCGTTTTAAGTTAGAGGCGATAACGACTGAATCATTGTAACAGTAACATTACATATTAAAAGCAGCCAGCAAAAAATTAGAAGGAATGACATCTCCGGTCAAGATAAATTATGCAAGAGGTCGGAATTTTTATAAAAAAATATATAAAATCCAAACTTGTATATTATAAATAGATAAATGTTATGTATATATGAAAGATATCAATCCCAAGTGATGTACGTTCTAACAGTAAGTTGTAACACCTCTAAGAGTAAATTAAGAGTCCAATCCTATAAGATGCATATATAATGTTGGAAAATTGGCCGAGCAACACGTACAAGCCAAAACACGATTATTTGTGATCAAATATTAAAATCACGAGTTTTTTTTATTATCAATAATATGAAATCACATATACAAAGACTTTTTAACCCTCTGTTTATATTGCACTTATATCACTCTTAACCCAACTAAAACGCTACTAAATAATTAAATACATAAACAAACCCAATCTTGTACTTATATAATTTAACCAAACAATTAATAAAACTAACAATAATAATAGTCTCATTTATTTAATTAAAATAAGATCCTTCATAGGAGTCGATTAAAAGGAATTAAAAAAAATATCAATCGTAATTTTTAAACGGATAAAAGAACTTAAAAGATGTTAAAATGGGAGGGTAACCTACTAATTAATCGATCAAGACTTGGTGCACTTTCGTGACTTCATCATGATGTATTGGAATCTAGGCTTTATTTTTTTATAGTTTAATATTGCAACTTTATATATAATAAAGAGAAGTGACTAAAGGTCTTTATTGGCCCAAAACCTGAATTATGCTAAGTGCATTGCTTTATGTAATTGTTTAAAACCCTTTATGTCAATAAAAGTCCAAATAATATAAATCTAATATTTAAAATTTCCTTTTCACATCAATTGTATAAATTTACAAAACATTCACGAATTTTTCAAACCTACAAGAATAATGACTTATTGTTAATTTGTCGGGCATGAGACCAGAATTACTATCATAAAAGTGTGTTTCATATGCGTTGAAAACTCATTACTCATCATGTTTATGGGTAAATTATATCTGTTTATAATCTTATGTGTTTTAAAAATATCTATTGTGCCATACACCTGAAACTCAATCTTATATTCATCTTAAAAATCATTTACAATAGAAAACAATAAGATACATTTGTTGTTCTATGTAATTTTCATAATTAAAGTTCTTTTTGGCTATTTCAAAATTATATTTCCTTAGCAATCCAAAATATATATATTTTTAAAATAGTTTGTCAGCATGATACATAGGGTGGGTACAAAAGAAAAAACTGACAAGAAAACGAGAAAATATAAAAACAAAGGTGGGCCCACAAGTTAGCTATAACTTAATCCAAGAAATCTTGTTGTAAGCATGCATACATACAAGCTTGCATAGACTATATATATGTATATTGAGAGCATGAACACAATTAGGGTTCAACCTTACATATATATTTCTACTAGTTAGCTAGCAAAGATGGGAGGAGGGCGATCGCCGTGCTGCGACAAAAGTAAGGTGAAGAAAGGGCCATGGAGTCCTGCGGAGGACGTTAGACTCGTGTCTTTCATCCAAAAACACGGCCACCCCAACTGGCGTTCTCTCCCCAAACAAGCAGGTATCTCGCACCTTCACTGGTGTTATCATCTATATGTTAATATAATGCTAACAAGTTAACTGATTAATATTATGCATCATGCACATGCATGGAACATTGATCAAAATATTCTGTTGATTAAAGTGCGTGTTTAAATATTTTGATTTAAAGGTTTGTTAAGATGTGGAAAAAGTTGTCGTCTAAGATGGATAAATTACCTAAGACCAGATGTCAAAAGGGGTAATTTCACTCCCGAAGAAGAACGTTCCATTATTCGTCTCCACGCTACCTTTGGGAACAAGTAATTAACCATCGATTATTATTGTTTCAGATACTTAATTATAACATTAATTATCGTATTAGTAATGTAATGATCAATAAGTTGATGGGTATGATGGCCCGCAGGTGGTCAAAAATTGCATCTCACCTACCTGGACGAACAGATAACGAGATCAAAAACGTATGGAACACTCATCTAAAGAAAAGATCACTACTCATGAACAACCATACCGAAGCCATCAACAATCAAACACCATCTTCGTCGCTAGCTTCCACCGTCTCAACCGACTTAACAAACCAAGAACAAACAGTAAACCCACAGGTGATCGAGCTCGCGGCCGATCAACCATCAACACCATCTTCAACCATATCCTGCAACTGGGATGTTCCTCTATACCACGATGAAGAAACCAAGAACAACCTCGAAACACCACTAGAATACGAGGTCGAGTTTTGGAACACCCTCGAACCGCAACTAATAACAGATCATCAAACGTTGGAGGTTGAAAATTGGGTTAGATTGCTAGAAGATGAGCTCGGGCTAGTGGGTTCATCAACTGCAGCTGCTAGTGACCAACATGATCGAACCAAGAGGACCATGGGCGATGAGCAAGAGGTTTCTGACATGTGGTGCAAAATTAGTGACCAAATACCACCATTGTGGCCTACATCCCCAGTGAATTTTGGGTGGTAGTGGTTAGATGTGGTTGAACAATGAACATTAGATGTTTGTGTTAGAATTGGCAACTTTGGTTATGATAGTAACATCTAGCTAGCCATAGCTATACTATATAGCTAGGTCCTCCATTGTTGTGCTAGTCAATATTGGAGCTAGATGCATAATGCTATGACTTGATCGAATACTAGTGGGTAGGGCCGAACCTAATGTTATTATTTTTGTTTTATTGAGGTGCTAGTTTTACCCGTGAAATATAAAATTACATAAAAAAATTACACAAATAAATATTATTTTAATGTAATTATATAGTTCTAGTTGCCATTCAAAAAAATTATATAATTTTAGCTAAAGGGATTTATTTGAGATTGAAAAGTGATTAATTTAAACATCAATACTAGTCAAGAGATGTGTAGTAGATGTTTGTTTGAGACTAATAGATGGCACAAAGAAGCCTTTAGGGTCCAAGTTGCAGCATAAGGGACGGATCTAGGAATTTATTTGTATGAAGTTACTGTTTTTAGATGTTTCAATTTTCTAAAAGCATATATAAATATTTATGGGTTGGATCGGATCAGGTTAGGTTGTCACGTAATAAAAATACGATACAAAACGTTGCAAAAAACATTTGTCGTGCAATCGGTAAACTAGTGATACCTTTAGTTAATGATATACCATTGAATAATCAAAGTGTGTCTTTTTTTTATTTTCATCATCGTTTTGAGGAGATCACTTACTCTATTCGTATTGGCAAACCTTGCATCTTCTTATACATTAAAATTTTATTAAGTGGCGGAAACAGAAACTTTTTAACCGTTGGGTCATAATGATACGTGAAAAATAAATAAATAAAAATATATTATTAACTAAATATTTAAACTAAATTAAATAAACAAAAAAATTTAAGTTAAATAAAATAAATAAAGATAATAAATTAATAAAATAAAATAAAATAAATGGAAAACAATAGAGTTCAAGCTATAGTAAATAAAAAAAAGCAAAATTAAATAAAAAGACTCACTTTAAAATTAAACTATTATAAGGTATTTCACATATTAAAAGAAAACTAAATTAAGATAAAGTACTATAAAATTTTGTATGTATTGATTTAACTATTAGTAGACAATAATTAAAAAAAGATAAAAATTAAATCAATCTACAGGTAAATATTAAATATAATCTTATCTTAGTCAAATAACTCTTTGGTATGCATACTTTAATTTTTGTTGCAAGTTTTATAGTTTTTGTAAAAAAAGTTCCGGTTAATATTTTTTTTACTCCAACTTAAATTTGTCTTTTTTATTAAAATTAAAATCATATGAAGTTACCGTAAAAACATTGTTGTCACTTGAAAACTCGCACATATATTTCTATTTACTCATGGAAATTAATTGTATTCCAATGACTTTAGTATCATCTATGTAGGTCCTCCTTGCGAGTATCTCTAGTGGGTCTGAGGAGCTCAACTAGTGCAGGGGTTCTTTGTTGTCTCGTCAATGAGGTGCGTCAACGATGAACGAAAATCTATGAAAACTCTTTCGAATTTGGCCCGTTAATTAATGTATCATTTGATCATCAATATTAACTCATCAATAATAGTAAAAATGATGCATTGGTAATTTCTACTAATCCATCAATGGCAACGAATGTGTGAACAGTGGGAATTGTTTGATTGATAATAAATATACTACTAACATAAGCCAATCATTAGTAATAACTTACTTAGGTTTCTCTTGACACTAATTGTAATAACTATCAAATGTTTTAACCACAACTGACAACCTTATTCTCGATGCATTATGTAGTTTCAACTAAACATTGTGATGGTTTATAAAAAATCATAGGTTATTGTTCTTGATTATTCATGAATTATAGGATTAAGATTTCAAAAGTATCATTAATTGAAATACTACTAGCGGGTTAGATTCGCGCTTGCAAGGAGTTGATTTTGATTGTATATGTTAATATCGCAATGATATATTCAAAATTTAAATATATGTGAACATGATTACATATAACTAAATAATTAAGCTAATACACACACAGACACACATATATATACATAAGTAGTGGTAAATTGTATGTACTTGTTTTAATATAATCATTACTTATAATAATAGTATAACCATAGTCATTATCTTTAATTATACCATCATTAACGTTAACAATATTATTGTTAGTACCATATTAACAAGATAAGGGTGATGAGTCACTGGATAGTGACACATGTCTCATCATTCAATAGAAGAGTGAAATGGAAAAATAATAATGACGAGGCACCAAAGATTAACACGTGTGAAACAAAACCTTTATTTATTATAAAGTGTAAATTTTACGCAATTAAAATATCTAAGCTTCTAATTTTCTAAACACACCCAATATCATAGGCGGATCTACATGGAGGCTAGGGGTAGCCTCTGCTACCCCTTAACTTTTTACGGGTAGGATAAAAAATTATCGTTTTATTTAAAAAAAAAATCTTTTTATTGTTTTACGTTACCCCTAATTTTTTTTTAAACTCAACACTTAATATAAAGTTTTAAATTAAAAAAAATAATTTTATATTTATAAAAAAATCATTACATTATATAAAAACATAAATAACAACTAAGACCAAAATACCCAATAGTCCAATTCTAATACAATAATAATTAACAAGTTCAAGATAAAAATAAGCCCATAAAACATTAAACAACTTAAAAAACCTAACTAATTAGCTCAAATACTCTTAAGCCAATCAAACATAAAATATTAAAAAAAAAAAAAAAGAAAACATCATCCATCGCCCCATGCCCCCATGGACCCTTCGTCCCTTCCCACAGGCCACAACCAGTCATCCACTATCCACCCACACTGTCGATCACCACACGTTCCCCACCTCCGGCTGTCTGGCTGACCACCGCCGAACTGCCGCCTGCTATGGCGACCATTGCCACTGCCCACATGTGATATTTCACTAATTCAATTCACTGCCCACTTCAAGAAAACACTTCAAGTTTTTTTCTTTATTACACTATGAAATTAGAGATTTAGGGTTTATGTTGTTCAATTTCTAATATTTTAAGTTTTATTTGCTATAAAAATTAATGGTTCTTTGGTCCAATTTCTAATATTTAGGGTTTATGCAATTAGGTATATAAAGTATGGATTTGAAAGATGAATTAGAGACTTGATATTGAAATTAGGTATTTGAATTGTGTTATTTCTAAGTGTAATTTGTAATCTTATTGTGTTATTTGTTATAAAATTAGTGATTTGAAAGATGAAAAAACAAATTCTTATTGACAATTTTTTAAAAGAAAATTTTAATGGTAGGATATTGGTTATAATAATGATGATGATATTGGGTCAACAACTTCTTCGAGTTCAATTCCTTCGATCCCAAATGGATTTAATTTAAATGATCCTCCTACGGACCCCTTTATTAATATAAATGTACGAAAAAAAATTTACGTTTCCCTAAACTTTTCTTCTAGATCCGCTATTGTCCAATATGTGAAAGAAACAAAATGTAAAGCAATTATATTTCGGGTAAATGGATATCAGAATGATGATGATGACCCACAAGTGGAAAGCTACCCTGTGTGGTTTCTGCTCTGGAATAAAATCGTGAGGATCGAAATAAACATGGAAATGGAAATGTACATAGAGTCTAATGAGTCATTATCATCGATCTATTATTATGTTTAACTTATATAAGTTAATGAGATATTAGACATAATGTTTGGTTATCATAAATACAAACCAGAATAAAGTTATGAATAATGATAACAAAAATGTTATTTGTGTTTATCAAACTACCATTATGTTTTTCAACTATCTATATCTTCTTTTAGGAATTCGTACGGGTTTGCTTCACATACAGAGATTGATAGCTACATGAAACCGTTAAAGGGTGCTAAAGTAGCACCATTTCTCGTCGCTAGTATGAATGTTTTACACAAATTAGAAATTGAGAAGTGTAAAAAAGAAGACAGTGGAAAATTTAATTTAAAAGTTTCTTCTATTAAGGCTTTTATGTTTACATTTGGTTGTAGGGTGTTGTGGAAACTAAATTGGCAGGTAAGGAGTGTTATGGTTGTCATACAATAAGAAGAAGATAAATGAAGATAACTATATAAAAGCCTGATTAAAAGGCTGTCAAACAGCCCCTTATATATATTGTCCAATCAAACATATTTTGTTCTAATTTAAATTCTAATTCAAAATATACATATAAAATCAAATGATAAACAACAAAACTGTCAGTCTAATTTCATAGAATCTCCACTTATCATTCTTTGTTTTTCTTGAACTGCGGAAGAATATATTAAATTACGAGATTTGACTAGAATAGCCTAGTCGAGGTCGAAACAATCAATTACATCACTAGAATAGGATTTTTAATCCAGTCAATCCAACGAACATTAACATTACGCTTCCTGTTCACAAACCACAAGAAAGACAAGTTACAATTAAATAAAAAATGCCATCTTTCTCTTCTTATCGTGATAAAAAATCGAATCATTCCTGTATTTTCAAAAGACCCATCATACTGTCAGCAATATGACATCGATCAAGCAAACACCCATAAGAAATACGAGGCATATTCCGGTAAATCGATGTAGCTTGACCTAAGTACAACCATAAACATTCGGCCGCAAGCAAAAATAACATCCTAACATCATATTATAGCAAATATAACTTTTTTTTTTTGGTTTTTTTGTTTTTGGAGTTTGAATAGCAGCAAATTTAACAACAATTTTTTTAATTTCTTTAACCTCATTATTTTACTACCAACCCAAAGTAAAACAACCCAACATCAAATTATATACTAACTCTTAAAAACAAAAGTCGGTGAAAATATTCTATTATTTTATTACTCTCTGATATATGTTAATATAGAATTTGTTTGAAGAAAGATTTCTGTTGAAGGCTAGCACACTTGGTTATGTGTGTGTCTTTTAAAACCCACGTCCAAGGTTCGACTCTCACCACGTCAATTTCTTTTTAATTCATTGTTGCTTCGATATCATTGTATCATGATATTACAGTATCATTTAACTATTAATTATTAATTAATGTAAACAAAATTGAATTTAATTTTTTTTACGTTTTGACATAAATTTTATTCTTAAACGAATCCGGTCAAATATTAAATGTTTTCTTGGTTATTTTTATATGCCATTTGAGATGAACAACATTTCAATATGCGTATACGTTTTAATGTAAATTTTGTTTAGAAATGATCTCAGTCAAAACATAAAATATTTCATAATTATTTTTATATAAGCTTTGAGTTAATCAATGTTTCAACGTAAGATGTGTTTGAAAATGCGACGGTATAAATTCAAGTTTCTCTATGTTTTGATGTAAAATTAGTTCAGAAACGAAATCTATATTTTATCACGCTACACACGACGTCGCTACATATGTTTTTTATGTATATTTTGAGTTTGTTTACGTTTTAACATAAATTTATTTGGAAAAAAATTGAACCAAATATAACATATTTTTATCCACGCAGCATATAATGCCGGCAGAACGCGCGTCGGGTAAAATAACTAGTGTCAACACAAATCCCCTTGAATCCTTGATTTCGTGTTCGGAACGTAGACCCATACACACAGGATCACGCCCAAAAGAAACAAGCTAATGCACAATTACTCTTAAGTAATCACTTGTTGTGATGACGACGACGACGACGATGATGTCGGAAGAAGGTAGAAGCAGTGGGTTTTCGGAACTAAAGGGCTACTGCTTACAACTGCTAGAACTTATCAGAAACCCTAACAACAAAGACACCACCACTGCAATCTCTCATCTTCTTCAGTTTATTAATCGTTATCCTCCTCATGTTCTTCAGCCTTTCTTCGAGTATGTTGTTTTCAGTTTTCGAATTCGCTTATTTAAGTCATGTTTACGATAATCCAGTGTTATGATTTATCGTTGAACCTGAAAATTGGATAGATATTGGCTGAAAACTGTAGTTGTCGTATGAAAATTCGATCGATTTTGCATTTCGTTATTGATAACTGACAAATAAATGAACATTTGAGAGAATTAGCCTCAACTGGATGCTATTCTGGTTTGTTCTACTCTACAAGGCATATTCATAAATCATAATTGCTAGGATTGGTACATATAATTTGTTCATTGCTTAGATATCGTTTGTTCATTGCTTTCTAAATTAAGTTTTATATTTGAGCGATGTTTGGGACTTTAAACCTGTAATTCTAGACCGATAATATGTTAAATTGCATCTGTTATAATCATTCTTCTATTATATGTGTTTTTTCAAATAGAATCACTAATAGTTGAAACCTTGTTTTTTTAGCATATGCGTACCGTAATCTTAACGATGCAGATATCAATTGCACATTTGCACCTTGATCAATTTGGGGTACTTCTATTGGTGTTATAACTTATAGTGCGTATTAGCCTAGTAACTGTCCACTCCGTGTTATAGTTATGTGATTATAGGTGCACATAAATGGCAATTAGACCAAGGATCAACATAGAACTGTGACCTATTTTATCTTTATATTCGTCTCTATTAGAGATAAGCATTTTGTACCTATAGGGGGCTTAGTCCTACAAATTTTGTACGCAAACACATAAATTGAGTATGCCTTTATAAGATTAGTAAAGTAAGGGTCAAATAGAAAGACAGCATTATTTTGGTTGAAAGTCAAAGAGGTGGTGGACAGTAAGATGAAGAATCGGGTTATTGACAGTAGGGCGTACTTAAGATCAGAACACTTTTCATGATTTCAATGTACATGATCTACTAATAACTAACTTCCTATTTTATTCCCCTTTAATTTTATCTTATGATTTACATTCCTGTTCTTTATAAGATATGCAAAAAAAAAAAAAAAAAAAAAAAAAAAAAAAAAAAAAAAACTTACTAGCAGTTTCTGTTATCTTTTCAGCTATACTTTGTTTCCCCTGCTGCTTCTGCTGGAAGCTGCAGTGGACTGTAGATCTCCACAAAAGGATGAGAATAAAGAAAATCCTCCTAAAATAAGTGATGCTGTGGCAGAAGGTGTGATTCAATGTTTGGAGGAACTTTTAATGAAGTGCCATGTAGGATCTGTGGATCAGGTATTTGACTAACCTTTTTGTTTTATTTTTCTTTTCACTAAAATGAAAAATCAATGTTTTTCTTATTCAAAAAATACAGATGGTTGTAATACTGAAAAAACTGACTAATGCGGCATTGCTATCTCCATCTGAAGCATCAGAGGAGTTTCGGGAAGGAATTATCAGGTCCTTTAAGGCACTAATTAACGGTTTATGTTCGTGCTCCGACACATCTTGCACATGCAACCAAATTAATGGTCCACCTATGCTTCTAGACAAGATTTATTCAAATTCATACCATACGGTATCCCAAATACATGAATTAAACCCTGAGGAATGTTTAATTGCATTCCTTAGATCTCAATCTGCAACTGTTACTGTTGGGCACTGGTTGTCACTTCTACTAAAAGTATGTATTCCTTAAAGTTAATGGTTTTCTTTATTTTGAGCGAATATATGAAGATAAAATCTTCTTAAGGATTTTGATTTTTTTTCTATTCTTTCTTTTTGCCTAGGCTGCAGATGTTGAGGCGGCACGTGGGCATACAGGCAGTTCTAAGCTTCGTGTAGAAGCTTTCATGACTCTTCGTGTGCTTGTTGCTAAGGTAAGATATATGCAAACAAAAGAGTATAGCTGTTAAAATAATTAGCTGCGCATCTTATGTCTATGCTGTATATGTATATGTTATTGCAGGTTGGTATAGCAGATCAACTAGCTTTCTTTTTACCTGGTGTTGTCAGTCAAATTGGGAAAGTTTTACATGTGTCAAAAACAATGATTAGTGGGGCTGCTGGAAGTTTGGAAGCTATGGACCAAGCACTTAGAGGTTTGACTGAGTTACTCATGATAGTTCTTCAAGATGAGGCTAATTTATCCAGTCTTGATGACAGTGAAACTAATTTAAATATTGAAAAATCTCCATTCTCATTTCTGGAGGAGCTTCGGCGCCTACCTGGAAAAAAACAAGATCAGGTTGAAATATTAGCTACACAATCAACCCAAAAGTCCTCACAATCTGAGGTTAAAAAATCTTTGCATGTTGATCGTACAAGAGATTGGATTGCAACAACTTCTTCTCATGTAAATAAAATTTTGTCAGCCGTTTTTCCACATGTAAGTGCAGACAACTATTTGATTCATATTTTTGCGATTACCATAATCATTTTTCAGAATTCATATAATTTATGTTCTATTTTTTAGCTCTGTGTTCATCCAGCCAAGAGGGTGAGACAGGGGACCATGGCTGCTATACAGGGACTCTTGTCAACATGCACTCGTACTCTGAAAGGAAGCAGACTTATGCTTCTAGTAAGTTTAAAATTTAGTTGTTAAAACGATATCTTTTCTACTATAATATTTGCTGATTTCAAGTCAAAATTTAATATTCCAGGAATGTTTATGTGCTTTAGTTTCTGATGATGATGAAGAGGTGTCCGAAACTGCTCAAATATATCTTGAAAATTTGTTGTCAAGCGGGAATCATTACATAGAACGTGATTTGGTTGATATATTTAACAGGTATCATCGTTTTTTTAATTTTTATCAAAGCTCTATCCTTTTGCTGTATAATATGTTTACAATTTTATATCTTTTGGATTTTGAACAATATATCTAACAGGCTCTTTGAAAAGCTCCCAGAAGTGGTAGTCGGAGGGGAACAGTCACTTGCACATTCTCAAAAGTTACTTGTATTGATATACTACTCTGGTCCCCAACTTGTTAGAAATCATCTGCTACATTCTCCTGTATGTTCACTTCTATGTGTCTCCGGTTTGGCCTTTGAACTTTAACTAATGAGTTGATATCTGATATACAGGTGGCAGCTGCTCAATTCTTTGATACTCTTACCATTTGTTTGAGCCAGAATTCAGTATTTCCAGGTTCATTAGACAAACTGCTTTTAGAGAAGCCATCTTCTGTCGGTTACTTGCGCTCTATAACAGAAATGAAAGCTACCACTTTCTTTGAAAATGAGAAAAAGACTGCTGCTGAATCTAACGCTTATGAAATTCCAAGTTCTTTCAAAGTGCAAAATGAATATGATCTTCCACGTATGCCACCTTGGTTTTCTTCTCGCAATCAGAAACTTTACAATGCACTTGCAGGGATCATTAGACTCGTTAGCCTGTCTCTTATTGCAGGTTATTTAAACTCTTTAAATACACATTCTTTGCATATTATGTGTTCAAAATCTAAAATTTAATTTTAGCAGGTGCTCAGAGTGATGGGAACTTATCGATTATTAAAGATATCCCATTGAGCTATATGCGGAAATTGATTGGTGATATCCGAAACAAGGAATACACAAAAGAAAGCTGGCAGAGTTGGTATAACAGGACTAATTCAGGGAAGCTTGTAAGACAAGCTAGCACTTCTGCATGCATGTTAAATGAAATGATATTTGGTTTATCAGAACAGGCTATTGATGATTTAAAAACAAGATTTCATAGTAAAAAATCTACGTGGCATGTTTCTATAAATAAGGATATACGAATTCAGTTAATTGATTGCATTGGGAGTATCTTGCACGAGTATTTATCTCCGGAAGTCTGGCATCTTCCAATAGAGCAATCCAATGTTGGATTTGGAGATGTTACAATGCACTTTTTTCAGGATAATGCAATGCTTCATCAGGTAACTACTAACACTCATTTCATCTTCATTATGATTCATTCTTATTACATCTAGTATTTCTGAAATTGGGTTATTTCAAACAGGTTATGATCGATGGAATTGGTGTATTTAATCTGTGTCTTAAAAGTGATTTTATTTCAAGTGGATTTCTTCATTCGTCTCTTTATTTGTTACTAGAGAATCTTATTTGTTCAAATTTTCAAGTCAGACAAGCATCAGATGCTGTCTTACATGTCCTTTCAGCTACATCTGGCTGTCCAACGGTTAACTAACACTGCTTCAATCTGAATTAGTTTAATGTTTGAAACTATAACTATTTCTCACAAATTGTTACACACACTTTGCAGGTTGGACACTTAGTTTTAGCAAATTCAGATTATATAATCGATTCAGTATGTCGACAGCTTCGCTATCTGGATCTCAATCCTCAAGTTCCAAGTGTTCTTGCTGCCATTCTTTCATACATAGGTGTCGCCCACAAAATATTACCATTGATGGAGGAACCTGTATGATTTACCACTCAATCTGTATGTTTAAACTAAGAATTCAAACGTAACACTTTAAATTGTGTCTAACAAGATAATTTTGGGCAGATGCGTTCTATTTCACAAGAACTTGAGATTCTTGGCAGGCATCAACATCCTGAGCTCACCATTTCTTTCTTGAGGGTAAGTGCTTTTGCTCTGTTAATACTACCTTAAATTTAGCCATTTAATGATCTTTATTTAATTATTTATGTCACTTAGGCAGTTGCAGAAATTGCTAAGGCTTCAAAGCTTGAAGCTTGCTCGTTGCCTTCTCAAGCAGAGTTATACCATGAGCAAGTGAAGTCTGAACTATCATGTTTTGAAAATGGTGCTCTCTCAAACCCTGAAGAAAGTAATGAACATTTAAGGGATTTTAATAAGCATAAGGAGCAATTAGAGGCTGTATTTTTTAAGTTGAAAGAATCCAAGAGTTACAGAAGAACCGTTGGATCTCTTTCCAGTTCATGTATTACTGCTGCCACTCCTTTACTTAGTTCATCGAAGCAAACATCATGTTTGGTAGCCGTGGACATAATTCAGGTACATATGTGGGTTAATACGTTTTCATTTTTATACGTATATATTGAGATTTAAGTACTTTAACTTATTAATGTACATGTTTTCAGGATGGAATTATAGCACTTGCTAAAGTGGAAGAATCTTATAAGCGTGAGACAAAAACAAGGGAAATTCTTGCACAAGCTTTCCAATCATATTCATTTCATGATCTTGCAGATACTCTTGATGCAGAAAATGATGACACTGAAGAAAATCGGTTACTTCCAGCCATGAATAAAATTTGGCCCTTTTTGATTGCCTGTATTCGAAATAGGAATCCATTGGTAAGTTGCTGAAACTTTGAGGATGGAAAAATAGGCTGATCGTGGGATTGGGTAACGGGTTAAAGTGGGTTCAGGCAAACCGAACCCAAATGAGGTAATAGTTTGGTACAGGTCAAAATGAGACATGCTTGGTTGAACTAAAACATCTTTGTCCTTGATTATCAATATTTTTTACAGATATTTAGCCTGTCAAATATGATCACTGAATTTATATTATTTATTTACTTTAGTAAATGTTCAGTTTTTTGAACAAAATAATCTAGTAGGTATGCATTTTGCAAAATACAATTTTAGTGACTTTCTACCAGTTCAACTCATTTGTTCAGTTAAAAATTATTCGTAGTCAAAAATCAATTTCCACCTCTAATATTATAAGAAATTAACTTGGATAATTATGCATAATACAGACGAGTAGGCGATGTGCTGGTGTGATCAGTAGAGCAGTACAAATCTGTGGGGGAGATTTCTTTTCTCGTCGTTTCCACACAGACGGCCCCCACTTGTGGGACCTTTTAAGCACGTCCCCATTTCAGAAAAAGCCGATGAATTTGAAAGAACGAAGAGTCTTACAGCTTCCATACCGAGCCAGTTTAACATCTTCAGAAGATCCAAGGGCTGAGATTTCTGATCTGAAAGTCCAGGCGGCGGTGCTGGAGATGATAGCGGAGATATCTGGGAACAAAAACAGTGCTTCAGCCTTTGAAAGTGTTCTTAAGAAGGTGAGTGGGATGGTTGTAGGGATTGCATGCAGTGGTGTTGGTGGACTTAGAGATGCATCTGTGAATGCCCTTCGGGGACTTTCGGCAATTGATTCTGATCTTATTTGGCTGCTTCTTGCTGATGTTTATTACTCTAAAAAGAGGGAGAATATTTCAGAACCACCTGCTGCAGGTTTACCACAAGTTTATCAACTTTTGCCACCACCTTCATCTTCTAAATCCTATCTTTATGTTCAATATGGTGGGCAGAGCTTTGGTTTTGACATTGATTTTTCTGCTGTGGAATATGTTTTTAAGAAACTGTATGATTAATTAATTTCAGGTGAATGAGTTGTTTTGTTAATTTAATTTAAGAGGTTATTATTTATTTTTTTGTAACATAGTTGTACTAATTTAGATTGAAAAAGAATTTTTTGTATGTCTCCTGGATGTTGGTAAATATTTATATATGAGATTAAAGGTGCTACGTGAGTGACTAAAATCAAGTAAATTTGCTAGTAAAGTGGTATTTTAATAACTATGTTTTCGGTTTTGCTTTTACTTGGTTGAATATAACTAGATTAAAACCCTATGTGTAGCCGTGAGGTCTTCTCGCTCGTAATGCCATGGAAATCATATTAGCACAAAAAAATAAGAAATCATTAACATGTTTTAAGTGTTGAAATGCCATAACATTTTTAAACATAAGAGCACATCGACGTCATATATCGACCAGTGATTATATAAAAAGATAGTTGGGTTAGATATACATAAATTACGTGATATACCAACTAATAGTTATAACAAAAACATATCTACCAATTTTCATAACGTAAACGGTAGCTTATTTAATTTTGTAATTTAACTCCAAAAAAGATAGATTCCAAAAATATTTTCTTAGGTGTCTAATTATTACACAATAAATTATTGTTATTGACTTCTAGTTGTCACGTGATGCTAGTGCACATGATATTCTTCTAGTTTTTTTTTAATTTGTGTGTAATTGATGAAAATAGAAAAGAAAAAAAAAAAAGACAGTTAGCACTTAGCAGACTCAAACCACCAATCTATTTTTTAGAAGCATAGAGAACAAACCAATTACGCTAACTTTGTTTTGTGTTGAATAGTGAAAATATATAAGATAACAATATAACGCTTTAAGAAATAAAATAAACTTAGTTGGTAGCATTGTAGCTAGAAACAATTAAAATACATTTTTAAAGGCCATCTTAAATAAAACACAAAAGTTGCAAATCACAAGACTTGAACCCAGGTCGTGCGTAGTATGAGGGTGGAATGCCCAAACGGCCAAACAAACAAGCTAAGGAAGAACTATTGTTTGCTTTGTGGCCGAAACATATATAACATAACTTAAAAGATTAAAAAAAAAGTTGCCGTACAAGTTGCCGTACAAACCGACATAGGATTTATATATATAAAATATTCACACCTTTTTTTATTATGAAGATTTAAGAATTTGGTATATTTAAAAGGGCATAGTTATTGTAAAACATGTATTTAATCTAATAAATTTAAGAAGAATTCTGAGTTTAACATGTATTATTATATTATTTTAAAGGGAATGATATTTTGGTTATTATGTCAAATACGTAAGGTCATTATGCCAAATATTAGTTTATTGTGTCAAATATTTTTTAGGATTTGCTATATGTATTCAAAATCATTGTGTTTTATGTTTAAATCTTTTTGTTTTATTTTTGTCATTGTTTTTTATAAATTATATAAACATGTTACTTATTATTATGTTTTACAATTAAAAGTATATAATTATACTATTTCATAAATTTGTTTTTCAAAACTCATAATGTTTAGGATAATTCAACAATGGATAAAAAACACAATATTTTATCATTATGTTTTCTGTTTTATATTATTTTTTGTTATTTTATCATTTCCTTTGTTCCCACTTAAAGGGACATCTCTAAGTAATTACTTCATACTATACATGTAGGTTACAACAAACCGTTTCAAAAAAAGACATCTCTAAGTAAAAAAATAAAAAATATAAAACATCATTCGACTTAATTGGTGCTAAATAAGTTCTTAGAAAATATCATTCTTCGCGAGAAATTATTAATACACAACAGTATTTCTCTCTTATTATCTAGATTAAACGCTTCTATACAAAATTCCTAAACACTACTTTTTCTAACATCAATTATTATTACTGATCTGAACTTAATTGCACACTACAAGATTTGAGAACACGACTACTTGGTTACAAAGTACTCCATTTACCATCAAGTTATCTCATAAAACACCTGTTAATTACTAATTATCATCCCATTGCTTAAACCATTGATCACACTCCCCTTGAATGGTTTTCTTTATATTTACGACTAACTCTATAGACTAAAGATAACAAGACTGGCCACCATCCAACACCAAACAGACAACTATATGCTTGAACATTAATTTAGCATTGTAGCACAAATATAGAAATATGACATACTTTTCATTAATATACCCACCCTCCTTAAATATTATTTAATGCACACCCCACCCACCATCCATGCATATGGTCACACATTCAATGCACCCCCTCCCTTCAAACCTTATTTCAATTCTCACATTAAATTAATCACACACTCCCTTTATAAACAAACGCATTGCATTATGATCACCCATTCAAAACCCATGTCCCTCATTACTCGTGACTTCCTCGGCAATCATCATTCATCAAAACATCCTGACTTGAAGGTATTCACAATTTTATAACAACAAAACGAAACTAATGCAACTCTGATAATATGTTGTATTAGACTCCGAAAAATTGCATTAGAGCTTGAAAATGTTACATCATGCTAAAGTAACATTTTCATCACAAGCTGCATTAGGTCTAAACAAATTTTTTGTTAGATAATGCAATATTTTTTATTAGAAAATGCAACCTTTATTTAAATTTTGCTTTAAAAATGTTGCACTAAGCTCGCTTTTTAGTAATATTCTATTATTTCAATGTGTTTGACACATTTTTAGCTTTAAAAATGAAGTGTTTTTTAATCATCTTCTTCGTATTTTTTTTTTTAATGAATTTTAATTCCTTGCAGTCGGAAAATTATCTTCAAAGATGTCGATCAACAAACACGAACCGAGGCACTAATGATCAAGCTGTTTCTGAGCTTCAAGACCTCAACCAACCTCCAATAAACTTGTTGGATGACACAAACTTAGACCTTAAACTTGTTTCTTTGTCGGCATCATCACCGCCTTACACTCTTGGTAAGGTTAAATTTGCACTCGAAAGAGCCGAAAAAGAACACACCAAGAAGCGGTCTATTTCAACGTCCAATTCGTTTAAAGAAACAAAGGTTGATGATGAAGCTTATGCTGCAGGATGCCCAAGTTGCTTGCTTTACGTGCTTATATCGAGTAGAAACCCTAAATGTCCTCGTTGTAACATGATAGTACCTTTGCCTACACATGTGAAGAAGCCTCGTATTGATCTTAACATCACCATATGAACTAGAAGATCATGTATACTAGATAGTCATCATGATGGTTTAGCTTTGATTTAGTGTATTTCTGTGTTTTGTAAATAGTTTTATGTTTCAAAAACTATAATGAAATTAAGATTATACATTTTTATTTTGGCTTTTATATGGAGAGGTTATTGCACTTAAATTGAATTCATAGAATCTTGCTCTCTCACTCTTCACAACTTTTTGAAAACTGTCTCTCCTGTACAAATTAAGATTAATCTGATTCCGTTGGTTAACTTGATATTGATTATAGCAAGAGTTTTTTTAGTAATATATCTCATGTTTAAAAGAAAAAAAGAATGACGTTATTTCCAACCGCTTGACCAAAAAGGTGGTTCATGATATATATTTTATGTTTCAAATATTTTTTAAATAAAACTAAAAAAACATACTGTAGTAACAAATTGCAGGCTTAATCTCTTATAAACACTCAAAATTTGAAGCATATATTGGGTGCTATCCTGGTCTCAAGGAGTCATAAAACAAACTAAACCAAACTAATAAAACATTTCTATCATTTTTTTTAATGATCTCTGTCACATGAAATTTTCATTTAAAATCATGTTACTCGTAAGAGTGAAATATGTTCCTACAAGTGCGACTTAAGATGAAAACAAAATATATTGTTTATGTTACAATTTTAAACATGATTTATTTATTATAAATGTTTGACACAATGACACAATTTTCAAAATACAAAAAAAAATAAATAATCGAATAATAAATTATAAATGAGCCATGGCGTTTTTAATTTTTCTTAAAATAATCTTTTAAGATATTACAGTTAAAATATTATATATCTGAGAAATTAAATCTTGAGTTTTAAATAAATGCTTTACTTGACTGACGACTCATCCAAAGAGAGAGTTGTGTATGCATTAAATTGTTGAAAGACGCACCCCAACGGAAGAATCCCACGTGACATAAGAAAGAAATATTTTTAGTAGTTAAATTGTCGACCCTAAACAAGTTAACCAAATGATTCTCAAATCAATTGGTTAGAGTATGGTACTTCAAACTTTATTATATTAAGAGGTTTTAGGTTTAAGTCTAGTTAGATATAATAATAATTTGAGTTGAACTAAGGGGTTTTTTCTAAAGGTTAAGGGTGTGGTCTCGACTAGAAAACAGATATGTGAGTTCGATTAAGATAGCACGTATCATCCGAAGCATGGTTATGCATTTTCCGTTCAAAAAAAAATTTAACCTAATGCACGCGGTTGGTTATACTGTTCAACGACATGGGAGATGAAGGGTAGGGCTATGGGCCTTTAAGTCACGGGTTTGATCCTAACTCCAAGGGTTTTACCACAGTTGTATGGTTTCCTCCGGAACTGGTAAAACATGATGACGTACTTGATCGATGTACGAACTTCCCTTCAGAGATGTATCACACAATAAACTTTAGACGTTAAAAAAATACTCTAAATGCAATGATTTAATTGATATGATTAAATGAATATATATTCATAAAATAATATTGAAACACTAAAGTAGGAGGGGCTAATCTAATCATATAATTAAACATAACTTATTTAACCTTAATTAAAATAATACATTTTAAACAACAATTCCTACTTCTAGAAAAATAATCAATGAATCTATAGTCATAAGATTTTAATCATCAGTTGCTTTTAGTGTATAACTAGATATTATAACCGCGCGTTGTCACGGATTTCTTTTGGGTTTGAGGAATTTTTCTGAAACTGTGATCATCATGTTAACGCAGGTAAAGGATTCTGTTAAATAATGAAAGAGTTAATATTTCAGATAAACCGTTTGAACGTTTAAATATTAGTAAACATAAACACACTTTAATGTAAAGAAAACATTTAAAAGTAGCAAAAAGTTTGTATAAAAAGAAAAAAAATAAAAAAAATAACTTTTTTAAAAATAAACATAGATCTCACCAATTATATATCAGATATATTATTTTAAACATAACCAGTTATAAGTAAATAGAAGCATAATAATCATATAATACATTTATATGTGATGTTTGGTAGGTTTAGAGAGTAAACAGTTATGCAGTCGTATTACATACCACAATTAAAACAAAATGATATAATTTTTTATGTTACGTGTCTTATATAGTCTACAGACTTGGGGCTCAAGCCACCTATTTAAAGTCTAATTCAAACTCTACTAGATAACTCAATCTAATTCAAACTTGTATTAGATAAACATAATAATAAATTAATTATTATTACTAAGTAGAAATTATTACTAGACCCATAATAATAAGATCTCCTCCAAAACTGCCCCTTGAGATCATCCGTACTGCCTTTATGTCCTTCAAGTTTTATCCATCTACGAAACCGTATTGCTTATAATTTCACAATTAGAGTACCCCTGTTTAACCATTTAGGCTGAGGATAATAAGTTTACAAGTTTAGTTATATCTACACTTTATGCTTTATACTTATTTATTTGCTTCTTTTACACTCACAATTTCGTCATGTTTTGTTTTCTCTGACAAATTTAATATTTTATATAGAACAATTTATTTTTTATCTACGTTACCATGTAAATTTCAATCAAACGGAGTTGTAGGTGAATTTTAACGGTTTTGTTGTTTATAAAAACTTCCAAATATTATCATCATTGCAGCCACATGTATACAACGATTACGTTTTTTATATAAAGTTTAAAATGTTATTAACAACGTTCAGATTTTGCTTTTTGTACCTTCAATATGGGGTATGTTGTATAATTTTGACGTTAGTATTTTTTACGACTTTACGCCCATTTCATTGCTTGGGAGTCTTAATACTAGTAAATGAATTAAATTAATTAAACGATGAATATATATTCACAAAATAATATGAGAAACACTAATTCTACATGTAGTAAGATTTTACCATCAGTTGGTTGTGATGTATATCATTAACCATCAAGCTATCCATTAAAAACAGCTGGAACATAATCAATCTATTATCAAGATAATCTATTTTCTAATCATACACAAAATGATACAATGACAATTAAGAAAGAAAATATGTTCCATCCATAGAAAAACATATATAAACAAATGTTAATTTAATAACAAAGACTGAAAAAAAAAAAAACTGTTGAGGTATGTTAATGGGTCTTTTTTGAGTTCAGTATATGATTTTTGTACTCAGAAATTGAGTTAGACCAAATTAATGGCTTTCTGATCTGATAACATGATTATGATAGTTTAAGTTTAAGATATTTTAGTTTTAAGGTTCAAATCCGACTCAAAAAGATTTTAGTAGAGTCATGGGTTTCTTTGTTAATAATGCTTTTCGGTAAGTTATGTCTGAACGTTAAAATCAATATCAAAGGTTAAATCACGTTTTAACAGAACTCATTGAGACTAATAAAATCATTTCCAAACGTCGTTAAATAAAGTTAGACCAAATTTAACAAAAAGAAGTATCGATAACTATTTCTAATGACATCATCTCTTGTGATGAGACCATTCAAATTAGCATCAATTATGAGTGCTAGCTTCCACCATCCTCCTCCGACCTATATAGTCATTTAATAAGGGTCCTACTATAGGGACACCCCTTCTGATAAATCGACACCCATCTATACATCGCGTATGGGTCCATACGCGGCGTATAGATCCCCCCCATAAATGCCAAACATTCCACGTCACATCAGAAGTTGTCGTGGAGCTTATACGCGTCGTATAGGTCCATACGTCGCGTATAGCCTTTTCAGACGACAAAACTGGCAAAGTCAAATCAGTCATTCAGCAAGGCTATACGGTATGGACCCATACGCGACGTATAGCCCTGGGTCGTATGGGTGTGGGGTGTAGGTCCACCGACACCTATACACCGCGTATGGGTCCATACGCCGCGTATAGCCATGCTGAATGACTGATTTGACTTTGCCAGTTTTGTCGTCTGAAAAGGCTATACGCGGCGTATGGACCTATATGACGCGTATAGCTTTGATTTCGAATTATTTTATGCAGGAGATTTCTACGAGTTTACGGGACCAGAGTCGTCGGCTCTATCGAGTTGAGGATCTTATGGATTGGCACGTTCAGCTTGAGATTGGGCGAGCCCGTGCTGCTGGTATTGATCCTCCAGACTTGCCACCGCCTCGACATTACTCAGATTCACCATAGTTTTTATATTATTAATTGTAACTTTTATTTTGTTATGTATTTAACAACTTTGTTATTTATATTATAATTTTATTTTTGTCTTATATGTTTTATTGTTTAATTGAGATTTAAAATTGTCGGTTAATAAGTTACAAAACATAACTTATACGCAAAATCTCAAGCTTAACGTGCAAATATAGTCGACACCATAACCTATACGTAAAATATTTATAAAAAAAATGTATGTAAAAATAACACAATAAACTATACGCCGCGTATGGGTCCATACGCGGCGTATAGCTTCATCATGCTACTTATACAACTTAAAAAAAAGAATTTGGAAGCTATACGCGCCGTATGGTACCATACGCCGCGTATAGCCACCGTCCACCGTCTGACATTCAATCAACACCCATGTACCCTGGGTCCATACGCCGCGTACAGGGAATGAAATCATTCCCTGACAATCCACCCTATACGCGGCGTATAGACCCATACGCGACGTATAGGGTACATGGGTGTTGATTTAAAATCTTGGGATGTCTATTTAACCATTCCCTTTAATAATCACAAATAAATGCAATCGTCATTTATTCAATAGTTTGAATGATCTTTAGTCCAACTGGTTAAGGTGAGATGTTCATAACATGTAAATATTGGGAGTTCATGGGTTCAAGTCTCACTATGAGCAAAAATGCTCTGGGTTGAGCCAGAAGGTTTTTTCAGCAATGGGTTTCCTCCAAAGGGGGTTGGGGGTGCGGTCTAGGCTGTGAAACGAATAGGTGGGCCCGATTAAAACAACACCTATTCTCCGAAGGAGAGTCACACATTTACCGTTTAAAAAAAAATATTCAATACTTTGGTTTTCTTTCTACTAGTTATTTCTGTAAACGATAAACAACAATATTCCATTTAACCAAATCTTTTAAAATTAAAAATTTTACAACTGGTATATCATATAGTAGAACTCATGAAATTTTAAAAAGAGTAACTTTGTAAAATAATAATAATCAATTTTCAAAAGTGTTCCAATTAGATAACTCAAGTTTTAAAAGTGTTTCAATTATGTCACTCAGTTTTTATATTTTATATAAATTAAAAGCCTTAACATGTTTTTTTAGCATGTTATACTTTTAGTTTCAGTAGAAAATAGTTTTTTCTATCTTTTGATGCTGATATGGAATGTTGACGTAAATTTTAGTTATTTTTTTAAATTTTTTTCATAATTAACATGTTTTTTTTTGTTTTTTTACTATAATTTTATATATTGAAAATTCTGACCCACACCTCTTTTCCACTGTTACTTTCTTGACATAAGAAAATTCGATTATGACTCGATTTGATCGTTTAGTGGTCCAATTTGAGAAAAACATGCATGAGTGACTAAATTAAAACACTTTTAAAACTTAGTTACTATTCTGTGACATTTTCCCAATCCCCAAACCCCATTCACACACTTCAAACACCTATTTAAGAACTCTCACATTTCAACATTTAAACCCTGAAGGAATACTATATCGAAAGATTCACAACCCATAAACATACACATTATATTACGAGATGATTGATAAACTAACAGAAAATAAGTATCGTATTGTAAACTGCTGTTGTAATTACCGCATCATGCTGGTCCCCCACTAGTTTCACTAAAAACTTACCCCATCATAGCAAAGATGCTATAATGGAGAATGATTACACCTTATAAACATTTACATAAAATTACACCAATTATTCCAAAGTAACAAATGAAATTTTGCCCTGTTTTTAATCGAGCAATACTAGTTCGCCTTAATGTCGTCCTTAATTTTCTCTTGCTTCATATTGTTGTTGTTGAAGACTCGATCATTCCTTGTTCTTCATAGATACCACATTGTGACTAGAGTGATACTTTGCCCCAACTTTTCCTATGTCTTGCTTCCTTGAGTTCTTCTTTACTTAATCTACCTTATCGTTCATCTTTTTCGATTTTACTTGAGGGATGTCTAGATGAACTTCCATTGAGAGTCCATATTTCCACCATTTTACTACCATCTATCAACTAGACTGCATGCTTTCTAGTTTCCCAATTGAAACGTGTTTGGGAAAAGATTGTTTAGTTTTCCTTCTTCCATACTCTAGGGATGACTTTCTTCAATGGAAAGTTGTCTTAACATCTCGACCCCGTGATGCCTTTTAAATTTGATTTATATCTCCATAACCATTTCGCTATTAAAGCCAAGTTTATCGCTTTGATGCTGCCAAGTGCCAACACCTACATCGCCTTGTTCTTTTGGAGCAAAATCTTTTCGCAAGTTACCATGAGATTTTTAGGTTATTTTTATCTTCTCAAAGATACCACTAATGACATGTGTGACAATGGGCTACTTATTCTCCTACGTCTACGTGCATGCATGCAAACATTCAAATAAAGAAACAAAAAGGATCATGGCTTTTAAAGTTTTAATCCATAAATCGGGCCGGTACTCGTTTGTTACAGATGGGTCGTTGAACCACTTGGGCTTGGGCTTGAGTTTCCTGCATGGGCTGATCCATATGAGACAAATAGTAAGTTGTAACATTGCTCAAAACTGAGTGAATAAAGGTCAACTTTCCACCAGATGAAAGCGTGCAAGCTTTCCGTATTGACAGTTTTTTATTTATCTTTTTCAATAAGTGGTCTCGAATCTTTTGTTTAATTACATTTTGTTAATTGTTATTTGATGAGAAATATCTCACAACATTTGATAATGTCGATTAAAATACTTTTATATGATGTGTTATTGAGAATCACAATTACTTTGTTAGTACAATCTTATTTGAAAAAAATAATATATAAGATTAGCTTATTAATTATGATTTCACTGCATATTTTATAAGAAGGAAAAATGACTAAGTCGGAGAATGTAATGTGTTGATAATATGTATGAGTTTTAGATGGTTAAAACTATATTTTTAATCAATAGTTGAAATTACTTTACACATTTTATACGTACAATTTATTAACTTTGTATAGAAAACTTTCTCTTCATAACTAAGTGTTTAGTTATTTAACTAACCCTACTTTTAACAAACATGTGCCAATCTATGCAACTCTGATTTCTTGTGTTTTTTTCGAAATCACAGAAAAGCCTAAACCACTTAAAGGCATTGTCTCAATATTTCCTAGTGGTTAGCGAAGTATAATACTACCTTAATACCTCCATTGGGGAACAGAAGTGTTGTCTTAACAGAATAATCTTTCCCCTATATGTTTCAATGCTTTTCGTGGTTGCTATACATGAATACTCTTCTAGTACTACTATTTATGTGGACGGTTAACTTTTGCATATAATCACATCTATCACAAAATAATGTTTTGCTTAATAATACCATATACATAACCACGATTTACAATAGGTCATGTGACCCACTGAACTCAAGATGTGTACAAATAGTGTCACGAATCAACTTGTTAAGGGTTTAATCTCATGATAAACAAACACATAGATTTAAATGTAGGATTAAAAGATACGTAAGTTTGAGTTAGCAGGTCCAAAGAGAAACATAGCCATAGTTTTATTAATTACAAAGTGTAGACAAGACACCATAACATATATATAACAACATAAAATAAGCAATTAATTGCTACATATGCAACAACACTTTCACACATTACTTGTAAAAGAGAAACATAACAATTTCCTTTCCATTTCACTTGATGGGTACAGGGGTAGCAACAAGTGGTGTTGCTTTAATCAATGTAAGGCCATAAATGTGATTCATGTCCATTTCTTCTTTAGCATAAGGAAGCTCCCAATCAAAATAATACACAAATGAAGCCACCATTAAGCTCAACATCCTCTCAGCCAAAGGCATACCCGGGCACTTCCTTCTTCCTGACCCAAATGGTATGAACTCAAAATGCTGCCCCTTAAAGTCAATCTTTTTATCGTTCAAGAATCTTTCAGGCATAAACACCGTTGGCTTCTCCCAATACCTCGGGTCCCTTCCCATACCCCATGCATTCACTAAAATTTGTGTGTTCTTTGGTAAAATATACTTGCCGATTTTCACTTCCGTTTGAGTTACATGAGGCGCTAGTAACGGTGATCCTGCGTGAAGCCGCATTGTTTCTTTGATCACAGCATGCAAGTAGGGCAAGCCAAGGGTTTTGGCTTCTTCAATCTTACCATCTTCTCCCACTATTTGGCTCACTTCTTCACGGACTCTTAACAATATATCGGGGTTAAGTAACAGTTCGGACATTAACCATGTCATACTGGTTGCAATCGTGTCGGTTCCTGCTATTAACACCTCCTGCAAATTCAACCATTACTAACAAATTTACAATGCGTGAATAGTAACTTTTTCAATCAATTTTTGTTACATGTTTTATAAGTTATATAGTTTCTATGCTGGTTATATTAACTATTTTTTTTAATTAGTATTTGTTTATTTCTTTTTGTTCTTGAAAACTGTCCAACAGGTTTTCTCTGACCAAATTTCTGTCAGAGATTCTGTTTTCCAGACAGTTTTTCCACGAATTTTCTTCGTCAAAAATGCTGGAATTTTCTAGTAGTGATATAAAATAAGATTGGTCACATACATACCACAAGTAAAGTCTTGATGTGTTCTACATTGAAGCAAGCTTCATTATCATGACTAAAGTCCAACATTGAATCCAACATATCCCCAACCTTTGGTAGTTTTGCCTCTCGATGTTTTATTCTCTCATTAACCCAACCTTCCATCTTCTCTTCCAACCATGCGAATGACCCCTTCGCGCGGCACCACACGTTCTGAGGATCAAGCGGTTTCAGCACCGGAAATATGTCCGCTATGTTGAACTCCCCAAGCACCTCCATCGCGGTCTCCACCACCATCTTGAACCCCTTGATATCATCGTGTTCGTAGCTCGTCATGTTCTGCGAACAAATCGTTTGCGAAAACTCATTCAACGACACCGCAAACGTGAGCTCGCTGATGTCTACAGCCTTTTTCAAAGGCTACAGTCCTGGAGGAAGTCCACCACCCCGTTCATAACCTTTTCACGGACGTCCTTGAGTGTGTCAAGTTTATGCTGGCTAGTGAGATAGAGTTTAAGGACTTTTCTGATTGTCTGCCACGTGTCGTTTGTTGGTAGCCACAGGACCGCCTTGTCGTGGTTTTTTAGCGCGGTGATCGCGTGTGGAACGGGGCGGCCGGAGCACGCCTCGTCGTTGCGTTGGAGGATGTCTCTGGCGGCATCAGGTGTCGATGCCACCACAGTGGTGATGCTGCCTAATCGGATGGTGATAAGTGGGCCGTATATGTTTGCGAGGTTGGCTAGGGATTTATGTGGTTTCGGTCCGAGATCGAGGAGGTTTCCGATGATCGGGAGGCCGAGGGGGCCGGGTGGGAGTCTTCTTCTCCGGTAGCGGTCGACACAGTGGAGGAGAAAGAAAAAGCAAATGATGGAAGAGAGAAGAGGAAGTAAGAGCTCCATTTGTTCTTTGTTAGAATGTATGGTGGTTTAGAGCATGAGTATCATGTATATATACAAGGAGATGCTTGTATCTCATGGCTAGATTGAACGCCTCTAACACGATGTTATATGATGTGTACATAATCATGTCTTTTTATATGAGATAAGGGTTCGAGTCTTATAGTGAACAATGTCAGATGTTAGTTTCTTAATATCTAACACATGTTTTTAAAAAAGTGAAAAACTACAAGAAGAAACCAAAATTAACTTCATAATGTATATTATAAAACTGATTTTCTTAATTCTCCCTCAATTAAATTAAATTAGATATTGGGTCAATAACATAATTATGCATTCGAGTTACTCTACGTTACCAAATAATACGTCAAATATAATACGTTTTTATTCGACGTTTCATATAACTTAGTACTTGAAACAAGTCGGAGAGATTGTAGTCTATTTTTTATCATGTTACATACGATGCCATCACACGTGGTTATATCTATTTGCGTTTTGAGTTGGTGTACGTGTCGACGTAAATTTTGTTTGGAATCATGTCGAATATAATATGTTATATTTAACGGTATAAATTCGAATTAATATACGTTTTAATGTTAATTTAGTTTAGAAACGAGTCAGGTCGATTATAGTATATAATGTATCAACCCGCGTACGCCGCCGCCACAACGCACGACGGGTAAAAAGCCTAGTTGAACTTATAAAGTGAGAATGACAATATTTGTGAAAAATATTAAGAAATTAAACCGTTGTTCAGAATCTAATAATGGACCAGAAAATATCGCTTCCAAAATTGAGCTAGATCGATAAACGAAATTGCATAATTGAACGTGATAGATGTCCCTACCAAAATTGAACCTGACAAACGTGATTCTTGTCTAAAAATATGAAATCGGACCACTTAGAATCACGAAATCGAATGACTGAGAATACAAAGAAGAAAGACTCATAATTACCCAAATTTAACCTATAGCACTCAAACTAAATGTATACCCTGTGCCCAAAGAGATAGAGATGAGTATAGAGGACTATGATACAATATTATTAAATTCATTAAAATAACAATTGACGTTTAGTTTTTTATAAAAAAAAAGTTGGATATCCGCCAGCCACAAGGACACACAAGAGCGTATTCCGCAAAAGAAGTGGAATCTGTAGGTGAAAAAGCCCGGAGCCAAACAATCATTCCAGTAGAACCACGAACAACCCTACAAATATTTAGGAGGACCCGTAAAAAACTTATCAAAAAGTTTGTCTTTAAAAGTAATATAGAAGTTTGAAAACAAAAAAAATTGTATACATCATGGTTTTAAAAAGAACAATTTAAAAGTTCATGTAAACATCATTCCATAAAAACATCAAAAATTGTTGTGCACTACATTGCGTAATTATCATAAAAATTTTTATAGCACGTTTTGAACGACATTGCAAAAAAATGAGTAGGATAAAAGTGTGAAAAAGTTGATAGGACAGGTTAATTTGTCTTCGTCTCTTACACATCAGCCAAATATGATAAGATGGGGCGCTATACCCAGTTGTACAATGTGCATACTCGGTTGTACACTAACATACAAACGTAGAAAAGTAGGGTGGTAAATGAACCAAATATTTATCGAATAACTCGTGAACTGTTCGACGGAAAAGTTCACATAAGTTCGTTCATTTAATAAATGAACAAACATGAAATAAAATTTATTCGTTTAAGTAAACGAATGAACACAAATAGATGTCACGTTTGTTTATTTGTGTTAGTGAACGTTTGATAACATGTTCATTTGATGTTAGTTTATTAATGGTCGTTTATGATTATATAAATAATTAATATGTTAAGTAGTTATCTTTATATTTATTTAAGGTGCTTATGTTTAAGTTTGTGATTAAGAATATTAAGCTTTAGTTTAAAAAAAAGTATATGTTCGTTTGTTTTTGTGAAGGGTTCGGTTATGTGTTCATGAACCATTCATGAAAAGTTCAATTACTTAATGAATAAACACAAACAAGAATTTACATTAGACAATGGTACATAAAAACACCCTTGAAATAAAATTTATGTTAATATATGTCTCAAGTATCATCAAGACACGTATATAAAAAAACTATAAATTAACATTCAAACAATCTAACTAAAACATTGGCAGCCCTGAGGGTGAGCGGGGTGGGCGACCGCCCACGACCAGATCTTCTCAGGGGCTCAAAATTTTTTTAGCTTTATTATATATATATGGGTTACGGTTGCTATAAAAAGTGTATTATTCGTGCAAAGCGTACGAATTTTGGGGAGGTAATATCATGCAAGAACAAGAAATAATCACACAAGAACAAGTAATAATCACGCAAGACAGATTACGCTCGCGTGGTATTATCACACAGAGATGAAATTATCACACAAGAATACATTCATGCGTAATAATTTCACATTTGCGTGATAATTTCATCTCTGTGTGATTAATTCTTACAATTGCTTTATAATTCTACCTGTAACATTTAGTTTTGCGTGATGACTTCGTATGCTTCACACGAAAGTAACACTTTATACTTTAACATTTCTCTATATATATGTATGTATATTTAAAAAAACTATAAACTATTAATAACATTAACAATCCCAATAGCATTTTAATTTTTTAAGCCTATTAAACCTTAACTTAGAGCCTATTGTCATTTTAAATAGTTTATCTAATACCTTTTACTCAATCGAAACCCAATTTAATATAATTATACCTAAATTTAAAAAAAAATCACATTTAAGATTTCAAGGACAAATGTAAGAAGACCGTTCAACGATCGACTTTGGCACTTTGATTGAATTATACAAGTTATTTGATTTAAATTTTTTATATGTCGCATTAGAAGGCCTCATATTTTGTTCTCACCCTGGGACCAGGGTCTTTTGAAAATCCTTGAGACGGCCTAAATTAAAACACTGAAAAAAATCTATAAATTTAAAGCCAAACATGATAAAAAAAAATACCTGATAATATGTAAAGCCCTATAAAAGTAATCTAGGTCAACATGTTGCAACACAAAAAGCGAATCTAACTTGGACTCGTGTCATATGTTTCTAAGCCTAGCCTGGCTTAAAAGAATTAGAAACGATTATCAAAAAAAAAAAAATAATAATAATAATAAATAAAAACCTCATACCTAGTACTTTTATTAGAATGTAACCATTTTTCAAAGGGATCCTTTTAACCCGAACTCAGTTTAAACTACAACGTATTGACAATGCTTAAGAGTGATACAAATTTCCAGCTGCAAGTTCTTTTGTGAGAATTCAATTTATCATTAAGGACAAACTAAAAAGGTAAAATGATTTTGGTCAGAAAACAACTAATCTCACAAACGTTTTTCACATGTAGTAACTGCAATGTGGCCACAACATCAATTTGGCAATCAGTCACCTTGCATTATTGTACTGTATATCTTCAAGATTCTATTCCACAAGAAAATAGTTTTACAGCAAAATATAGCTAAAGTCAATAATAGATAGAACAGCATTAGTTGGCTTTTGATTGCTTCTTGTACTAGAAGAACCAACACCAATTTTCTAAACATCGTTGTGATTTACATTAATTTGTTAAACAACAAATTAATTTTTATAAATTATTAAGGACAACCTCAGAGGTTAGAATACAAAGAATCATATCTATTACATCCATCAATTGGTTATAATTAGAAATTTTGGTGAGATAACCTAAACTCTAAATCTAGATTTAAAAACACCTTTTATGTTATGCAACAACCTAATTGACATAAGTAGAAGGGAAAGTCAGGTATCGTATTCAATATAAGCATGAGGTTAGTGTTACATGTTTTGTATGATTATTTAACTATTTCTAGGTTGACCTACATTCAAACTTTGATTGCATTATAGAACTTAAATATAAATATCTAAACTGGTTTGCAAACAAGAACTAAAAGATAATCACTCAAGGGCTCACATTAATGAAACACTTCATGTAACCTAATAACTATTAATTTTGATTTCACATACATATGAACAGATAGATGATTAATTGTAACATGATTACAAGAATCACACTTCTGCTTATATTGACCTAATCAATCTAAACCGACCAGTTTTTTCGCGACCGGATCGGACCTGCTGGTCGAATCGGTCCGACCGGGAATCGGAGGGTGGGCCGAACCGGTTCAGGCCAGTTTGTTTTGAAGGGGTTGGACCGGGCGGTTCGTCTCGAACCGGTGGTTGGACCGGATGTTGATTTTTTTTTTTTTTTGGATTTTAATGAGTAAAAACGAGAGGCTAAACGATAAATTAGTATGTTGGGCATAAGATTATTGTTAAGTTTTATATATAATTATAAAATACACACATAAATTACTTATATTGAATTATATGTATAACTATATATATAATACTATGTTATAGACCCGTGTATTACACGGGTTGCATACAAAAAGAACAATATAATTCAACATGCACTAAAAACCTGATGTATAATACAGATTGATGTATAGTAATCAAGTTTATAAAAAATTGTTAACCTAATTTGACCCGTTAAGTTTGTACAAAAGATTTATGCATTATAACTCGTTACACAACTTGCTTTATTTGGTCACCTCCATAAATAAAATCTTGGCAATTCACAGAGTTAAATTTAATATTACCTAAAACACAATTCCAAAAGAACCCAGGCCAACCACATACTCTTTCATGTAACTTATTGTCTGAGATAAGAGTCAAACAAATAAACATTGCACCAAATACCGGAAAGTATTCAACCAACAAAATTAAAGCATGTGTAAAGTATATCTTTATACACACATATAAAGTTATATTAAGTTCCACCCGAACTACTATTCAAATGAAAACTGGATACATTAAGTTGGAAACTTTATCAAACTGAGTACCACATGCTAAACAATTTACCTGTCCTTCACACACTTCCATCATCAAAACCAATAAACATCACTAAACTAAGATTCTTAAGCTTGAGTTAACTCAAATCTGTATCTCTGCTTTACAATCAATTTATTTTATAGAACTTACAAGGTTTTCAAGCCTACCGATACCATAAACATGAAACTTAACCCGGATTAATATAGCTAAACAATCAAAAACTTATCCACTAACTACAAAACCAACCGAATAGCTGCAAACTATCATAATTTTTTTAGTTTGTAAAATTGATGCTCTAATGAAGTAAAATCCCATAATTGTGTTGGTAGTCAAAACTTATATGGCAATGCAAAAGCACCTGAATATGAAAGCAAACAGAGGGAATTTGAAGTAGATCTTAAAACAGATATCCTTGAGTCTAGGTTACCTAAGCAATTTAATACGTGAGTGCATATTAATACTGAAACTATGATGCGCATGTTATATCTCATAAAGTAGATTTATTATCTCTTTTGTTTGTAGTTCTAAGCATGAATTTGACAGAAGTAAATAAATAAGTATAAGCAAGTGATTTTGTTAACAAATACTACTGAACTTTGCCAGAGAATGGGTCACAAATCATCTGGTAACATAAATGATGTTATTTTTGAAGGCCATTTGTTGTAGTGGGAAAAGATAGGGGTAACATAAATCACTTTTAAATTTATAATTTAAAATGAATATATTGATGGTTCAAAACATAGTGATGGACTGATGGTGAATGTACCTTGGCTATATACGTATGAATGGTGTATCCAATTTAACATTTTCAGCATGATTCCTAAATGGTAAGAATTAACTCAAAAGAATGATAACACCCATTAGGTGCATGTCCTGCAATCACAATCTTTCAGCCCGTGGCTTCCGTAATCTTGTATATTTGTGGCTTGAATTTCACAAATTTTGTTGTTGATGAAATCACAACCTGTAGGAAGAACAAAGAAAGAAAACAACTTTAAAAGACTATAATCACATTCTTTTTACCCAAATATGTCCTTCTTTATTGTTTAATATTTATGGAATCTGCATACCTCAGAATCCATATCTGTTTGAGTTTGTCTAGGTAAAGATTGACCCGAAAAAAACCCTACCAGTTTAATATGAATACAAATTTCTAGTGATTAATGATTACGGACAATATACTTAAAGATTAATGAATCTATTATTCATTAAAAATAGATTTTGGATGGCTTTTACAAATTTGACTTTTTCCGTTATTAATTGTTTTTATTTGTCCATTTTGAGATTAAACCTATTTTTATATGCATGTTCATGCTAATGTATTGTTATTTTACCACATTGAGATTTAAGAAAATTCATAAGTTCAAGCATCTATAACAAACATTCTTTTTTAAAGTGTTATAAGTCAAACACTGCAAATTTGATAGAACATGCACAACAAACAATTATAATTCAAAATAAAACATATTCCAAGGGTTGTATATTTAACCGTACCCATGATAGTTGAAGTAGAGGATCTTTTAAAGTGTAAAATGGTAGTCCCATATGGACTAAGAATCCCATCCAAAGGATCAACAAATGCTATGTTTTCAGGATTAGTTTAACACTAAATTTGGAGGGTGCTTCCTGCATCTTAAAGTTCATAATTAGAAGTGATGATATGCTAAAAGTTCATACGAAACACAACATCTAATAATTATAGGTGACAATTTCAACCCATTTACATATAAATGTATCAATCCGGGTAAAAACCCAAAATTATGAGTAAAATAAACTTGTACCAAAAGTGGAATCTTTAGACTATATAAATAAAGATGGGTCAACTCATGTTAACATGATTTTTTATTAAAATATCATTGTCAAAGTTCAATAAGACATTAAACAATTATACCAATTAAATTGTGAGAACGTTGTGTTGAAACTTGAAACTCGTGTGTATAAAGTTTAGGATAAAATACTCCCAAAGTTTAGTTTAGTAATTAAAATAATTGTTGAATTATACAGGCATAAGGGTCGATCCAATTGATAAAGTTATTTGTTCACAGTCCAACCATTAAAAAAAATCAATTACGTCAAACTCATGCAGATTAATTGTTGATAGAATAATAGCCTAATTATTCCTAAACTATTAGCCAAGGCAACGTTGATAAAATTAAATTTGAGTGGTCGCAAAATTGAAAGCATAGAAAAAATTAACAACAAAAGAAGATCACTAAATTGATGCAGATTTATTGCTCACAGTTCATAGACCAATATATTTATCCGTCATTTTTCATAAATTATATTAATGATCTATCAATCTTCAATTTGAAGAAGTTCGAACCTGATTTTCGTTTAAACCGTACCTGGTTGAAACCTTTGTCTGTGATCGAAGACAGAAGACATATCCAAAGCGAGAAGAGGCTAAGTGAACTATCAATGACGACGAACAACAACTTCAAATCCAAAAACTTTGGAAATTCTTAATCTGCAATTGCAATTAAAACCATTCAAAATCCTCATCTTCAATCTTCAACAGCATTGGCTAATGATATCGAATAATACCTCATCATTCTTTTGACGTAACACAGATAAACCCTTGATGTAAAGCCTAAACATACATCAACAGATAACAAACTGTAAGCATAACACACAGTCAATAACACATACTTCAATTGAAAACTGTAAACATTTCCATACTTATTTACAGAGGATCTTGAAAACAATCTCAAAACCCAACAAATTATAATGAAGAACAACACCAAAGAACAATCGAAACAAACAAATTCGAATTTATTTACATTCAAATAAAGCATGAAACTTTACTCTTAGTTACTGTAGAAAACCAATAGTAAACGTCAATTGAAAGATACGTATGAAGCCAATTGTAAAGCACAATAAGCAAACCTTTTCGGATGAAATTTCAGAAAAACGATGGTGGTTGAAAGGATTGCTATCGATTGGAAGAGGGTTTTACAGATCTATACCTTCGGGGGTTAAATTTGCACCGATCTATACGGTATGAGTAGAAATCGGGAGTTTGTTGAACCAATTTAGGGTTTAGATATGGAAATTGGGGAAAATCAGGATATGGTAACAGGAGATAGATATATTAAAAAATGGGCGGGAAATTAAAAGGGAGAAGCGACGTAAGGATGTCATGTATCCCATAGATGTAAATGATTATTAGTATAGATATAATATATATAATTATGATGTAATCAGGTTCTTAAATCCTGTTCGACTACCAACCAGTAAAGCGTCTCCGATTCTGAAAACATTGAAACAGAACAAGAGCACAATTGAGATGTTAATTCAATAATTACCATACGAACCTAGAATATTCAATTAATATCAATGGTCAACGATCCAAAAACTAATGATTACTGATTGAAATAGTAGATCGGATTGTTTTTGTTACGTGAAATGAAACCCACAAATCCTTGAAACGAAATGATTATAAAGATTGGTGTTAAAGAAGATATAGAATAAAAGATTGGACACAAAAATTTATATTAACATTTAACCCTATACCCAAAAAAAGACACCCCCAAAGCCCAAATGGCATTTGCATGCTGAAAGTGTAAATTCTCCTTTTTCAACTTGCGACTGCTTTTCTTGATTATTCCCCTAGCCATATTCAGCTTTGTGGGCCTTTAAAGCCCAAATGGCATTTGCAGATTGAATTTACAACTTGTCTGCATGGGCTTCGAAAATCATAACGTGGGATATAGGGATGAGGATGTGCTTATGATTCGTAAATTTCCTTTTGAATTCTCGTGTGTGCCAAATATATCTTTAGTGAAATATGGAACCATGGACCTCATGCCTTTTATTTTTCATGTCCTGAATTACATAACATATATAATTCACCATCACTAACTTAATGTATTTATTTGATACTTTTAAGTTTTAACAAACAAATTATATTTAGGTGTGATTTATGTGAAATTAAATTTAGAGAAATCATAAGATATAATAACATTTGAGTTTAGTAAAAATTCATAACTTTTGCTCGTGGTCTCTTAAAATCTTAAATATTGAAATATGAACCACTTAGACATAAAATAAGGCTTACAACATATAATTCAGTATAATTAACACTTACAAATCACCCATATATCAATCATTAAATTTTATTTTAATATCCTAAAGTAGTTTATAGTGCTTATAAATGAAAGAGGCGTATCCTTATGTATACGCAGGGTTAACTCAATCATTTTTGCTGCCCATATCGGATTCTGAGACCGGGGCTTTTTTCACAAAATATATATTTCTATGCTTAAGATCTTAACCTGCCAAAATATTATGAAAACACGTATTGTAAATGACTTTTAAAACTGAAAATTAAAGAAAGACCCCAAATAATCTATTAGATTCCTCTTGTTCTTTTTTCTAGGCTAAGAAAGTTTAGATTTACATCGTGTTTTGTGTGTTTGGTTTAATATAATTACATAGAAGGCTTAATAAAACAGGAAATGATAATATAAAAAAATAGATTTACTGTGTACCTAAAGTCTATTCCATAACAACAAACAAGCATCTTGTTGAAGGTGAATAAAATTTACTGTGTACTGAAAGTCTATTCCATAACAACCAACAAGCATCTTGTTGAAGGTGAATAAAATTTACTGTGTACTGAAAGTCTATTCCACCTACGCAAATAATTTAACAGTGAACATACACATTCTCTAAAATCTAGTGTAGTTTAAACATCATATGGAACTAAACCACAGATCCCTTTATGCAAATGCCTCAGAATATTCTTGAACTCGTGCAAGCTGTGCTTTACTTTGACCTATAATAGTCTCTCATCAGTCGCTATCGACTCCAAGTGTTTTGCCAAATCTTTAAACCGGTCATTAAAACAATTAAATTTTTATTGAAAAATACTCACAACTTAAAAAGACACACAAAATCTGTTTTTTAGGCCTCCAACTGGAGAGAACCTGCCATTCTGCCTTTTTTTTTTTATCTTCTATTAGTAAAGTGTTTTACATAAATAACAAATCAGAATATTAAACGTAGCACATGGGCAACCGTACCAATTTAAAGCATGAGTACCATGTCTTTACCCATCTTCTAATCTTTTTAAACCCTAACTTTCTCTTGCTAAAATTATATACTCTCTAACAAAATAAAATACTTTCTAACAAAAGTTATAAGTTCTAATTACAAAACATACGTTTAATAATTTTAAAAATATAATAGGTGTAAAGTAGAGAGTAAGTATTTATCAACGATAGCTGAGACTTTGGTTTTCAAAAAGCGACCGCATACCAAATTGTCAACAAAAAGAAACCAGAAATCAACGTCACAAACCAGACCACCAGAACGAGAAACAAAACATCAAAGATTAACTTGGGATTATGTACTAATGAAACGAATAAACAACCACCATCGAAAGTCGAAACCACCACCAATGATGGTAGCATGATGCTCATGTTTAATCTACCAGTATACAACTACATATGTACAGACCCCACAAAAAAACGATCTGCCATCACCAAACATCACCAAATCAACATCATATCCACCTAACCCTAATTAAAACATCAACTCTAACGAAGAAACTCAAACTCATCATCCAAAAGAACCTCGAGCTGATCGTACAAGCCGTCCGCGCCGAGCCGCATAGCCTCAAGCACACGCTCAAACAGCAGAACACGACAGGGGATACGAAGAACGCCTTTCTGCTCGTAGCCGTACTCCTGAGCCGATCGATTGAGGAGGCTGATGAAGATGGGGTGGCTGAGCAGATCGGCTCTGACGATGAAGCGTTCCATTTCGTCGCCGACGTAGACCGGGAGGTGGCCCTCAGGGACTCCGCCGGAGCGCCGGTGGGGTTTGGGGGTGCGGGGGCGGCGGGAGCGGCGGGACTCGGGGCGGAGGAGGGTGTAGTGGGAGGAGTCGGCGACGCGGGAGAGGTGGCGCATGAGCTTCTTCATGGTTGGGGTGAAGGTTAAGGCGGAGGTTGAGGTGAAGGTTAAGGTTGAAGTGAAGGTTAAGATGATAATGATGATGAGGAGGAATGAGTGTGTGGGAATGTGGGTATAAAAAGGGGGGTGGGAGGGTACAGGGAGGCGTACTGGAACGTACAATTGTTATCTTTTATTATTATTATTATTTTTTGTTTATTATATTGTAAAGTTAAAGTTATATACGAATTTAACAAATATGGGTCTTGTGACTCGTCACCAACCGCCTGTTTGTTTAGAAAATCAGTGGAATAACATTTTAATTCACGTTTTCTATCTTTTTCTATGGACGGCTAGGATTTAGCATATTTTTATTGCATACGATTAAGATTTAGCTTAATTTTTTTACCGAAGACTAATATTTATCCCATATCTTTTTTTATGCAAAAGTAAATGGTTGTTTTGGTAAAAAGATGATAAAAATGATCATTTTGATGATGCTCCCCACATAGTTTTTTTTTTTTTTTTTTTTAATTGAACAATTCAATACGATATGCTCATGCTAATTCACCTTATATTCTTTTGAAATTTGTCTATATTGGTGTTTGATGGTACCATGTATGGCATGCACATGATGATATGCATATATGTTAAAGTGATTTATTAGTACAAGACAAACTAATGTATATTTAACGAAAATATACAAGTCATTGCATGTGACTTTGATTCGTTATATATTGGCTCGATTTCAAGGTCCGTAATAGAGAATCAAGCAAGACAGGGAGCGAATTTGTGCGACGCAGGGTCCATATGTTTACAATTACATATGGTTCTTATAAACATAAGCATTATAATAATTATTTATATTTAAAATATAATATCTTTCTTGTTGCATCTATTGTTTCCACATAAAAGGAAGTGAGAAATTCATTACAATAAAATAGTTTCTTATGTGTATAAATACACATACGTTTTATGTTCATATATGAATATAACTTTGAAAAAAAAAATCAAAAAGGAAACTACGATTAGAAGTGTAGAAGCGTATGTACACGACATTAAAAATCTTACAACTACAATTTTATACACCCTTCAAAACATGTTTACAGAATTTATAACTTTACTCACATTTATAACCACGTATAATATAATACACTTATAAGTATGAGCAAATATTAGAAATACACATGCTAAGATATGATTGTAGAATATAGTGAGCTTATAATTATACTTTTTTAAGTGTAACAAATTTCATGTGCGTACATGCTTATGAGTTCGGATATTTTTTTTCACAATTATAACATAATCATCTTGTATATGTTTATATAAATGAATAACTTGATAAAAAATTCTATGTATTTTTCAGCATATAAATTATAGAACAAAGTACGTATATACAATATATTTGGTGTGTGTATGCGCGTATGTGTGTGTTACTATGGTCTTTTGAGCAAAAATGAGTTGTCTTAAAGAATCTTATCCTGCAGGGCGTGGGAAAAAAAGGAAAAAGGCGATATGATTGTTGTTGGTTTTGCATCTTTTTGTAGTTTTATTAATTAATTAATTGCTAAAGTGGAATCATAAGGCGTCATCATCTTGCTTAATTTATCCATCCCTCTTTTAGGTTTTTGTACTGTTCTTATATTATATTATAATTTGGACAGTCATGTACCAGCTATAGTAATAATCATGAAGGAATTTGATTAAAATGTTAATTTAGTTAACTAGAGAATGAGAATAATATATGTATATAATATAATGATTGGTATGACTAAAGTTATGTAACAGACGATGAGCTAGTGGTCTGAATCCGAGTCATAAGCATTTTATATAAGTGTCTAGTAGGTGGGTATGACTAGGAATGTCACACTTCGTGTGAAAAAGCAAAATATGCATCATGATCAAAAGTTAAACTTTTTTATTTATTTTCTAGAACGGTTAACTCACACGTTTTCTAATTTTACCATCAAATCTACATCATTTTTTGTTCACCGTAAGATTTGAACCCTAAATCACTTAAAAAAACATATTTTTTTCTATAAAACTTGGTACCGTTACATGGCCTTAATTATTACACTTGGCATCTATTTATTGTGGATATTTCAAAGAAACACATATTTTCTACTTTACATATATATACGTCTTGTTAAGAATAATTGTGAATGGATTAATCGCTCACTTATTTGTAAATCTAGTGAACTTGATGAAGAACACGGTGTGGGCTCAATCCTATGTTCTTTCGGTTAGCAAACAAACCAATGTACGGCAGTAACCTTAGGAGCTCATATCTATTCATTTTCGTATTACTCACTTGCATATAAGATTGTATTATGTGACATGGTATGAAGAGTCATATAATATACTAGGTTATAGACCCGTGTATTACACGAGTTTATACAATAGAAATATTATACAACTCTTAATGTGTAATACTCGAGCTGAATCATTATACATGTTCATATTCCACGTCTTTCAGTGTAAAAAAAAATTTACGAAATTGTCAATCCAAAACACCTAGTAAGTAAAAAAAATTTAACAAATGTAAACCAACATATATTATTTTTATAACAGCTGATTTTTAACAGTTATGACAAAATAAATCTCACAAATATGATATAACTTGACAATGCAATTAACATAATGTAACCTGATTAGCAATTAACAATTATAAATACAATTAAAATTATATCAATTTTTAAAAAAACTAAGAAGTTGTACTTGTTTAGATGCGCATTTTTATCAACATCCAACGAAGTTTTTTGGTCATATGTTAACTAATATATTTCAATTTTAACAAGTACTTTTGATGTTTTAGTATAGTATCCAGTATCAATATTTTTAAAACAAAATATAAAAAAACACCTTACTTTTCATAAATTGTTTGATATATGAAATTATATAAGTTATCGGGGAGAAACTATGATATTTTATTTTTTAATAGCTAAAAATGGGTTAATTAATAGGTATTTATTGATCTGAAAGTTGTAAAAAGAATATATTCTTGTTATTAATAATAAATCAATTATAACTGAAACTCATGTTTACTAACAAAAATTTTTAAAATAATAAGAATTTTATCATTATTTTTAGCATGAAAATTAAATTAAATTAAATTACCCAATCTTATTGAAAATTATCAGTCATGCATATGTTATAGTTAAGTTAATAGAAATTTTTGGTCAAACATATTAATATATAAAATCGAGTAGGGTGTAATTAAAAAATAATGTAAGGTGTAATTAAAAACCCTTACTCATATTTGAAATCTGAATGTAGGTCATAGATAATGTCAAAAGATCCACATAAATAGATAAATTGGTAAATGCATTTAAGCGGGATTACAATAATAAGATTGAATGAGAAAATGACATGTGTTCCAAAATGTAATCTTTTATTAGTATTAGATATTAGATATGAGGCGTGTATAGTAAGATAAGAGATTGTAGTAGATCTCAACTCTACCTTTAATTTTTTAAAACCTTTAAAACATAATTAGCCTTGTCATTATCGTATTTAGGGGTTTAAAAATATCCGAATTCGAATACGAATCCGAAACCGAATACGAAATATCCAAAAATTCAAAATTCGGATATCTGAAACTTTGGATTCGGATAGTGATTTTGAGAATTTTCGGATATTCGAATATCCGAAATATCCAAAATATTTTTTATAAAAATTATAAAATATTAAATATTAATTAGAAATTTTGTATATTTTCAAATATTTCGGATATCCGAAAACTTTTTCAATAAACTTTATTAATTTTTTATAAAATTTATTAGATAATACAATTTTTTTAGAATTCGGATATCCGAGCAGATATCCGAATCCGATCCGAAATTTCGGATATCCGAATTTAAACACCTCTAATCGTATTACGTAGTATAGTATAACTAAAAAAATATATTAGTTGAAGTCTACAATAATAATTTTAATCATAAACATGATATATGATTTGATTATATTTTATTTATAATTATCAAGGGTCGGTCTTGAATCAACGGATAAGATTGGTGTTTTATATCCTTGAAACCATGGTTCAAGCTGAGAAAAAAGTGTTTAGTGCACAAAATATAGAGTAGTGTTGCACACATCAAATGCGAAGAATCCAGCACATCTCCGCATCTTAAACAAAACAAAAGTTAAGTCAAGTATTGGGTATCCCATGTTTTATAATTATCCTTGTTTTATAAATAGGTATATATTTATATATAATAATTCACAAAGTTTCCATTATTTTTACAAGTGATCAAAGACTTAGGGATCTAGCATTCTTCTTTTCTATTCCTCTCGGCCACGTATGCCTTCAGATTTTAGCTGGTTACGAGCTTAATTTCTTTCTTCCATCCACCCCTTGTTTGATAACCTTTTCATTTTACGCTTCCTATTGTCATGCTTCAGAGACAATATACGTATATGCGAGTTAAGTTTTATTTTGTTTCTCTTACTATTACCATACTGCCACAGTCATAGCACATGTCGTAATAGTCATAGCTCATGTCACCATCAATGCTCTATCGTCGTGCCCCTTGTCACCCTCTTTATGGCCTTATATTTGTCGCCAATGGTTGCCACCATAGAGTTTTCTTACTTTGTTATTTCCATGGGTTTGTTTTTGAGATTACATGTTCGTATCATGCTTACAAATTAATTGTTTTCCACTCCAATCTGAACGTCTGGTTTTTTATGTTTTAAGTCCTGAAAAAAATTAGAAAATATATTAATTAGAATTATTGTAATAACTTTTTATCATAACAAAAGATTAGATTTCATTTATAATTACTTGTATTACACTCTTAAAAAATAGTTCATAATAATACAAAATATGTTAGCGTCTTTGACTGTATGTTATTCTAGAGATATGTGGTGGTACGGCCCATCTAGTATGATTTTTTGAGACACCATCGGAAGGTATTAGGAAGACCACCGTGTTTGTCCGTATAGGAAAAAACCATTTTCATTACCGACCAACGGTAGTTGAGCATTAAATGAGAAGTTAATGCAGGGGACGAATGTTCAACACATTTAAATATATTACAAAAATTCAAGGGTTGGATTTCAAAGATATGGAAAAGTATTGTGTTTCGGTCTTTTAGAAAAGGATTGTTTTAAAAATTATTTAGGGTCATTGACTATCTGGCAGATATTTTGTTCATGTTATCTTGCTTCCATTGATGGTGAGCAACCGGCATAAAATGAAGGTTTTAATCTTGAAATTTATGAATAGTAGGTTTGTCAATTGTTTAGTGGATTTTGTAATACACTACGATTGATTTTGTATATTTATTTGATTATTTAATAGTGTTTAAATTAGGTTAATAGTTATACATGTTTAGTATAAATAGAGAGTTTAGGGGTCAATGTAATATTTGGTCTTTCAATATTAATAAAAATGTCTACTATTGATTAGTCATAAATCATGTAATAATGTGTTGCCCGATCTAATTTTCCAATGCTATTTTTGTGTTTGATGTAAAAGATTTTATAAGCTACCACCTGAATATCCAAGCATATGATTTAAAAAAGAAAAATGGTGCGTTTGGTAATGCTTTTGTGTTGTAGGTAAGTTTGGAAGTCCCGTAACGAGGTGGTGTTCTTCAAAAGAAAAGTATTAGCTATCTCTAGAATGCTCAACGAGATCAAGTAAATTGGTTTTTTCTAGGTGAAAAATAAGTCCAATTTACATTTCTTAGAATAGACCAAATGGTACGTTGTCGCTCCATCACTATAGCATTGGTATGGAAGCCGCTATCTCAAATGCCTTTACATCATCTTGCGACAAGGCTCCCCTTGTTGTCTTCACCGTTCATTTTTTGTCTTCGTCAAACATCATTAAAGGGTTGTCTTTTGTCTTCTTCTTCCTCCCGTCAGTTACCCTCATCACAGCCTGTGTCATCTCTCCATTGCGGTGAGCAATGTGTGGATCATATATTCTTATAAAAATAAATGTTTTTAACTTTAACTAGAAAATAAGTTATATTGTTTTTACCAAAACTCACATCTTTCTCTCTCTCTCTCTCTCTCTCTCTCTCTCTCTCAATAAGTTTATAAAACTCATATTAACCGTTGGCTATGGACATGAGTTGATTTGGCTGGTTTGTGATCAATCACTTTGAAAATAATTTGAAAAGAGTATTCTTGTGCAAGTTGATATTTTAGGCATATATACATGGTCATTATTGATTCCAAAAAAAAGGGTCGAGTTTTTCGGTTGGAGGGTTGCAACGAATATATTTCCTATAAAAGATAACCTTGCCAGTAGGGCATCTTGGCAAATTCATTGCATTGTCTGGATGAAGTGTGGAAGTTATGTGGAATCAAAGCAACTGGGGTAGCAACAATAATGGAGTTGCTTGTACTAGGTATAGTAAACATAGATAAACTTATGAGAAAGTTAGTGGATGCAATATTGGTGACAAGTCTATGAAGCATGTGGAGTGCACATAACCACAAGATTTGCAATGGTAAAAACTAAAAAAACAAACCTTAGAGGAAATCAAAGTAAGCTGGTATACTTGGATTAGAAATAGGGCAAGAGCAAATTGACTAGATCAGTTTTATGGTGTAATAATATAGTACAAAGCCTATATGGTGTGCAGGAGAATGTATCTTTTTTTTTTCCTAGCATGATTATCCATGGAAGTTTTTAGTTGTTTAAAAAAAAATTTCACGCATGTAAATCAGGGAATAATTGTCAGTTTATACGTGTATAGAAATTTATAATATATCAATGCACATAATTGCATTATGCACATATAAATTCAAATACATCACGCCACCATTTATTATTATTATAGTTAGATAAAAATACAAATAAATGAATATTATAAATTACTTCTGATAATTATCTTGTTACTTATGATCCTATATTGAATGGTAGAGATCAATAGCAAACCTATAAATATTGTAAAAATTAATGCAAAATTACGAAAAACAGTCGAGATCAATACAAATTATTATTTTTATATTACGAATAACATTATGTTCTTTATATATATGAGCAAATTTATGTGGATTGAAAAACTAACACATGCTAAATATGTAACTTACACACACATATACATATACATATATATATATACTGTTATATATGTGTAATAATATTATTCGTACAATAAAATAATAACTTGACTTTATCTTGATTTGTTTTTGTAAGTTTACATAAATTTTTTATAACTTTTATTGGTCTGTAAATGAACCAAACCCCTATATCGAATACTCCCCTCTACATTGTGTGTGCATATATGTATATGGTTAAACACCTTCTCCTTTTACCTTTTGGTAATGGTATTGTAACACCCAAATTACGAAAACATTTGATTTTTTTATTACTAATCTAGTTAAAAATACTTAATTTTTTCAAACAACTAAAATACTTAGAAAATAAACATCCAAATATACTATCTTTTAATCTAAAACGAATCAAGAGTAGAAGTATTAAAAACCATTAAACTGACCCAAACTATTCAATTCGAATCAAAACAGCCAGTTCACCTATGTTTGGAGCAATACTTTTCAAACCAACCGACACAATACAGTTCAGCTCAACCCAACATGTTCAAATTGCCAATATCATAGTTACCTATTAGGACCAGAATTCTCTTTCAAAACCAGCCGTACCGGACCGTGAGAGTAAACAATAAAATAAAATATATTTAGTATGCAAGTTGAAAAAGAAGAATGGGGCCCAAGAGGTTCGACTTATGTCTATGAATTTAGTACGTATAAAGTGTGTCCGTAAAGTGCCGTACGGTCTATGCCGTACACTAGACGTGACCTGTCATTGTCTCCCACTTTAATTGTGGTTATTTTTTCCATCACCCACTTGTTTCATATATGGACCACCACCACCACCACTCGCTAGTCACCACTTTCGCACCACCTTCGCACCACCTTCCCTTATTTATTATTTTGTCATTTTTCAACTAACCACACATTTCAATTTTTTCTTGATATTTTTATTTTCTACCATTGGTTAAAATTATGTATGCCAATAGCCGGTGATGTTAAAATTCTAATTGAAGAATCTTTAATGGTCTTGTGGCAACATAATAGTAAGATGACATGGATTGAATCCACTGCGCACTAGCACGACGAAAACAAAGAAGAGCGGTAGTTGTTTGTCGCGACCATGACAAAAACAAAGGAAAGGATGGAAGGGTGTAGTGATGTCCTGTTGATGGAGGTGCGAATAACCACCACACGCAACTAATTTGTTGAAAGGGGAACTTCAATTAATTCGTTGAATTTTTCATTTAATTTGATTTTATTAACTTTTTTAATTTCAAATAAACTTCATATACTTTATTACTTAAAAAAAGTTATATCATTAATTGAGAATCTGTTTTTTTATTTGAGTATAGTATTATATTTTTTTGTGAAACTTTATTGCACTGTTGATTACAATGTTACGTCGAAGAATTATAATGATGCGTCTAAATTGATTATAATGATGCATCTAGGTAATATTACATCACATCTAAAAGGACTTGTAACTAAATTTACATAGATAATCTCACCCTAAAACTTATTAAATGACTAGATTTACATGTCTTGATTCTTAAATCTTACATAGGCTTAACATATCAAAAACCCTTTTAGCAGAAACTGGTCTCTCTGTATATGATCGATTGTATTTTATAACAATAAGCACTTACATATTAACATGATGCGAATGTATATTGAGAGTATTCTATATTGAAACTTGTCATTTACAATTTGGTTTGCAGATTTACCTATGCAAAGTATGAAGATATATAAAAATTTATGGCAAAACCACTTTTCATTATACTTTTAAAACTTACATTATCTTTGTGATTAACGTAACCATTATACTTTTAAAACTTACATTATCTTTGTGATTAACGTAACGAAAGAGTAAAACAAGTTATATGTCTTGTTCTCGGTTTCTTTTAAAAGGTGATGAAATTACGTTTGTGCAAACAAGAATATTGTTGAAAGGAATAAGGACAAATGTTATGAAGAAAATATGTAAGACAGTGCAAAGAACGAGGGTTGTGGCATATGCTACATTTAGTAGAGTTTCATCCTTCACGTGTTACACCAAACCATATGTTGCTTTCTTTGATTTATTACTATACGGTAGTTTGCAGTTTATATAAAAATGATTATACCACATTTTGTAACACTTATTAAGTATCTTAATACACCATGTATCTTACTACTCTAATAAAATAGTAACTTGAGATGCCACGTGATAGCACCACAATCATTCTCACTAAAAATTTTCCGCCTCTCTCTCTTCTTAAATAATTACCTTAATTACTAATAATATTATTTAATAATTTTTTTTAAAATAATAAATTTGAAAAGAGATCTATTTATTAATGTTATTCTTAAATAAACAAATTTTTTATAAAATAATAAATTTTTCTAAAGCATAAAACTTTTTTAAAAATACGTAATATTTTATAATTGGTATTTTTAAAATTTTAATTTTTTAAAACCGAAAATAATTAAATTTGGGAGTTATAATAAGGAAATTTTTAAAAATGACATTTTTATACGGTTTGTTTTAGAAGAAAATGTTTACTTTTTTTGGTACTACTCTAATAAAATAGTAACTTGAGATGCCACGTGGCAGCACCACAATCATCCTCACTAAAATTTTTCCGCCTCTATCTCCTCTTAAATAATTACATTAATTACTAATAATATTATTTAACAAATTTTTTTTATAAAATAATAAATTTGAAAAGAGATCTATTTTTTAATGTTATTCTTAAATAAATAAATTTTTTATAAAATAATAAATTTTTCTAAAGCATAATAATTTTTTAAAAATACAAAATATTTTATAATTGGTATTTTTAAAATTTTAATTTTTTAAAACCAAAAATAATTAAATTTGGGAGTTATAATAAGGAAATTTTTAAAAATGATATTTTTATACGGTTTGTTTTAGAAGAAAATGTTTACTTTTTTTGGAAAAATGGTTAAAAATAAAATTTTAAAAAATTGATATCACTGTTTTATCGATTTATAATTAATAAATTTTTATTTCATTTAATATTTTTTATTCAACCCATATAATACACGGGTTTACTAAAGCTAGTTATGTATATAAAAAGTGCATATAAAGAGAACCACATATACTGAAATTCTCGAATCATTTAAATATGGAAGTTTTGTTTATTTACTTTTAATTTAATAAATAAGTTTATAAATATAACCTTTTGTTACGAACAGACGCATGTTTTGTTCATTACTTGTGTGGATGATTGTTTATGTTAACTAGTGTTTTAACCCGCGCTACGCACGCGGGAGTTTGGTTGTTTTTCCCTGTCTTACGCGACCGTGACTTTCTTCGTTGTCGGGTTGGCTCATCGGAAACCACAAAAGCGTATACCGATACCAGTTCGATTAAATACCGAATACCGATACTAATGTTTGACGTCAAAAACACAAAAAAATAAACGTTTGTGGTCAAAAAGCAAACTTCACCTGTGTTACGCGTAACGAAGTTTGGTTGTTTTCCTTTGTCTTACGCTACCGTGACTTACTTCGTTGTCGGGTCGGCTTATCGGAAACCACAAAAGCGTATACCGATACCGGTTCCGATAATATCGAATACCGATACTAATGTTTGAACCCAAAAACAAAAAAAAATAAATTTTTGTGTCAAAAAGCAAAAATATAAACCTTTGTTGTTAATCCTAATTAGAATTTGGGTTTTAAATACATTTTGTAAAAATATGTGGTCAATATATAAAAACACAAACTTATATATACATTTTGTAAATTTGTGTGGCCAAAATATTAAAAAGCAAACTTCACTGTAGCAGTGAAGTTGCTTTTTAATATATAATATAATTTATATGCATTTGTTGATTTCTGTATGTTCAAATGTTCACTTGAATTTATTTATTAGTTATTAATAATACCAATTAAGCTATCATTTAAATATTCATTCGTTCATGCTTGTTTTTCGAACTTGTATTTGACTTAATTTAAAAAAAAAAATACTTATTTAAATATTGTTGTTTACTTTTTACAATGTTATACAATTTTTGAGTTATGTGATAATAATGATGTTATTTAGGCTTTTATTTCGAGGTTATTGTTAGTGATGTTAGGTTTACACCCATTATCTCAAGTTTTGGATCGAACTAATCCATTGACACAAATAGTTTATAGGAGAAAATTGAGTTATTTGGGCCCGGGGGTATTTACATTTAACTATATTCATTTGAATATCAACGAATGAAGGATATAAATATATAAAAACTTTCATTCTATTAGTAAACAAACACGAACAAAAAAAGCAGTTTATTTTAGTATTCATTTTTTTTTTGGTTTAACCATATAAATGTTTTTGTTTTATTAATTGTTAAACAATTTTTAATAACGATCAAACATTTTTAATATGTTTGCTCGGTTAAAACTAAAGGAACTAACACAAGCAAACCCTTGTTTGTGACTATTAAATAATTCACGGCCAAATAACGTCACATACGTCACTTTGGTTGGTGTTTTAAAAGTCAAATCAAGGTCTAATTTCAAATCTGATTCGAAATAACTTAAATAACTTAAAATGAGGGTACTGATGTTGAATAGAAACTTTGTAATTAAACATATTTTAAGCGTACATTTTAGTCTAATAAAATATTCCACAAAAAATATAGAATTCATACAAGATTAAAATCGCTACATACATCTATACTAATAATTATTTACATGTTGTGTCACATGGCATTTTCACAAGCCCTCTCATTTTAGTTTTTCCGCCCAAAATATTTATTTCATTTTAAAAAAACAAATAACTAATTGTCTATTATTTCTCTTTCTCTCTCTATATTATAAATCCATATCCTTTTTTAATCATTAACTTCTCAAAAAACATTTTTTCATTAAATAAAAACTAAATATTTTGATTAAAAATATGCTTTTTTAAAATAAAAATTATGTAAAACTATGATTTTTTTTTTATAAAACAGTGAAACCTTTTTAAATTATAAAATATTTTAAAATCAATCTTTTTAAAAAATAAAAGTTTTACATAAAAATATTTTTTTACAAAACAAGCCTATAGTTTTGAAAAAGTGAGATGTTGATAAACAAAACGAAATTTTTTCAAAGCAATAATTTTTTAAAATGAAAGTTTTAAAAATATTAAAAATATTTTATCAGCTAATCAAAGTATTTTTATATTTAAAGTTTTACGGTTCGTAACTTTTCGTTAATAAATATTTAGTATTTTTTTTATTTAGCCCGTTTAATACACTGGGTTATAACCTAGTCTAGAATAATGTAAATAAACATGTAGTAGAAATAATATGAGTATTTTTGGTTACTGGTTTAAAATGCTTGTATTACACGAATTGATTTAGCATATTAATATTAACATTTGTTATTAACATTTGAAACTTTTAAATTAATTTTTTAAAATAAAATATGATTGAATTTACATATAATTCACTACTTTAGGTAATAAAACAACAACAATATTTTTCTAAACTTTCGTCTTTAAAAAACTTTTACTTCAAAAAAATGATTTTTTTAAACACTCCAATTTTTTTAAAAAGACTTTTTTTAACAATGTCATTTTTTAAAAGTTCTTTGTTTTAAAAAAAACAATTCATATTTCATAAATTTTAGTTTTTAAAAATTATGATTTTCAATAAAAACCTATTTTTAATTCATCAAAAAAATGCTTTATAATTTGGAAAGTATATAAATAATTATTAACGTTTATTGTATCATTAAATAATTAATTTTTATTTTAGTAACAATGCATATCTATATTTTAAAACAAGCCTAGAGGGAGAGTATAAAAATTATAATGTGTATTTTAAACACTTTAATTTATTATTATATATATATATATATATATATATATATATATATATATATATATATATATATATGCAAAGTATAAATTTAGAATTGAAGATGGTAGCTAAAATGTTCAAAATGATGGTGAAAGTGGGGGCATGCATGTCCATGTGCGTGGCAGAAGTGACAGAGTGGGTTTAATGCCGGAGAAGTTAAGTACCCACAACTCAACTACAAGAGTTGTTAGATTCAACCGTACACATTAATACATTTTATGTCCCCTCCCACCAAACTATCACAGCTTGTCTAGATAGCGGTTATAATTCTCACTGATTCACCGTGTATCCCACTCCAATAATGTTTTCTCTCTACCTAACTTATAATATATATATATATATATATATATTTAAATAAAGGGCTTTTACTAAAATGGTAAAACTAAAAACATCCACAACGTTGTTTTTAAGGGTGCTGTTGAGCCTGCGTGGGGAGGAGAGAGGAAGTATTAGATGATTACGATCTTAGCATGCTATTATCATAATGTGATCAAAGTGGTTTTATCTTTTTGGTGGCTTAATGCGAACTTTAATAATAATTTTCTTATATGGAAAGACTAGATGGTTGTCATCTTGAACAACACAACATGAGTTTTTATGTAGCCGCTGACAAACCAGATGACTAAGATCAAATGGATGGCTATGTTTCGGCATGCATCGATGTACTTTGGATCAATTGGTTGCTCACTTGGAGGTAGGAACTAGAGATGCTTGTCAACTATTGAAAGTCATTTAATCAACTTATTTCCAATAGGTTTTCATCAAGAAATCACAACTTAAAATCCAGTTTCAAACACTTAGACAAGGTGGATAACTCATCCAATATGAAATTAGTTAGGGTTTTCATAAAATGATAATAGTCAATGGTTAACATGTCCATACATATAGTTGTATTGGGATTATAAGATAATAAATAACTAAACTTTTGAAGTACAAATAATATCTAGACAAACAATTATACTAGATAAATGAGGTTAACAAAATAAGGTGAATTCTAGATAAATCAATCCGGTGATGGTAAAAAAAAATCAATTTGATACGCTCCTGCAAGCTAAATATACCCGATAATGTAAATTAAGCATGAACCTACGAAGCTCTAATGTTGATTATTAGGAAAAAAAGGTTTTTTTTACAAATTCGTTTGAATATCTAAAATATAGCTATTTACATATAAATAGTTAAGCATAGTGAGACTTCTATTAATCATCAACCCAAAATGGGATAAAAGAAAATTCAATATCTGAAAACCGGACAACATGTGGAACACCGATCTGGAGAACCGGAACATAATATCAATTGAATAACTACAAAGCCACCTCAATCAAGTTGCTAAAACAGTTGGTAAACGTGTGTGGCCCTCCAAGATTGGTTCGACTTCAAACCTTGTGGATATTAATATTTCTTTTCCATTTCAATGAGGTTGTGTCCCGTTTTGTCGGGTCCGTTTACAAGTGGTTCAATCCAACAAACCGAACCGTTTTATCTTGCCTGGTCGTTTAACATATCTATGATTAAAAGAGATGATCATGTAATTTTGCATATAAAAACAAAATCCTAATTTATATTTATGTTTTGTTAATAAAATTGCATTCATCTATTATTGTTCCCATGAAACCTACAATGGCCCTTTCATCTTTTTATTTTCGACTTTTCATCATCAAATTAATCATGAGATTGACGGCTTCATCGGTAAGGGAGGATGATTGATCTAGTTTCTGGTGGCGGTCAGAACCCGACAACCCGTTGCGAAGACGTTGTATAATAGAGACCACCGACTCTAGTCATCTTCCCCCCTAGATCGTGATCACAACCATGCAAACAATCCCATTATTCCAAAGTTAAGATTTTGTCAATTTACATGTGTAACATTTAAATTTAATGAAGTTAACGTTTTTAGATGAAAATGACAACTATGCAAAAAGAACATCTTTTTAGATGAAAATTACAAATGCGGCTAAACCACATGAAGATAAACGGCAATTCACTATTTAACAAATAACATGTTTACTAATATCATCACTTAAATTTCTATAATTTTATTACACTAATACACAGATTTGTGTTACTTTAAGCAGTTAAACATGTGTGGTGCTAACATTTAGTAATTATTTATAGCGGATAAAGGAAAAAAAAATAAGAAGGCGAAAAAAAGGAAAGGAGAATAGTAAAGTACTAAAGTAAAAGAATTAAAGTTCACAACACAACCAGTGTAAACACCTTTATTGATTAATATCTTTTAGCCGTTTGTCTGTGGTGAAATGTGAAAAATTTGCTAAAATAATAAACTACTGAGTAAATTGCCGTTTTCATTCCTGTGGTTTGGACATATTTGTTATTTTCATCCAAAAAGGTTTTTTTTACATTTAGCTTCCCAAGGTTTAAAAAAAGTTGCCATTATCATCCAAAAACATGAATTTCGTAAAAGAAATTTTATCAACAACACGTAAACATAAATTAGGATTTCGTTTTTATATGAAAATTAACATAAATACCCATCTAACGATAAATATTTAACATTTTAAAATAATAAAGCTACCATTTTTGGATGAAAATGACAATTTTTTTGAAACCTTAGGGAGTCAAATGCAACAAAAACTTTTTTGGATGGAAACGGCAAACATACCAAACCATAGGGAGGAAAACAGCAATTGACTCTAAACTACTAGCATATCACGATTATGAAGGCTTCCTATCTATAAATATTGAAGGATTATCACATGTTAATCAACATGATTTACATGTTCATCAACATGATTTGAAGAGTAACATCTGAAACTAAAAAAAAAAATACACTACTATTAACTATAACCGAAAGCAAAAACATTGCTGTATAATATATATATCTACAACGTAAAGCATAAAAGTTGACTGTAAGCATGTGATGCACTCATAAGTAGTTGTCAAAATAGAACTAAAATTATATATTTGAGCAATTAGAGTCGATAAAATTTGAGTAGTTTGCTACTTTGCTGAGTCCTAGAGATGGGCATAAAAACCGGGTCCGAACCCGACCCGGTGGACCCGACCCGGACTCGGGTACGGGTAGTACCCGATGGGAGGTGTACCCGGGTTGGACCCGTTTAAACCCGTAGGTTTGGAACCGGTTTTAGATTTTGAGTTTTTTAGTGAACCCGACCCGAACCCGGTTTCGAACCCGACCCGGTTGAACCCGATTTGAACCCGGTTTTAGGGACACACACAAGAAAAGAAAAGAAGAAGAAGAAGAAGAAGGAAAAAAAAACCTAAACCCGATTTGAACCCGGTTTTGGACCCGACCCAACCCTACCCGGGTATGCCGGGTAGGGTTTTGCATTAGGTGAACCCGACCCGGGTTCGAACCCGGTTTCACCAAAACCCGGGTACGAAAAAACCCGGTTGGGCCCAACCCGGTTTCAACCCGGTTTCGGGTATTGGGCCGGACCCGATTTGCCCACCTCTTTTGCTCCACAGAAATAGAGAATGTGATTTATAGTTTGGGCTTTTCACCCTTTTAGCCCTTTTTTGTTTTGGGCTCTTCGATTTTGGTGGATTTTGTTGATTGTGCCCCAATTAAATATGGGATAATTACCAATCTATTCATTTCACCGTCTAAGTTTACCACAGTCCAACACTAGCCTTTGATTTCTAAATTTACCAAAAAGTACCACCAATGTCAAAAGGACACGTGTCAAATATCTTCATGGTGGCGATACAAAGCCTATAACACATCGCTGTAAATAAAAAAGAAACATATCGCCTTGTGGCGATTCCTCACCGTAAATATATCGCCATTTTTAAATAATAAATAACAAAAGTAATTAAAAGTTATAAGATTACTTGTAGTGATACCTTGGCGATACATAAAGGGGAATCTATCGTCAGGTTAAGAAATTTGAATAAAAATGATTTTATAAAATATATCAAGTTATTAATTTACTTCTAAAAATCCAATAAAAACTTTTAAAATCAATAACAAATAGTATGTGAACATTAAATTTCTAAATTTTAAGAAAACAAAAAAAAAAAAACTTTAAAAACATAAAGATGCATATAAATATCTAAATTTTAAATAGTCAATAAAACCTTTAAAGAAATTATTCGAAATGTGAGAAGATATTTGCCTCTAGGGGCGTTCACGAATCGAACCGAATCAAACTAGACAAAGGTCCGCTCGAACTTGGTTCATTAAAAATCAAGTTGCTCTGTTCGGTCTGAATTTAATAAATCGAGTGAAATGTTTATGCTCGAGCTCGGCACGGTTTATAACTAAGTGCTCGGTTCTGCTTGAATTTAAACTAAATTTTAAGTAGTAAACAAATTAACTTCTGGAATTGACTATTCTATTGAACTAATATGAATATATTGAATAATATAAATGTTAATATTAATTTTATTGAACTAATATGAATTATTTTAGTTATATATTATAAATAAAAATAATAATTAGAGCAAAAATGAGCGAGCTTACCTATGCTCATGCTCGGTTTGTTTGTAAACCGAACTAAGCCACTCGGCTCATTTACAATCGAACCAAAATCGGACAATCTAACTTCCGAGTATTTTTGATTGAGGTTTGAGCGAGTTTTTAGTCTTTAGCAACTTTGGACAACTCTACTTGCCTCAAAAAAGTTTAAAAATAATAATAAAATCAAAATATGTAAAGATAAAATTATTATTATTACTCTATAATAAAAAGAGAACGCAAATGAACAGTGATAATAAGGGTATTTTCGGTATTTCAAGAAAATAATAGCACGTGTCCCATTGTTACTCTATTTTGGCAACACGTATCGTCTGACAACTTCTATCTTGCATTTGTATCCAGATATAGAAATCGAAAGTTTAGATGCTTGAAAGAGAGATGGAAACATCAAAATGGGATGGAAACAGAGATGCAAGCGATGAAATTACGTTGTTCAGCTACAGTGGTACGACCGACTGCAACCACAATTGAAGGGTTCGTTGAAGTTAAACTCGAAGGTTAGAATCTAAGAATTTTGACTGCAAATCTGTTGTATTCTAGAATTTGATATTGTTCATTTTAATATCTTAGGGTTCGAATAGTAAAGGATTTGTATATAATATCATTTCTTAATCTAGGGTCCTTTTGACTTTTGATTTTGATAGTCTAGGGTTCAAACCATCTGTTTCCTTTTCAGTTAAGAGGTAAAAATTTCAGCAAATGTTCTTCAATTAGAATTTTTTTTATCTTCTTAACTAAGTTTTATGTGTTGGTACAGGTTAATCAGTTTCCTTCAACTTCACTCATGCGGATTCTTTTGGTAAGGGCCTTTGATCAATTCTTGATTTCTACCTGGTGCTCTTTTTCTTAGCTACTTTGTTTAATTAGTTTGTGCTAAAAAAATTTACTTGCTTGTCGTTTGGTTGATTATTCATATGTATTTGTTGAAATCTTATGGTGGTAGTAGTGGCATGATGTATTATAAATGGCAAATTGCATGTTTTTTGTGCACGAGATTAGATGGGAATAACGTTTAATTTTGGTTTTACAGGAACTATTTTTGTTTTCAATTTTTAAGAAATTTTTTGGTTTTCTTCTTTGACAGGGACCTATGTATCTTTTGAAAAATAGAGTAATACTAAACCCTAGAAAGATGATGCAAAGGATGGTTTGGGAATGAAGAACATGTATAATAGCTGTAGCACTCATAATTTTGGTCATCTTCAAGTAGAGAGAAAAGGTTTTAGTTTAATTTGTACAACTATAAGCATCCGAATTAATTGAGTAAGTGTTTAAGAAACAAATATTAAAGCACAAGTGTGATAAAGTTTGGACTAAGCAATTACAATATAGGATCTTTACTTGATATTTGAAAGGATTGTTGCATGGTGGAATTATAAATTGTATGTTAGTTTTTCTTTTTAATGTTTATGGAGTGTGTGTTAATGAGATTTTGAGAAACTGAAGCTCATGATTTGTGTCATCAGACTTATCTTTGGTTAGTGACTATTATATATGAACACCTGCTAACTCTGCATTTTGACATCTTATCTAAATTTTCTATTTAATCATGTGATATTGTGATCTAAGTTACCCGTAGCCTATTTATTGTTTGGGTTAATGGATATTATTTTAGGATTTTTAAGATACAGAACAGACTTATCAAAATGAAATACTAACATGGATAAGGAGCTGGTACCTTACATAGACAAATGTATATTTATATAATTAAACTTTACATGTGCTATTTGAAACAACCGCTACATATGTGTTAAGAAGATATATATTTCAAAGTAAGAAGTTGGTACATTGACTTATTGACTGATGGTAGTTTATTTGTTTTTTATAACATTGATTAACAGATCTATTAATTACAAAAGCCGAAACGTAAGGTTGCAATTTTTCTTTCCTATCCAAGTTAGAGAGTGTGTGTGTGTGTGTTTTAAGGTGTTTTTATGTGTAATGATAATTGAGATTATGAATTCTCTTTATTTTTTGGGTCATTTTTGGGAAGTAGAGTTCATTTATTCTGTTTTGATCAAAATTTGAATCTCATAAAATTTGAATCTCATGCACTTGAGTAAAAAGTTTGAGCTTTTCTTTTATCACATATCATTGAACAACCACCTAACTGCATGTGGGTTGTACTTTTCAATTACATCTTACTTTCTTAACAAATGAAATTGCATGTTACTATCAATGTGGTTCTCAAATAAGAAAGCTTATAGGCTTACAAAGTGGTCTAGCCTGACCCGTTACCCTGCTAGACCTTGCCAGTCATAGAGAATTTAAACTTAAATATAATTATGTATGTTAAAATTGCAAGGTATTCATTTTTGGTTTATGTGTGTTTCATTTAAGGAACTTTGAAAATAATTTTATTGGACAGCATTTCTGCATAGCTGATGACTTTTTAATGTATTTTTGCAGCATAAACATCAGTATGTTGGTCTAAATCTCATGTGATATTGCATAGCTATGATGGTTAGCTTCTGATTTCATGTCGATTATTGGTCCTAATACTTGATTTGTAGCTATCTAATGGTTGTGTGGGACTATATAATCTTTAGCTGCACTGATTGTGATGATGTTTTAATAAATATTTTGGATGCACCTGTAAGGAGAGGAGTAATGAAACACACAAACAGTACTTTTTTTAAAATATTTTTTGTCGTTTAATATATTTTACTTCTCTTTTGCATGTGAGATGATAGCTGTACAGATTTGATCTAAAGATTGCTGCAAGGGTGGCTGATGAAGCAAGATTACACCAAAGTTAATGATTGGATCAATCCTATTAGTACCAAGTCACGTGACACGGGTATAATATGAATTTTACCTATATTTTTCACAGGTGTAATATGAATTTTACCTATAATTTATACTGTTCTTATGAATTGTTTATCAAGGGTTTGCAATAGATTGGAGATTTATAAAAGGGATTATGTAACCAGTAGATTTGGCATCAAAGTTTTATAGAATTTTTAGTAGGACTTATGCAACAATTTGGACTGTATTAACTGATCAAAAACCTACTGCAAGTATCATGAATTAACATATAAACTGCCTTTAAAGATGGTTTTGAGTTCAGGAACAAGCTATGACTTGCATGGACTCATAAAAAGTAGGAACATAAAAGTTTTAAGCTATAAAACTCATTTGAAACCCAAGTTAATTTATCTAATAGCAGCAATTAATCCAACAGCAGCAAGTGCAGCGATTTAAGGAGTTGATTGAAACAAGGTAATGTAAAGCTTAAGCTACAGGTGTAAACATTTACCAACTAACTTACAATCATATAAATTCTTTTTATAAATTTATAATAGGTTGGATTTATATCGACTGGATAGTTTTGTTTAGATCTATAAATGCAGCATGTCTATATTTCTATGAATATAATAGACATTTGAAAGTAATTAAATATCAACAAACAATTTGAGCTTCTATATCAATCTCTATTTGCTTTTAATGGAAGAATTATTGAAGTTGCTCTATGGGAAGAAACTAGCAAAAGGGTTTAAGAAAGCAGCTCTTACACAAGGATCTCATCCTGGCTGTGTCAATTAGCATCAAAGGAGAGTTGCACAGTAAAGGCACTCCTTTTGGATGAAACATCATTGTTGGGTGTCATGATAAGGTTGTGACATAACACGGCACCGACAATCAACAAACTAACAAACCAGTTAAAGTGCGAGTTAAGGAGTTCCCGCGCAACGCACGGGAGAACACTCCTAGTTTTAGTTCAAATACCTTATAACTTATTTAAAAAGTAAATAAATATAATCTTAAAACTATTAAAACACTATAATATTAAAAAATGTTTGTTTATATAATATATATAAAAATTTTCAATTTATTTAAAGTTACTGTTGGGTGTCGAATCCAGCAAATAAAATATATAAACGTAAACCTACCGTCACACACACTAAGAATAGTATGAGCGGAAGTAAGGTTCGTGTCCTCAGGGATACGCGTCAATTATTTTATACAAAAAACGTTTAAGCACAGTTACTTTGACGGGTTATGGTTAAGGAAAGTGGGGGTTTGAATTAAAAACTAAAACTGAAATTAAATTGCAAAAATTAGAAAAATTCCAGTAGGTTGACACGGCCGTATCAAAACTGTAAAGGAAATTTCACGCGGCCGTGTTAAGCTTCTGTTAATAAAACGAAAAATAACATTTTTTTGTATTTTTTTTTTATGAAAAAGAATTACTAAAAACGTTAACTAAATTGTGAATTAAATAAAAATATGAAAACTAATTCCAACACTAAGGTAATTTCTTGATTCGATTCGGCTTACGATTATTAACGATTATGGTGCAATGACTATTTTTAATTAATGATTTGTATCGATACTAGACATCACGCTGTTCGGATATCCACTCTATCTAATGTCTAATCAAGCACAGTTCGTTTATTAGAGCCAACCCGCTACACTAAGCTCACGCCGTTCGGATCTTAGCGTGCAGTTTGCAACGATAGAAGTATCAATTATAATTAAACACACACGCCGTTCGGTATGCTTAACTAGATTGTATGATTCTATAACGAAAATGAATTCATAGACAAACTCAAACCGTTAACTGTTCCTTATATCAAAAATCAAAACTTGATTAGGGTTTTAAAATTTGAAGAACTTTATTAGAAAAATTAATAAGTTGATCAGGTTTATTAACTATCTAATATATAACGGAGTAGATCCGGGTTTAAGATCGAGAATCAAACAAACAAACTATTAAAATAAAAAGATCTCATAAATATTTCACATAAGTTCAAACCAAATCAAAGAAAATTAAACCCTAATATTAAAACTAAAAGTGCCCTAGCCGGAAATGACGGCTAGGTTAATCAAAACTGAAATAAAATAATTAAAATATTACTAATCAAAACCTCCAAATAAATAAATTGAATGCTAGTGATAACAAAGCAGCAAAAATCCCACTTGCTTCTCCTAATGCATCCACGAAAAAGGCAGCCTGTAGATTCCTCTGTCGTCGATTTCAATGCAGCCTCCAAGATTTCCTGCCAATCTAATATTCCAGCCCTATTTATCATGCTCCTTTAAACAAACTTTTATTTTTTTAAGGGTTTTAAATTTGGATTTTTTTATGAGACATTAAAAGTTTTCAAACTTAATGATATTTCCTTTTAAGCTCTTTTTTTTTTTTTTCCAGCAATTTAATTAACCTTCAAAACCAAAAAAATATACAAAAGTAGATTCCATCCCACAAAACTACTATTTTATAAAATAATTGTAAAATGCATGCAACTAATGCAAAATATATGCTGAAATTACTATAATTTATGACTAAAAATATAACTAACAGTTACTTTATAAAAAAATACATATAAACTTAAAACTAATAAAACATATTTTTTAATAATTTTTTAAAGTTATAGTAAGGTTTTTAATTTATAAAAATTATGTAAAAGCATTAATGTATTATAACTTAGTTTTTATGCAAAATATATGCTGAAATATACTCTAAAATTACTATAATTTATGACTAAAAATATAACTAACACTTACTTTATAAAAAAATACATATAAACTTAAAACTAATAAAATATATTTTTTAATAATTTTTTAAAGTTATAGTAAGGTTTTTAATTTATAAAAATTATGTAAAAGCATTAATGTATTATAACTTAGTTTTAATAGGATTGAAAATGTATATTATTAAAAAATATATATCAGAAAATTACAATTGCTATGTGAGGACAAAACCTACGCCACCTGGGCGATATAAAATGCATTAGGTCCGTGGCTAGTTTGTAAAAACAAAAGTCAAAGATTAATTATGTAGTTTGTTTAGTCAATATGGCTAACTAGGAACAGTGCCCGCGCGTTGCAGCGCGTATTTTGTTATTTTTTTAGATATCTTTGTTGCGTATTTATATGTGAATTTCTCTATAGTTGAAACTGTCGTCATATAACCAAAAATGGTTTAAAAAAAACACTTTTAGTCGACACCGAATGAATACACACTTTTTTACTTAAGCACAGACAAACTCGAATTTATACAGACAACTATATAAAAATGAAAACGCAAGAAATTAGTTTTTTTATTTACTAAAAGCGTATAATAGTAAACCCGAAACTTTAAAAATTTAAAAGGGTCAAATTGACACTTTACAAAGTTTTTAAAAAACTTGAGGGGAACAAAGATGACCAACCATGATTCTTTACATAGATAGAAATTAATACTATAACTCATGTGTTGTAACCTAACAATTTATATAAAGTTGTTTAAACAAAAAAGAAAAAAAAAAAGGGACAAAAAGTTAATGTTGTGAGGTTCGAACACGCGGTCTCTCATTTAAAAGGCAAGTGCCTTACCATCTTGACAAACTAAGTTTCTTTTGCAAATTTAAAACGAATTTATATATATACACATACACCGACGGAAATCAGAAAAAAAAGAATAAAAAGAAAATTTATTTTTGAGAGCCAATGGGATGCTGCCACGTGGCGGCCCACCGACCTTCCTTTTTAAGTAGTAGTATAATTGGCTACTTTGGGTGATTTTCCCATTAATTATATTTTGTGGATGGTACAAACTACAAATACACTTTACTAACTAAATTGTTATTATTATTAATATTCAAATTTGATGTCCACTTAACAGGTAAAACAAACAAGTTTAACGGAAGTAGATTAAAATGACAAGTTTTTAGTATGTCAGGGACACAGAGGAAAAAAAAGTTTTTGGATGAAAACAATAAAAGACACCGAACCTTAGGGACGAAAATAACAAGTTAAAAAATAATAAATATAATCTTCAATTACGTGTTGGCAAAAACTATTATTTTATTTGGAATATGTATATTTAAGTATAGATTTATAATTTTAACTTTAAACCAAATATGTGAAAGTAGCATCATCCTTCCCCTACTCGGTCAAATGATAGGAAACAGAGATCTCGTTGTCTCCTTTTCAACCGCTCTATGTTGAGTTATGTTGAATGTGACATACACCAAATTTCTCTACACAAGAGATATGCATTGGTATATATTATCATATATCTAAAGACCAAGTTCATAAATAGAATTGTACAACTTTTTTATGCGGTTACGTGTAACTAATATATGAGTGTTTTACAATGATCTTCGACCCACAGAATAGAGAATTATATATTCCCACGTCCCTTTTTTGTCTCATAAATACTTTATTAAGGAACAATGATCTTCGATCCACAAAATAGAGAATTATATAGAGAATCATATTGTCCTAGCAAGTGGATTATTAAAACTACTAGAAATGTAGTGCGCGTTCCGCGGGTAGTTGTACCACTAACATAAATATGAAAACCGAAATACAAAAATTATTGTAATGGCTATCGCTTTGACTTGGAACTTGAAAACGTCAAGCAAACAGAAAGAAATACATAACGTCAACGTAACATAATAAACTTAACAAACGTGTCGAATTAACGCAAGTTTTCTCATATTTTCAAACACCCTTCTCGTGCAATAAAGAGAAAAAATTATCTGACCTCTATGCGCGCATCAAGTTTTGTTTTCATAAATACTTTATTAAGGAACTATTCGATTTATTCTATTTGTCTCTATCACTTGTGAAGTAAAGAAATTACATGAAAAGAGGAAAATTGATGAAATAAAAAACAGTTGGAAGCAGCCGAACTCAAATTCACGCCCTTTAGTAGGAGGAACAACACGCTAATCGTTGGGCTGCCCGGCTTTTTTGTTAAAAATTTACAACAAAAATACTTGTATTCACTCTATAATTACGGTTTAAAAAAGTACCAAGTGGCTGTGACAAGATATTCTTTGATCGACACTCAGAAAACACTAAACAATCAAAAATAACATATCATTAATGCGAACTTGATTGATTAAAAATAACAAATGATTAATGCGAAATAATATTTATAAATGATAATTTAGCCTCGTTTCATAAGCTTGTTTTTTATGATGCAAAGTAATTAATTGGGTATTTAAAACAATTTTTAATTACTCAAATCACTTTTATATAAACATAAAAATGTATCATTAAGACGTGACAAATCACAAATGATCAAATATAAAAACCAAAGAACTTTTGTGGCCAAAGCACAAAAGCTAGAAATTACTTAAAGTTAGAAGTTTCAAATTATATAGATAAATAATTGTTTTATTTGAAATATTCTAAAGTTTTAAGTATATATTTAGATTTTTAACCTAAACCAAATATGTGAAAGTAGCATCACCCTTACCCTAACCAATTAAATGATACGAAACAAAGATCTCGTTATCTTCTTTTCAACCGATCAATGCTGAGTTATGTTGAATGTGAAATACACCAAATTCCTCTACACGTATATTACCATTCATTAACACACATGTATTTGCTTGGTACAAGTATTTCTAATTTTGCTATCCTTTATTAATTATTTACACGGCAGAAAATAAAACACGTATCTAGACGCTTTCGGTATTCAACAGGATTCATAAAAAATACCAATCGTACTAGTTTTGCATCAAAATATAGAGTGTATTACTTAGAGCATTTACAAACCATTTCTTAAAAATATGTGAGTAAAATACTTATATATTATATGAAATGCTTATGAGTGTTTGTATGTGGATAAGATAGAAAATGTTAATTTTCATCTGTAAATTTTAAAATTCAAAGTTTAACCCTTATAAATTTTTTAATATTTTTGAAAGTGGTTGTGAGTGGAAAATAAAGAGATAAATAATGATAAAGGTATAAAAAATATTATTTAATTAAAAAAAATAATTTTTAGTACAATTATAAGGATAAAAAAAATAAGATGTGAATTTTTGTATTATCATATTATAATTCTTAATTTGACTTATATCCTCTTTTGCGTGTCTCTTTCACTTTTCTCATAGACAAATTTTGGTATCGTTCATTAATTAGTCATCCATAACTTGTATAGGGACTTCCTCCGTACCCAATTAGACGGTAGGTGATAAAGACATGTCTTTATGGCAATTTTGTATTTAGCATAAAACTCTTAAATGGTTCTATAAGACGTATTTAACTTAAGGTGTTTTCTTTTTATTCTATAGATTTTCTATTAATTGCAAGTACATATGATTAATAAATTATATAAGAGTTAAGTTTAATTTTACTCTTAGAGTTTTATTAAAAATAACTATTTTACTACAAAAGATTAAAAACATCAATTTACTTTCAAAAATTTCATAAATTGTTTCAATTTTAATTAGTTGTTTTAATTTTATCCAAGATAATGAAACTTTTGAAGTGACATTGAAAACAACATATGAAACTTTTGAATGTAAATTAATGTTTTTAATCATTTGAAGAAAAATAGTTACTTTATTTAAAACTTAGGAAGTAAAACTAAAATTAATTCAAAAAACTAACTTAAGCTATAAAAATGTAACTTTAAGATGAACATGATATTAGAACATTATTAAAAAATTATGAGTTGAGCCGGTTTTGCTTCAAAATCTATAGTTCCTCACATTTTAAAAGACAACATGATAAGTGTCGTTAGATACAAACTTATGAAGTTAATTCTATATTACATATGCTACTAATCGAGTAGAGTTTATATCTTATCACCCCTGTATAATTCATTATTTCACTTATCCTCTCTTTCCATAGTCTTTCTCACTCTTTTCCAATAGTTAAATATTTTTCTTTTTTTTTCTTATTATATTATCCACTTCACTCTAATAAAATGAAGCTAATATAATCTTGCTAAAAGAGTTGAATTATGCATCAAATGTTGTATCGGATGGTATTAAATCTAAATTAAATTTTTTATGCGTTAGCAAATAACCCTTCTAAAAAGATTGTTTTTAAAATGTTGTATTAAACTTATTTTTTTTAGGAGCGACGTAATAAATAATTTCTTCACATTTGATATCCAAAATCCATTACAAGCCTTTTCACATAAAAGTTTTAATGATTTGATCCATAATCCCATCAATTAATTAATGGTAAATTATTTTCCATAACTACATGTTATACATACATGGATGCATAGGATGTCCTTTTCAACATCTAATCAAGTTGAATGAACTTATCATATCAAGAACCTTTGTTGATGTTAATAGGGAAAAGCTTGACCTTCAAACCATATTTCATCTGTAGTATAATCGAATCACTAGCACAAACCACATGACCCTTCACCAAGTCCACACGATAATGACAAATAATTGCACTCGCCACCATCTTCATCTGAATCAAACTCATTTCCTTACCCAAACACGTCCTGGGACCCGCATGAAACGCCGTAAATTTATACGACGGTTCATGCTTTATCCCTCCTCGGCCGGAAAACCATCTTTCCGGCCGAAACTCCATGCAATCCTCCCCCCATATCCCCTCCATCCTCCCCATAGAATAAAAGGATAATATTATCCTCGCGTGGTCATCAACAGCATGACCACTTGGGAACACATCCGCTGTCAATGGCGATTTGTGCTCAAATGCCACGGGCGGATATAGCCTTAATGCTTCGCATATACCTCCATGAAGATACATTAACTCTCCCAATTCTTTTAAACCTAAACTTTCCCATGTCGCGCCATGCAAGTGTTTCTTGATCTCGTCTCGGATATTAATCTCTACACTCGGGTTTTGAGCTAGAAGATAAAAGAACCAAGAAAGAGCTGTGCTAGTGGTGTCTCTCCCCGCGAGCATTAAACTAAGTATAGTGTCTTTTATGAACTTTCTCGAGTCGCCCGACGTCCCTCTTTGCCCTTCAAACCCTCTCATCAACGGCGTTAACAACCCGAGCTTCTCGTCCTCCTTTCCTTCGCGATACAAACACTTGTATATAAACTCATCAAACACCTTTGAAGCCTCACTCAACTTCTTCTCCTTCCCTAACCCTAACCTCTTCTGCAGCCTCCACACCTTCTCCGGCAATATATGCCTCCAAAGAATCGCCTCTTCGGCGTCTGTAAACGCCTTTTCGCACGCAACAAACGGTAAATCAATCGACAAACTTTCAGGATCATAATCTAACAGCAACACACATATAGAATCAAAAGTAAACCTTTGAAACACTTCTTGCAAATTAATCTCCTGATCATTAGACGACACAAAGTTAAGTAGAGGAAAAAGGCCTTTTGCCACTTTGCCCTTAATGTTTCTTTCCAAAAGTGAATGAAAGTTAGGGTGTTTGAATAAAGACATTGTTGTTCTCCTATGAAGTTCCCATAACTCATGATCAGAGTTAAAGATACCATCACCGAGGACGTCGAATATGTTGCGAAACTCGGGGCCTTTCGGGTAGTTGTGGAAGTTTTTACTCAACATGTAGTGGATGTTTAAAGGGTCGGAGGTTAAGAGCATGTTGGTGTTGGTGAACCATGGGCCTTTGATCATGAAGGTGTTATTGCTGAGTTTGAGAAGATGAGTGGCGTAATCATGAATACGGTGGATGTTTAGGAGGAGGTCCGGTGTCATGCCGAGAAACGGCCAGTTTGTGATCGGAAACCGCCATCTACGGCGGAGAAACACGGCGGCGGAGATGAGAAAGATGATGAAAGTTAGAAGCATATTGGTGTTGTGGATGGAAGCCATGGGAATTGTGATTGATTGTGAGGAGATAGTTCTAATGGAGTTGATAATGGAGTTTGATAGATTTTTTTTTAAAAGAAACTCGCACACCGCTTAAATCTACCCTAAAAATATAAATTCACAAATTGTTTAATTACTAACAATTCTTAGTTTTTTTTTAACGGCAAATGTTCGACCCTACTTTGAAAAATAGTTGTTATCTTAATCGAGCCCACCTATTCGTTTCCCAGCCTAGACCGCATCCCCAACCCCCTTAGGAGAAAACTCATTGCTGAGAAAAACCCCTGCTCAACTATAAGCATTTTTGCCCAGAGTGAGACTTGAACCCATGACCTCTCAATATTTACATGTCATGGGCACCTCACTTTAACCAGTTGGACTAAGGATCATTGGTTACTAACAATTCTTAGTCGATTGGAATTTTAGTCGAGTGGATAAGGTGAGATACCTCAAAACTTTATTTAAATAAATGAAGCTTTTAGGTTCAAGTCTAGCTTATGACAAAAACAAGGTTTCAGGTCCTACCAGATTTTTCACCTATGGTGAGTTTACTTCTAAAAGTGATCGCAAGTTTAGGATTGATGGGAACGAACTTGTGTACAAGCTTTCATTTAGGATTTTGGGGACATGTTAGTATAGTGACCTAAGGTTTCGTACCAGAGTAATGTAGATGATCAGATATGTCATTGACCTGTTAGTGATCCAATTAACCATTTAAAATGTATATTGATTTATCTGTAAGACTTGAAACCAACCACGTAAAAAGAATAAACATCCAATGTTATTAGGCCAAAACGTTATCCGCCTTTGGTAAGATGCTAACACATGTAGGAACACGTTAAACAGATGATGGGGAGAGTGAAAGCGATATATTACGAAAGAGTGGTCCAGTAAAGTTGTATATCAAGTCCTTTTCACTTTGGTATAATTTGTTTTTGTTTTATAGTTATTTTAATTTTGATATCTTATCTTTTAATTTCTTTAGTAATTTCTAATATTTGTATTGCTACTCTTATCTTTGTAGTTGAATAATATATTACAACTCTTAGCAAGTTAATACTTATTTAATTCCCTTAGTTTCGTCGAAACAAAATTTTATTATATAGTTTTACCTTTAACTTGTTAATGAATATGGTCAAATAAGTTTCTAACATGTTTAAAGTGTAATGAATGTTGGTTAGGCCTTAAACAAAGTGTTCTTTAAGTGATTGAAATGGAAGAAAAACGAAACATCACGGTTGAAATTAGGGCTGTTCAAATTGCTCGACGCTCGAAACTCGTTCGAAAAAAGCTCGAAAAGTTGCTCGTTCGATTTTGGCTCGGTTGTAAACGAGCCGAGCCGCTCGGTTTGGTTTGTAAACGAACCGAGCACGAGCAAAGGTAAGCTCGCTCGTTGCTCGCTCGGTTTCGCTCGAATTATTTATAAATATAACTTTTATGTATTATATATATGTAATATGCTAGTTTGTTTATTTAGAGTTTAGGACGTTATCATTTTAGTTATTTACTATTTTACTCTTGCTCCCTTTTAACTTTTTAAACCATATTTTTTGAATTTTTGTATACTTGTTTAAACATTGCATCAAAGTGGGTATAGTGGACGTGAAATATCTACAACGGAGGTTGTGGACGTGAGTTTTACCATCATTTATTAAAGTTCAAGTTAAAACTTAAACTTATTTTGTATGTTTTCTTTTGTTACATTGTTGAGTTTGAGTTGAAACCTGAAACTTTTGAATGCATTATTAGTTTTGTACTAGATTGCAATATGAAACCGAGCAAAACCGAGCAAAACCGAGCGCTCGGTTATAAACCAAACCGAGTTCGAGCGAGCATTTTTCGCTCGATTTCTTAAATTCGAACCGAACCAAACGGCTCGGTTTGTAAATGGACCGAGTTCGAGCGAGCCTTCGTTCGATTCGGTTTGGTTCGTGAACAGCCCTAGTTGAAATCAATTACGTGTATTAATGCTCAAACCTAATTTTAAATAGACTTTTGTGACACTACGTTAACGGTTAACATAACAAACATACCACCTAATCAAACAATTTGACTTAAAAAAGAAAAAAAACAACTAGACCAATCCATGACCCAATAACAATGAAAACATGTGAGTAAACTTAAATTAAACTATTAATTTACATGTTAAATTTAAATCTCCTGGTGACGTGTATCTGACACAATTCCAACCTCATAATCAGACTTGACCATCAAGATTAACCCATATCCATTTTCTTCATCAAAGTAATATACTTCTTTAATCAAATTAGCTTTTTCTTTTTCTTGCTTCCTCTTGGTACACTCATATGCAAACTGTCCAATCGTTCCACACTTTTAGCATTTTAAATCACTTGTCTCTAATGAAGTTTCCTCAAACCCTTCCACGGCCTCTACCTCTTCCATAGTTTTCAACACCTCCTCATCCATTTTGTTCATGAGCATGTTCATCATTCTTTGATATTTCTCAGTCATCTTTAGCTCAACACCTCCTCATCCATTTTCTTCATGAGCATGTTCATCATTTTTTGATATTTCTCAGTCATCTTTAGCTCAACACCTCCTCATCCATTTTGTTCATTAGCATGTTCATCATTCTTTGATATTTCTCAGTCATTTTTAGCCCATAGTATATTTTGATCTTTACTTGACTTATCAAGCACTTCCATTATATGCCTACAATCGACCCACACTTCCTGATCTGGTTGTCAAGACTCAATCAAAACAAGTTGATAAATCGATCTTAGCTAACTTTATTGCATATATGTAAGTAAGGCGTCCTCACAGAGAATTAGTGAAAAGTGTTTAACAAACAAAGCTCAATTAACTTAAAGACATAAACTTAGAAATTAAAGAGTGGAACTTTGAATGAATTTAAAAACTCAAGTGCAAAAAGAAATAAACTTTAGAACGAATTTACTTAAATAATGAGAAACAATCACTTTCAGGTTTTTAATTACGCTAGATCAACAATTATTACTTTAAATTAGGGTTTGCTAAAACACAATTACTAAGATTTCAACTTTTGATTCACGTAATAACAAAGGATCAAACTTGTTCATTTTCAATGTTATTAACTCATCTATATCATGTTACTTATCAACCTTAATGAGTTCATGACGCAAGAAAACCGAAAACTAATAATGCAACAAGTAACTTTATTTATAAACAAACAATTTAACTTAACTAAAGCATGTAATTACATTCAAAACTCAATTTTCAAAGCATAAACCATAACCTTAACATACCAATTATCACTCTCAATGATAATTTTCCACCCGAAAGCAATCACAACTAACCTACCTACTAATTATCTTTATTATGCTTTCAATATTGAATAGGAGAATAATTGTGGATGAATTGGAATGACTTGGGAGGCTTGAAAACACCAAGGATCAGTTTGACAATTTTTGTGCAGGAGAAGTTGTTTTCCGGACTAATGTTGCATTAGTTTAAATAAACTTGAAATTCCCCAATATCTGGGGGTTGTTGGGCTACCGAAGTATGATGCGCCACCCTCGGCGTATCATACGCCCAACTCAGCTATCATACGTCCAACTTTCAATTTCTTTTGTCAAATACGCCAATTTGTACGCCTACCATACGCCACAGGCGTATGATACGCCCAAGACCGGCATGTTATACCCCGACCCCTGTTCCTACCTTCTTTCTTCTGCATCATTTGATATTTATACAACCGATCCTTGCAATTTTGTTTTTTTGCCTCGTTTGCCTCAAATTAGCTTCTTTAAGTTGCATTTGCTTACAAAAACAAACTTACACAAAGTGAACTTGTTCCATGATAATCACAATGTAAAATCATGCTTTTAAATCAAATAAACATTGAAATATTGATACGTGATCACTTCTTCAATGACATTGATTCCAAATCTGAGTATTATTCTACTAAAATTACAATTTGTAAGTACTTACTTGGATCCGAACTCAACAACTTTCTCACCACCACTTCATCTTCTAAGCTTGATTCAGACATTTTGCATTTTGTAACAATTCCACTAAGTTTCCTTTCACACCTCTACCTTTTCCACAATTTTCAAAATTTTGTCCTTATTTATTTTCTTCACAAGTATGTTCATCATTCTTTGATATTTCTTGCCCGTCATCTTTAGCCATGAGTAGCTTCTTATCTTTGACTCATCTTGCACTTTCTTTAGTTATGCATATGCCTTCAATTGGCCCATCGCTTACTCAAACGACACTGAATACAAATTTGTAAGTACTTGAGGCTATAATTTGTAAGTACTTGGATCAAAACTCAACAATTTTTAGACCACCGCTTCATCTTCTAAGGTTGACCCAAGACTTCTGAATTTTGTAACGATTCCACTAAGTTTGCCTATAGATTCGTCGATTGTTCACCTTCTTGCCAACAGGTAATTCTTATTCAATTCTTGACCGCTTAGCCAATTCCATGCGTCTAAGCAAAAATCTCTTTTTCTTCCAACTTTTTGATCTTCCCATTCATTTTTTGTCCTGTTACTAGGTCTATTGCATCTTGTAACCCATTGATGATCGTTGTCAAGTCAAGTAAAAACCTAAATAAACTAGATAGCTAAGGTAAATAGAAGTTAATTTTGAGATTGAAGTAAACTAAAAAAAACTAGTAAAATTAAGAAGCAAGAAACACACTAAAACACAAAAGAAACAAGAAGATTAGAAACACGTAATCACTTTCGGTTTAATGTAGGTTACTTGGTTGCAAGACTTGATAAGTGAGAATAATGTTTAATCGGCTACATAGACATAACTTTTGCTTTCACCACCAACATATGACAATTTATATGCTTACAACCAAGCATCTGTCCTTAACTAAACTAACTAGGGCTATACTAAGTAGGATTGGGTAGTATATGATAAATTGTATGTCGAATTAACATATAACCCAAAACACCAAAACGAATACAAATCACAGACCTATGCTTAACATTCGTTTAAATGCTTAAACATTATTATCATTTAACTAAGTCTGGTTCCAACTTGTTAACTAGATGTTTGATATATGTACCCCAAATGGTTACAACCTAGATTATTTGATTGCATAACCTTAATTAACACCATCAAAACATATTACAAGAACAAATATAAACCCATTTGTCACATCTTTCTATTCTAATAAAAATATATTTATGGAGACATTTGGCATCACCACATTCATTTTTATCAAAATTTTCCTGCTTTTCTCTCCTATTAAATATTTACATTAATTATTAATAATATTATTTAATTATTTTAGATCTAAATTAGTTTTATAAGTAAATTAAGAAATATTTTATTTATTAAGTTATTTCTAACGAAAAAATTCTATAAAATAAGAAACTTTTCAAAAGCACCAAACATTTTTAAATATATTTTTTTATAACAGTTTGTTTTGAAACAAAATGTTTAATTTGTTTGAAAAAAACAAATAAAAGTTTTAAAATAAAATTTTAAAAAGTTAAGATAATTGTTTTATTACTTATAGTCTTTAATCATATCTTATATTAAAATATAACTTTATAATTATAAAATTTTAATTTTATAAAATAATTTATTTAATCAACTCGTGTAATAAACGAATTTACTAAATCTAGTTTATCATATCCTTTTAAAGTGTCGAATACAATGACTAAACGTCAAAGTTAAACACAAAAAACCAAACTCTAGCCCCGGTCGTTATCATGGGGAACAAACTAATCAATCATATGTACGAACGATAAGATTGTCGACTGCAAAACCTTTGTACTTTCAAACTCCTTGCGTCTAGATTTCGTGCAGCAGCAACAGTCCATTTGAAGCCCTGTTACTTTAAAATGTGGCCCATTAGAAGTTAATTTCAGCCCAATTCCAATAAGAGTTTATGGCCCATCTTTTCTCTCTTTCGATTTGTTGCAATTCACGAGTTGAAGCTAATTTCCGATGCGTCCCTTAAAATTACGATCCAATCCGTAAAGTTATGGTTGTGTTTATAAAAGTTAAGAACTTTTTATTGTGATTCATCACTTAAGCTTCAGGGGCGGCTCAAGTATTTCGAGGCCCTTAAGGGAAGTCAAAATATAAGGTTTTTTATAAACAGGTTAACGTTTTTGTTGTTGTTTGATATCTATTAAAGAACCTAACATATTATTCTACCATGTTTGTCTAGATATCTTATGTAAATTACTAAACATCCAATACTAAGTTACTAACTAACTTTTATAATTTCAGTTTATCTAATTAGGTTACTTATATTTTTATTTGTTCCAATCAGGTCACTAAAATTTTAAAAGTGTTTCATTTAGGTCACAAATATTATTATTTGTTCAAATCAGGTCCATATAGTTTTTAAAATGTTCTAATTAAGTCACTCGTATTTTTATAATTTCTAAAAAAATTCGCAAAAATTATATAATAATTTATTTTTTTTATAAATATTGTTAATATTTTTAAGCATTTCTATTTTTTTAAAACTTTTTGCAACTTATAAATGACCTAATTAGAACAATTTTAAAACTTTAGTGATCTGATTGAGACAAAAAAATTTTATGAGTGACCTGATTAAAACAAAAGACTTTATGAGTAAATTAATTATAATAATCTTAAAATTGATTATTATTTTATAAAATTATCCCTAAAATAAACAACTAACATTGACTTTACAATAGATATGTGTGTCAGTATTTATGCAATCTAAATCCAAATCCCACAAATCCACAATAATATGTTTCATGCAGGGTCAACTCAATATTTTTGGGTGCCCAAATCAAATTGTAAAACCGGGTATCTTTTCATAAAAAAAGTATATTTGTTTGATTAAGATCTTAAAACATAAAAATATGATGAAACACATAAAACGCACACATTTACACGCATTGGAGTTGGAGTGAGGTTTAGTAAAAAAAATATATTCTAAATATACTAATTATTTGCTATCTTGTCAAAACTTAAAATTAAACAAAGGCCCCGCATAACTTATTAAGATACAATTTGTAAATCGTTAAGAAATCAAAACGATAAATGACAAAGAATCACCCCAACACTTTCTCGTACATTCACTAGACAGAAAACTGTAAATTGTAGTGATTTTTTTAGGAAGTCAATTTACCAACGCAAGGATGCAATGTTTAGATTGTTTCATTGTTTGTTAGTATTGTGAGCATTTTAATTTTACATTTTGTCTTAGACGCATAAAGTAGCAAAAATTTCATATCCAATATCTCTTATTAAAAAAATGTTTGAAAATTAATTTTATAAAAAAATATTAAGGGTCCGATCTTGTTTTTATGAATCATTTTTAATCAAAACAGTAAACCATACCAAATGATATGGTTTGAACATTTATTAATTGACCTCAAAACCAACTTATAACGTGTTTGGATGGTTTTAAACAAAATTTATTAACACCCCTATGAGCAAGTGCTTCTCTTTTCTGCCGACATACTCAAAGTACCTAATAACTTTCAACTTTCAAAACTTAGCAAATAACTATTTCCTGAATTTAAAACTAAACGTTCATAAATGGTAATATAACAGATTTTAGTTATAAAACAACACCCTTAAAATCAAAAAATAACAACAAACAGGTAGGTTAATTATTTTAAGTTTTGTAAAAAGTTACATTCAAAAAGCCATCTGTGATGCATTCGAGAGTGGGCCGTTAGCCCTCCATGTCAGCTATAGTGGGCTTGAAAAGACCACGCCACCCTAGAGGTGGGCAAATCGGGTCCGGCCCAATACCCGAAACCGGGTTGAAACCGGGTTGGGCCCAACCGGGTTTTTTCGTACCCGGGTTTTGGTGAAACCGGGTTCGAACCCGGGTCGGGTTCACCTAATGCAAAACCCTACCCGGCATACCCGGGTAGGGTCGGGTCGGGTCCGGGTCGGGTCCAAAACCGGGTTCAAATCGGGTTTAGTTTTTTTTTTTTTTTTTTCTTCTTCTTCTCTTTTCTTGTGTGTGTCCCCAAAACCGGGTTCAAACCGGGTTCAAATCGGGTTCAACCGGGTCGGGTCCGAAAGCGGGTTCGGGTCGGGTTCACTAAAAAACTCAAAATCTAAAACCGGTTCCAACCCTACGGTTTCAAACGGGTCCAACCCGGGTACACCTCCCATCGGGTACTACCCGTACCCGGGTCCGGGTCGGGTTCGGACCCGGTTTTTATGCCCATCTCTACGCCACCCCATCTTGACCATGGGTCGTGAGCATTGTCATGGCGTTGGAGTGGTTAGCGGCACAATGTTTCACCAAATCTAGCTGTTAGGTAATTTCAATAAAAAAACATTGCTTATTAATACAACTGATATTGCATCCTTTAGTGAGTGTAAATGTGATAACAAGAACTGCTTAGGTGGTGCATATTTAACATCATTTTTTTTCTCATACTACTTAGCCTTTACGAATACCCTAATACTAATATTTGCATGCTACATACAAATGTGATTCTTGCTGTTACATTAACAAACAAACATGCAAAGTAGTTAAAATGTCGATAACTAATACAATATGGTCTAGGATTTTCTTTGATAAGAAAACATAAGATTAATAATTTAATTACTAACTATTGATGTAGCCCCTCTTTCCATTAAAAAATACATGGCTTACTCAATACTCATTAAGCAAAAATAGATGGGACTTCTATTTTTTTTTTTTTAGTTTGAAAACGATATATGAGAAAATATGAAGTTGTTTTTCCTTTTGGATTGTAGTAGTTGTTATTAAATGATAAGAATCATTAGTGTTCCACATGGTTGGATTGTACCCGGCCTGTCTATTCATATTCATATCGGGTATGTGACTATATGTATGTGATGTGCATCAATTAAACGAATAATAAATCAATCACATGGACCCAATGACACCTTATTGTTGACAAAGGCCCTTATCAACTCCAAACACGTGCGTACTCCGGTACCCGTAACGTCACCATCAACCCATTTTCCAGCCTTGAGAGTTTTATATTATGCAATAATAATTACATGCATATATATATGTACATATTAAAAGTTTTTACCAAGGGGTCGAGGGTTTTTCTCAAAATGCATGGATTAAATTACACGATATTATCTTTTGAGAATCATATAAATTACATGATATTTGGCTTTTGAAAAGCTGACACGACCGACAAAAAGATGACACCTATTCAACGGTTATATTTATTTGTTTAATTATTTAAAATCATGCTGCACCGAAAATAAATCCAATAAAAAGATCATGTATTGAAATTATTGAATTTAATCTTTAGAGAATCATATAAATACTTGTATATTCATTTTTCACCAGATTGTAAACTAACAGGGCTAAGGGGGGGGGGGGGGGGGGATGAGCGACACCCAGGGCCCGATCTCTTTAGGGGCCCGGAATTTTTATAAAATTATATTATATATATATATATATATATGTATTTTTTTAAAAAAAGCTATAAAATATTAATAAATTCACTAGAGAGACCTAATAACATTTTAATTATTTTATTTTAACCTATTAAAACTTACCTTAGAGCTCATTAACATTTTAAATAGTTTAGCCCAATACCATTTACCCGATCTAAACTCAATTTAATATATAAACTTGATCTAGAACTTTGTTTTAAAAAACGCTAAGAGAACTTCCCGATTCGTTTAAGTATATTAGATTATTTTGATACAATATTTTCGTGTTCTTTATTGTTATAACAGTTATCGTCGTGTTATAAATTTTTTATATACAAGTTATTCGGTTTAGACTTTTTTTATACGTCGTTTTACAATGACACATTTTTTATTCTCGCCCCGAGCCCAATGTCTGTTGGGAATTCTCGGGACGGACCCTGTAAACTAATCACAGAGCCAATTAAAAAGAGCAACAAAAAGATGGCAATCGCTTAAACTACACTATATTTATTATTTGAGAACCACAAAAATTACATGAAATTATCATTTCAAAAACCAATATTATAAAGTTTACACGGTTTAAAAAAGATAAAATCATGTAAATTCAGACACATGTTATCTTATTATTCATTATTCCTTCTAAAAAGATAATATGACATAATATGGTATTATCTTCTGGAAATCCAATATCACGTTATTTAATTACCCGTCTCTTCAAAATATAAACTATACTAATTTTCCTATTTTAATCGTTTTTCTTGTAAGTATTTGCTTATTGGTCGATGACCTCCTGATTTACTGGCACTTGATGTTTATCTTATCTAATTGGTGCGGTATAGGTGTCACTTGTGAGCAAACGCTATGTGAATTTTAAATCTGAGATTTTCGAATGTCACTCGGTATCTATCTCATCAAATTGATGCAGACATTAATTAGGTTGTGACGCTGACTGAACACTTGATAAAGACCATGATCAAGTAACCTGACCCTGTTGTGGATTAAGTTATCAGGGTTTCTAACAAATTATTTAATTTATTTAAAACCATCTAAATACATGAATATTAAAAACAAAAAATGACATTAAATTATAAATAGAAAAATTTACTTATTTTTTTATCAATACAAATATTAGCCTAATACGAGATTATCGGGTTGTCTAGCCCACAAATGCTTGACTAATTCATGACGAAGGTTTCTATGTATTTGAGAGAAATTAATTTTTTATAAAATACTAGAGAGAAAGAGAGTGAAATAGAATGGTTTGTATAAAATTAGAGATTGATAAAAAATAAAATTTAATTTTCTTTTTAAATTTTAATGAGCCTAAGGGCTCCTTTTCTAAACCCAACGAACACCAATGTTCAAAACAACCGGTACTAGGCTCGCGCCTCAATCGCGCCACCATGTTGCGACGTACGCGACCAGATTGACAAACCAAGTGGCTCGCGCCCTGGTTCACATCCTCCGCAAAATATAGTCTTAGTGTCACTCTAGACCGAACGATAAACGAATTTTAAGGGTAGATTTAAAAAAGGTGTGAGTTTAAACACGACAAAAGAAGTTTTTGATTATGTGATGCTTAGATTCAGGGGTGTCCAAAAGAACAAAAGTTTTAAAAAGGAGATAATAAATGAGTAAAAAGATCGACAGAAAGATGAGCAGACAGGCAAGTCACAGGTGGTCACCTCCGCATATTGTGGGACAACTGCAATATCTATCTATCTATCTATATTTATTTTATTATTTATTGTTATTTATACACATTAATAAAAATTAACTTTTTTGTTATATTGTTTTTTCTTAAAATGTTTATGTAGTATTTGTTCACATGTTATCATCACATTAAACTTATTATTTTAAACAAAAAATCAATTATATTAAACTTTTCAAACATAATCTTTATTTTTATTTTTTATTTTGAACAATATAAATCAAAAATTAATTAAGTAAAACCTTATAAATTTTTTAGTATTATATGAATAAATAAAATTTTATTTAATAAAATAATAATATCCTAATAGTGAAAATTTTGAATTTTTTTTTAATAATCACAACTTAATTTTTAAAGTTTATGTATCATGTGATTTAATATGATAATAATTTTTTAAATTAAAACCAATTAAATAATTATTTTTATATATCTTATATTCATAAAATTTAAAACAAATTAAATAATTATTTTTGTATATCTTATATCCAACCAATTTAGTATACCGGTCACTAACATGATTAATATTAATATAATTAATTAATATTAATATAAGAAGATATCACATGAAAGAAAGGGGGTCTCGTCTAGTGGTTGGAATTTTATTTTTTTAAACAAGTACGTGGACCACTTGATATTCACAATTATGACTTTGTTAATGTTTTGTCCCCTCTCAACATCACTCCTCACTATCCGCTGCTTTTTTTTTCTTTTCCTTTTTTACCATCAAGCTTGCTTTTCTGATAATTGAGAAAATCTTAAAAGTACTCTCTCTTTTTTAAATCTGTTAACTGTTATCAATCTATATCTATAGTTATGTTAGATAAAATATCATTTCTATCGTCACGATGATGTTGTGTATTAGACTTTAATAAATCGTTAAACGCTTGTGTAAGTGCATCATCTACGCAACAAGCAGTTGTGTATCATCAAGCTGACAAATGTTCATTGTGTACGTGAAAATGAGTGGGAATAACAGTTATGATCGTGCATATGTAGTAGTAGTGGCATAAACTTTTGTTTCTTATAATAACATGAATCTGATAGAAATTCATACCATTTAAACTGGAATAGATTAAAGTATTAAATACATATAGAGAGACATCTCAGAGGTTTATTAGAGAGGGCATTAAATCAATATTGATCAATGTGGCACGTCTTTTGTATCGCAAGGCCAATCGTTGCGCATTGTTGGTTCGTTATGTATGGATACTCTAGCCGCAAGTTCATGCTAACAAGTAAAATATTTTTTCAAAACTTAATCGATATAAGAAAAATCTAGACATGTTTTTCAATAATTTGGCAAAGTAGATAGAACTTTTGTTATGTTTACTCCAACAATATTGAAAATTCATTAGCTTTAATCTAATTCAATAATATTAAAGTTAGATTCTATGCTAAAGGAAACTATAAACCAAGAAAAACAAGATATCAAATAATATTCTCAATCTTTGATTTGAATTCATTGAAACTATTTTCTACCTCTAGTCACATCTCCAAAAGTAATTAGCATTTAGCATTATCCTCTAGATGCTTTTAATCTAGTAATTATTTTATCAAAATACCGATAATGCTTATTGTAATATATACCTAAAGGTAAAAAAAACCATTTACCATTAGAAAGAAGACAAGATTGTGCAACCACATTTATGGCCGTGCTTTAAACGTATGGTACATGCATGCATCACCTCATCAACCAATAAGTTGTAGATTCAATTATTACTAGAGATATGAATATATGTTAGTTCAAAAATTGACAAAACCAATAACTATACACAACGTGTATATTAATAATTTGTTGGATGAGAAAGGCTCCACATACCCAAAAAGTCATTGACATAAATGTATGACATATCACATATAGTGCCAAAATATCTTATAACGTATCCCTATCATGCATGATGCATTGGTGACTTGTTAACAAGTGTACTACTTTCTAAAATGAAATGGTGTAAATAAATTAATTGCACATGTAGTTTGTAATGATATGAGAATCTTGAGACACGACCAAGGAAAATTAGAAAAAGGAATATAACATAATTGTAACTCTGATTTTTTTTTTTTAAAGAACATGATTTAAATATATAGGCAAGATATTATAATTGTACTATTTCTTCAAATGAATGTCATGATTTCTTCAATATCTATTCTAATCTCACGGTTTCTTTAGCATTAATCCAACCGACTCCAACATCGAAAATCTCTAGCAATTTCAAAATTTTCTTTAAGATTTTTGCGAAGTTACAACGATTTTCCAAGATTTTTGAAAGGGTTCCATTGATTTTCTATAAAATTATTAAGATGATGTTAGGCAAATGCTAATAGTTTAAGATGATACTAGGCATATATGTTTAAAAATATATATATCATTAATCATATTTTAATATACGTACACACATACGTCTAGAGATATATATATATTTAATGTTGATAACAAAAAAAGAAAATCAAAAAAACCAGAGTAGAATAAACACATCAACAGATCAAGGAGTCGAGAAGTATGAAAGTAAGAGGCATCTTTGGCAATAGGAAAGGATTGCTTGCGGGAAAAAAATAACTTTTAGACAAATTTAATTATTTTTAAGATTAATAAAAATCTTTAAAAATTAGATTTTTTTTATGAAACAAATAAAATTTTTTTCAATAATTATTGGTCATAATCGAGTCTCTTCCTGTAAGACTTCTACTTGTCCACTTATTTTCTAATGTAATTTAGTCTTTCTTGGCTTAGTTGTTAGTATATAAACTCTCTTTTTGGTGTATAGTTTAGCTTATAACATAAAAAGATTAAGGAGGGAGACAAAACATCAAATTTCTAATGTTGGATTTATAGCATAATAGATGAATAGTTTTTATTTTATAACATAAAAAGACTAAGGACGGAGACAAAACATCAAACTTATAGTGTTGCATAGTAAATGAATGGTTTAAAAGAAAACAGTTGTTTCTTCGACTTTTTATCATCAATGTTTTGTCATTATCATCATATATGGTCATATATTAAAACAAGACGGGACATATCTCCATAATATATCACGTTCATAGATGGTGGCCTTCAAAATTAAATTAATTTGGTTGGATGGTGGATCAAGCATGCATATCTTATTTTTCATTTTCATGTTTGTTGCTGGACCAGTGTTGCTACTAACGCACAAGAATTGTTACCGCCCTTCACTTTTACTACCAATGACCATATTAGCTACTGATACTCATTTTCTAACTTGTATCAATGCATATTCTAATTTCTTATTTAGTGTTAAGTAAATCCTAATTACCCAAAATGGTATGATAACACTAAAATCATCAACATATTAAGCCACTTCGAGACAAACAGGGGTGAAAGCTCCAACCATGGTCTTTAGGTTTACAAGTCAACATGAAGGTGATGTGGAAGAGAAAGAATATGTGAGCAGAGAGACTCCATGCCTCCCTAGTGTGGTCACAGATGTCTATGAAGGGAGAATGTTAGTTATGTGAAAGGGGGAGAAGAGAGCTCTAGTATGAGTCGTTCGTGCCTTTATCACGTTATTGATGCTCTTAAATTGTATGGTGGATTGGAGCAATCAAATCAACAAAAGGGGTTAAGGTCGAATGATCTCTTAAATGATCTCCTTAAGATTTGGATCAACATTAGTTTAGTAAAATATAAGCTTAGAAATGTAGATGCGCAATAATTGTATTTTGTTTATAAATATGATAATCTGTTATAGGAAATCTTATAGGTTTTACCAATATACTGTTGACCAATATGGTCATGTAAAACGTATATTACTTTGGACAAGTGGCCTTTAAGAAGTTAAAAGACACAAACGTGATAGTGAAAATTGGATTCAAACCGAAGACTTTTTAGAAGGAATAAACGCTTACCACTGAAAACAATGTTGCAATAATTATATTTCTACTTGATTAAACTTTTCTATAAGAAGCAAAAGTATAAGAATGTCAAAATAAATAAATATATATCACCTATAACATGCATGGCAATGCCAACCAATGGGTGGGTTATTCCAACATCGATCTGTTTATAAACTTTCCTCAAACATTTTGAAGATGTTCTTTAGATCTTAAAAAATCTATTAAATTCAGTATTAAGGGAATCAAATTCGAAGAAAATATATCAAAACTATTCAAATTTCAAAGGAAATACATGTAGAGGTGTCGAATCACAAGAACTAGAAAATTGATAATTTTTCCTACTGTTAAAACCATAAATTTGTTACGCAAGAACCAGTGGTGTCGAACACCTAGTTTGGCCCTCTTTCGTATTAACAAGACTTGAGAAAACAATAAATTATATAACCTTATATTTATACTAAATAAAAACTAATTCTGCTGTACTCCAACTTAATTAAGTTAACAAAAGAAACAAATCAATAAACTTAAACAATTAAAGTCGAAATTCAAACTTCAACTTGATCTCTATAATTAATTTAATCTTCTCCATTGAATCCAGATCAGAATTATGCCAATATAATTTTGGATTTTCTTTGGTTGGTAGGTGAATGTGGATACTTAGCATTCTGTTTATGTAAAATTTGAAGTTGAATTCATTATAGTTGATCCACTAGTTGAATTAGTGGATGTGATGAGATGGCAAAAAGATCTGCTGCTTACATGACTAGATGCCTCAATTTGCAACGAAAAATTCAATCCTGACTTTATATTTTTTTTTATTCAAATAATTTGATTCATAACTTAATTTAATATTCTCTTACAAATTGTTGCATTTATTTTCTTTTAAAAAACTTAAAATGTTTGTTTCATTTTTTTTAAGAGCATACCATCATAAATTTTGTTAAAAACCAAAATCATTCGAAAAAGTTAATTTTTTCCTAGCAAAGTGAGGCATGTCGTCATTGTTCCTCCCCTCTCTTTCCTAAAGCCTATGTATGGGGTGGTATACCTAACGTTAAAATACCACATTACCCTCTCCGTCCTGTACCAGCGGCAACTCTACCGTCCCAAATAAACTTTGCCTAATCACTTAAGACAACTTTTTTTATATATTAATATAAGAAATTAAGAAGTGCCACAAAATAGACAACAGACCTTATAAAACGATTGATGGTCCGCTTCATAAGTGGGTCACTTCATCTCAAGCCTATTTTTATATTAGGTTTTCTGAAATAATCCTTAAATTTTACATATAAGTTAAAGCGGACACTCATATTACTTGGTATGTCTGATTGAACATATCCATCTACCTACTAAACATACTTTTTATGTGAGAGATATATAACTTTTTAATCGGTGTAGACATACCATGTTTGTGAAAGAACTCAAAGAAGATACGTTAGTATCACCTTATTGATTAATCAAGTCGTATGTAAGAACCATGCTGATTTTAGAGTTTATATAAAAATAAACAACATTAAAGCATAAAACAAATCTAACAAGATGTATTATTTTCGCATATAGTACCTTCTTTTAAAATATAACAAATCAACAAATCATCTGGGCTCCAAACTAACCTGTATTGTGACCACTGACCAACGCAAATGATATAATTTACCTAAAATACAATAAAAATGGGTACAGAGGACCCAAAACATAACATAAAAATAACTAGGGATTTTTAACCTATCTAATTTGTTTCACAAACAGGTCATGTTTGAGTTCATCTGTTCTTTTTTTTTTTTATATTTAGATTGTGTCTAGATAACCTATTTAATTAAACAAATTAACCCGTCAATTTGTTTAACATGTTTGGTAGGTTAAAAGTGACATTTTGAGGTTACATATTTTTAAAATGTATATGCACCTAAGGTTGTTTTTTGTCGTCAATAAATATATGGTTTTTATTTAGAGTAAACAATTTAACTCGTCATACTAATACAATTGACACTCCTATATATAGATCGTAGAGTTGAGGTAGATTGAATGCTAGGACCCATCTCATACTTTTTGACGAGAACTTATTGTCCTCTTTTAGGCTGTATAGCTTGACTAGCCTAAATATTTAAGTAGATATAAGACACCAAGGGTGGAGAGGGCGTAGGTGTCGTGAAGCCACGACGAGCCTCGGCGCCACCTGGAACCACCATCACCACCCCCCTTCACACCGCAAATTTCCGTTTTCACGGTGTTTACTCTTCATGAGTTTGTGTTTGTTGTTTGTGTGTATATGGTATAGTGTGATATGATATGGCAACATCGTCGTCATCAAATTTGAGTATGTGATGTAGTGTTACATGATAAAATTGAATTGATTGGTTTATGATTTAATGTGATGTGTGTGATGAAAATGCCCCTCCACCCTAATGGCCTATCTTGTGACATAATGTTGCATGCATGTCTTGGCAACTTGGCATGTCTTGTATTAGTCAAAATTTAATGAATAGTATAACAGCTTATAGATTAAAATCAGTTTTGCTATTTTTTTTTTCTAAAACAAATAGGGTTTTTAAGAAAATATATATTTTATTTAACTTAATGATCACAAGATAGTATTGGTTTGGACAACGATTCAAGACGTAGAATTAAAATAATTAGACTTAGAGTTTGCTAATATAAGCCATTTATCAAACAAATCAATTTAAAGACAACCTGTTTAATAAACAAATTACGGAAACATGAAGATTCAATAAACGGTTGACCCACATCATACAATCCATATAACCGATAAGTGAAGATTACGACAACCCAAATTAGGATGGACAGTACTCGATATACCAATATAAATTTAAATAAATTTTATAGCAACACTTTAATAGATTGATACCAATATAAATTTAATTAAATTTCACAATAACACTTTACGATTGTCCAAATTAAATCTGATTTAAAGTTATAAAATGTTACAACTCATGTGTAGCAAGAAGTAAAACAAAAAAGGTATTCTCCTCTCACTAATAAAAACTGGTATGTTGAATATTGTATGAATGTTACGTGTTTTATGAATCAAAGAGCCTGTTGCCTTGATATTAAATTGTGTTAAAAGATGTTTATTTTATGCGTTAAATGGTGAAATAAAAAAGTTAGATTTAGGCTTGGACATATAAACATTTATTTTGTTATTAATACATCTTGATCTTTTTTATCTCTCTATATATCTATATGTATGTATAGGAAAAAATAGAGAGAAGAATAATAATTAAAATGTACCAATAATAAACTCTTAAATTAATTAAGGGTTTATTATTAATACATTCAGTTTATTTTTATTTTTTTTTATTTTTTCTATACATAGATACATGAAGAAAAATTAGAGACATCTATGTCTTATTGTCTCAATAATAAAAACAAATGTGTATATTGCCCGACCTTTAATGGTAGGATGAAAAACCGTATGGTGCCAATGAATATGTTAAGCTCCCTTTTCTAAACACAATTACTCGATTAGTTTCCAGATTTTACGGCTTACACTTTCTATTGTGGGACCCATATATTCGTGCACATCAAGCGTGGACCCACGCTCTAAACCTCCTATGTGCCTATTTACTCTTTGTACGTATCACTTTCTATTTCCTCCTTCACAAAATAAGATAAAATTACTATAATTTCTCTTTTGTTCTTAATTTTCTTTTGATGTTTATCCGTAAATTTTTCGTTTTTAAAATGTTTCATCCAGACAAGACGTTAACATCTCTTTAGACAAACGCGCACGCGGCACAAGTATAATCAAACACGTGTGCTTTTACAAAATGTTGTTTTTTTGAAAATCGTAACGTAGGCACCCACCTTTACGGAAGGAATATTTTAAGAAAAAATAATGAGAGTACATTTTGAGAGAAATACGAAGGAGAATGGACCTTTTAGGAATTTTCAAACAAAATAAATTCCATATCATCACAAAAGCATTTTAAATATGTTTTAGAAATATTTCCATGTCATAATAAAGAAAAAAAATTCAAGAACCATTTGGGTTGATAGATGCGAAGGGTCAAAGACTTTTCAAAGAATCAGTAATAGTAGCAGAGAAGTTAGTGCAGTATAAGAGTAAGTATATAATAGAGTGAGTCATGATTTTTAAAAAATTCAAAAGAAAAAATAATAATTTTTATAGATTTTCAATTCAAAAGTACAATAAATTATTTCACATGTTTATTTTTTAAAATGTATATCTTTTTTACTATTTTTTATTTTTACGTAAACTTGTTGTCAAATATGTTTTTTTTTATTCTTTGTATTTTCACATATATTAGCCAAATTTATATACTCTATATAATATTTTTTAGAGTAAAATGTCATTTTCATTCCTGATGTTTTGTTAAATTTGCCATTTCAATCCAAAAACTTTTTTTTGTCATTTCAGTCACTGTAGTTTACTAAATGTTGCCATTTACATCCATTCCACTAACACCGTTAAAACTCTGTTAAAACTCCGTTAAATATGGGGTATTTTAGTTTTTTTCAACACCCTAATTATCCAATTAATATAAATTAATCAATTAATATTCAATTAAAACTTCGTTAAATATGGGGTATTTTAGTTTTTTTCAACACCCTAATTATCCAATTAATATAAATTAATCAATTAATATTCAATTAAAACTAAAAAACATATGAAGTGACTCGTGAGACTAGTCGTTTCAATTAATTCTAACACATGTTGTTCGATTAAGTTATGTTGTGAGATTTCAATTAATCTTCACGTTTCGTTTGAATGTGTATTGTTGTTCGATTAAGGTTTAATGTTGTCACGTTTTGTTTTATTGAGGTCTGCTACTGTCACGTTCAAATACTTCAATCTAATAAAAAATGTCAACAACAAACCTCAATCGAAAAACATGGGTTATAGTTAATCGAAGCTTTTAAATCGAAACGTCTGGTCTCACTAGTCGTTTCATGTGCTTTTTAGTTTAAATTGAATATTAATTGATTAATTTATTTTAATTGGATAATTAGGGTGTTCAAAAAGACTAAAATACCCTCATATTTAACAGAGTTTTAACGGTGTTAGTGGAGTGAATGAAAATGACAACATTTGGTAAACTACAGTGACTGAAATGGCAAAAAAAAAAGTTTTTGGACTCAAATGGCAAATTCAACAAAACGTAAGGGACGAAAATAGCATTTTACTCTATTTTTTATATTATAAATAAAAATAAAATACATAGAAACGTACAATGTAAAGGAAAATTCATTTTTGTGGTTGCATTATTATCAGTAAACTAACTTTATATGTGAGTAATTTGTACGGAGGATACCACATATACATATAATATTTCTTCTAGGAGTTGTCAGTCATAAACTTACCATTTACGAAAGGTATTACCTTTTTTAATGAGAAGGTGCCCACTAAATGTACGAGATGAGTAAGTAGAGTAACTTTAGGCAGCACCTCATTTTCCCAAAAAAAAAAACTAAATAAATAAAACCAAGAAGGTGAAGTTGAGTCTAAGAAAATAAATAAAAGACGTATACAAATCATGGTTCATATATTTGAAATTGATTCTAATATTGAAAAGAACAGAAAAAGAATAAAAATAATGGCATCATGACATGTGAACATGAACACTAATGTTCTTGGAGGATTTACAGATAGGGCATATATCGACAGAAGAAGCACATACTGTACATAGGCACAGATGCCTACACGGAAGCACCAACACACACGACTCTGCTTTCCAACAACTTTTGCACAATCTCCTCATCTTACTGTTACTGCTATCCTGCTCCGCTAACGTGCGCTCATTATCATCGTTCCCTTCGCAACACGACTGAGCGTCGTCCGCCACCGCCACCGTAGCGCCGTCGTCACCTGCCGTCGTGTTACGGTGGTTGTAACTGCCGTCGACCACGAGTTGTTCTAGAACTTGCTTCAAATTGCTTCGTAATGCGTTCGCCGTTGCTTCGTTTGTTTGAGCTAATTCACGCCAGATTTGATTCTCTATGCATAGAGATTTTAATTTCTCTTCTAACGCCCAATTTAACTTCGTCATCTTCGCGATTTCTTCTTCTTTTGCCTTTAACGTCTGTGTTATTCCTTCCTCCAACGCTGTTATTAGCTTCGTTGTGTTTCTCCTTCGTCTCTCCTCGATGTTCGCTCTTACTTTCTCCGCCTGAACGCATCAACATTCAACAATTGCAAATCTCAGAAACATTGCTTAACAAACAATAATCTAATCTGCTTTTTCAAAGTTAATCATGAAATTAATAACTAATAAGAGATGAGATGATATCATTACATGTCGAGCAACATATTGATCGATCTCGAGCTGTTGTTGCCGGATCTGAGAGGAAATATCTTCTCCGAGAAACGTGAATCCGACGCAATCATCCACCGGATTCCGATCGACGTAACTTCGATCACCGGAAAATGGACACATAAACGAAGAATCTCTACATCGTTTCTTCGACACCGGAAGACCGTAAGTGAGATCGCTCTCCGCCTTCACCGGATCCGGATGAGCGAAAGCCGATGAATACATCGGAAGCAGAGTCGTCTCGGCGGTGGTGGTGCCGGAGAGAGGATGCAGTGTACGGTATCCTAAGCTTTCGATTCCATTGGATTGCTTATCAATGGCGTCCATCATCATCATCTTCATCATCATAGGGTTGTTGAGATGATGCTGAGGTGCTTCAACGGCCATATGGAGTATATAAGTTATTGTGTGGAGACATAGAAATAGATATAGATATAGAGGGGTGAGGTGACAGGAGGTTGGGGTCTGAAGATTTTGTTTGGTAGTGTTAGTGTATTAATAAGATTCTGTTACCAAATATGCCCCTATTTCCCGCTCTCACGTCCCATGCATATAATATCTTTTGCGCTTTATTATTTATGGGCGAAAAGTAATTTTACTTTTTTTAGTTGTAGATGATAAAGTTTTAAATAACGTTAACCTTTTATTTTAGTGGGTGAATGTTGTTAAAAAAAAATTTGTCTACTAAGTATGTTATAAGGTGATACGGAGTGGTTACGGGATGATAAATGGGTGAATATGTCGTATTCGATGGTTTACTTTTGATTTATTTTTTTAGGACGGGAACTCCACCTCCGAATCCGGTGACCCAAAAAGAACATCCAGATTATAAAATATTCACCGGTACTCACTTGGTTGAAGAGGTGAGTAAGAAAGTGATAAATATTAATTTGAGGACCCTCTACAAAACAAAACAAAAAAAAAAAAAGAAAACTAGAAGAGAAGAAAAACTTTAATGTGTCACAGATGTGATAATTTGGAATTTGGGGTATTCGAGAGGACACTCTCACCCTAATTATTAACTATTACATTATGGTAAATGGTGTGCTTTTTTAACACAGTGATGTTTATTATAATTATTTTTCGGGTAATATTAACTTTCAAAAACTTTTTCTTGAAGTTATAGATTATTTAAATAAAAAACTTAAAGTTTATTAGCTTGATTCTTGGGCATCTTAGTTCCATTATCAAATATACATAACAGTGAATAATCGGCACATGGACATGAGATGGAAATATTTGTTTTGATTATATGTGATTAAGATTTCTGAATGATTATAAACGCGCGTATCCAACCGTCGTTTGCAGGTAGGTAGAGGACTTTTAAAATATAATTTATTCATATAATTAATTTAAATACCCATGCAGTATTATTTTTCTTGATTTTCTTGAAACGGTTAATCAAGTTTTAGCAAAAATATAAACAAAAAAACATTCTTAGAAATAACAAACTCACATACTCTTTAAATGTGAAATTGCACGGTATGTTTGTCATTAGACTTAGGGGTTGTTTGACAACTTCTAAATAGGTAAGTATTGAACAATTAAGAGGTCTGAACAATTAAGTGTTAAACCAGTAAGATGTCTGAATCATTAAAAGCTAGTATATTAATTAATTATTCAGATGCAAATGTCCGACCAATTCAGATAAGAGCTCTTAACCATTCGGACTCATTATAATGTTTAACCATTCAGAAACGAAAGTGTTATCTGCTCACGAAACAAACACTCTGAACCATTAAGTGCTGGACCATTCAGACATATGAACCATTAAATGCTGAACTATTCAGACATCTGAACCATTAAGGGTCTGAAACAAACGGTGCATTAGAATCCAACTACATGAGGAAGAGGGAAACATTTCACACCCACTTTGTAGCGATAGATCACAAATGATTTTATAGCATAAGGCATAGTATATATAGGTTTTAGTGGAGTCAATAATAAGTATATATATATATTCTAGGCAAAAGTTTTAGAATTTTAACTGCTTTTTGCTTCATCCTATCTTCAAAATGGGCCTAAAGTTGCAACTTAGCAAGAGCAACAAGTTTCTCATATTTAAAGACTTGGTGTGCATTGCACATCCGTAGGATTTTGTTCATCTTATAAATTAAAGAGAGAGAAAAATTATTGAAAGCATAGAAAAATACCATGTGATAAAATAGAGATTGAGGCTGGAGTATGGTGTGGAAATCTTTTAAATATAAAAAAGTGAAAAGATTTAAGAAATTTTTTTTAAATTAAATTGTAGGATGAAGATAGAAACCAAACAAGAAAATTTGTAAGGAAGTAATTTTGCTAACTCGAAGCAACTCGCTATAACAATCTAGCTTCGCTAACGTTCCGCTAAGTCTTGACCTTTGTGTTGACCGAGCAAAACTAATTATATAGCCAACCAATGTTTAACCTCCCATTGAAATCGGTCGTAAAAAAAACACTTCGACCTTTTATGACTATTTTGATGGTCATAGATTGTCGTATTTATATTTTCTTAATTTTTTTGTAGTGAGAGAGATTTTGAAGGGGGTGTGGTTATTGGGACACCCCCAATTGTAAATTAACACCCTGAATTTTTATACGGGTCGTATAGCACCATACGCGTCATTTATGGGGGTCGTATAGTCCTATATGGGGCACATAACCCTTCTGGCAGCCCCATAAATTTTTCATCGTAGTCAGTGTCGAAATTTCTTATACGTGTCGTATAGCCCTCTAACATTCCCCCCCCCCCCCCCGAATTTTTCTCGTTTTCATTGTTTTCGACCATATACGTCACGTATGGTGCTATATGAGGCGTATAGGGGGTGTCAATATATAATGTGGGCTATCTATATATTAGGACCACTGTTTTGAAGACCGGATCAGACTGGCCAGTCCAACCGGTTTGACCGGAAATCGGAGGGATGACCGAACCGGTTTGTATTAGTTCGTTTTGAAAAGGTTCAACTAGGCGGTTCATCCCGGTTCGGTGTTTGGACCAGGAACCGGACCGATCGTCGGATCAGATTTTGGTTTTCTTAAAATTATTAGATTTTAATGGGTAAAACAGGGTTTGAACAATAAATTAATGTGTTGGACATAAGATTATTGTTAAGTTTTATATATGAATATATAAAATGCATATATAAATTAATTATATTAAATTATATTTATAACGTTATCAAGTTCTTAAATCCGGTTCGACCAATCCAACCACCGGACCGCTAGGTTGTCTTATTCAAGTTTTGATTCTCTTGAAACATTTACTAGGATCTTTTGAAGGCCATAATTTTGGCTTGCTATAAATCACCATGTCATATTCTAGTTCCAATAAGTAATGGAAATGGAATCTGACAAGAGGCAGTGGGAGTGGGACTTAAACATGATGGATGGCTGAATAGACACAACATAAACAAAGGCATTTCCCTTGTTGAAATGAATAGATGATGAGATAATAATACATCACTCCTTGATACCTTTCTATATTATATATACACACATCAATTGGGTAATAAAGATCTTTTTGGGAATACGACCTATATGTATATGTAGGAAGATAAATTTGATGAACACGTATTTTTTTTTGTATCTAAAATAAAAATAAAATATAAGATTTACATAGATATCTGGTGTAATAAACATAACTGTTCGTGAGCTACTTGACACCAATTTATTGAAAATTTAAATCAAATTGTAGCACAACTCAAGCCTAATAGGAACCTTGTTAAAAAAAAGTGCCTAGACCAAGTGGTATAAACCAAGCTTGATTAGGCTAGCAAGATTAAACAAGCTTATCTATATTACTATATGAATCATCTTTTTGTCTTTCATTGTAATTTCATAACACGTAGCACAAAATTTAATATGTAAGTTATAATTTATTTATGCATAAAAATGATATTTTTTCATTATACCCTTATTAATACCATGTAAACTTTAAAAATTTCACTTATTTATATAAATATTTTATTTTTTAATTGTTGAAAAACCTGAAATAACCTCAACTGATAAATAAATTAAAATGTGAAATATGGTATTTTAAAATAATAAATCAATCAATCAATAATTATATTTATAATTATAAGAAAAAATATGAATCAAGTTCGATCTTATAACTTTAGAATCAATTCTTTTTAAATAAACAAAAAGGTTAAAATTTATATATTACCAATTAATATAAAGACCTAAGTGAAAAGAAATCAAATTAAAAGTGTTTAATTTAAATTTTAACTATTAATATAAGTGTCCACGTGAAAAAATCCACCCCGGGATCAAGTGGTGAGGTTCCTGGATGTGGTAAAATACTGTAAAATACTTTTTAGTAAGATGTTGATATTTTAATATGCAGCTTGTATCTCTTTTTAAAACTTTAAAGTGATTATTAACAAGAAAAATTCAATTGAATGTTAATTTAATAAAAATAGTGTTGTATAAGAGCAAATGGCTAGAACTGCACTTAGAAAAAGCTCACTTGGAAGTGGATCAGTTGTAAGCGACTTGAAATTTGAAACAATTCTAAACATGGTGTCATCCAAGATTTCTCCAAAACTAAATTGTTTTAATCTAATATAAACTAATATATTTAAAATATATTAATTAATTTTAAAAAACTAAATAACATTAAATAATATAAATGCCAAAGTAAAAAAAATCTAGTCAAGAGAGTTAGTTTGTATTTTAACTATTAAGATAAGGGTAAAAGTGAAAAGAGTCCACCACAAGATCGAGGGTGGTGCTCCAGAAAAGGGTTAATTTGATTTTAAATGATAAAAAGTTACACAAAGCATGCATTACGTTTTGCTTTTTTTATATAAAGTTTTCATTAAGAAGTACCTTTAACAAAATAAAAGATCTACGTAGCATGTGTGGTAAGTTTTCGTTAAAAAGTGTTTTTTTCTATCTATGTTTTTATTCTAATTTTGTTGAAAGTCGTTTATTCCCCTGCTTAAAAAATATAAATATAGGATGATATATGTACAATATGGTATAAAAGACCGAATAATACTTGTGATGTTATATTAAATTATAATTATAAATGTTTATAATGAAAAATCAACATATTTTTTTATGGAATGTCGACTCACACCCCATCTACTATTACTTAAAAACTAAATCAATTTTAAACTACTCCATGTTAATACTTGAACCGTGCTTTTTGTCAAATAGTTTTTGATGCTTTTACCACTGGACTACAAACTTAAGTGACGAACAAATAACCATATACATAAAATAAATTTAAACATTAAATAACATAATCGAGTTTGAGTTTAAGCTTTTATTAACAACCTTAAATACTCCTAACACCTTCTACGTATACCTTGATTGAGATAAAACCTAGGACCTACACCTAAAAAGCTTGCACGTCTACTATGTGGACTAGGCTCATGACTTTTGAAATTATTTTTTTAACGAAAATTTGGATCAATGATGTGTTACTAGTCCATCCGAACATCTCTAGTACTCGACAATGGAATCTTATGGCTCTCGATTGGCACGTCTTAAAGGGAAATATATACATCAATCCATCTCCATCATCCTCGAATATAAAACTATCCCCAGGAGGAAATCCATCTTATGTGAGTAAACCCCCAAGTCAAAACTAAAATTCTTTTTTTATCACATGTGAAAACTTAAACTCTAAGGCTTTCTTATTTAAATGAATCCTTGCATATGTCAACTCAATGTTTTGGGTGAGGATCATTGATGATTTTCAAATTATCTAGAAAAAAAAGTTGGAGCCTTTTAAATTAAACAATGGAGCGGTCCCTATTGTTGATTAATGATATATAAGTGGCCAATTTGAAATAAATGATAAATGCAAGTACATGTGCAACAAGCCCCAACTAACATGAGGATGAAAGCACATCTCCAACTTCTCGTGACTAAACAGTAAATATATAATCAATGCGCTTTACCATTATTTGTTCTCTTTCATCACCACTCCAATAAATGTTATTTCTTTTAAGAAAATATCACACGCATGCTCCTTGATTAATATTTTTTTTAACAGCCCTTCCTAAATTTCATATGATGCATATACCATAACTTGCACCTTGTAGATTTTAAACCCTGATTTTTTTGGTATAAGCCACACAATATAACCAGCGGAATTTCCCTTTAAAGACCTTATTGTTTTAGATTATTATAAACTGGATACTTATGACAAACTATACATTTCTTTTCCACTATTTGCTCGTGAGTAACGCAAACTCTTCTTAATTATGATATACGTCAAAATATTGTAAGTTTTTATAAGTCATTAAAATACTCTTAATACAAAACCTATTAAAAAAATTAGGGCATATTGGCGGGGAGGGGGTAAGGGAATTAATTTTTATATATCATTTTTTGCTTATAAATGTAGATTAATGTATATTGTTATTTTATACAACTTAGTGTAGCTCGTTTGATATGATATAATGATACGAGAAATGAAAAATCTATTCATGAGTTTTGACAAGACCATTTACAATTCTATTCGCGAACATTATTAGGTTGTGTGTAAGCTCCCACAAAATGAATAGTTGATGGTAATTTTTTGAAAGATTGACGAGAAACTCAAACTTGAATGTTAGAGAACATGCTTGATGTTATTGTTTGAAGTGATATATGATGACTTTTGGATTATTTCTAGTTTATTTAAGTAGGTAAATTTTGGATGATTTTATAATTTTTTCAGTTGGAAACTTGTAGATGATTTTTTATTTTGTTTAGTTATAAAAAAAGTTATTTTTATAACTTGCGTTTATTTTACTCATCAATTTCTTTAGTACTCGGTACCAAACATATCCTTATAACTTTAGTAACAATCACGCATTCAGTACGAAACTATTGGTATCTCACAATAGCAAACACTGAGAACAAAATATATATAATATTTCAAAGTTATAAAACAAATTCATAAAAGATAATTTTGTAAGATAATAATCAAGTTTCAAAATTGTTACAATTAAGTCACTCATAATTTTTTTTTATCACAATCAAATCACTTATAAAATATTTTGTCTCAATCAGATTACTAAAGTTTCAATATTATTCTATCTAGGTCATTCATAAATTATAAAATATTTTTAAAAAATATTGAAATATTTAAAATATTAACAATATTTATAACAAACAAATTATCTAAAAAGTTTGTGATTTATTAAAAAATTTTACAAAAATATGAGTGACCTAATTAAAAAACTTTAATAACCTGATTGGAATATATATATAAATTAAATAATCTGATTGAAACAAATAAAAATACAAATAACCTAATTAAAACACTTCTAAAACTGTATAAAATATTTTGAATTCAGAACGTGAACACATAGGTGGTGTTTGCTTTTAAAGAGGTAAAATGTCTGCAGTCTGCGGATCAGATCTGGAAACATTTGTAGCAGAAGAGATGGACTCGACCAAACCTCTGCAGTTTGCAATAAGAACACTGTTTGTTTTTAACGTCTGTAGATTATTAAAATAAACTACTGGTAGTGTACGGATGGTGGTGATGGTGGTGTACGGCGGCGCTAGATGGTGGTGGTGGGTGGTGGCAGACGGTGGCTGGTGGCGGAGGTGGACGGTGGCGGCGGCGGTGGTGGTGGTCGGTGTTGGTGGGTGGTGGTGTTTAAGAAGAGCTCTGCAGACCTTAGAAGTGGCTGGGCCAAGTCTGCACCAAAAAGAGCTCGCGGACGTTTTTTAATGAAATGTCTTCGAAAAACAAACAGTATGCAAATGGCAATGTCTACGCGTGGTCTACGCGACGCAGACAAAAGAGTTTACGCAGACATTTTTCAGAAAAACAAACACCATCATAGTTACCTTTTGGAGGTGATTCATAGTTACCTTTCTTAGAGGGTCGATTTTCCACGTCATGAAGCAATTAATCAAGTACGTTTTGATGTTTGAGCAATTAATGAGTGTGGTCCAACGTTAGAAGCTCTCTCCTGTTGAGAACACATGCCGAAGCTAAAGCTAAAGCTAAAGAGGCCCAACAACTTCTTCCTATTGAACTTGATAACAGGTTGGAAGCCAGTCCAACATGGTGGGTCACATACCATGTTTGTTTTAACGCCATCCAATATAAACTTATAAACTTATTATTACAGCATCCATATCGTTTATTTTATTATTATTTTTGTCCACGTCTCTAAATTACAGATGAAAAATAATAATAAAAAAACATGTAAATTAACTCTCACATTAGGTGCCCATCCCTTCTTTATCCCTTGTGATTTAAAAAAAAAGATATAATGATTCCTCGTAACATTCATTCCTCATATTTATTATTAGTTTTTATATTGGCGGTGAGTGGAATAACTTTTTTAATAAAATATATAATAAAATATTTTTTAATTAAAATAAGAATAAATATTGAAAACGAGATGTGAATTTATACATAAATTTAAGAAATGGCAACCATATTGAAATTATAGGGATGAGAACGTGTAATCTACTATGAATGCTCTTACCCCTCATTTGATATGGAATCACGAGTCCAATCTCTTTAAAAACAAAATTTGTATCTCATGAGATAAAGATAAATTTTATTTGCTTTCCACCCTCTTTGACCTCACTGAATGAGTAAGATTTTATTATGTATGTTTATTTGTATTTTATTCAAAATCAATTTGTTAGAGATCACTGTGAAATTATATAAGTATGATACTAGGTAATACCTGTAAGTACATCCAATACAATACTACATCTATATACTAGCTTGCATCCAAAATTGAATATGTTAATATATTAAAAACTTATTAACATATTAAAATTTAACTTTAGGATGTGTTTGAGATCTGAATTCAAATGATAGGAATCTCATCGGTTAATTATTAACCATCTAAGATCATAAAAAAGGACCCCCATACCAGCAAGCCAACCCACGCGTGTGCCAAACAAAAAATAATTAGGTTTGATCGAGATTGTAAACATCAAAAGTCGTCACGTGCGAGATCCACTGTCTCATCCCTAGAGCTTGCCTCGTTTGCTACTTCAAGAGGGTTTATACCAATGTCATAAACACTAGTTTTTGAGATATCAACTCGAATCTTCACGGAAACAACGGAGCAAGTTTAATCGAATTTGATATTAGTCTTTTGACCATGCACCAAAAAATAGAGACTTGTCGGCATATTGTTGTAAAGATATATTGGAGCCTTCACCATCAAGAGAGAGGTCATTAAATAGATTTTATTGCAAGATTCCAAAATCAATCCTTGAAAAGTCTCCACCAACGTTAGGGAAATAAAAAAACATGACATTAGAACATAAAGCTTTGTTTATTGGGAGATACTAGAGTTAGATGGATATTGTCAAATCTTCTAATTTAAAAGATCGACCTAATTGAGAAGTAGAAATATATTTATTTATTGGACTAAATCTTCTTTTAAGGAAATCATAATTGTAAGTGGTCTTACAACATTAAATATTCATATTTTTGTAAGGCTTAGTTTGTGATGCATAAAAATAAAAAACTAAATAAATTAAAATTGAAAGTGCACAGTCAGTTCAAGATAATGCAAGCAATGGTATGGCATTATGACATATATAATCCTACAAATAAAAAGACAAACAATAATCCGTTACTATTGAAGAAATTTCAATATCAATAAAACTTCCTTTGTATAAATAGTAGACCTAAATTAAATTACCTAGATTATAGTCTATGAAAAAAATAATGTAATTTCATGCCTGATTGGCATCAGTATTATGTTATTTGTATTTGGGTCATTATTAAAATTTTTTAATAAAATATCTATCATTCAAAACAAAATCTTAGTTTATACTTGAGGATCAAGTATGATTTGAATATACGGTCGCAAATATATTTAACTACACAACACAAAATCTTAGGTTAATGAAAGTTTATTTTATTATGTATTTTATTTAATTTAATTATCAAATATGATATATAAGTGCAAATTTCAAAAATAAATGTATTAGGTAAAAGTAGGGAAAACTTATGAAAAACTTAGAGAACTTCCTGTAATACAAGGAAAACTTAAAAAAATTAATTGATGCTAATGTAACAACTCAAAAAACATTAGGAGCACAGGATAACTCCTACTCCTTTAACAAATTGGTTCTGAGTTTGGTCGTGACTCAAACCATAACTAAACCCATCATAAAATTATGTATTTAGAAAATGATTAACCAAATCATCATTATTTTCAGTTTAATATAGCCACATAAATTAGAGGTGTTATTTGGGTTTTTAATTGGATTCCTTGGTTTTTTAGACATAGAAAATCAACTTGAAAACCAAATCAAATAAGTAATGTTTAATCGGCTATTGGGTTTTAGTTGTCATGTATATTCGGGTGGGTTAATTGATAAGCGGGTTTAAACTAAGCTATTAAGCTTTAAATTAGTTATTATCTCAAATATTTATGTAAGTAGTAGTATGGGATCAAAACTCATGTATGAGATTTAACATGTATTATCAATATATAATTTTGTTTATTATCTTGACCCAAACCTTATGCATATTTACGCTTAATTTATTATGCATACTCAAATTTTCAAGAGCATTGTATTTCAATTATTCTTAAAGTTTATAGTATAAAACTGAATCACAACAATAAAATATAAAGTTTAAAAAACCATGATTTTCACATCTTGCAAATGGTAACATAACACATACATGCAAATATATAAAAATTTCATCAGCAAACACACACATATTAATATATACATATATAATTATAAAATATGAACCAATGATCATAGTTTCAAATCTTGTGGAATTATAATAGGGATGAAGATGATAAAGCCATGAAATATTTAAATATCGATAGAAATTTGAAAATGAATGTAAATGCCTATTAATTGAATCTATTAATTAAATATATATTGTATGTTTTTGAAAATTCTAGATAATCAATTGAACAATAGAGAATGAAGATGAAGCGACGACTATAACTTTTTTTTATTAGTCGAATACTTAACAACCGAAATACCAAGTAGCCAATGTCAACCAACCTAATAAAATCTTGAGATTTTATAAAATAAAAAAAAGTTTCGTTTAATGGGGTTGACCGGAATCTCATATATGCGACTCAAATACCGAACAGTTTATGAAAATTGGATTCACTTTTACGTAATAACCATGTTTGGTTGCTCGGGTTAGTTATTAATCGGATTTAGGTTGTTTTGGTTCGGGTTTGATATTCGGATCCACGTAAAAAACACCCTCTAGTTAAAATCTACTACTTGTTTTTTATGCTCACCCTAATATTCATAACATATTGTTAAACAAAGTTGTAGATATATTTGATGTAGCTTTTGGTAGATACGTTAGAGATACTTTTAGTTTTCTTTAAGATGGCTTTTCGGATATACATGGCTTGTTAGTTTTATTTTTGTTTTTTAGCTGTTTTGTTGTGTTCTTCCAATTTAAAAAAATTGTTAGGTTGAAAATGTCTCCAATGTGAAGTTAGTTTGGGTGGTTAGATCAAAAATTGCGGGCACTTGACATTTACTTTTCGTCGTTACCATCATACTAAAAAAGTCTTATTTATCTAACCATTATCTAACCACTTAGATTCAAAATAAACAAAAACAATAAAAGGTTATATCAAGACCTAACAAACTAAACCAATCTTTTAACTTGTCAGGCATGCGTCCCTTTGAGTCATTCAATCAAAGAATTGCATTGCATATTTGCATCCGTCACATGCATTGAACCATTTGCTAATGCTAAAGTGTTATTTTCCATTAATCCACATCCAAATCACCCAACCCCACTCCACCTTTAAAAGATATGATTTTTTTTTTCAATATCTAGTAAGGTGTTAACATGTTGGATTAAAAAAAATGTTCTAAAAGTAATCAATGGAATTTATTACGTAGTTCATTTTCGGTTGACTAGCCATTCTGATATAGTTTGTTAATGGAAATTGGAAAACACGTACCTTCGTTCCTATTAGAGGAAGAAAAATAGATAAATCATTTTCTAATCTTTACTCTATATTTGGAAACTTTTTGAGGCACCATATATAAAGACTACTATTTAACATTTATTCCTCCAAAATTTTATTTATTTCTTTTATTTTTTTATTAACACTTTAATATATCTATCTATTCTAATAAATCAAGGTTTTTAAGTACACGTGTCGCAATTCTGTGCATTCTCGGGTTGGTTTTTCCGCTTAAACTCATACACAAATTTTTATTTAAATGATATTGGACACTTACTAAAATCATATTCTTCTTTCCTTATATAATTTCTAATTTTCTTTTCTGTATTTCTTTATTTCATTTTAGATTAATAATTTATTATTTATCTATACAATCAAGCGACCTAAAACTTTTCAATATTAGTTACAAAATCATTTGCTTGATATTGTTTGAATGATTTAAATACTGGTAAGTAATTATCTTAGTTACATATTTTCAAATTTAATTTTATAATTCGTAATCTTCATTATTTATCACTTATAACTTCTTCTATATTTATTATTTCTTATTTTACCAATGGTTGATAGCATCTAATATACAAAAATTTTATAAAAATTTTATGATTTTAAAAAGTTAATTTTATTCCATCCATGTAATACATGGGTTCTAAACTAGTGTGTGTATATATATATACGTGTGTGTAAAACGGTTAGAAAGTTTAAAACGTATCTCTAAAGATACTATTTTTTAAAGAAATAGAGTATTAATACTTGGTGAACACTATCTCCTTGTTTGCATCCATCCAGTCAGAAAACATGAGAAAGAAATAATATAATGAGTCCCACTTATTTAACGTGCTCTTTGTGACCCCCCGCGCATAATAGGATAATGGCATCAAAAACAGAGACCAACTTCGTGTGAGATACGCCATGATGGCGCAAAGTATGCCGCCATCTCGAATTCTACTTTATAATATAAAGTTTAATATTTTAATATATTAAACTGCATTATTTAAACTCTGTAAAAGATGTTAAATTTCATTTCATTTTCCTAATGTCCCCTTTACCCAACGTCGAATTATCAAGTCCACATTCACGTTACCCACACTAATTTTCAGACCTTTGTAAATAACTACTTTTTTGTTGATAATAATAGCAAAGCATAATCAATAGTCAATAATAATTTATATCACCAATTTGATCTATAAAACTATTAATTTTCATTTACGTTACCAATATTATTCCTACTATCATAGTTATCAAATATTTACATTTTAGTTATGAACAAAATTATGAACAATGTTAGTTACGAACAAAATTAAAGAGCTTATAAGGATAATCACATGAAAATTAAATGTAAATCAATATATATTAATTATGTTGCTATGATTGTTTTTTATAAGCTAAAATGCGACTAAAGATCGTTATTGATCACATTTTCCGTGCAAATTATTATCTTGGTGATTTAAATTAAAGATACAATATATTTTCCTTCCTAAGATTTGACATTTTTTAAAAATTCAAAAGATTAAAAAAATCAAATTATCTTCAAAAGTTTTATTGGTAGTTACAGCTTTAGTTCAATTGTTAATTATTTGTGTTATTTTAGTACCAACTTAAAAACAAATAATAAAACTTCCGCTTGAAAATATAGAAATAATAAAACTTTTGCATTGTAATTAATATTTTTTTTAAAATTTTTAGCCTAAAATGGTTATTTTGATCAAAGCCAACTAAAAATGAATTTAACTCTTTAGATTAGTAATTACGATTTGCTTAATAATAATAATAATAATAATAATAATAATAATAATAATAATAATAATAATAATAATAATAATAATAATAATAATAATAATAATAATAATAATAATAATAATAGTAATAATAGTAATAATAATAAATAAATAAATAAATAATAATACTAGTAATAATAATAATAATAATAATAATAATAATAATAATAATAATAATAATAATAATAATAATAATAATAAAATAGTAATAATTTGATAATTTATAATTAATAAATAATGAAGTAATTGAGACTTTAATAAATCATCTAACTCTTATACTCTTTTTTTTTTTTATAGAAAACAAACTCTAAATCTTAAATTGAATGTGTAGATTGTGATTTATACAATCTGAAAATTTTGAATATTTGACCTTAAACACTCTAATATGAAAGTGAAAAAAATAAAGTGACGTAAAAATATTTTTAACTTATTGTAGAAATGTAAATACATAAATACTTTTCATGTGAGTGGCACATGCCTGAGTTAACTGTTAATTTGTATAGAGGTTAGTCTAAAAGACGATGGATGTACAAATTATTGTAAAAAATAACATTGCATGTAATTGTAAAAACTAAAGCACATAACATGCAATTCTATATATAAATAAATAACACAATTTGTAATTTACTTTAATAATAATAAATAAAACGATTTAATTACATTTCTCTACACTAAAAAAAAAGAAGAAAAGAATCCGTCAAAAGGAAGTCATGTTAACACGAACACCGGCGGACTTGACAGAAGTACAGACGGGGCAAACGCTGACGGACGAGACACACGACGTACACACGCACAGATGCCGGCAAGGTAGCAGCAACACGCAAGACTCCTCCTTCCCACACCTCCGGCACCACCTCTTCAACCTACCACCGTCCTCTTCCACCACCCTACGCTCATCCTCATCGTAATTGCTCCCGCTGCAGCATGATTCACCATCTTCAACCGCAAATTGTTGTTGCTGTTGCTGTTGCTGTTGCGGTTGAATCTGTGCTAGCACCTCTTGCAGTTTGTTGCGTAAACCGTTGGCTGTTGCTTCGTTTGTTTGAACCAGCTCTTTCAGAATTTGATTCTCTACGGTTAGAGATTTCACTTTTTCTTCTAACGACCAGTTCATCCGTCCGATTTGAAGAATCTCCTCGTCTTTCGTCTTCAATCGTTTCGTTATACTTTCGTGTACTGCTGCGATCAACCTCCTCGAGTCTCGCTTTCGCATCTCATCGATCTCCGTTCTCACCTTCCCGATCTGTAGTTCATAATTTCGTATCGAATTGAATTGAATTAGCTTTTCAGAACACATAACATTCACGAATCATGAAATGAGATTATAGATGAATGTTGCTTACGTGATGAGCAATCAACCGATCGATCTCCATCTGCTGTTGATAGATCTGCAACGAAACATCTTCACCGAAAAACGAAATTTCAGCAAACCGCTGTCCGTCGTGGACATTAACAGCAGCAGCGTTTGGAGTGCCGAGCGACGGATTTAATGCGGACGATTCACGCGATCGTTTCCTCGAAATCGGAGCACCGGAGGCAACTCCGGCCTCCGCCGCCAAATCTCTCGCCGGAAACAACTCCGTCATGCCGGAACCATACATCGGAAGAGCTTTCTCCGTCGTACTTCCATATTGAAGGCAATCGTCATAGAATACCTGTGTTGGAGGTGGAATGAGCGTGACATTTGAAGCATCAACCGCCATTGAAAGCACAAATCAATGAAATCATGCAAATAAAAGCTCTGTATCAATGAGGGTTTATTTAAGGTTTGGTGTAGGTGTAGGTGTAGGTGTAGGTTGTGTGTGAGTGGTTGGGTGATGGAGAAGGTGTTGATAGTGTGAGTTGATCGATCTTATTATTATTAGGGTCCTAATATTTAGACACCCTCCTATACGTCGCGTATGGGTCCATACGCGGCGTATAGGATCGAATGCACTGAAAACGAGAAAAATTCAGGGGAATGTTAGAGAGCTATCGCACCATATAGCCCTATACAACCCCCCTATACGACACATATAGGGTTATACGACGTGTATAACAAATTTCGACACTAACTACGAGAAAGAATTCAGGAGGCTGTCAAAGGACCCTCCTATACGACCGTATAGGACTATACGGCACATATATAAATTTTGGGATGTTGATTTAAAATAATGGGGTGCCCAAATAACCAAACCTTATTATTATTATTATTATTATTAAAATTATTTGTATTATTATTATTATTATTATTATTATTATTATACTAAAATCACCACCGATGGAAGCAATGGAGAATTCCGTAATGGAAGCAAAAATATGAGGCTTTTTTGTTTAAAATTTCGAATAGATTGTCATTGTAAGGAAAGATTGTGATTTATGACTAGTCTATCTGTCACGTTAAAATGGGCAGGTGGGCCCGATGTTTGTCGTGAGGCACAAGTCATTGGTATGGGCCAAACCCAACTGATACGGCCCATTGAACATGTGTCTGTCACCACTGTAGGTTTATCGTCTTTTGGAAATGGACATCTGTTAGCGTGATAGAAAAGTTGTTTATATTCAAATGATGGCTATTGTCGATTGAAGAAGAAAGAATTGTCTGTATTGAAAGTTCAAATGTTGTAGATGGTCCTTCGGTTCTAGAGTTTTCACATAAGTCCACTCGATTTGCTTTCGTTTTTATTCTTGGCGATTCTAAGGCTATGATATATTGGGTTGACAATCGTATTGTGTTGACAAGTTAAAACTAATAACTTGGCGTTTATTTTTATTTATGCCACATATATTAGATGATAATGTTGCCGACTATAGACTGTAGAGTATGGTGGAGGCTTGAAAGGGGCCGAAATTAGCCCACTATATGATTAGATTATGAAGGCCCATAATATGAGCTTAACTTGTTGATTAAGCTAGTAATTCTAGATTATCAATACTAATCATATGTACTTGTAATTTTTTCAAGCATATGATAAAATATAAACTCTAGTTGCAAACACAATGAACGTAACTCACACCAACCAAACCATTTTAAATCTTTTTGTCCTTTCACTTTAAAAACTGTTTGTTTTTGTTTGCATGTGCTTGTGATACCTTAACTAATGTAACCCGAACGTGCGTCATTCAAATGGATTAACAAGTCGTAAATTTGTTATACGTACATTGTAAACAAGTTGTAGTGAGGTCATAAACCGGTAGTTGGCGATTGAAACTTTGAACTATAAATTATATATTTATCTTATCATATATATAAACGGATTAATAGACTGGTGGGTTTAATTTCAATACAATCTTAACACAAATAATTTTTATACGGATTACAAATCAAACGGAACACGAACCTAAATTACACATATAACCTGATTATGTTTATTCCTATCCATGTGATGACATAGTTATGGCCATCTATATAAATATACAATACAATTACATAGGTGAATGAATGCCTTTTATTATATTTTAAAGAACTTTGATAGCGGTTTATTTGGTCACGACATTTGTTGCTACAAGGGATTGATGTTAATAGTATTCAATTTCCCCACAGCATTTATATTATTTAAAATGAATAATTTATGACATTATAGGGAGCAGGCCATTATGCAAGAGGAGTCTTGAATACGAGTCCATAATCAAACATTATTTTAATGATAAAGTTAAAAGCATGGGCTGTGCTTTGGTCAGCGATAATGAAAGATGAATTGATGGAGAAATGCGTAGAGTAGAGTGGGGGATATAATGTTGAATAAGAAAAGGCTAAAGGCAGGGTGGGTGGGTCACAACCTCCATGAGCTGTTGGAAAATTGCATCATATCATCGTTTCTTCCACCAATAATATTTCTCTTTTCTCTTTCTTTTACATTTAATGCATGATTCATGTAAACAATTGGTCAAACAATCGTTGTTTACTGTGCTTTTATAATAATTAACTAAGCTTTTTTATTCAATATGATTGTAGAATCAAAAAACACGTTTGAAGACCATAAATATGTAACTTATAGCATGTTTATACCATTTCTTATTTTGATAATGTAATGCTTGTGTATGTGACATTACATTATAGTAGCACTTTTACGGTATTTTGTTTCTTCTACTTAAATTACATGGAAGGGTCCTCATATGGCCATTAATCCATTATGCAATCGTTAAATTGCTTAAATGCCGGTTTTTATCCAAACACAACTTAAACAAGGATCAATTGTTCTTAATTTACAAATCATCCGTTAAATGGTCTAACTTTAAAATCCTTTAGGCTATACATAATCTATTGCTTAATACATTAGTCAAGACATGTTGTAATTTGTTACTAAAATGTCTTAAAATCCATGAGATAACGCCTCTTAGTGAAAATGCACGATTAGTGCTATTGGTTTCAAATATAGTTGGCCCTAACTTTGTAATCTTTATATGATTATAATTTCTCAACAATAAGTTTGATTTAAAATTACTATTTTATCATTTTACAAACATGTTTAATGTAAAGTTAGTATTTTATCATTTTACAAACATGTACCGTTTCTAGCATATTGGATTTTCTATTGTGGATTTAGATTATGCTCTCATTGTATTTCTTTTTCATACTTATATCTATATCTATACTATTATATAATGGTTATTGGATTTTAATAATCACAACTTTTATCTATTGGTCGGGATTAATTCCAACTCATGAAATGTTTACAGACACTCCTAGCTTTGAGTTTATTTTCTTTCAACAATCCCTAACTAACTAAAAGTTAACATCGTTAGTTGTTCGATGATGTGGACTGTTTATATGTCCAAAACACTAAGTAAAAATTTAAAATCAACTATTTGGTCTGTTAATCTGAAACTTTTGCACCCTAAAACCCGTCAATCTTCATCTTCTGATCTGAATCAATTAACTCATTCGAGATAGATTTCAGGTGACTTTGGAGGCTAGACACCGAAAAACGGACTTGATGGAGGCTGGGCGGCGACATAATTGAAAAATGGCTCAATGTTGGCCCCAATTTATCAAAAAAACTAACGAAGTTTAACTCTCAGTTAGTAATGAATCGTTGGAGAGAAATAACTTTAAAGTTAAAAATGTATATAAATGTTTTTTTAGTTGAGATGAATCACGTCCAATAAATGAAACTTAGAATTATTAAAATCCAATAACCCATTATATAAAGAATTTAAGATGTGTAAAGATGACATTTCATTTAAATTTAAGACAACTAATGGGGGCATTTTGGTATTTATGACATGGTTTTTTATTTAATAAATGACATATTAATTGTATATAATTATTACAATTCAATTTATCTTGTTTTTTAAAGACATAAATTTTGATGTTAATTCTCTTATAATTATTATAATCTAATTTATTCTAATATTAACGATATATTATTAATGAATGACATTTTTTATAATATAAATAGTTATTAAAATCAAATTGGCAAATAAATGCATTTAAAAAAGTTGCATCATAAAAGTCAAGAACAAAAAGTATATTGTATTAGCACCTTTTAATTGTGTTTTCCGTCCTTCACGGTTTTGTCTCAAAAACAATCTAAACCGTCCCATGCATACTTTTTAAAATCACAATTATCTAGATGTTGTATTTCTCGCGCATCACACGCACTTCAAACTATTAGATAATAATTAGGGTTATTGGATTTTAATAATCTCAACTTTCATTTATTGGTCGGGATTAATCTCAACTAAGGAAATTTTTATAAACACTCCTAACTTAGAGCTTATTTTCCTTCAACGATCATTTACTAACTGAGAGTTAACACCGTTAGTTTTTCAATGATGTGGACTATTTATATGCCCAGAAAACTAAGCAGAAATTTGAAATCAACCATCTGGTCCGTCAATCTAAAACGTCTGCGTCATAAAACCCGTCAATCTTCAACTTCTGATCTGAACCACTTAACTCATTGGAGGTAGATTTTAGGTGTCGTTGGAGGATAGACACCGGAAAAAAAATTGATAGAGGCTAGGCGGTGAAGTAGTTGAAAAATGTCTTGATGTTGGCCCCATTTCATCAAAAATTCTAACGGAGGTTAACTTTCAGTTAGTAAGGGATCGTTGGAGAAAAATAAGTTCAAAGTTGAGAGTGTCTGCAAACATTTTTGAGTTGGAATTAATCTCGGCCAATAAATTAAACTTTGGATTATTAAAATCCAATAAACCTTATAATTATTATAATCTAATTTATTTTATTATTTAATAAGATATTATTTAATGATTTTATTTTATCGAAAGATATAATCGAGTTTTTATTTAAGATTGGGCCGATGCATGGTTGGAGCTAGCCCATTAGCCATGGATCTTATGTTGAACTATTATATTCAGGTAGTAGGGTTTGACCGTTTGTGATGCATTTCTTCAAATGGCTAAATAATACTATCGAAAGTAAACTACTGAAAGTGCGTTTGGTATGGATAATTAAGTGGATGAAATAATAAAATAGGTGAGAGAATGAAATTGACAAATGAATAAAATAAGTCATTACATTCCGTCATCTTGTTTAATTACATTGTAAGAATAAAATAAATCATTATTTCGCGTTGTTTGTTAGGTAAAAAAGAAAAGAAAGAATAGAATAGAAAATGGTTATGGTAGTGATGACCGGTGGTGGTGGTGGCCGGTGGTGATTCTTAGTGGTGGTGGCCGGTGATGATTCTTAGTGGTGGTGGGTGGCTGCCGGTGTCGGTGGTGAAGGTTGGTGGTGGGTGGCGGCCGGTGCTGGTTCCCCTTGGTGGTGGGTGGCGGCCGGTGCTGGTTCCCGGTGGTGATTGCTGGGGCCGATGGTGGTTTCCGGTGGTGGTGGGTGGGGTCGGTGTGATTACCGGTGGTGGTGGGTGGGGTCGGTGTGATTACCGGTGGTGGTGGGTGGCGACCGGTGGTGGTACCTGATGGTGGTGGGTTGCAATAGGTGGTGACCTCGGATGGTTCCCGGTGGTGGTGGGTGGTGGCTAGTGGTGGTTCCTAGTGGTGGTAAATGATGGTCGATGGTGATTAGTGGTGTGCTTGTGGTGCAGTGGCGGCTAGTGGTGATTGTGGAGGTGGTGTTGGTCATGGTTGATGGTGGTGGGTGGGTGGGTGGGTGGGTGGTGGTGACTAAGAATGAAAGAAAAAATTAAATGAAAAAAAAGAATGATGAAATGAATTTGATATTTTTTGAGGAAATGAGATTACATTTTTTAAACGGCAAATGTACGACAATGCTTCGGATAATAGTTGTTATATTAATCGGAGCTACCTATCCTTTCACCAATCAAACAATTTTTTCATTCACCATCAATGGTTTATTTCATTTTGTTTTTTATTTGTTCATACCAAACGCTACCTAAGGGTAGAGGGAGTCTTAATGTATTTGCCTATTTTTTCCTATTGTCATATCATCTTTACATAAGTTTTTTTTTAATCACTTTGTCCAGATTTTTTCTATTTTGCAGCATGTCATCCTAATTTTCTCCATTGTGCATATTGGTTGGAGAACGGTCGTATATGCGGTTGTCAAGACTGGTGAAGCCCCACGAATATTCACAAGTTGGGAACTTATTTTTGAAGCTAGCCAGATTTTGGGGACCGGTGTTTCCTCCCCGGGCGATATGTTCCCCACCCCTCCCCTATTCCCACTCTATGTTACCTAAGTGGTTTAGAATGTTGGTGACTCACTAGCTTGTCTTGAATTATACCATTTTAAATCATAATATATAAACTCACTAGCTTTAATAAGCCCGTATATTACACGGGTTAAATAAACAAAATAAAAATTATTAATTATAAAACTATATATTAAGATATGATATGATTAATAACTATAGATAATAAAACAATAATATGAACTTTTTAAATTTGTTTGTTTTTTTCAAAGATAAAGTAAACATTTTGTTTCAAAATGTTAAAAAAAATTTCATTTTTAAAAATTTCCTTACTATAACTTACTATTTTAATTATTATTTTTATAAAAAATTTACTTTAAAAAAATCAATTTTATAATATTACGTAAAAATAGTTCATTTTTTAGAAAAAATTCTTTTTATAAAAAACTATTTCTATAAAAATATCATTAATAAAAACATCTCTTTCTTAATTTATTTAGAAACTAATTATAATGTAAAAATGAATAAATAATATTATTAGTAATTAATATAATTATTTAATAGGAGAGAGAAACGGAAAAAGTTTGATGAGAATAAATATGGTGCTGACACGTGCCACTATCATTTACTTTTTTATTAAAGCAGGAAGATGAGTTATTTTTAAAGTGCACATGTTTTGATTCAAACTTGTAAGCTTGGGAACGTGAGCAAACCTAGACTATTGGGTGGGGGGCAGTCGCCAAAGCCCCCCCCCCCCCAAAAACTAAAATTATGTTATCGTCTCACTTTTGCCCCTGAAAAAGTTTTCTAGGTTCGTCACTTCTTGGGAATAATGTAAACCTCTATATTAAGCTTCTACTTAAGGGTAAATTTGTGGGCTAGGTTTTTAAAGTGTCATTTTCTAGATTTTTTAAAATAATAAATTATTTTTGGAATTTGAAACTGGAATCTTTTAATTATGAAATACATTGTTTAACTATTACAATATCTTGTGGGTTATTTGATCCATTGAACTTGAAACAAATAATTCGCCATATTCAAGATATGGGATTGGGCAAAGAGAAATCCGCTCTAATTATTTAATTGCAAAAGATGATGACTAGTGAGAAAATTCCACTACAACCATTATCATCAATAGTATTAGATTGAGTTTAAGATTCTAATTAGTCTATGATAGTATTAGATTGAGTTTAAGATTCTAATTAGTCTATGATCATAAGTATATAATTAGTAATGAATACAGTTTACTGCACAACTAGAAGATGTTGGAATAGTTTATAAAATGCTAGTTCTATAGTTTTAGACGTTAAGATCATAGTGATAAAGTGGTGTATCCGGCCTTAGAGTCACTTGTATAAGTTTCATTCTCTAGTAACTGTTGTTATTTCGCAATATAATTATTTGAAGAATTAGTACTTTGAGTTTTATTATTTATTTTTTTTATGATAGGTCATACGCAAGAAAAAATGCAAAAATATCTAGTAAACAGCGGCTAGTTACATGAAGATCGAATGATGAACTGGGGATCCCCTCTTCGTAGGTTTACGGTGAGTGGTTCTAGCATAATCCCAAGTATACCGTAGGTCTACAATGACATCGTACCTTTGCGGTGATCTAGCGCATTATCAAAGTCGAGGGCGGCTCTCCTTAAGAGAAAAGATTAAGGGAAAAAAATTAAGCATGGGCCTATGGACCTTAAATATTGACCCCTCAATTTAAGTTCAACCTAGTTGTACATGTTTTTTGTTTCGTGTCTATATTCTTTTTGTTTAAATTTAGTCTACTTCACTAACTATAAACTTTTTAATTATTATTGGTCTTAAGCCCAGACAAACGATGAATATTTAAAATAATGATAGTATGATACGATGCTCAGAAAAGAGCCTGGAATTATTATTTTGCCTTGAGCCAGCTAATCGGTTGAGCCACCTCTGATTATAGTAAGGGGGATTTAAATTCAAGAATTTGGTTACGGAAGTTTATCTTCTCACAGAACATTTTCTACGAGAGAAGATCGTTGGAGCTTCTTGACAACCATTATTTTCTTGAATCCTTTATGCAATTTAACATCAAAGTTGTTTATTGATCAATCATGTCAATCTGTGGCTAAACATTCCATGATCAGGCTGTGGGTTTAGTTTCTTTCTTTGTATAATCTTTGATGTGATGATCTTATGTTTAAAAATTTGAATGATTGAAACCATTATTAAATGAACGTGGTTTAATTGCTCTACTGTGATTGATACTTGTGTTAATTGGAGGATGAACCATTGTATATGAAGGTTTGTTTTGACTCCGCCAAAAAGTTTACGTAGTTAAGGTTATGACAATTGGTAAGAAATATAATAGGGATGATATAAATGTGAATATTTAGAGGGTTACTATACACGTGATGCATTCTATTGAGAACCACAAATATGTAAACAACTATTAAGAACCGCACAAGCAATGCATATAACACCTTAATAAAAATAGTAATACTAAAAGATGACGGTTTGATTCTCTCATTTCATTATTTCAATAATTTATTGTATATCTCCTCAATTTTTTTAGAAAAACTATAAAGTATTCATATATGCAGTTCAGTGTATGTGCATATATGCATATTTTCAAAAGACTATAGATATCGTACTTTTTAAAAACTTATCTTAAAAATAGTAAAATTATAAGCATTTTGATATATTTTTTTAATAAATATTACAACAGTTAAACTGGTTGTTTCTGGTTCTTTACAAATTTTTTGTTATCATTTGAATGTCAGTCTACTATACACAAAGTAATCTTTTTTCATGTGCTACTAAAGCTTAATAGATTCCTGTATTATTTTTTTCTTTGAAGAAATCGTTTTACAGTTCACTCGTCTAAGAAACTTGATTGTTCAAGCATGTGTATGCAAGGAATCGAGATTTGCGTACTCTTTATAAAGTAAAAGGGAAACATGGAAATGCACATACAGACTTATATATTCTCTTTCATGTGGTCTCACTTTAATTTCATCTTTTAAACTTTCTTCAACTAATTATCTTCTCAATTGCATGTGTGTACATACACATACACATTGGGAAATATTCAAAAATCATTTTAAGTAGAGAATCAAATAAACATATTTACATTATACATGTCAGATATAATGAAATAGAAAAAGATGTAATTACGTGACATATTCTCTATTTAAAATCAGTGACGCCTTGAATTTATAGTATGTATGTGTGGAAATTTGTTTAACTCTGCTATGATGAAATAATGACGTGATAGGAATAATCAAAGGCTAAAAGACACGGTTCAAGTATGAACGGTGAAGTAAAACGTATCTCACTCTATCTTCTATTTTAATTTCTTGGTTAGGAATATCTCACCTTATCTTTTACTTTCTTGGTTAAGAATAACTCAATTTGTGAGGTATGGGTACTTTTTGAGAATATAATAAAAGATTATGTATAAATCGTAGGGATTTTTACATATTTCCACTTTCTAATATCATAAATTATATATTTCCTTAAGTTAAAAAATTAATTACAAATTTTCCCTTTCTAAAACATATATATTACATATTTATCCATTTTACTAAATTTTATACATTAAATAACTATTTTACCTTGTTTTTACTAAGAGACTTTTACACATTAATGTTTTATTATTATAATTGTTTAAAACTTTTAACAATTATGTTTTGTATTTGGAGATATAACTTTGATTATTGGTTTTTGTTCTTTTGAAATAAAGTTTTAAACAAGATGAAATTTTATTATTTCTATTTACATAGAAGACTCGAACATAAGAAACTATGTAATTGATAGTCGTTGAAAGTGAAATGCGTAAAAATAATTTAGTATAAATACGAGTAATATAATTTTTATATAAATAATTTTAATAAAATGGGTAAATATGTAATATGTATGTTTTAGGAAGGAGAAATATGTAATTAATTTTTTGATTTGGATAAATATGCAATTAATAATTTTAGGAATGGTAAATATGTAAATACACCTAAATCGTATAACCACTGGGGTTGGTGGTCCAGTGGTTGTCTCTCAAAGCACCATTATAAGAAGGTTTAAAGTCTAAACCTTAACAAGTGTATATATTAGGGGTGTAATTTAACAATAAGAGTATAACAGATTTGTCGTTCTAAATATAAATCGCATAAATAATCTTGCATCTCTATATTATTTTCTTAGGTCGGTGATACTAATCATAACGTTCTAATCAAATTTATTAAATACATATAGAGAATTAAATAAATTGTTAACAATAGAATTAGTTGGTTTAGTGGTTGTCCGAGTAAAATCCTACAATGTTGATGATGCGGGTTCGAGGTTTATTTTGGCTGACCCCATATTAGTTAAATTCCCATTTTGATTATTTTAATATTATAATTAATTTTAGGAAATTTAGTTTTACCTTATAACTTTTAAAATGTAATGTTTATATATTGCTACAACATTCTTATTTTTCCACATTATGTAATGTTTTTTAAATTATAATATACTTTACTATGTGTTATTTCTACTGATGTTCGATAAATATTTTATTCAGAACCGTGTTGTACGATAATAAACAAGTAATCGAAGTACAAACGTAAAAGTTATCAAAATTGTTTACAAGTTATGTTATTTTATAGATTTTTATCTTTTACAACATTTAAAAATAAAGCTTTATAGAATTCTGGATACAATGTAATTTATTTTTAAAGCTAACTATTAACGTACAAATAGCTAAAACTTCCCCACCGTAACATCTAGTTTCCACGGGATGAATAATAATTTCAAATAGCTAAAACTCATCTTGACAATTTTAATCCGACGAACGCGCCAGTTTCACCCACCGATTACTATCAAATTCGAATTTAAGAAATGATGAAGAATAAAACATACACAACCTCTCAAGTCTCAAATAAAAGTAGAAACCCCAAAGATGAGAGTCAGCGGAAGAAAAAGCCATTTTGCCAACTTTAGCATCTTGTATTTGTGTTCTTTTTTATGAGATGCTGCCGGCCTAGTAATTAATAGCCCCCACCTTTCTTCTATATATATATATATATATACACCCATTACCCGTTACCCATAACCCATTACTCATTACCCATACCCAAGTCTCTTCTCATTCACATTCAACCCTTCACTCTTCACCATCATGAGCCACACCGATCAACACCACATTCCCGGTGAGCGTCATCACCCTATCCTATTACATTATTATTATTATTATTATTATTGTTATTGTTATTTGAACTGATGAACTGTGTTACAGTTGCTTATCCACCTCCCATGGCCAAGGACAAACAACCACCACCGCCACCTGCTGGATATCCAACCGCCACCGTTCATGGCGATCATGCTCCATCACACACTTGTAGTAGAGGCGATGGCTTCTGGAAAGGATGGTAATTAATTGATTATTAATTAGTTGTGTTGATAACATCATAATTATATGATCCACTCTAAATAGTTAGTTTCTGATTGTAATTACGTTGGTTGGTTGCAGTTGTGCGGCGCTATGCTGCTGTTGCGTGTTGGATGCATGCTTCTAACGTCTTTGGAAAACGATCATGACAGATGGTGTTTGTGTGGATGTTTATGTGTGTTTTTAGCCAATGTTTGTTTAATAAAGTATACTAGTGGTTCAAATTCTTGCTTCTGTAATGATTTTGTATTTTTGTATTTTATTTTTTTTGTTTAATTAAATAAGTAAAAGATATTTCTAATCATAATACCTGTCATCCTTAGGTAGAGATACAGTGTAAGGATGCGTAATCAGGCTTGGACCCACGCATGTGGAGCCTTGTGCCGAGTTTATCATAACTCACAACTTAAAGCGGGGTTAGCATACCATTAAACATATAGCTCAAGTTCAACCAACCCAAAACTTATATAAGGTTTATTTACCTTAATCTACTGAAGCACCAGTAGTTCACTACACCCCTGGCTTACAACACAGTTTCATTTAGCTTCTTCATCCATACTTGGTGACAAAGGATCAGACCGCCTTCGTTTGGGCTCATTGTCCCCCAAATGAAGGGCGAACCCAAGGTCCTCGTTGGTTCCATTTTTCAATGCACTTAGATTCTCATACTCAACCCTACACCGTCGCTCATTTACATGCAATGGCGAGTGCCCGTTGAAGCTTGGGATGAACTGATGCTCAATACTTGGGGCGACGTTAGGGCTATCTTCCAAATTGGTTGCATATTCAGTAGGAGACAGATTGATATCAGGCGCACCACCAGCGGAAGCTGTTCCATTTGCTGAAGGGATATGTTGTTGGATGTGAAGTCCTAATGGCTCTGCTTCGTCTTTAGGTAGCACTATTTCGGGTGGCGAAGAATCCTCACCTGTTGAATCAGCCACTGGTGCTGATGCAGCCCTTTGCTCTTGCACAGCACCTGCCATAATATCATCATAAAAATCTCGCAATCAAATATTATAAATAAGACAAATTGAATTTTAATAATCCAAACTATTACCTATTGACTGGTTATTAATCAATACTAGTAATTTGACCGACCTCACTTGCATCTTTATTAAAGATTTACACTTGATTTACATACAGCTTCACTTACAAGGATGATTATGATCAAAATGGAGAAACGCATCTTCCTTGTAAGTGAAACCAAGTGTAAATCTACGATGATTATGCAAGTGGGATTGCATTTGACGACAAAAGTGAAAGTTAAGACTGACATTGGTCAAATTGTCGGTATGGATTATTACTGGAGAATAGGTCAAAGTTTGGATAACTAAAATCCATTTTGCTTAGAAGTAAAAGCAAAAATGCAACAATAAGCCCAGCTTCCAAACCTTTTAGGGCATCACTTGTTGTAATAAGATCAAGCTCAAGAAGATTAAGTAGGCGACCAAGGTCAACACCACTAGTCCAGTTTTCAGGTGGTTGACCAACTTTAAGTTTAAGCCGGCCCCGATTAGCGGTTCCACCCCATATGATCCCAATGGGTCTTGGTTTCTCCTCATTTTCACCCTTCATGATAATGAGGCTTCCACTATCACCTTCAAGATCAAAAGTTTGTTGGTTTTCTCCAACAACAAGAAAATCAGTAAAAAAGCAAATTCCTTTTTCATCATTGTATTGAAGGGCATAAGCCAAGACTGTTCCTTTAGTCAACCCTGAGCTCCTGCCAACTTTCATCACTTTCTTGCCGATAAGACTACCAATTGAAGATTGCAAATCTATAACTTTAACATCTCCGATTTCGCCAACATCTTTTACAGATGTAGTTACGACGGACATGTCAAAATCATCGCTGAAGGGGATGAATGCCCCATCAGCTCTCACAAATGTCTCTGCATGTATACCAAATTCAGAAACTTTTTGCAATACACAAGCTAAATGTAATAATGCTTCTAGTTCAATTTTAACTACTGTAGAACATGGTCAGTAATAGTAATTAAAAAGCGGTTACCTGGGTTGACGCCAGCAAAGACACCATACCAAAGGTCATCTGTGATAAATGAAGTAGCTCTCTCAACTGCACCAAGATATATCCCAGGTCCAAGTGTTGGTGGTAAAGGATGAAACATTTTTTGATTCGGATAGTCTAAATTAACAGCCACATGGCGGTTTGTGAGAAAGCCAACTTGTCGGTTGCCTGTTTGACTTCTCACAATAGCACCTAATGTCCCATATGTCTCTTGACTAGCTACCTAGCATGCAGAAAATGTGGCATCTCATGGTATAAATTGATTATGTAACTATTTTTATCATCAAACGTCTCTCAGAAAAAAGTAACAACCTTTAGCTATCATATCTACATAAATTCAATAAACCATCACTTTTTAAGTAGTTTATATCCATATAAAGTTAACTACTTGATCAATTATTCATCATTTCCAACATAATGACATCAATAACAGTGGTTGATGGAACTTCAAATCACATCCAATAAGTAAAGACCGCATAAGGACTAACAATACCTGAGAACCTGAACCGATACATGACCCACTTCCACGTAGATCGTCCACAATATCAGTATACAACTGTTCTTTGTTCGTTGGTTCAGGTGCACCAAAGTATGAGAATTCCACAACATCCACATCACACCACACGCTCCCTGGTCCCTGTTGGATTACAAAGTGATTCACCAACACAAGTGAGCATTTAAAATCATAGAATATTATGCATAAGCAATCCAATAGGATGATATCTCTTACCTCAAGAATAGTGGGCAGACACTGAAGGGGGCTAAGCCATTGCTTGTGAACTTTACGTGAAACAAACACTAATATCGCAGGTATATCTGTTAGCACGCCCCTACGAATCCTAAAACCGATAGCAGTGCCAAGACTGTTAGAACGCAGGATCTTACTGTGAGACGCCCGAATAGTCATGAGCTCAAGCAAAGTGGTTGCTTGGTGCCCGTTAGGCAACCTGCCTATAGATTCAGGTAAAACTCCCTTCTGTAGGTTTACAAAATAATTCGTTCGCTCTTCAGCAGCGTCACTTAGTCGGCTAGAGGTGGGCCACGAGAAGTAAGCAGCGTTGCTTTCTGCGTGTTGTCCACCTGATGCATAGGGCTGAAGTGTTGGTGCACTCAATGAAGGGATATTAGACTGACTGTAACAAGCTTTCTCCAAATCCAACTCCGATTCCTCTGATGGCACTGAGCCTGAAGAACGGGCTCTCATGCTTACTCTTGTTGGATCCATTAACAAACTTGATCAAGAAACAGCCCTGTGCCCTGAAGTACTGGCTCTTAAGTCTTAACAAATGATACTAATTTCAGTTAGGCATTTATACAAACACCTTATGGGAAGCAATTCAATACAGCTAAAACAATAAAACCCAATTGTATGCTTAGCTTTCTGTACCACCCATGATAGTTTTAATCATCCAACTAAAACCCTAATCAGTTTTCCCTTTGCAATTCCCATAAAACAGAGCAAAATCAAAACTTGAAAGCGTAAAGGACAAAAATTTCAAAGTAACTGACCACTGTGTCTATAAAGATTGTATCATAATCGCAATTGAAGCATGGATTACAGAATTATCAAGAAATTAGAAGAATTAAACAAGAACAAACTGTATGATCAAGTTAGGAGGAGAAAGACTCACGGATTAAGAAAGCGATTGCGCGTGCTACTTTTTGTTGAAGATTATGATAATATCATCGGACAGTTGTCGGATTTTTATGGTAATTTTGGAAAGGTTTAACGTGAGTGGAACTAATCATAGATAATTTATGTAATAAGAATAGAATACGGAGTATAGTAATTGCATAGAGAAGAAAGGAGGAGAGTGACAGTGGGAGTTATGGATCTAGTACGGGAGGACGTATGATAAGAATGGTGTGGTTGTTTGGATATTGAATAATTAAAAGGTGGCTTTATTGGGCATTGGGCCAGAGGGGGAGCAGCGGTGACTGTGGGTCTGTGACTCTGAGCGTATCCATTGAAACCCATATCATCTACGACTACACATTCTCATTTGTCACTTTGTCAGCCTTTGTAGTTGTGTATATTTATGTCATGACGAAAAAGATGATTTATGCATTATGATTTGCTATTTTGCTTGTTTCTTTTTTTCAAAGAACGAGGACTCACACTCATATGTCATCTCCTGAATGGCACAGCTTTCTGAAAACAACGTTTAACTTGCATGTTTAAGTATATAGCTAGCGTTACAATAATTTCTAATGTCTTATATAAAGGTTTAAACATCAGTATTTTAAAGAGTTTTATATTTTAACAAATGGGTCTATCAACCCAAGTTACTTATAATTAGTGTTAGGCATTGCAATTTTAAAATCAATAATCTATTTTGTATCGTTTAGCATGTATCTTGAAAATTAGTTAGTTTCATGAATGAACTTTTTATGGCATGACAACAAGAGATGGATCAAATATCTAAGGTAGATGTGCATTAATCGGTTTCTTTTCGAAAGTGATTCTGTTTGGTGATATTTTGGTCAAATTAGGTTGGAATAAATTTAGTAATAGGTAAATACGGGTAGGGTTCAAAGCAGGTCTAATTGAAACTAGTTTTGAAACTGGTTTGGATTTAACTTTTTGATAAAATTACAAAAGAAATCCAGTACCTATTTATATTTCTTTTATTAATTTGTAGATTTCATAATTGTAATTTAATATTATATATTATAAATAAGCTTAGATTTAATGTCATTGTTGTATAATTTAAATATCTATCTATACTAATAAAAGAATGTTTTTAAAGCCACATAGCACAATTCTAGACCACATAAATTTTATTTTTCCGTTTTTCTCTCCTAATAAATATCATATTAACTACTAATGATATTATTTAATTATTTTTCATATTAATTTTTTTATTAAATTAAAAAAGAGATCTTTCTACAAATGCAATTTTTAAAGAAATAACATTTATAAAATAAGTTTTTTTAAAAAAAAATACCAAACTTAAAAAAAATAATATATTTTAAAACCTGTGTTTTCTAAAAAATAAAATTCTTACAAAAAAAATAATTAAAATTCAAAGTTTAAAAAAATTATTAAAAATGACACTTTTTTAAAAATGATATTTTTGGAAACAGTTTTTTTAAGAATAAACTCTTTTTGAGAAAAACAAAAAGAAAATTTACAAAAATTTATAAAATGATATTTTCCATTTATCACTTGTACGTAATGTCAATCATATCTTATATCAAAAGATCGTTTATGATTCATTAATTTTTATTAATAACTATTAATATTTTATTTATTCAACTCGTGTAATACACGGGATATTTACCTAGTTATAAAATATGCACTAAATAAAACAAATTTATTCTACTTACTTTTATAAATTAAAAATTACAAAAATATAAATTGCAATACATTACAAAAAACCTAAAACTTGTAATATACTTTATTTTTTGTTGTTTAGTCGTCGTCGTAGTTTGGTGTATAAAATGTAAAATGTAAAAAAAAAATAAAAAAAAAAAAAAAAAAAAAAAAAAAAAAAAAAACAGCTACAAAATCTGCTAGATAACAATCGAAAAAGTTTCAACGGTCATACCGGTTTCTAAAAACCCAGTCCCAAACAGATGGGTTGGGTTGGGTCGGTTCCTAACGGCTTCCCGCCAAACTAGTTTCCATATCGGTTCTGGTTCGGAGTTGCACTTCGCTCCCTTTCTCGAACCGCTTTTATGCACCGCTGGTGTGAGGAATATGAGTATATGACTCTGGAGGTTGGCTCCACATTAGTCTCGATCTAGTGGGCTCAACCCTAGCCCAACTTGACCCATTAGAACTCGTTCATTCAAGGTACCCCTTGCTTATAGGTTCCTTCACCTCTCCCCCTATGAGCACATTTCTCTCATATCATGCATCATGCATGTATACTATCAAATGTTAATGTTTTAGGTTAAGACCTCTAGTTATTGATCAACTTAGATTCACATGTTTCATCCAAAGATCAAAATAATGAAGCATATTGCAATCGAAATGTAGCAATCACTTGATAAATGATCATCCAGTACTCGTTACAAACCGACTGCAAATTAATCAAATTATTGCATCGCACCAAAGAACATCGAATTGACTACACATACGCAAAACAATAATCAAACACAAGTCATGAATCAAATTAATCATCTCAATTCTCGAGAACGATTCACAATTAAACCTAAATCTAACAAAATATAAATCAGACATCATGAGCTCATAATCTGGAACGGAATAGTCGATTTGATTTACGATGAGTACAAACCAGCTAATTCATCCAACGAATCGGAAGTGAGATTCAAATCAGAATTCTCAAGCATCCACAACAGATGATCGAACAGCACAACTTCACAATTGATGATCGATACCGCATTATCGCCATCAACGGAGGTTGATTTCTCGATTAAAGCGTTAACGAGCGGATGACTCAAGTACTTAGAATCAATGACGTACCGTTTCCTCGTGCTTCCGACGAACACCGTCTCCTGAGGCTCGTCTCCTCCGCCGTAGATCACGACGGCGCTAGTGTTCCACATTATTCCTCCGGCGACGGGCGGTTGATCGCGGTGGCGGCGATCGGTGGTGGATTTGGATCTGAGAGAGGTGTAGGAGGAGGTTCTGACGAGTTGTCGAGATAGCGTCTTGCATTTTCTGAGCATGTGGTTGATTTTCTTCATGATTTGTGTGGATTTGTTGCAGGTGATTAGGTTAAGATGGTGATATGATGATGATGATGACGATGGATGCTTGATATATACTCACGTAGAGAAGAAGGGTGGTGTGTGGAAATATGGAAATGGAGGTGGGTGTGATGTGGATGGTTGTGGAAGATGAGTGGCCCGTTTGTATTAATTGAATTTATGTGATAATAACATCTTATCTTATTTTAACTATTAAACAACTATAACGGGTTACCAATATTTTTGTCTTCTTTAATTAATTTGTTAGGCATTATTTGTGTTTTAATAGATAAGACGTACAAGTGGGAATGTGGGATTTTGATGCATGGATTTTGAATTTTAGATGTGAGTATGAAATAATTAATGATCATTTGCTATAGGTTTGCAGGCTTGTCGCGTCAACATAATCCGACCATTGCTTCACGAACTTACCTTCTCCATCCTCTCTTAGGGATTGCATATCTTTCTCTCTCCTTCTCTCATAAAACGTATGAGTGTCTCTCGTGAATCGTTAGCAACCAAGGATATGATAATTTTTTTCTCACAGTCTTATACATTTTCTTTCCTCAATCTCTCTTTCATGTTCTTTTATTCATAGTGGTCGACAAACTCCACTGCAAATGCTCTTAGTTTTTTTTTGTTTTTTTATTAAATTTTTTAGTTATATGTATGTTGATTTTATATGTGGGTATATATATTTCCAAGATAATTATTTTCTGTTTACAATATTTATTATTAATCTAAAATATCATTTAACTAACATGGAATTATAAATTCAAGTACCTAATAATCAATGTATATAAAGAATTACAAAAGGGAATTCTTCATAAAAATATGAGTGGGAAAAGGTTACTAACTGGTTAAGGAGAAAGAAGTAGAAGTGAAATTCTATTTTTTCTAGTTTTAGGTATTACACTTTTCTAGTTATATCTTAAATTACTTTTTTGGACACACTGTCAATGTTATAAGAGATCTTATTGAACATATGATATCAATAAGTTAACTCAAAATTTTTATATCACATTCACTATGTGAATAAGAGTCACCTAACGTGTTTTTTTGCTAATGATAACTGTTACAGTCTATAGCTTTATTAAAAATTAACTTTAGTTTAGGTTTCCAAAATTTTCATTTTTACATAAGAATAAATAGTTATGTGGTTACATAGCCATGTCATTCTAAATTACAAATTTCTCAAAAAGAACATTTACAAGTTTATACGACTATTTGGAATAGTTTTCTTAGTCGTGTGTCCATCATTTTCTTAAATATTCCATTCTTTTTCTTGATATGTGGCATAGCCATGTGTATAAAAGGCTATATTCGTTTTAGTTAAACCTTGAATATGTATGAACCATGTAAATATACATGTTTACTTCAATGTTTGAAAATAATAATAACCAGGCAATTTGGCATATAAGCCAATGTTATTTCACATATGAATTAGTATGAACACTCTTTAAACATGTTATCAAATGCATAGAATGCGAAGTAAGAAAAAGGTGAAGAACTTTAGCAATAATATCATAGAAGATTTTAATTCAAGCGTTACCTTTTTTTTTTAGTATTATCACAAATAAAAACAAAAGAGATTAATAAGATAAGATTTAATCTAATTTTTCAAATCTACAACGGATGGCAAATCTACAAAGATACACCACCAATCCACTAATGAAGTAGCTACCTATACAATTGACATGAATAACTATAGCGACACGTACAGTTTCTAGTAAAGTTTTAGTTTTGTCTTCCGTCTCTCTCTCATGTGATAATGGTTTTTTATGTAGAAGGTAAATAATAGAATTTTTGAAATATAAATATTATTATTTTAATAATTTATTAAACTTACTAAATCATGATGTTTCAATTATATTTTATCTTAAAATATAATTTTATAATTTTTTGCTCTTCATTATTTATGATTTATAATTTCTTAAATATGCATAATTTCTTATTTCAATATAAGATACAAAATATTTATAAAATATTAGATGTAATTCCACACATTTGACATATAGGTTTCTAACCTTAAAGTTATATACGAACACCATCCTTTTACTTTAAACTTTAGTTTATTGCATGGGATTGAATTATAGAATATAAAGACCAAGAAAGCTTGTAATAATTTAATGAATAAGTTATATATGCGATGGATGATTTCTTTGGGCAATTATGACGTGTAGAGCGATTCTTTGACAATAGCATCATCAATTGTTGCTACACGCCCTTTAATCAGATTGAATAAAATTATTAAATATGAAGAAATCATATATTGTTTTTTTAAACTTCTGTATGTCTCACTGTAAGTGATATGGTTCAATTTGAGATCATGGTAACATAATTAATAAAACTTTAAAACCATAATAGAATAAATACAAAAGGGGATGTATTGGAATATTTATGTTAGAATTTACTCCAATTTATTAACGGATTATTAGAACTTATCGGGAATCAAATCTTGGATCTCAACTTGGATTAGAAGACAACAAATGATTATAAGTTTAGGGGGATGGGAAACCAACAATATAATTGTACTGCCTTTTGGGAGACAGGAATATAAATAGATACTCATGTCTTATCTGTCCATTTATTTGTATTTTATTCACAAATGATACACAAAAGTTCATATCTAATCAAACTTGTATACTGATTATATAAATAAAATAAAAAGATGAAGAATGAAGGTTGATTTTTGAACAAACACAAACCAATTGTCACATGGGTGTTCTTCTATTATTAGGGAATATAGTCTCACCTTTCATATTATTCACTTCACCCTTTATCAATTTTGTATTCATTCTCCCAACTACACCACATAAATGTTTACCATTTGAAGACAATCTTTAATGGTGCACCTAGTGAGAAACACCATAGGTTGGGGTAATATTATAGGAATGAGAATTCATGACACAATAGAAATTTGATATTAAAATGATTAAATTTTGATTTGTTATGTCTAACCTTACTAATAAGCACGTCATATTCAAATTTGATTTGTTTAGTTTATTAATCATGCTAAAACTCTACCCATTCAATTATACATGTGTTCGGATTGACACATTTAGTTCATTAGCACATTTAAAGCTAGAATTAGAACATATAAAATATAAGAGTTCACAACCTCTTTATGACGCATTCAACTTTTATAACTTGTCAACCATTTGCAATTCATTATCCGTTTGACACATTTAAGTAAATGGGTTACACGAGTAGTGTCCAACTTACACAGTTTTATGTATGTTAGAACTAGGATTGATGTCTTCGACAAAAATATTATAACCCGTCCACACATTAGCCCATTGTAATGATGGCAAGTTAAAGACACAAGAGGCTGTTTGTTTCAGCCTCTTTTTGGTTCAGATGTCTAAATAATTCAGCATTTAATGATTCATAGTGTTTGTTTCATGAGCAGATGTCTGAATGGTTCGACACTTTGCCTCTAAATGGTTAAACATTATACCGAGTCTGAATAGTTAAAACCTTTTATCTTGATTGGTTAGACATTTACCTCTGAATAGTTAAACAATATACTAGCTCTTAATAATACAAATCTTTTAATGGTTCATACCACTTAATGGTTCAATATTTACCTATTCAGAAGTTGTCAAACAACCCATATGTTCTCCCAGTAACACACACGCTTTATATTTGCCCTTGACAATTTATTCATAGGAGCAAAACATCAATCATAAGAAGCACAATTATCCAAATCTGCCTAGCAGTAAAAATTAATAATATATGATTCATTGCTATCCATAACCATTGTGTACTTATGTTCTTTCTCTGAATATAAAGTATTAGGTTGGTAAGTAATAGAGTTGCAGTTATTAAGTTAGTAGTAGTATGCAATCGTAATCATGTCACAATCCATTCAATTTAGATCTCTCTTTCTGCCAATATCCGTGAAATAAGGGCTGCCACATATATACTTGGCCATCTAGACTACTGCCATATAGTACCACCAGAAACAGACAACACACCTTCTCGATTTCACTTTTCGCCCACATTCATACAAAATAGACCCTTCATTTACCAAAAGTCGTTAATAACAAGGATAAAAAACAAAAGAAGATAAGCCAAGGAGGTTTCAAGGGGGCATTGCCCCTTTAGCGAAGTCCCAACCCCAGTGAGATCCAAGAGTTTAGGTGTGTCATGCACGCTCATCCCAAAAATAAATTACCCATTTAACCATGAGATATGCATTTAGAGTCGTTTATCTACTTGTACTCGCATATTAAACCTTTATAACCACAATGACTTAAACTAATGTGATGTGTAACATCATATCACGTATGGGCTATTATGTATGCAATCAAATAAAAATATACACACTTATATGATGGCTGTATGGATGAAACAAAAATACTAAACAATTCATGTTTGACTTGTAATGGTCAACATATAGCCAACTTCTTATTGATCAAAATTTAGAAAGAAAAAAATATTGCTTTTTTAGGACCTGTAAGTAGCCCGGGACCCCTTGGACCGTGAGGTACAGGATATTGTCGGCAAAGTGTACCATAAGGTTATAAATAACTATTACACACACCACACCCCCAATACGACCCTACCACAAAGGTGGTGGAAAATAGGCACAATAAATATACAATCAAGCTACTAAAATTTTAACCTTTATAAAAGAATATGAACCAAAAAAGACATGCAGTCCAATGATATTAAAGTAATGATATTAAAGTGTTAGAATGGTTAAAAGAAAATAAGAGTATGACAATTAGAGCACATTATCTCTTTACCCAAAAAAGATTTTAGTAGTAAATTTGATGATTGACATATGTGGATGTTGGAAGCAAGAACAAAACATCCACATTAGCTACCTTCTAAGTCACAATGTATTTGATTAAAAGCAATGGCAATGTCCAATCAATCAAAACTATAATAATGGCAACAAACAAGTACTAAAAGTGTATAATTGATGCCATCAACAACTTGATTCTATTTGTATTAAAACCTTAAATCAACCCCACCCTCCAACATCATCACAACGTTCCTTGTCTACAAAGGAATACATCCTTCACGCGTTCCTTGCTTTGTAATTTGATGATAAATAATTATAAAGAAAAGGAAAATGAATAAATGTAAGTAGAGTTACGAAATACGCTCATTACTTCTTGTCATGTGTGAGAAGCTTACCTCAAAAGAATTGTATGTGAGCGACTTAATAACTGTGTGAGGCAAAATTTTGTGCTTACAATATCATCAGACGTTAAACCGAAACAACATAACATCACCTTCTTGTACAACATAATCTTTTCCCTCAGACCTCAACTGCATATATAAAGCATAGACCTTTGTAAGTGAAACTAGGACATAAAGTGATTATTGATTAACAAATTTCAAGTAGATTTGGCAAGATGGGTGGGGTGGGTATGTTGGGTAAGGGGTCAAAACATGTGCGGGTTATAACACGCCACACTTGATACGAGATGACACTGGGAGGTTAGGGGTTGGTTAACCCACTAACACTGTTTGTTCATTTTTTGAATTTTTGATGACTAATTAATGTGGTATTATGATTATAAACGTCACAAAGATAATTAGAGAATCAACTTACAAGTCCTCTCTCCCTTGCAGCTGACAATGAACCAGCAGCAACAAAATCATCATATGCCACCTGATAATATTAAGGGAAAAACATAACTATAGAATAATTACAAAATAAGATTCATTTTGAAAAGTTATTCAATTATCCTCCAAACCACTCACCGTCTCTGCTCTGATGAAACCTTTCTCAAAATCGGAATGGATAACCCCTGCAGCTTGGGGTGCAGTCATTCCTAGCACGTCAAATGATATAATTTGTTTAATTAGCTTTAAAAGGGACGCCGATACAATGGAATGAAAGTGGAACAGGTCAAACAGGCTTAGTTTCCTAAAAAACTTCATGCAAGTATGTAACAAGAGTAAACATAAACCTGCATGTATGGTCCATGCTTTAGTTTCCTGCAAAAAGAGTGAGAAAGATCCATTAATAAGTAAAATATCCAAAAAGTCACTAATTAAATAAAAATAGTTTCCCGAACCTTTTCTCCAGAAGTGAAGTATGTACGTAAGCCAAGAAGATTATATGTCGCCCTAATAAGATTTCCAAGCCCACTCTCATCCACACCAAGAGATGTCAGAAATTCCACTCTTTCTTCTAAGGGGAGTTCAGTTAGCTCTGACTCCACCTGCAATTGAAACCCTTATTTTAGTTGCATCAATACTCACACTTAGAAGAGAAAAAACTTGATATTAAAAATATGACATTCTAGATAGTTAAATGTTACTACTTCCAGATTAGCAATACCTGTGCTGAGACGGTTACTATGCCAGACTGTAATTCAGATGCAAGTTCCATCACATTTTTGACATAAGGATTACCTTCAGGTTTAGCTAAATCAGACTCTGCAACATTAGCCACAAAAATTACAGGCTTCATTGTAAGTAAACACAGATGATTTATAGATTCCTTTTCAAAATCTGTTAAAGCCACCGATCTTGCTGGTCTTCCATCCATTAGTGTTGCTTGTATTTTTTCTAGAGCTGACTTTTCCGCTTCTTCCTGAAATTTAAATAATTGCAAAGAGAAAATCATTTAGTAAAAAGAAGGGTTGTTAATCAATGTGGATGAATGAAATCAGTTTTACCTTGGCTTTGACTTGTGAATTACTAGTTTTGCTCTTTTTGAGTTTCTCTAATCTTTTCTCAATCTGCATTTCTTATAACAGTTCAACTTATTATAGAATGCTACAACTATATCATGTTGTCAAAAACTTTGTACAGATTTTAACTTAATTTGGTACAAAAGTAAAAAACTGATTGTGATAGAATACCTGGTCCAAATCAGAGAAAGCTAGCTCTAGGTTGATGACATCAATATCTGACTTGGGGTCAACTTTCCCATTCACATGAACAATGTCATTATCCTCAAAACATCGTACAACCTGACATAAGAACGAGTTAAAGCTTCAAAATATAACATATTAAGTAAGCAAACAATTTATTAATCGAGATATTCAAATAAGCAACAAACCTGAAGTATGGAATCGACTTCACGTATATGTGACAAAAATTTATTACCTAAGCCCTGTGACGATTATTGGTAAGTAATTTAATTAATAAATGAAAGCACTTTATATATTTAGAATAAATTTAAAAACTTCTATTGGCAAGTAAAAATAAAAAATAAAAATTTCCAAACCTCCCCTTGACTGGCTCCTTTCACAAGGCCAGCAATATCTACAAATTCTATAGATGCTGGAACCGACCGTTGAGATTTGCTGAGATTAGAAAGTACTTGGAGACGTGGATCAGGAACAGCAACAATTCCAACATTCGGTTCAATTGTACAAAATGGAAAATTAGCAGCCTGTGCTTTTCCGTTTTCAACCTACAAAGGATAGATTATAAAATGCTGATTCTTTTATTTAACTCAGATCAGAGATAACGAATGCACCAAAAGATAGAAACAACTGAGCTTACATATTAGTTAGGATGCAATATGGGACCAATGTTAACAACACAGACTTGTAATCTAGTATAGTATGTAATTACTAGTGCACAGCTCTTTTGTAAGAACAACAATTAAGAGTGTTCAAATTCTAAAGAGATGTTTGAGACTTATAGGAACAGAAATAAGGCAATTGATGATGACAATGGTTGATGTAAAACACACTGCATTCATTTAACTAGAAACAAAGTTTACATTAGGACATATAAACAACAACAAAGTAGAACCAAGGATTAAGCAACCACAGGGCCTATGAATCCTCATTCATATAACTCTTAAACATGGTACATGATCCTATTGTTAATCTGACTTCCAGCATTTAAATGGCAGATGACCTTTCGATCCACAATGCATACAAGGAGGAAAACATATTTTGTTCTCATTCATGCTAGAAGAATCAGAACCTGAGTTCTCTTACTGATATTGTAATATCCTGAAAATCTCATATAATATATTAGGTTATTATATTCGATATTAACGAAATTGATGTAAAAGAAAGTTCATAATTTTATCTATTTTTAAGATTGTGGACTTGGAAAGTTTATGCATGTAGGACATGGCTATGTGAATTCTACTTACATAGTCGTGCCACATATAAGGGGTTAGCTTTAAGTTGGGAAATCAGCGGGACATGGCTATGTGACTTTTATCAACACAGCCACCACTTGTTGATAAGATGGGATATTTTTTAGGAGAACATAGCACATGGCTATGTGATCCACATGACCTCATCTACTAGCCGTATCACACTTCGTGAATCCAAGGTAAGGAAATCAGTTTTAAAGTACATGGCTATGTGAAATCTTACTACATAACTGGGTGATACTCTTATCGTTCTAAGAAGTGAGCATCAAAAGAAAAGAAAGCAAGTTGAGGGGCCATTTGCGTGCTATTTTCAAAGTTAAATATGTGGGGAAATTTTGATTACGGTCAAAGCTTGCAAAGCAAAGCCTAGGGACTTCTCTTAGTCTACTTCATATGGTTCAAAAGGAGAGTACACAATGGGAGCAAGTAAAAACTAAAGATAATGGATTGTTACAAAACATCATAGAAGATGATTTAAGGTCTTAGGATGCATCTTATAAGTGTTCTTCGTCACACTATCGGTTGAAATGTGGTTTTAAACCCAAGCATGGTAAAAGAGCTGCTAGAAAGGCTAAATAAATGTTGTTTAAATATTACATTTATGTGGTTGAAATTGACTGGAATGGTTAAGAACAACCCAAAATAAAACTTCAGAAATTTATCTGTAAAACAACATATTATTGTTTAATCATGTTTAATAACACTATTATAAGTGTTAAGAAAAATTGAATCATGTTTAAAACGGAAAAAATAAGAATGAAATTGGATCGGATAATAAAAAATAAGGTTTTTAGAGATAGGTTAGGAGCAGTTAGTATAGATAAGATAAGGAATAAGAGATTGAGATGGCTTGGGCATGTGAAGAAGATAGAAGCCAAGACACTAGTTAGAGTGGTAGAAACCCTCACTATGAAGGGATGGGGAGTAGAGCCAGGCCCAAACTGACTTGGGATGAACGAATTAGACAAGATTTGATAGAGTTGCATCTCTTTGAGGTCATGGTCTAGGATAGGAGTTCATGAAGACATAAGATTACGATTAAGTATTTTTAGGAGAGGGAGCAGAAGTAGCTTAGCTTTGTGTTAAGGGCTTAAATTTACCAACAATTTGAATGTGCTTTGCATGTTATTGTGTTATTGAATTTTATGTTTATGTGTTGTTTTATGATATTTTGTGCTACTATCCTGTCATTATTGCTTGTGTTTTTTAGGAATTTTTAATTTATATGTTTAGTACTACTTGTCCGTCCATTATTTGTTCAGGAACCGAGGGTCTCTCTTGAAACAGCCTCTCTTTCCCTAGGGACAGAGGTAAGGTTAGCTTAGGGTTTAACATTCCACCCTCTTAAGACCTTACCAATAGCTTTTCGAAAATTAAACAACTAAATTATAATACCATAATGACTTTATAGCATGAGAAAATCCAGCAACTAGATACGTTGACTAATTCCTTGAACTAGCTGATGCAATTTGTCAACACAGAGATTTCACAATCAAACCAATTATCATTTGATATCTTAAAACCATCAAATGTGCTTCCATGAAAGAACATAAAATTCATCAACCAGATATTCTACTACCTACTCTCCCAAATAGAGGTAAACTTCATATTCTGAGATCAGATTAACTTTCATACAACAGATTTCCTCACAATGTTGGTTATCAAAATCTCCCAAAAACATAATAATACTATTGTTATCAGATTGAGCTTAACAGAGTATCGTTTAACATTGCTAATTGCTAAAGTCCATAAACAGCATACTACGGGATACCACACAATGCAAGTATAACTTATTGTGTAGCATTAATTTGAGTTCCTACACTATATATGATACAATTTATCAGATGCACTGTTTATGAAAATCAGAAATGAATAACGTCTCTTCACAGTTCACACCTCTAATAATCACCTTCAGACCTAATTTCTATGAAGCGAATTGCAGTGACATATTTCAATTACATCATACGTATGTAAACAAGTACTCCAGTAGATATTAAATTCAGATTTCAAATTCGATGTAGCAGAAGATATCAACTGAAAATGTTGCAGCGACGTATTTCAATTACAACATACGTATATAAACAAGCAAGTGTTCCAGTAGAAATTGAGATCGAAATTCAAACTCAATATAGCAGAAGATATCAATCAATGTATAGGTGAGATGCTGATTGCTGAGACTTACAACGGCGTTGAATAGAGTAGATTTTCCAACATTAGGAAGACCGACGATTCCGGCTTTCAGGCTCATGCTTATCTTTGAAGAGAAACGGCGACGGAAGGCGACGGAGAGAGAGGTTTCCGGCGAGCAAATAGACGGAGTCCTCGTTATGACGGAAGACTTCAATGGAAGTCCGACGATGTGGTGGTATGCTACCCTCGCCATTGCTGTAGAGTTCAATAATGGTTTAGTTTATCTGAAAATGGGAAGATATGAAAGGGAAGGTGTAAAAGCCTTTCGTTTCTAGACTCTAGGGTTTTAGTTTGACCACATTTAACGTTTGACAAGGATTAGAAGGAAATTGTTGTGAACTTTTTCATAAAGATATAAGAAATAAGAAAACTGTTGAGATGTTTGTAGATTTTAGAATTTTAGTTACGGGAAGAATTAATATCTTCTTCTATAGTCGGTTAAAGTTAGCTTTAAGTTTGTTTCAATATATCAAATAGATTCATAAGACGGTTCGGTTTTTAAAGTTTTAGAACCAAATGTGTGCAAAAACGTGATTTGAGATAGGAGAATTACTCGAAATGTAAAATGAGAAAATTATCTGTTCGGATCATGTTGTATGGCGAGACTGGAAGTGTCTCGTACAGGAACAAAAAGTTAGTATCAAAAGGTTAAAAAACATAAAAAAAAATGTTAGTATAAAAATATTAATAAGTAATCAAAACTAGAAATCTAGTAAAAAATAAAAAAATATAATTTATAATTTAAAAACAATAAGAGTAAAATGCTAATTATATAAGTTATTTATAATAAAAATTAACAAATGGATAAATATGTAATATTTTTTGTTTAATACAACGGATATATGTAATTAAACTTTTAGTTTAGGTATATATGTAATTAACTAAGTACAGAATGAGATATATGTAATTAAACTTTTAATTTGGGTATATATATGTAAGTAACTAAGTTTTACAGAAAAATATATGTAATTAAAATTTTTAAGTTAAGTATATACATATATGATATATATGATGAAGATTATAGGGAGAAAAATGCAATTCTCTCTGTAAATTAAAATAAAGATTGAAAATATAAAATTAGTATACTGAGTTAGACAAATTATTAGACATGGGTGGTTAAATACAAACCAGTAGATGCTCTATTGCGACGAGGACGTAAGACCATTAAAGAAATGTAGTCGAAATTTTGCAGTGTGCGTTGAAGTGATGTTGATTGTATATATAACTTTATATACTAGATATAAACATCTAGAAAAAGTAAACTTATATTATTTATCCAACTGTTTATCAATTTTGATGTCATCTTCTATCATTGTATTTGTCTTTATTAGGATTAAACATGAGTCATATCTAATCCTAATTTCTAAAGTTCTATCAATAAGGTATTTTCACCCACTTGATTGAGCACCTTAGAAGAATGTTCGAATTACAGCATATCTTATATACAAACGGAACACGTTGCATGAGTTTATTAGTTTTTAAATCAATTTTAATTGTTGCATTCAACGTGATTCTTCCATTTTTCGCTCCAAGTATCATCGATTTGCTTCTACAAACACACTACAATACTTACAGACTGATGACACAATTTTCTCATTCGATAACATTTTAAATGTTTTAAGCTTTCTTGAACACACATTAGAACAGCAAACCAGTTATTACGTATATGTATCATAGTTTTTTTTATAAAAAAGAAACCTCGAAATGGAATTCTTAGAATCAAAACTATCTTAGTCTTTTAGTTTGAGATTTAAACAAAAACTACAAACATATACCAATCTATTAGACACTAGTTTAGAAACTTGTGTACTACACAGGTTGATTGAAAATATTAAATTAATAGTTATTTATTAATATGTAGAAATTATAAAATAATATTTTAAGATAAAGACTATGTTTGAAATTACATATAATTAAGTACTTTAGGTAATAAAACGATAACAATATTTTTTTAAAACTTTTGTTTTTAAGAACTTTTCTTTATAAGTTTTGTTTTTTAAACACTCCATTTTAAAAAAATACTTTTTTTAAACAATGCCATTTTGTAAAAGTTATTTGTATTAAAATATTCATATTTCAAAAAAAAAGTATGTTTTCTTAATCAAAAGAAACATGTTTTTAATACATCAAATAATCTTTTTTATAATTTGGAAAGTATATAAATAATCATTAACATTTAATATATCATTAAATAGTTAACTTTCATTCTAGTAAGGAAACGTGTTAAAATTCTAGATGAAACCTAGATGAACAGTATAGAAAAATATCAAAAAATATCATGTGTCTACTGGATATATTGGTTTATTAGTAAGATATGAAGTCACTAATTCACAATAAAAATCAAATAAATTTTTATTTTTTAATTTTTTGCTAACACATGTTAAGAATAAAAGTGATGTATTGAGTTTAAAATGAACAATTACTTTATAAGTAAAACTGAAGGAGTGAATAGTGATGTATAACCTTTTAAAGCAGCATTGTAGAAGTGATAATACAAATGCATCCACCTTTTACCACATAGTTTAAACGAACTTTCAAAAAAATTACAAAAATGATTAAAGCAAGACATAAGCTCCATAATAATAACCAAGTGCCTCACGTGTGATACTTATAGGCTATAGCCTAAAGCTAGAGTTTGTTCAAGTCATGGTCATTTGGGCTTTTAAATCTATATATGTGAGCCGAAGCCCGTTTTTATTTGGTCATGACTTGTGAACTCTACGGCCTGAGATAGAGATACCAAAACCCAATTTCGGTTTCTTTTGTTCCTAATCCATTTCAGGCCCAAACCGGTTCCATTTGGGTCAACAATGTAAAACAGTACAGTTTGAAAGTTGAAACTGATTTTTGAAAGGAAATAAATTTGTGTTGAAAAAGGTTTGTTTCATATTATCATTAGGTTAGGACTCGTGTACTACACGGCTGATGAAAAAAATTACAAGATCTCATATATGAATTTAGATTGACTTTTTATGTTCACAAGGTAAGATGTAAATATACACGGACTCTATAAATTGCATATTGTTAGTGTAAGAAATTTAAGAAATAATATAATTATTATAATTAATTTGAGATAAAAAAAAAACCAATTCTAGATTTTTGAGAAATGAAATGATCTAAAATAGATTGAAAGGTAGTGAAGCCAAAATCATATTTAAAGCCTAGAAAGTTGATACGTTTTGTAATCATTATTTCAAAATTCAAGCATAGTATATGTTCATTATCAAAATGCTTAAATTTTAAATATTTTTCATTAAGCAATGAATTATAAATAAAATATTTATTTTCATGTAGATCGCTTTTAAACGTTATAAAATATTATGTTCCATACGTTGGGTTGTATTTTGATATCTTGGAATTACAACAAAAATATTTTAATTACAAAGTTAAGTATTAAAATTTTTAAGAATATATATAATAAATAATTAAATTAAATTAAAATGTACCTACTAATCCATAAATATATTTCATCTTGCTTGTGAACATTAACTTTTTTTTCAATGTCTAATTATTCTTATTATAATTGTGAGATCATATTTCTTCATGTCAAGGTCATTCAAAAAAGTAAATATTTTTAATTTTATTTTTGTGAAGTAATTTCATAAAACAATATGAATAAACAAAAAACAAAAGTTTTATCTTTAAGTCCCTAACTCATCTTTTTGACTTATTCATTTAAAAATACAAAGATGATTAAGATCATATTTATATCAATTATTTTAAATAATGTTTAAATCCGAAGATTATTATAGTATCAACTTTTTAATATCTTTTGTTCATAGATCATTGAATTTTGTTTCTAAAATAATTTTACCATTTTATGACATAAATTGTTTATAATGAATGATAATTTATCGTATGTTGATTATAAATTGTCTTTAACTTAAATATTAATATTAATTTTTAGTTTTAGTTTAAATGAATGATAATTTATTGTATTTTTATTGCACTAAGGTGTTATTTTCGAAACAGTTACTTCTTTAAAAAAATATGACATTTTAAGACAATTTAAACATTAAGAAGTTCAAGTATAATCAGTAATTCAATACACTTTATTTGATATCAAATTTTATAATGGAAACAATTTAAAACTTCAATTATATCAATTTCTAATATATAAACTATTTAAAAAGTTAATTATGGTAACTGTTGATTGTTTTTAAAATGATTAATAAATGTACGTTTTAAATTAAAAATCATAGTTTTCAAAATAAATGCAATCACAATTTAATACATTTTAGGCGGGAAAACTCAATTCGAGAGGCTCTCGTTGATTGACACGTGTCCCCAGAAAACCTTACTGATTGCCACATGTCATTAGAAAACCTTGCTTTATTAGAGGTAATAGATCTTTATGTGTCATCTTCAGATCTATTTAGCGTTGTAAATGACATTTATATTGGGAAGTAAAAACTTATAATCTTTATGTACCGTCTCAGATTCGTTAATGTGACATCCGACCAACAACATTTAATCAAGGTGTCTTCCACAAGGAGTACCATTCTTGATGAATCACTTTCACTTAAAACAAAATTTCGTGGATCCTCTAAAACGGTGACTCTATAGAAGTAATTTCATGGATCCTAGGGACGACAATTTCTAGCACTTATGTTTCCGGCCAAAAGAATGTAAGAACCGAGCAACAAGGACACGTACCAAACTGGTGTTCAGATGGGTTTTAAAATGCCAAACCAAGAACTATGAAACATACCAATGAGTTGTGTGATAGTTCAATGATCCTATGGAAGTTTTTATGTATTTAAGCAGACATGCCATTCTAGATGTATTTACATTTTGAACCGATTAATGTTTTCGGAAAAAGATTTTTCTTGTATGCTGTATCTAGGGCTGTCCAATTCACTAGAAATTTGCTCGAAAAATTAATGTTCGAAAAATGCTCGCCTAATTTTTCGCTCAAATGTAAACGAGCCGATCGGCTTAGTTCGGTTTGTAAACAAGTCAAGCATGAGCAAAAGTCCGTTTGGTTCGGCTCGGCTTGTGAACATACGTAGTTGTATTCGATGATATAATTTACTGTGTTTCTTTTCTTTGCATTTAAGACTTTAAGTAATTAAAGCATGTATTGTTCTATTCGTGTCATTAGGTGACATGAAATTGGTTGACTGACGTTGGCAAAAGGTTTCTTAATTATTTGGTATTTGCCTTGCATAATAATCATGACGTAATATCTTATTACATAAAAACTTAATACCATACATAGATTTTATTATTTCTATACAAGTTACAATATTTTTAAAGAACTTTAGCATTGTTGGTGTAGCAGGGCTTCTTTTGTTCTTTGACATATCATATATGCATAGTGGCGGTGCTCGAAACTTTTGAGACCCCAATCAAAGGGTGCCAGACGTAATATGTATAAAATTTTCGGATAAAATACACATAAATTTCCACTTCTGAGGAAAAAACAAGGGTATAGAGGTTGTTTATCAACCTTAAATTCATTATTCAGCAACCAAATCTATAGTAGATAAATTGTTGACCTATGTAGCAATGTTTGTTGCCCAACTCCATCTTCTTGCCTACAATTTGGGTTGATATGTTGGCAACTCACTAAATTCCTACCAATAGCTACCTTCCTTAAAGAAATTGGATGCATTTATCTATTTATACTTCCATCATGTGTATGTTCTATTACAACACTCATTCAATTCTGATAGATCCCAATCTTTTAACAAATCACAATACGCAACATTAACCATGTCTTCCACAGGCTACATTTGCATCTTCCTCCTAACTTTTTCATTGCTTACAACCAATGAGATGTGTCACGCTTCACGTAACTTGTTGCAAGCTACTCCAACAATGCCACAACCTCAGATACCAACCATTCCCACACTGCCACAACCCCAGATGCCAAACATCCCGGCCACAACCTCAGATGCCAACCATTCCGACACTGCCACAACCTCAGATGCCGACAATTCCAGCTATCCCTACACTCCCTAATATGCCTAGAGTATCCTTACCTCCAATGCCCTCAATGCCAACCATCCCGAACCTTCCGACATTTCCCACAATCCCCTTCTTTGCTCCACCACCTTCCAAGAAGTAGACTTCAAACAAAGATATTGTGAAAGATCATTTGCACATGGATGGATTTTAATCTTCTAGTTGTTTAATTTGTCCTTTTGGCACTCTTTTTACTTCTTTGTTGGTTGCCGTAAGTTGATTTGTAGCATGTGACATTGGTTGCATGATTGACGTTTGTTTTATTGTGCTTACATATTTTGTACTTACTGTGTGATTTAGTGTTGTTATTATTATATTTTGTGTTGTTATATACGATATAATATCTTGTTTTCACATTTTGTTGTCTTATACAAAAATGATCAATTATCAAAATTGATTTCAAAATCACTTTAAAATCATGCGCCTAATCGAGGAAATGACTTCTCTTTTGTAGTTTCTTGATACAAAATCCTATGATAAATGTTAGACATTTTAGTGTAATTAGATTAACTAGTTGATCAATATGATCATAATATCAATCAAATAAGTCAGGAGGTATGGAGTGCACATCTTTTTGAGTTTATCGTGATCTTCAATATTAAAACTTTCTTAGAAGCGAGATCCCTAAGCAATGGGGGTTTCAAGGGGGGCAACACCCCAGCCCCTAGCGAGGTCCAAGGGAGAGAGTGACATCACTTTTCTTATAATAACTTTGGTTTGTTTTGTTTTGCCTTTTGAATTTATTATATGCAACCGATAAACTAAAGTTATTATTCGTTAACGTTAACGAAGTTAAAACGGAATAAACGGAGTGGAAACAGAAAAAACTCCTTGCACGAGCTGCTTCTGATATTGGACTTTGGGTTTGTGAAGAAACAGCTCTTGAAAGGAGCAGTACTACCATTGGTATTACCAAAACTTTCTAGTCAAATTACCATTTTCCATTTTTTTTTTCCAAAATATACCATTTCAAAAAAATAAATTCTTGTTATACCACCATGATGGTTGACCTCTATAGTTTTTGTAGCATGTTTAAATCGGGTCTTCTGAAGTGCCAAAATAACACTAAACGGCCCCATAACGTTGATCGACTAGTACGTACACCTCTTGATTCACCATGGCAACCGTTTCAGTTGCCAGGTGCATTTTGTCAAATCATTTATCGTTTTCCCCATCTTATTCTCTTATAATTATGATCTATGGACATCATGATGCCCTTGATTGATACACGAGCAAAACATCTCGTTTGACGAGCAGAAAGCGACCAAACAAGCCATTGCCAATTATCATTAGGTTAGCTTTTCATCTATCATCAATCATCAATCATCATATAATTTGAATTCTTGCTTTGATCTGAATTTGCTGGAATAATCCAAGCCACAATTGATTGCATTGATCTATTCGCCTCTCAATAATACGCATCATATTGACAAAATTATATTCAGTAACTTTGCGTTTGTTTTTTTCAATAAATTTGAAGTCATGATTCTAAGTTGTGATGCGTTTTTGCTTTTTAGAGGGCTTGTTTTGTGGGTAAAAGTTAAATTTGTAAGATATAAATAACCTGTTTATGAATAGGACTCTATATTTGTATGTTTCTTAATTTGTCAATTGCTTTGGTGCATTGGCGGACAATATTAGCCCTCCGTTCCCTCTTTTTCTTGTCAGTAGTGTTAATTTTTGGTACGGTATTGTAAATTTTTGGTCTAGTAGTGTAATTTTTTTATATATATCAAGTTCGCCCCTACTAAAAAATTTAATTCCGCCCCCAACCCCCTATAGGAGAGGTCAAGCTCTGCCACTGGTTGAACACATTGGCGGAGGATATAAGGGGGGGAGGGGGGGGGTCGCTCCCCCTTTTTTTTTCGTCAGTAGTGTTAATTTTTGGTCTGATAGTGTAATTTTTTAATACATATCGAGTTCACCCCTTCTAAAATTTTTAATTTCGCCCCCGCCCCCTTAGAGGAGAGCTTAAGCTCCGGCACTGCTTTGGTGTGACTGTTTTCGGTATAATTTTTCTTTTCAATTGAGTTGAATAGCATATAGTCATTGTTTTGTTGATGATTACTATCTTTCTTGGAAGATGATCACTCAAGTCCAAAACTCAAATCTTCAAATGAAATTCTGCAGCAATATTTGTTATAAAAATAAATGAGTTGTGTGCGGTTTGTATTAATTTAAACAGGTTGACGCTTTTAAGTATTACGGTTTCGTTTAATCCTTGAGAGTAAGTTGTCTAAAAAGATTTAGATTTTTTTACATCATTTTGTCCCTAATTCCTAAATCCTAGGTCATAACTCTATCGCTCTTTCAATCTCACCAACTAACTACCTAACTTGGCAACCAACATGATAAGTATGCAACCTAACCCACGAGCACTACGTCCACCACCTCCGACTTCACTGAACACGAGCACATCAGCCACCCCCCCCCCCCCCCAACCACCTCATCATCCTCTCTTATATGTTATTTTTGTTTGTTATACATTTAACTACTTTACAATTTTATGTTTGTGTGTAGTTTTTCAAACTTGCTCGTGATTAAGGTTGAAAATTTGTTATCTAAGATACGTATTCTCAAAATAGATAAAGAAATTAAAGCTTATCATACCTTCTTAAACAACTCACTCAGACACATCCTCAAACTTTTTCTAACTTCTTAAATCTATACATTTTTTTCATTAACACATATTTTCTATACACCCACGTTTTTTGTTGAAGCTTAAGCTTAATATATGTTTTTTTAACAAACAAATGTATTATGTACGGTATTGCTTCAAATAATATGCGTTATTTTAATCGTGTCCATCTATCTCTTTCACAGTTGGGAGCATACCCCCAAACCCTCAAGAGAAAAACACAACTAAAAGACGCTCTGACTTAACAATAAGCATTCTTGCTTAGAGTAAGAATTAAACCTAGTAAACTTAATATATGTGGATACTATCCTTTAGAGCATTCACAGTGAAATTTTATTTTTATTCTTATAATTACATTAAAAATTATTATTTTTTCTCTCTCATTTACTAAATAATACTTTTTATACCTTTATCATTACTTTTTTCTTTTTACTGCACTCATAACCACTTTTAAAAATATTAAGAAATTTATAAGCGTTGAACAGTTTTTTCTCAAATATAAAGATGAACAGTAACATTTTCTTTTTTATCCACTCACAATTATTCAAACTCATTTCTTATAATATAACTATATAAGTAAAACACTCACATAATTTTAAAAATCTCATTGTGAATGCTCAATATAACAAAAGAACGTGCAATAGTATTAAGCTAGAGCCTATAAGAATAAGAGCAGGGAATCTGGGGGTATAGCACTGTGCCTTTCCACATTTGATAAGGCCATCATTGTGCCCTTCCCACATTCGTAAGGGTATCATTTCCGTTATTCTGTATATAAATTTAGCACAACTTCAGATTTTTTTATTGAAACAATTATATAATTAGTTTTAAATTAAACTTTATATAAAAACTAATATATACTGTACACATAGTTTATGTGCAGGATGGATAAAGGAAGGAAGCAACCTCAGTGTCTCACGGACCTCCAAATTCTGATACAAGTTTAAACTATGCTCCCTCTGATATTGTAAACATTATTATTTTTACTTTGTGACCATCTTTATTAAACCATCTTATTTGTTAATTATATATTAGATTGAAAAACCTAGATACTACTAGGGAGGCTCGATCATTTTGAGGCTTAAGATGAATAAGAATACTAGTACGGACAAAAACAGGTTGTAAAACAAGCCAAACGAGTCGATTAAAATAGGTCAAACGTGTCGGTTATAGTACAATTCTACTATTTGTAAAACCTTGATCTAAGTTGAATTAAACTTCTTTTAATTTATGTAAAGATCTCTTTGAAGAGAAACTCTACATAAACTACGAATTTTACTAGTAGAGAATTGGACTTTTGTATATACACACCACGTAGCCACAATGAGATAAAGTGCAGTCATGGCCGGCCTTGAGGAGGGGCGGGATGTACTTCCGTCCAGGGCTCACTCGTTCAGGGGGCACAAAATTTTTTATATATTATATATATTTTAAAAAAAATAATTATAAGGTATACTACAATTAAAAACTTAAACCAAATATATTTTAAACCAAATATAATGTCTTTCAAGCACATTTTATTAACCCAATTACTCAACTAATAGCCCACTAAAATATTTAAATATTGTAATTAAAGTGCACAAAGTAATTTATAGGGTAGCCCACAAATTTTGTTTTATTCAAAGTTAGCCGCGGATAAATTAGCGGATCGATGATGATAGCTATCGAAATCGAAATATTAGAGACTATAAACTACGAAGATGTTATAAACCAATTTGCTATCAAGAATACTAAGAGAGCTTCACGAGTTATTGGTTAACTATTACGACATGTCATTATAATACTATGATATTGCTATGTTTATTGTTAATGCGTTTGTTTTCATTTAAAAAAATTAGTTTATATCATTTAAGTCGTTAGGTCCTAGGGGCTTTTTTTTTCCCGGCTCGTCCAGGGCATTAAAATCCTCAGTACCGGCCTTGAGTGCAGTTAACTATAAATAACAAAAACAATTTTTTTTCCTGAAGTATTTTGAGAGCCCTAAGCTAAAGTCTAAAAAATTATTGAATAGAGTTGTCCACTCATAACGTTATAAAGGTATGTCAAACCTTTTATAATGATACAAGTAGTTTCAGGCATGATAGTAAAGTTTTGATGAATAGTCACAAACATGTGTTGTAAGCCTTGCTTCTTGACCTAGCAAGGTGTTATGTCCCCTTGACCGCTGCATTTTTTTTTTTGTTTTAAACATCATTGAAAATCTTGAAGCCCATAACATTGCAACAAAACCTATTACAATATCACCTGTGTTGCGATCTAACAGTTTTAAACAACTTATATATCTCTCTCTCGTTTGATAGATAGCCAAAAGACCGTCGATGTACGTCGTTATAAGACAACCATCGATTGACATCCCTTTATGTTTGACTTCGATCAAACTCTTAAGTGAAAACCCAAAATAACTGAGGACCACAAATGAAATTAATTATAAAAATTCACGGGTTGAGACGGGATGGTATTAGGTGAACCTGCCCGATTCCCAAACTCTTTTACCTACATGCATTAATATATTTTATAATCTTATAAAAACCATAATAATATGTTGATGTTGTTAGAAACATTATATAATTAAAAGTATTTTTGGATTCTTAGAATTTTATTTGAGTAATTTTGTCGGTTTTTAAGATGAATTTAAGATTTGATTTTAGGTAATACATATAACCTAATGGATAATAATTAACCACGTAAACTTAATAAATATTTATAACCATACTCGTGAATCCGATGGATATCAGTAGCAAATATGCAATGTGTATGGTACCAAATACAAGACATGATTTTATAACCGAATATTTAGACTAAAACTAAGAAAAGTCATTTTATATCCCACCCATCACCTTTCGAGTTTATAAAAAGAAAATGAAGTATTGAAATTGATATTGTGGTAAATTACAATAACGAATTTCTTGAAAAGAAGCAATGTTCTCTTTAAAGTGTGTTAAAAGAAAGTTATGATACTTTTAACATGCCGAAGAAAAAAATTAAAGTTTGATACTCTTCTTTCTAAAGTTTCATAAAAAGAATAAATATTACACTTCTTATTTTTAAGAAATGAAACACACGATTCTTAATGAAAATGCATAGAATAAATACAATAATACGGATACTAATATATATAAAATACAAAAATTTAAAAAAAGTATCTTTATAATTTCATCAGATTGCACGTTTGGTTTCCAGATTTTAAAAAATTACAAAGTTTGTCCAAATTTTTATATATTCATTGCAAGTTTGGTCCCCAAATTTTAAAAATTACAAAGTTCGTCCAAATTTTATATATTTATTGCAAGTTTGGTCCCTAAATTTTAAAAATTACAAAGTTAATCCAAAATTTTATATGAACATTACATTCTTGGTCACTAAAATGAAATTTAAAAGGTACTTCAAGCTTGATGAAATGCAAAAAAGCTTAAAGGATTTTATGTTAAGGACCAAACATGCAACGAGTACATAAAAGTTTGGATTAACTTTGTAAATTTTAAAACTTAAGTACCAAACATACAATCTAATTAAACCATAAAGACAAATTTTCTCTAAAATAACTTTATACTTTTTTTAGGGGCATTTACATATTTCTCCTTTTTAAAGTAATTAGTTACATATTTCCCCTTCCTAAAACATACATATTACATATTTACTCATTTTATTAAAATTATTTATTGAATATTTGAACGATTATATTATTTCTATTTACAGTAAATTATTTTTGCGCATTTCACTTCCAACGACTATCAATTACATAGTTTCTCAAGTTCAAGCCTTATATTTAAATAGAAACAACAAAATTTCATCTCGTTTAAAAATTTATTTTAAAACAATAACAACCGATAATCAAAGTTATATATTCAAATACAAAACATAATTATTAAAATTTTTAAACAATTATAATAATAAAACATTAATATGTAAAAATCTCTTAGTAAAAACAAAGTAAAATAGTTATTTAATATATAAAGTTTAAAGAAATGGATAAATATATAATATATATGGTTTAGAAAGGGGATGTAATTAATTTTTTAGCTTGAGAAAATATGTAATTTATGGTTTTAATAAGAGAAAATATGTAAAATTCCCTTAAATTAAAATTATTTAAACTATGAAAGGAAAGTTCCAGAAACAAATACATAGTTTAAATAATTTTAATTTAAGAGAATTTTATATATTTCCCCTTACTAAAACCATAAATTACATATTTACTCTTACTAAAACCATAATTTAAATACGGGAATTAAACAGTATGCACCCTCAAATTTATTGAGCTCATTCGGCTTGTTTTTAAATATTTAAATATCTAATTTAGAAACTAATGTAGGTGGTTATGGAAGACATAGATATATGAGGAGAAAAACATAGGGTTAGAAATTGTGATTAAATAGAAGATTTCTTTTTTGATTGCTAAGTTTAGCTCTTTAGTTTCATTTAGAATAGTTCATATCTACATATATTAACTGTATGTACTTACCAGTGATCCTTAATTCAACTGGGTAAGGTGAGGTACCCATGATATATAAATATTGAGAGGTTATGGGTTTAAGTTTCATTTTGAGCAAAAATGCTCAGGGTTGAGCAAGGGGGTTTTCTCAACAATGGGTTTCCTCCTAAGGGGGTTGGAGGTGCGGTCTTGACTGGGAAACGAATAGATGGGTCTGATTAAGATAATAACTATTATTCGAATCAGGGTCGAACATTTACCGTTCAAAAAAAATGTATGTAGTTATATTTTACAACTAAGGATGTACAATATCAACTTCACACAAAGGACAATGAATGAAAACCTTTATCCATCAAATTTGACCTGGATGGGATACAGTCCATATTTTCCCTTCAAGCAATAATATTAACTTTATTATTGAGAGTAAGAAAAGATCAACCACCTTTCTAAACTTTTTGACAGAAAATTCCTCGTCACCATTTAGCAACCATTTCCACACATCAATACCATTTGTTAAGAGGATTTTGGTCCAACATCTACGTATAGAAGAATTGCATTTCTTCTATACCACCTCTAGTTGGACGCCTCCATTGCCAACATTTCTGACCATGACATAACTTATCTCTTACCTAGCAATCTTTATCAATCTCTAATGCAAAGACTCGAGGAAACCTTGAGCTGAACACCCGGAGCAAAAAATATCTATTGCATTCAACGCCCCTAAATAACCAACTAGTTGCATCTCTAAAATTTAAAACATCACTATGTATCCTGACTTTTTAATTTTTTCATGCATTTGAAACCTGAATGCTGATACTGTTAGTTTATATGTTAAATATTTTATAAAAAAAAACTAAACTACCCCTAAAGATTAAAAAAATAAAAAAGTCTTGTGCGATCCACCCACCCACCTCTACAAAGACTAATGGCGTCAGCAGGATTCAAATGAATGAAAAATAAAAAGTTAAAGGACATAATGATATTTTTAAATTTTAAAGATAAAACTAGTTAGTTTTAATAAAAGTCAGAAATGCAAATAGTATTTTACTCAAATAAATAAGAACGTTCGTTTAATTATATGTTTTTATTAATTATAACTTTTACAAAACTTCTTTAAAAGCTTTTATAAATTCAAATAATTTAAAATATATACAAACAAAAATTGTTATTACTATTTTATAAAACGTTAAGTTTTTAAAATTTGTAAATTTGGGAAATATTTTTAATGAGAATTTAATATGTACTTCTAGCAGCAGACAAGATTGGGTCCTCCGACGAGATATTTTTGAGTAATTAAAAAGTTATAAAGTTTAATTTATTATTTTTAGACACAAATTATACACTTCTAACAACACATGCATTCAATTTAATATTATTGTTATGAGAGAAGGATCTGACCTAAACACAGGCCGAGAGAATGCAATCACCGTCATTCTGTTCATGCCCCCTTACACTTAGTGTTAAAAAAGTAGTGTTTGTGGGCTAATAGATTGAACCCGACATAAATCTAGACTCGAAATATGCACTTGTGTATTGAAACAAACGATTTAACCTGAAAGTTGTGTGTGGGAAAATTCCTAACATGTTTCCTTCCTCCCTTTTTCCTTTAAAATATTCTCTTCAAATAATTATCCCTTAAAGTGTTTCTATCATATAATACGCATACCGCGTACGCTTGTACAGGTAGGAACATGCTTCTGTATAGCAAAATCAGTTACAAATGGACACGTATCATAAGCAGACGCCTCTCAGACATCATTGTCATGGTCGTTGGCACCTACTAAAAATTTATTTTTTTATACGGTCAATCCATTTTTAATATACAAACATTTCAAAGTCAACCTATGAGAGCATGCGCCCATCTGCTCGGTAAAGGTGCCTCCTTTCTTATTTTCTATATATAAGCGCTTGCCTGCTTAAGCACATGTTTCTATTTGTGATCGATTTGGCTGTATAGGCGCCCGCCTTACCTGTATAGGCGTGGCACCTTGTTTAGGAGGGGCATTTTGGGGGATAAATGCTTCGAGAAGACATTTTGAAGGAAAAGACATGAAAAATAGACATTTTGAGCATTTTCTCTTTGTGTTTTGTATTTTTTTACATGTTACATATTTATAAGTAAAAATGCAAATTTATAGAAACAATGCCGTTTAAGTATAAAACTTAGATGCTAGTTTCTTATTTATCTTTTAAGCACTCGTATAAAATACTTATATAAAAATAGTAATGTATTTATTGTTTTTTCTTGTTTTTGTTTATTTTCTTGTTTTTATTAATAAACCATGTTTTTAAGGAATAAAAGAAAATGAAATTGAACTTGTCAAACAAGTCAACCAAACATAACTCGTTTAACTAAACTTGTAAGACAGTTCTAACCCCTTCTGTCTCAAATAAGTTTTGACTAGATTCACAATTCATCATGATTTTCAGGCTCGAATAAGTTCGGCCAGTTTGATCGGTCCAATCAAGTATCTCAGGGGGGCCGATCCAAGCAGCCCCAGTTCGTTTTCGATAGGTTCGACCGGCCGGTTCATCTTGGTTCGGTGGTTGGACCGTTAACCAATTTGGGGGTTGAACCGGATTTTATGTTCTTTTTTTAAATTTTAATGGCTTTCACGAGTGAGTTGAACGATAAATATGAAAAATCTCACATAAAACTATAAAATACACATATTAAAATACTTATATTGAATTATATACATGACGTCATTCGGTCTTTAAATCCGGTCCGAGTCGCGGACTAATAAAACGTCCTCTTCAACGTCCGATCCGATTATGAAAACACTAAAATTTATGAACTTCCTATTTGTACATATGAGAAAATTCACACCGATAACTATCAGTCCCATTTTCTACTCAAAATATGTTAAAAACTCTGAAAATGAATTATTGTGTCGCTTTTACTGTCACAGTGAATTATGACATTTGAATATATACTACTGAGACGAAAAAAATAATGAAATCAGGTGACATAAATATTGTGGCAACTATGAAATAAATTTTTAAATAAAAGCATCATTTGATAAAATAAAATAAAAAATAAACTTAAAAGACAACATATCCATGTGGGAGAAGGGGAATTAAAATTAAATTGGCTTCAGATACTTCCAATGTACCTTCCTTTCCAACAAAAACACTATTTTTCTATTTTTTTTTATTTTTATCATTATTTTATTTTACTCTCACTCTTTTGGACTCATTATGCACAAACCTCTGAGCCACATCACCCCCACGCTGGCCCCACCCACCTCCACCTCATCGTCTTCCTTATTTATATCAATTCCCACTGCAAAACCCTAGATACTCACACTCAATTCCCACTTCAACATTCACATCTCACTTCGTTAATTCATTGATATTCTCTCACACCCTTTTCGATCTTTAACCGTTTTTTCATTCTAGTTATTAGTAGTTACCTTCAGTTTCAATGGCGTCCGCTTGCCTGAACACCATCGGCTTATCGCCGGAGAGTTTGCCGGAATGCTCGCAGAAGTACTCTTCTTACCGGTGGTTCAGTTCTAGACTCTCGATCAGCAGCGAAATGCACAAGAACAAGAGCGTTTCTCCGGCGAAAAAGGGTTCAGATCCGCCGGAGGTTGCAGATCCGGCGACGGAGATTACAGATCCACCGGAATCAGATTCACCGGAGTTTGAATTCCGACTTCAAGATTCAGCCACAATGCTCCCCGCCGACGAGCTATTCTCCGACGGTAAGCTTCTGCCACTGCAATTCACATCGACGACCACTGTTTCATCATCTGTTGTCGATTCTCGCCGGATAATCGACGATACAGTCGCCGGAGATCCGTACTTGTACTCCCCTAGAGCCCCGAGGTGCTCCAGCCGGTGGAAAGAGCTTCTAGGGTTCAAAAAGCTTCATCAAACCAACACCAGCACCACAAAATCAGCAACAAACACCAAACAAACGTCATCACCGTCGTCTCAAACCCCCACCGGAGCCACAAGATCCATCAGACATCTTCTTCACCGGAAATCTTTCTCCGATTCTCCGATCAACGTCCCTTTACTCACCGGAGACACCGACTCTGCAACAATCTCTTCAAGACCGTCGCTTTCCTCTTCATCTTCCGACGATCTCCCCCGTCTGTCACTCGATTCCGACCACCTCACCACTCGCCGGAGAACAAGAATGTCAAAAACGACGACGAACACCACCACACGCGTCGGCCGGAGCACACTCCGTCGATCATCGGACACCCAATTCACCGCCCACCGTGGGTTCTCCGTCGACAGCCCTCGTATAAACTCATCGGGAAAGATCGTCTTCCACAACTTAGAACGAAGCTCCAGTAGCCCCAGTACCCTAATCGGAGGACCCAAACACAGAGGAATCGAGAGATCATACTCCGGCAACGTGAGAATAACGCCGGTGTTAAACGTTCCGGTGTGTTCTCTTCGAAGTTCTTCGAAGTCCGGTGGTGTTTTTGGGTTTCCGATGTTCTCTTCACAACAGAAACGTGAAGGTTCTTCAACCTGCAACAATGGCGGATCGAATCGGAGTCAACGGGTCAACGGTAGGTCTTGAGTGTTGGATCGGTCAACGGCGTAGGATTGCATCGGGGGTGTAGTGTAGCTCTTTTTTTATAAGGTTTTTGTGTTTTTCAGTTGTATATTTATTTTTGTTGATTTCTTTCCACTCTAATGTTAGAATCAGATTCTTCCGATCGTCATATATTATTTTTTTATATTGTAAAAATGAAAAATTGTTTTTTAAATAAGGGTGACTTGATATAAATATTATCTTGTCGGTTAAAGAATCTTATATTAAGTTGTTAAATATGTGACAACCTTTTTTTCTTTTAATTAAGTAGATTTTTGTAAGAGAATATAAACGTTATAACTTATATAATGGACTAACTTATGTTTGTAAAGATATTGTAATATTAAATAGGTTTTGGAGTATGTGAGATGATGGGGACAGTTTATACGAATATAAGCAGTTTCGAGGATAAGGTGCCGGTGACTGGTGACAGCTTTGCATTGCTTTGCTGCGCTGTGAATAACTTCCATCAACACAAAAAACCAGTAAATGTGTTTGTCTAACGGACTATTTCACTAATTTTATTTTTATTTTACCATAAAAAGCTCATCTCAAAGGATTTATTGTTTTATTTTAAAGGCTTATTATAGTTTAATAATAACTTTTATTTATTAGTTGGAATTAATCCAAATTTAAAAAATTATTTATAGACAATATCAACTTTGATTTTATTTTTCTTTAATGATTTCTTATTAACTGAAACTTAACCTCCATTAATTTTTTTTTTTATAAAACAAGAAAACTTGGAGCCATTTTTCAACTCCCTCACCGCCTAGTATTTATCATGTCTGTTTTTTTATGTTTAGCCTCAATCATCACCCGGAATGTACATCCAACGAGTCAAGTGCTTCAGATCAAGATATGGAGATTGACGGGTTTCAGGGTGCAATAGTTTTAGATTGACGGACTTGATAATAGATTTCAACTTATTTTTTAATGTTTTGTCAACATAAGCAGTCCGGGTCATTGAAAAACTAACAGGGTTAACTCTTAGTTAGTAAGAGATACTTGAAGAAAAATAAGCTTAAAATTAAGAGTGTCCATAAACATTTACTGCATTAGGATTATCCTGGCAAATAAATGAAAGTTGTGATTATAAAAATCCAATAACCTTATTTTAAATTAGAATAGGCAATTTAAGAAAAAGCATCAAGTTATTATTAATGCATGTTGAGTGGGTTGTTGAAGGATTTTATGTTAACGGTAAACGGATTGAAACTATATGTTTTTTGTGCGTATAAATGATATTAACTCTAACATGAATATTTTTCTAGGTAATGTCATTTATTGTTTATGTTTGTTATCTTCTTTGACGATTAACAAACTTTAGATAATAGTAGTGAATAAAGTTGTGGAATCGAAGGGTTGATAAAATAAAGATCATATTCCCAAACTTAACATTCACACTTTCTAAATAAATTTTGTTTACAATGTAAATGTAAACTTTTTTAGAAACACACTATAACAAAACGAAGCTAATGCAACAGTTATAATATGTTATATTAAATTTTGAAAAAGTTTTATTAGACCTTATAATCGTTGCAGTAGACCTATTGGTTTTATTAGCTTAAAACAATCTTTTTTGTCAAAAGATACATTACGTGAAGTTACATTAGATTTAAAACAACATTTTTGTTAGATAAGACAACCTTTTTATTAGCAAATATAATTTTTTTAAAAAGTTGTTTTAGAAATATCATATTAGGCTTATTTTTCTAGTAGTATTCCTTAAATGAATTTCGACAACTAGCCATTGCTACCCTCCTCTACAAACCATGACAAATTTCAAACTTCCGATGAATAACGACATATATTAGCTTTAATTTCATTATGGGCCCTGATAATATTTGAAATATGTTACTTTGTTGTTTTAGGTTACACAATGTCTTGTTAGTAATTTTTGGTCTTAAGCCACATATCTGTGGTTAATAATCTTGGCCTTAATGACCGATAAATAAAACATTTTCTTTAGATGAATAACAATAAATATGCTGAATTGTTAAAAAATATTGGTGTCAGTGAATTCTTATCAATAAAATAAATTTAAGCTTGTCGGTTGAGAAAAACATATGATATAATGTTGTTTTTCTCTAAAAAGTAAAGATAATTCCATAGTATTTATAATATGGATAAATTACGAAAATGACCAATTGACCAAATCGAATTACTAAAATAACCGGTTAAAAATAAAGTTTATTAAATAAAACAGCCAATGCTATCGTTCCACGTGTCCATCCCTCGCTGACGTGGCGAGAGATTATGAGAATCCCTCACCCAGAAACGCGTGTCAGCGAGGGATTATGGGAATCCCTCGCCCACGTGTACATCCCTCGCTGATGTGGCTTTATCCCTCGCTGACTCAGCGAGGGATTATGGGAATCCCTCGCCCAAAATTACGAAAATACCCCCTCGCCCATAATTAAAAAAATAAATATATATATGTTTTTTTACCAAAAAAAATCCGTATTTTTAATCATTTATTGTTTTTTAAATACTTAAAAATTTAGTTTAATTTTATTTTCACCTATATAATACAATGTTTACCCTTAACAAAGTTATCAAATCTTACATTCTTCTCAACCTTGCTGTTACTTTTTTTTAAAAATTCTTTCAAATCAGGAAATGTTAGTTAATATCATATTATACAGTGATGGTAAATGATATTTTGTAAACGGTGTTGAAGAGTATCTACCAATGTCATTTACCACACATTTACATTTTAATGGTAGATACTCTTCAACACTGTTTACAAAATGACATTTACCACCACTGTATATTATGATATTAATTGATATTTTCTGATTTGAGATAATTTTAAAAAGAAAATAACAAGAAGGTTGAGAAGAATGTAAGATTTGATAACTTTGTTAAGGGTAAACATTGTATTATATAGGTGAAAATAAAATTAAATTAAATTTTTATGTATTTAAAAACAATAAATAATTAAAATACGGATTTTTTTTGGTTAAAAACATATATATATTTATTTTTTTAGTTATGGGCGAGGGGGGGCATTTTCGTAATTTTGGGCGAGGGATTCCCATAATCCCTCGCTGAGTCAGCGAGAGATAAAGCCACGTCAGCGAGAGATGTACACATGGGCGAGGGATTCCCATAATCCCTCGCTGGCACGTTTTTCTGGGTGAGGGATTCCCATAATCCCTCGCCACGTCAGCGAGGGATGGACACGTGGAGCGATAAGATTGGCTGTTTTATTTTAAAAACTTTATTTTTAACCGGTTATTTTAGTAATTCGATTTGATCAAATAGTCATTTTCGTAATTTACCCTTATAATATTTGCCACAAGTGGCATGAGTAGGTGGCAAGGGCGGTGTTACTATCGATCAGGTGAGCGGTAGGTGACAAAGAATGAACATCAATACTATGGCACTAGAAAATAGATGTTACATATAATGTATATTATATAACTAGTATAGTATCCCGTGTAATACACGTGTTGAATAAACAAAATAATAAAAAGTTTCTAATAAAATTTAAAAATTATAAATAATATTTGTAAATAAGATATGATTGAGTTATGTATATATAAGTATTTTAAGTAAAAAATAACAATAATATCATTTTAAAATATCGTTTTATAAGATTGTGTTTTTTTAATTGTTTTTAAAACATTCTGGTCTTTTTTTAATTTTATTTAAAAAAGTAATTATCTTATTAAACTTAAAAAAATGGTTTAAATACTTCGTATTTAAGAACTTTTTCGTGTCTTATACAATTTTAAAGTGTGTTTTTCATTAAAAATCTAGTTTTTTTTATTTTTATGATATCTATTTTTTTTAATTTAGAAATGTTTTCAATAATATAATTGCTATATATACTAATATCATTAATTAGGAGAGAGAGGCGGGAAAATAAAAACGAAAATGCCTAATATGTTGACACGTGTTATGTAAAAACTTTCTTTTATTATAGTTAATAGATATGATTGTTTGTATCTTTTGGACCGCATATACTTATATTTACTCATAATTTACTATGATATATATCATATTTATATAAGCGCATATATGTATATTGATTTCATTGTGTCTTTGACTTTAGATGGTGTCGTTATAGTTTTACTCATATTTCCTAATATGTATTATGGGTGGTACAATACAAGTTACAGTCATACAGAAGAAACTGTCGAATCCCGAGGAATTTTCACCGAGCTAAATGGTTAAATTTCTCATCGGGAATGGGAGGGTGGCTTTCCCACGATACTGTCCTCCTCTTGTCACGATACCGTCTACTCTTAGATTATTAAAACAAAAAATTAAATAAATAAATTAGACATTAGGTATTGAATTTCACATATATGCTAGAGAGAGTGGGAGACTCATATTAATGCCTAGTAATATGTCACCTTAAGATTTAGTTTTGACTTTTCGTCTGGCTCAATTATAATCTTATTTGTGATAGTAATTTAATTAGGGAAGTAGATAACTTTTTTACACATAAAATGATAAAGACAGTAATTTAACATATACAATCACGGTAAACTTATTACATAAGATTTGTTCATGATACATATTCATTTATGTTAGTAAAAAAATTAGAGTTCTTATTTACTTATGATTTCTTTTACAGTGTTTTAATGAAATTAGTTTAACTAAAATTTAAGAATTCTAATATAGAAAAACATCACATTATAAATCGACATCCACTTATACACCTCGTATGGAACCATGCTGTGGGCTACATTAGATATGGGCTGAAATGGTAAGAGCTGAGATGACGGGAAGAAGCAGACCCATTACGCGGCGTATAGGGTCGAAGACACTGAAAACGAGAAAAATCCAGGGGACTTTCAAAAAGCTATACACCCCATATAGCCCTATATGACCCCCTATACAACATATATAGGGTTATACGACGCGTATAACAAATTTCGACACTGACTACGAGAAAAAATTTAGGGGGCTGTCAGAGGGGTTATACGCCCCGTATATGACTATACGACCCCTCTATACGACACGTATTCTACTATAAAACCCGTATAAAAATTTAAGATGTTAATTTATATTTTTTAGGATGTATCATTGTTCACATCGTATTAAAAGATGATTATAGCCTTGTTAAAAATATAAAACATTGATTTGATGGATAACTGTTTATGTTCAGACTGTGGTGACTCTTTGACCCTTGAAATCTGAAAAAGTATACCATCATTGCTTATAACAAAGTGTTGATTCTTTTGTCCTTTTTCCTTTCTCTTTTTATGTGAGACTTATGTTTATATAAAAAATTATATAACTTTTCTTTATAAATTTATCCTTATTACCTTCTATAAAGTTTGCAGCTAATCTCTTATCAAACTTAATTATACACAGGCAAGTAGTTAGTCTTTTTGGTGTATCTTGTGAAACTAGAGACAATGAACAGAAAAGAAGAAAGGATATAACATAACCTCTCTTACTATTTTTATTTGTTACACCTATTTAAAAATGTAACATTTTAACATAAAAAAACAAAATAAATTCAATTAATTCGATGTGTTCAGGAGGGAGTACAATGCACATTTTAAAAGTATGTCTAGCTAACCGTGCTATATTAGTTATAGTAGATTGATATATTAGATGGTATAAGATATAAGTTTTAAAATCAGAATACTTCTGAAATAAATTGGAGAATAAATAATGCACACGTTAAAGAAAAAATGTACCCCACATTAGTATAAAAAGATGAATAAATAAATAAATAAACTGAGTACATTATCAATTTATATGTAATATATAAAAAATAATTTAAAGAAAAACAGAGGATAGCAAGTATCACAAGGTTACATTATTTTTACCAACGGCAAAAAGCAGTTGCATAAAGTGTAAGAGGTAGAATCACACTTTATTTCGCACAAGGCAAACAACGTAACCATGTGTTGATCTTTAACGTAGTTTTTTTAATATCCAAACAAATGGTTTGTTTACTCAATCCAAAAGAATGGAACATTTTTATATGAAAAAGTTAAAATATATTTTAAGCAAATATTTTCTTTTTTAAATCAAAACAAACTTATATAACTAACGTTTGTATATGACGGCCAAACTATACATTATTACATTACACTTCGCACAACAATTATCTCCCACTAGTGAACCAAGCCTTACAAGATCCTTTTACGCTCATAATCATCAAAACGTTACAAAACGTTAATAGAAAGATCGTTACAAAACATTAAACTACAATTTACCCTTTTTAAATCATTGCATGGGTTGGTAGGGATAAATTGTCTTGAAAATAATTAAGTTAAAAATGTAAACACTAGTTTACAATCATTGTTGCACTTGAAATAAAGCTGGATGAAAAGGTAAACAACATATTTTGTAACCAATAATTTACAGTCATTTCAACGGTTAGACTTGAAATAAGCGGTGTTGAAAGGTAAACGATAGTTTTTCTTTTACAATTTTTTGTTTCGTAAACGGCAATTTTTCATTTGAATATAGTCATTTCACATCAATGAATATATGTCGATCCATGTTATTAATTGAAATCATAATTCAAACCTTTGAATGCATTCATCATGTTCTTATACTCGCAATTTGAGCATTCAATTAAATCATGTCTAGTGTTTAAGAAAATTATTCGCATGAAGGTGTTGTTTGCAACATGAGTTCACCATTTTACAATGACTGGGTGTATGTGACACGAGAAGAGTTGATGGAATGGGTGGAGAGCACAACGCATAGTCTTGGATATGTTATTGTCACATAGAGAATGAAGATGATTCTAGATGGATTCATTAGCAAGGTTTATCTTATGTGTGTTCATGGTGGTGTATACAAAAGAGTCAATCACACATTCTTGGACAAAGAAAACCGGATGTCCATTTCAGCTTATAGCAAAACACCACATACAACATGAGATTTAACTTTCATCTTCACTTCTCAAACATGGCAAACCGACAAAACAATATTTTCTAAATCTCAAAACTACCCAGATTATGTACGAAAAACTCTCTGATGGTGTTAAACCTCCAAACCGATGGATGATCCGTGAAGTGGTGATGGATTTAGCTGAAACTGAGCTTTCAATAAGCCTTTAACCAACTTCAATTTGCAAACCTCGACATAAACGAACAATGAAAATGACTTGTTTGACTTATCACTAAATATTAATCAAGATTCATATATGTTTCATCTACATAAATTATCTTTAAAAAATTAACATTTTTGCAAGATTAATAAAAGTTGTGCCACTTTAAAAAATTAAGACTTTTGCAAGATTAATAAAAAAAAATTTAACATTTTTGCAAGACAATGCATATTAGTTTGAAAACAACAATAGCACAATAGCAGGTTATACAGTGCGCATTAAATTGTTGTACAGAAGCACTTTATGTCATATATAAATCAATTTCTTATATGAAAAACATTAGACAACTTTGGCCTGCGTTTAACATACCACATGTAATCCTATTTCTACAAGCAAAACCATACTAACAAGTCCTTAATGAAATAAAATTTTACAACTTTATATGTGAAACAGAAAGTAGTGGAAACACCACCTTGTCACATTGCATGCCATTGCACATGTTTACCTTCACATTTTCTGCCCAGACACCAGCTTCTGCACACATATATACATCACGCAGAAGCTTGTCGATGCACAACAATGCTTTTGATACATTAGCTGGCAACATGGTTAATGTCCCGTGTCTAAACAGATCGGCCCGTTAATATATTGTTGTCTTTGTTTTATAGGCAATGTTTGATTTTAAAAGCCATGTCATACCTAAGTGGTAAGAAGCATAAGATGTAAGGGTTCGCCCCTCGCCTAGACGTAAAAAGCCGTAAGTTTGAGATGATGAAAACATAGGTTAGGATCCTTTGAGAACTCGTAAAATATCTTAAGAACTATGAAAACTAATATAAGTAGTTCATATTTTAGAATTGTATGCTTTTATATACAGTTTGTGTTTATGTACATTAAAAATTATCAAAATAGTATAAAAAAACCATCAAAGAAATTCTTTGTATGTTTTTAATTTTTTTCGTTATCCATGTCTAGATAGTATAACCTACATAAAACGTGTGTGTGTATGTATATATATGAAATTTTATGGAGTTCTACAGGTTCAACCAAATTTATTCATTTTTATTCTAATGTCAAGAGAGACAAATAACCTATCATTTTCTTTATAAAATATAAAAATTGTACGGTTGACAGAGTTTCCACAGTTTTTAAGACATTTCTAAGTGATAGTAACACATAAAACCATAAAAATAAGAAAATATAAAATACGCTTAGGAAAAGAATATTACTCCACGAATATAATTGAAAGTCTATTAAGCCTAAATATTAAGTCGTATTAGCCAATGATCTCAGGCCAAATGGTTGAAGTGGGCTACCCAAGACTTTATTAAATGTAGGAACGTCTTGTGTTCAAGTCTCATATGTGAAAAAAAAATTTCCAATTTAGCCAGTGAGTTTCTCCCCTATGGTGGGTTTCCTCCTAAAGACGTTCTCAGATTTGGGACCGATAGAGATGAATCGATGTATGAGCTTCCATTCGGAAGCATGCTAGGCTAGAGCCCCAACATGTCATACTCGAGTAGTGAAGATGATCTGATTTGTTAATGGCCAGTTAGTAATCCAAAAAACAGTTAAAAAAATCAAGTCTTACCAAATACTTTTTAGCAATTGGAAATACAGAATAGGCTTTTAGTAAATAAAAGCTAGCGGTCTTTGAATCAATTTAGCATAACTAAAAGCAGAGTGCTAAAGTCATAAAGACCATAGGCATCTATTGTGTATGAGTAAAAAAGTGGAGACTATGAATCTGCCATACTTTTGCAAAGTACCGAATAAAGACAAGCCCACAGAGAAAAAAGAAAAAGGAAAGTTCAAAAAATAACTAAATGAAAAGAAAGTATAAAAGAAAAGCCCAAAGCTTACAAATTTAGTTAGAGCCTTTTAGGTCCTGAAGCTAAGGCGTGAGACGAAAACTACACGTTTTTAAGGTGTTTACAACAAAATAAGCTTTATGTAAACTTAAAAGCTGCAAATCTCCCATCCCTTTAACATATCAATATATCATCCAAAGTAAACTACTCGTAATTTCTCTAGCATTTTGGTCACTTTTACGTATCAACCTCACAATAAACTGATTTTGACCCATAATTTTGGTACTGTGTCATGAGGCAACTAATACCTCAGACGTTCCTGAGTCCCGCTTTTAACCAAGGTCTTGCCTTAGACGGGACGTAATGATGCCCATAGGAGGCTTCAAATATACTGAGTTGAAGGCAAATGAGGCTTTAAAGAACTGCATCCTATTTAAAGAAGCTTCAAACTCATTTTTAGCCAAGCTTTTAACGGGTGGTAAAAGATGCGAGTGAACTTGTTTTTTTCTCACTTTTGACAATTTTAACTAAAAGAGGCTTTAAAACCATTACACTTATTTTAAAAGATATTTTAATAAATTCATGTTTGCTTATATGACATTTTAACTAAATAAACCATTAAACATAGTTTAGCACCTAGAGGCGCGTAAACTCATCTTTGACTACATAGTACGGTACTATGTATCTTTTAGTAAATAAAGTGGTATAAGAGGTCGCATTTGTTATAATTATATTTTTTTTATGATTTTTGAATCATTTGACAGTGCCCTTTTAGCCAAGCTCTTTTATCTAACCCTTCAGAAATTAACACATTATCCAAATTGAGCAATTAGTAAATAAATAGATCAAATTTTCACATCTTCTTAAAGTTTTTTAATAGTAGATAATTTGATTGTCTGCCAACCAGATAATGGATATATGACACTAGAAAATATAAGTCTTCTGTTGTGTATAACTGTAAGTATCAGAATTGCCACTGAAACATAAAAGAATTACAAGATACAAATTTGTAAGTTTCAACTCAACAAATAGGAGATGATAGTAACCAATAATACTTATGTTTGACCAATTGACTATTGCTATAAACTACTTACTGTTTCAGAAAATATAGATGCAGCAGTAAATCCATTTAGAATTGCACCTTCAACATTTGGGCTCACACAAAAGTCCCCACAAATAGCTAATTTCTTTTGTTCATCCCATATGCATTTTTCATTTTTCGCTATGCCAGTTACTGGAAAAGCACTTCCCCTGCATCAAACCAGATAACATCTAAATGAACAATAATAGTATAAGTCAACAAGTCAATACTTGGAGATGTGAACTTGAAATTTAAGTTAAAATAAGCTGGAAATTGGCACACAAACCATCTATGAGCTTTCTTGAAAAATGGCAGAGATATATCAAGTCCGGTTCTCTGAAATTCTTGAAATAGTTCTTCAGCAATTTCCGTTAATGCTGCATTCGAAGGCTTTTGAAGTCCAGCTTGACCGATTATACCTTCTGCATATTGTTGTGTTGAATGCAATACCCACCGCTCACTGTGACAGCAATGAATAAAACAATGTGATTATTTACTTATTTATGTTTTTTTAGAAAAGGTGAGAGGATATAGAGAAACAAAGACCTGGAGGTTGAACGTCCTGGCTTACTGCTCTCACAAAATGCCCAGCTAAGTACTTCTGAATTCTCAAATGAGAAGCCTTTAAGTGGTATCTGAATCAGAAGTAAAAAGATAAATGAACAAGAGTTATTGAAATTAAAAACTTATGAGGTGGGGAAGCAAACAAGCATAAGTGAATATCTTACCGAAGACAGAGGATTTTCAAATGCCAACATGAGAGCAAAACATGGTTTAACGGGTACATCTTTAACGATGCTAGCAAGCCCCGGAATTGAATTCAGGTCTATAATTTAACAGTAAAATAGCACTAGGTCATGATATGGGGCATCTAGTCTGAAAATAGATACATGTATAAGATATCAAGATAAACATGCACAATGAAAACAAATAATGCAAGATCTTTCTTAAACTATGACATCATGATTATACATTTCGACTATACCATGGTCAATGAACACATGTCTATCATTTGTGACTTGGGGACAGAATATATAACTCAACGTCCTTCTTAAAGCATTCTTGATGTTTCACATTTTGGTATAATCAAACAAATGGTCATGTAAATGTCACATTAATTGGTTAAAACTAACTAGAAAATTGCAACGTAAATGATACCAAGTGGAGGTGGTTTCCCAGTAACTTGCGTAAACCTTTGAGAAAACGTGCTTTTGTCTGCTGTCACTACCCCGTTGAACTGACCAAGATCATGCCCATCCTTATCTTTTAAGGACCATAAATCCTTATTCTCCAACCACTCCAAACTCCCAACCATGACCCCAAATTTACTTTCAATACCTAGTGAAATTGGCAAGTGAGTCAGCATTCTACGTTAAGCCCACAACTTGATAATACAACATAAACAAAGTACCAGGTTCTTGGCATAAAGCTCTGCATATAGAATTCATTCCTGGCATACCCACATATTTCTTGTTTAATCCTTCCTAAAAATTAACAACAAATTATCAAACATAGCCCTTAAGTAAATGCAGGGTAACACAACTTCGGGCTTAAGCAGTTTAGATATGGTTGACTTTGTTTATTTCCATGAATATCATAAAAGAAAGCATTGTGGGCAAATATTCTATAATTCTAAACAAAACGAATAAAAGCTTATGTATGTTGCTTGTATCAATACACGATCATACAAGATTTGATGATAGAGCATGATTGGTACGTATCCCTCTTGCAGTTGATTATAATCAATCAAGGAACATGTCAACATTAAATTTAGGGTATGTAATGTGGGAATAATTGGATTATAAAACCAATTAAAGTTGTCAATTTTATATGTATGTACAATGTATAGATGACAACAGATAGTACACATCATTCTTTCAAGCATGTGGATGTTATATATTAAACAACAAAGAATAATTCAGACTTGCATAATGCTACATATAATACTTCAACCACCACCAGCTAATACATTGATTTAAAAACTCATAACATGATCTAAAAACCAATTTGGTGCTCAAGTTGCAACAATAAACTATGATTAAACAGAAGTAAACCTTTTCGAAATTGACAAATTGTTTAGTGATGAAATCAAACGACCCAAAATTCTGTTTCCACTCAGCAACAAGACCTCTTGTTTCCCAAACCCTAATCATGTCCTCCACGTCGGTGTTAGTGGTAGAAAAACAAGGTGCCCCATGGTCAAAATACAATTCTCTCCCATCTTCAGCAATTTCTCTACAAATTATGCACAAAAACACACACTCAATTCCACAATTAGAGTCTTGACTGTTGGTTTTAATGAACGAAACCCTAGATGTGTTTATAAATTGGGATCTAATTGTGGGATGTAAGGAAGTGATCAATAAGATTAGAGCGATGGGATTACATGAAGCTAATAATATTATTAATGGTACCTTCTTCGGGACATTCGTCCGCCGGGGCCTCTGGCGGATTCGAAGACGGTGACGGAGATACCGTTTTTGGCTAAATTGGAAGCGCATACGGCTCCTGAAACTGAACCATTTTAATGGATTAGATGGGAAGAAGAAGGTGCTCACATGGGTTCATGATTAAAAGATGATTTGCTTACTTCCGGCACCGATGATGGCAACCTTGGTGGCGATGGGATTCATGGTGTATGGTTATGCTAACGATCTTCAATCGAATTGGGCAGATTGCATTTTAACGAACAACTATAAAATTGAACTAGGAATAGCAAAATTGGTTTATGTGAAGGGTGGGTTGAATAAATGATGTCTCTCGTGTTTGGTTTACACTCTGCAAAAATTAAAAATCAAACAGTTTTATTTTTTAATTTTTTTTAACAGTTTGTAGAAGTTAAAAATTAAACAGTTTTCTTCTTGCAGACTGTAGATGTTTGGTCCATCTCTTCTGTTACAATGTCTGCAGATGTGATCCGCAAACTGAAGACATTTTACCTCTTCAAAACCAAACAACACCTTAATTTTCATAAAGATCTAGATGGATTGGATCATTTCGTGATATGGTTCGTAAAGATTACTTGACTTATTGCGTGGTAGACTATATTTTACGATATGAACTCATGATTATAAAGTAATGAAGCGGTAACCTTAGGGGACGTTTGGTTCACAGAATTCTCAGGAATTGGAATTGAAATTGAAATTGGAAAATTTTCCATTCAAAATTATGTTTGGTTGATCAACGGATGGAGGAATTGGAAAATTTTCCTTCATTCATTGGAATTCACATTTTTTCCACTTACCTATGAAATGTTTAACAATCCAATGGAATGTTCAAAACTAAAATTCCAATTTCACTCAAAATTGACCAACCAAACACGTTGTCAACTTTAACAACATTCCAATTTCAATTCCAATTCCATTTTCAATTCCAATTCCTTTGCAAAATATTCTGCGAACCAAACGGCCCCTTATAGTTGGTGCAAAAGCCCGAACTTAATTATATACACATATACAAGTTATATTACGGAAAAATTTCACAAAAAAGTAACAAAGTTTTATAAGTGTTTTAACCCGATCACTCAATTTTCAAAATGTTTTAATTAAGTCTTTTAACTTTTTAATGGTGTTCTAATCTTATGTAATTAACCTGATTAGCAAGTAATTATTTATTTTTCAAGTTTTATGAGTGTTCCACCATCGCCGCCCAGCACCACCGTCGTATCACCACCATCGCCGCCCACCACCACCGTCATCCCCCCACCATCGCCGCCCACCACCACCGTCGTCCCCCCACCATATACGATTTAAAATGGTATGCATTTCGATGTACGTTCTTATCATATACGTTTTCATGATTATTTATTTACAAGTTCCTCCCATATTTTTAAACGTTCATAACTTTTATGTACGATCTTATTATTTTTTTTATAAAATTACACCATAAAAATGAGCATTTTTTAAAATAAGTACAGTTTTTTTATATAAAAATAATAATTTTTATATGTTTTAAAGCTCATATCTCGTAATTGTCTATTTATTACAGCTCATTGTGTATTTTTGTTAGTTATTGTGTTTTCTTTCCATTATGTTTTTCTAGAATGAAGAATTTAAAAAAAATAATGGTAGAATAACATTGTTGTGTATATCTAATATGTAAAACACAATAATAAATTAACAGCTAATCGATCTAATACATTAAATAACAATGAAAAATAACATAATGTTTTATTGTGTCTTTTGATCATCATTATGTTATCTTGAATATTATGAGTTTTAAAGATACACTGGTTAAATAACATCATTGTGTACCTATAATTATAAAATACATTGATTGATAACAAGTTTATAAAAATTATAAAAAATAATAATAAAAATAACATATTGTGTTATCTTTAACACCATGAGTTTTGAAAAATACAATAATATTGTGTACTTTTAATTATAAAATACAATGATAGATAAAAAAGTTATATAATCTAAAAAACAGCGACAAAAATAACACAAAATAAACTGGAATGTAAAACACAATAATAAATACATATAACAAATGATGTAAAACATATGACACATTAAGCTGATATTTGACACGATAAACGTATAATACAACTAATGTATTTGACTATATGATCAAAATGCCCTCATTTTTTAAATAATAAAAGAACATGTCTCAAGCCCACAATCATTTTTAGATTTTTTAGATTAAATATTTTTTTTTATTATAACCCTACCCTTTTATTAATTTTTATTTGTTTTTATTAACGGCTTGTAAAAAAATAATTAAAATACACATTTTACATTAGTAATCCCATACATATATGCAATAAGTTAATATTATGTCAAGATGTATAAACATTTGTGTCAAGAATGAACATAAAAGTTTCGGTTGATGAAATAACCATAAAACTGAAGTTGACCGGTTAGATATAAAATGTAATGTTCTAACAAATAAACTTCCAAGTTGAAAAATATATATATAGTATAATACTATAATCAACTTAAACATTCAACTGCAATGATTATAATTATATCATATTCAAATCCTGCAAAAGTAAACACAAGTTAATTTGTGACGAACATTCGATTTGTTTTGAAATAAAAACCTTAAAACTTTTCAAACGATAACTAATTTTTTTAAATTTTATTTCAAGTGATATAGTATTTCGTTCTCTAAGCTTCTTCAACTGTAGGTACGTCCGATTTACTACCACATGGTGCGAAAGTTTACATGTTATGAAAAATATATATTTTGAAGTTTGTATTCTTATAAAAAAGAAAAGCAAATTACGTGGCTTAACATATGTGATTTTATAGTATCTTATGAATAGAGATATATAAAAGCTACATGACAAGATAGATTATTGAACCTAATAGGTCTATATAGGTTACACTTAAGTATTAAATTAATAAATTTAAACAATTGAACATACTATTACCGAATATTAGTTTAAAAAAAGTTTCAAGAATGAATACGTTGTTTTTTTTACTTGCACTAAAAAAATATTAATGATGTAATAAAGTTTTGTATTTTTTTTCAACTTGTAAGAAATTGTGTGTGTGTGTGTGTGTGTGTGTATATATATATATATATATTAGTCTGGGAGTTTGGGTAATGGTAACAAAATTCACATACATCTCTGTAGATAAAATAAAGATAACTGATATATGTTGATATCAGTATAATATTCTTGTGAGTCTTGGCTTGGGTGTGCTACTATTTGACTAATGATCATATGAAGTCTGGCGCCTTAATTTCATGTACTATTCATTTTAACTGATTGTTAGAGGTTTCCTTGCTTGTTTTAAATGAGGGGCGTTCAAAAATTCAAATAGCTTGAACTTCACTAGAAAAACACATCATACGAAAATGGAAATCGTTTGCTTGATACTAGACAGTTGTAAATAAGTAGAATTAAATATACCCCTGAAGCGACTTAACTCAACACGAAAACAAAACTATTTACAACCAATATAACATTTTATGATGATTTTAGTTAATGTAAGAACTTATTATTTATAAAAGAATGTAATGTTAACCAACAACAACGTGTAGAATGAAACATGAGATATATAGTAAATTATTTTATGAAAGGTAGTTGGTGCTTATTATCATTTTAACAAGTCAACATACGGTATCATTTTGTTGTAACAAGCTTCTATTAAACGAAAGCCCAAAAACAATATCAATTTGACATTTTGACTTAAGAAAATAAAACTTTATTGCTTAACCTCAAAATTATGCAATACAAATGATTAATTAGACCCAAATAGTAGTTTAATAACAAAAAACAAACATACTCAAGCATACATCCATCATTCACAAAAAGCACCGAATGAAATAGTCTCCCTCCACCCCACCCCACACCACCCCACCCCACCCACCACACACACACAAACACACACACACCCTCCTTTGTCCACAGTCTTGATGCAGTTCTCTCTCACGGACCTCAAACCCCTTTTCATGCCCCTTCTCTTTCACGAGCATTGCCTGAAAAGTGACTAAAAGCTCTAGGGTTCCTTCACGGACCACACTCACCATTCAAGCTTCTTCCTTTTATCCATTTTCACCTTTGATCTGCTCAATAAATGCAACCCTCTTGAGTCTTGAGTCTTGATTTCATCTTTTTGTTTCAATTTATTCTTTCAAGATCCGACCACTGCAATCGCCTATTGCCTACATGGGTCAACCAAAACACCCATCTACACAAGTACAAATCTTTCTTTCTTCTCATCACTAGCACAATTCAAGCATGACCCTCGTTTTTAACAGTGTTCAATTGAATAACCCATGAAGGAAATGCGAGGGGGATGATTAATCAATAGGCTTGATGGAGGACATCGTGTTGGTTAAAGCAGGGTGGAAATGGGTGTTGTCGGAGAGCGATTGTTGGTCTGTGGTGAAGGCTGCTTGTGGGTTCAAGGACTCGGTGGCTCGGCATTGGCCCAGTGTTTGCTATGGGTGTTCGACACTGGCTAAGGTTTTGTGTTGTTTTGTGGTTCGGTGGAAGGATTGCTTTGTTCGTGGGTCTAGATCGCTGTTTGGGTTGGGTACAGCAGCACTTCTTGTGATCATTTGGAGTTGTTTTCTGAGTTTGACGTCAATGTCTTGCTTGATTTGTGTTCTTTTGTGTATGGTAAGGTTATAAAGGTTCATCACCTTTGCAAGATTTGATGAGTTGTTGCCTTAGATTTTACCTGATTCCAGTATTAGATGCAGATTCATCAAGAGAATATTATCTTGCAGATGATTATTTTTGGAAATTAGAAAGCGATTTGGATTTGGATTGAATTGAATCTTTTTATTTTGTGAAGAATTTAATTCCTTTGGAATTTGATGCTGGTGTGATGAAGATTCATGGAATTAAGTCATTAACAGTCTAATTAATCTTTGTAGGGTGCAGCTGCGTGTGCGATTCACTACTTGGGCCACACTCCTGGTGTATTTATAGTAGGGTTGATTGCAATATTGGTCCTGTGGATGTATGGTAACTTTTGGATCACTGGCACATTGTTTATTGTTGGAGGTAGGTCTCATTTGTAGTTTAACCATATTTTTGGCATTTTGTATTGAAATTGATCTGATAGTTGTGTAGTTAGTTCTGAGTGAAACTGATTCTGATTAACTGATTGTTTAGGGGACGAGGAGTAATTAGTTCAGGAGTAGCTGCAACAGAACTGATTATGATTATCTGATTAATTACTGGTCATTTACTCATTTTACGTGTGTATCTAGGGATGAGCATTTGGTACCCGGTACCCATACCGTACCGGTACCGGTACCCAATTGGTACCGAAAATATGTATAAGGTACCAGTACCGGTACTTGATTTTCTTATATTTCGGGATCGGTACCCACCGGTACCGGTACCGGTATTTTACCCAAAAGTCCCGTATAGTCCCGCTAGTACCCGAATACGAATATATTATTTTGGAATATTTTGTTTTGTAATATTTTTCACCCCGTTAACTAGTATTATATTTTGACTTTTGAAGGTAATTATTATTATTTTTTTAATATCATTCTTCTTATTTCATTACAATGTCAATATATATATTATTTATGATTTTAGTAGAAATGAATGATGGACTAGTGTGTGAATTGAGTTAGAATAAAATGAGAAAAGTAAATAAACTATCATTTTATTTGAATACTTTTTAGATATTTTACTTTGTTTAGTTATTATAAACTTTTTGAGGTATCGGGTACCAAACATATACTGGGTAACAGATATAAAAACAGATACTAGGTACTGTAACCAAACATACACCATGTAGTAAGCCTAAAAAATAATGTTGTGTAGGAAACGGGTACCAAAGAGGTACTGGGTACCGAAATACCGGTACCGTACCGGTACCGGTACCTGTACCCATATACCAAATTCGGTACCGGTACCGGTACTCGTTTTTTATAAAATTCGGGACCGGGTACTTTCGGTAACGGTACCGGTTCGGTGCTCATCCCTATGTGTATCATAAGCTAATCAGAATCAGTCAAAGTTCAACAACTGATTACATGATTATCACAACTCTGAACAACAAAGCACATCTTTCAGCCCATTTTGTTACAGTTGATTATTTGAGTCTGATTATTGCAAATCACGGTTGCTTTTGAAGCACAATGCCAGTGACCCTCTAAGATTTATTGGATCATTATTGTTTTACTTGACAGAACTGTATTCTTGTTGCAGGTTACTTGTTTTCCAGGAAACACGCAAGGTTGGTAGTTTTAGTTGCAACCGTGTATGCTCTACATTGTGTAAAAGTTCAAGTTGGATGGTCTGGATTTTTGGTATCGATTAATCTAGCTTTCATATCTAATGATGCATTAAATTGCATCCTCCAATGGTGTGACAATCTGAGTGAAAAAACACAATTTGAAGAGCAAAATTTTCCAGATTCATTTGTTGAAGAAGAATTCAGACCAGCGAGTGAGTTTTTTGTTCCTACTGATGAAACCGAGAAGGTTGATCCTGTTGATGAAACAGAGAAAGTGAAACCTACCGTTGAACCTGAAAAGGTCCAATCTTGTGAACCTTTAAGCAAAAAACAAGATTCTACAACAATCGTTGTAAACAAATCAAAGGAATCAACTCCAGTTGCTGTGGTGAAAACCGATGTAAATGCAATTAATGAGATGAAAAGAATTACTGGATGTGTGGATCACTATGAAGTATTAGGTTTATCTCGATATAGGAAAATTGACCCTGTTTTGTTGAAGAAGGAATATAGGAAAAAGGTAGGCTTTCTTCTGTTTCTGTTTCACGCATATTTTACAAACTTTGTTTTGTCATACACGCCCGTTTCATTGTATTTGAGGTTTTCGTCTCAGGCCATGCTTGTGCACCCTGATAAAAATATGGGAAGCCCAATGGCAAGTGAATCTTTTAAAAAAGTTCAATGTGCATATGAGGTAACGCCTTCTAGTTCATCGCAGGATCTGTCAAATAAGTTTCTATTTTCTATCTGCTGTCCACAACTGATATTATTATTATTTTTTTGTTTACAATTTTCAGGTTCTTTCTGATTCTTTGAAGAAAAGAGACTATGATGAACAACTGAGAAAGAAAGAATCAAAGACACTGTCTCACAAGTCTCCTAGTTCTTCCCATCAGGTATAACACTATAAACATATAGGAACCATCAAAATGTTACAATTATACGTAGATTATTATACATCAAAACATACATGTAGATTATTTTTGTCGTGTGATTTAATGCAGGAGAATTCCGATTACTGCTCTGTGGAATCAAGACGAATACAGTGCACAAAATGTGGGCATTCACATGTTTGGATATGTACAAGTAGGAGCAAGTCCAAGGCAAGATGGTGTCAGGTGGGAATTTTTGTTTGAAAAAAATAAATTTAATTTGGTTTACGCAAAAATTAACGAGGCTTATATTTGATTCAGGATTGTTGTCAATATCATCAAGCCAAGGATGGGGACGGGTGGGTGGAATACAAAGGCTCACTCAGCTTCAATCGTCCTAATAAGGTTTGCGTTTTTTCAAGAACCAAAATCATGTCATTTGAAGTATTATTGGTTTATCTTCAATACGTATGTTCAGTATTTGAAACGATTTGTTTTGTACTTCTGTTTATATGTTTTGGTGATTGTGGTATCGATTGATTTAGGTGGAAATACCGCGTGCTTTTGTTTGCGCCGAGAGCAAAATATTTGATGTTTCAGAATGGGCCATTTGCCAGGTTGGTTTCAAGTATTTATACGCGTATAATGCATGCATCAAATTATAAACATTTTGGTTCATATAACATTACAAGACTATGCATTCTTGCTATTATGTAACAATATGAGATGTTATGTTTGGAATGGTACAGGGAATGGGCTGCAGGCCGAATACACATCGACCGACATTTCATGTAAACATGGTTGGGCTGGAGAAACCCGAGAGGTCAAACTCAAGCAGATATCCGTGGGATTTGGATGCTAAAATGGCAGATGAAGAAGAAGAATTTGAGTTATGGCTTAAGCAAGCACTTGCTTCTGGTTTATTTAGTGAAACCTCGAAACGAAGAAAAAGCTGGGGACCCTTTAAGTTGCCTCAGAAGAAAGGATCCAAACATCGTATGTCTCGATGAGAATCGGAACCGGATTCAGGATTGGAACGGGAACGGGAACGGGAATGGAGTTGTAAATAGTGTTGTGCATTAGATTGATGTGAAGATCATGAATGTATGTTAATAAAGCTGTCTCATGGTACATTGAACATCACAACTCTTGCTCCAATTGTGATAGACACTTAATGCTCTCAGATATTTAATATTCAGTTTTGGTCCCCTTTTGTTTCATCAATGCTTCATTCAATATTCCTATAATTATGAATAATAACATTCACCATTTCATATCCGTTTGAGCTTAGAATAAGAACCAAAGTTTAAACAGATATTGTTGTTTTACACGTAATTTTCATTCGATTTCATCTACAGTGATAATTACGAGCGAAATGAAAATGTACAAGAAAAAATGTACCTTTCTTGTATACCAAGACGATTGTTTACATGGTCCACAGCGGCAGAGCTTGGAACTCTTCTGTAGGGGGGATAGGACGAAATTAATTTTTTTTAGGGGGGCGAACTCGATATTTATATAAAAATTTACACTATCGGGCCAAATATTTACACTATCGTACTAAAATTTAACACTACTAGCGAAAAAACAGGAAGAGCGGCGCCCCTCGGCCCTTATGATACTTCGCCAATGATGGTCCACATTCAAATGGGTCCCACTCCTTTTTTCAGTAAAAAACAGAATAGGGCCTCTAATTAGGGTTAAATGTAGGCCCATCACATGGGCTCGACACTAAGCTTTGGGCCTGAATTAAAAAGTAAAAAAAGGGGGAGCTGGATTTGTAGTTTTGTGCCAATCGGTCCAACGTTTTTGACTGTGTGACTTTGTCAAGTTTAAAACTTCACAACTTCTTTTTATTTATTTTTATTTGGATTCAAAATATTATTTAAATGTGATGGATCGATCAGGGAAGCATTACAATATTTCATACTTTGATGATTTTTAATATATTTGGTTGAATCATTTAGATGATATGAGTAGGTAGTATTAACGTGCAAGTTAGTTGTTATTAACTTCAAATATTGTAAAGATTAAGACTATGACTCCTTTTATATTTGTTTTATTCAATCTGATAGATTATTACACGTAAGTTCATATAATAATTGGAACAAGTATTATTGTTTCGATTAAACATGTATCTTTTTTTTTCTTTTGCAAATTTCATAAGCTGATGTATTAGTTGATAAGACTGGCATGATACTAGCTGTGATAGAACTAGAAATTTTTTCAGATGATGTCAGTATATATGGTTATTGAATTCTAAGTTCTAACAACTAATGCGTCATAGTTTTTGGGTTAGTCAAAAGTCAGGTCGGGTCACACGATGAAAAACATTGTCACTAGAAAAAAAAATACGATTCCATTAAAATATAAGAAATTATTTTTTATAGCTGTTCCATACAATTCTTTATGTTTTAAAAGCGATCAATCACATCTTTAATCATAAATTTGGGAAAAAACTGTTTTTCAATATAGCAAATAGAAGTATCATCCATATACTTATCACTTACTCGATTACACAAATCTGTCTTCACATGCTTTATTGAATAAAATATCTCTCAATACTCGGGTTACAACTAGTAGAATTGGCGTTAACTTCAATAAACGATAAACCAATGAATATCAAATATGTTTCTTTGTAACCATTAGAACTAATTAATAAATGGGTAAAAGAAAATAGGATTCACTAAAGATTTGAGTTTTTAATTCTAGTATTCTACAATCTATAAAATTAACACAAGGATAACTATTTAAACTTTTTTGAATTACAAAAAAACTTACATAATTTTTTTTAAAACCAATGCACAATGAGAAAATATTTTTTTCATGCAAAAACAGCAGCATCAATTGTAAAAGAAGATTGATGTCATTCGAAATTCATATAATACATTCTTTTTTGAAACAAAAAAAATAGAAGCAATTGATCCGTAGTCTCAAATGTAGTCCACCCCTGAGCACTAGTCTTCTTGTTCAATTGATGAAGATGCATTGCAACTTGTTTTGTTTATATTAGTTGTGAAAGATGAGGTAATGCAACGCAAATGGCGTATTTCACCCAATGAAGTGTTGACATATTACCAACATTTTCGTCATGCACATATGAAATTTCTCAAGAAATCTATTTATTCTTCAATCATTTTTGGTTTTTTTTAACATCATCACCACTTTTTATAATGATTTTTTTATAATCACATTATATATAATAATAAACAATTTAATGTTCATAGCGTGCACGTAAATATAATAAATCACAAATCACATAAATATATTACATAATTAAAATAAATAGTATATATTTACTCGTTACATATATGGGGAAATTTTGAAGTTTGAATTTCAAAAAATTATAGTAATTCTTACTTTTAAGGATTTGGATTTTATAAAAGTTCATTAATTATTGAAGTATATGAACCATTAAGTTTACTTAAAATTCTACAACATATCTTAAATTTTATTCAAATTCATAAAATATTCTTAAATTTTACTAACATTAAAAGTTTATCAGACAACTCAATTTAAAAAACTAAAAATAAAAAATGACTAAAATTTAAGAAGGGCCATCAACGTGTCCCGTGTCCGTGAGTCGTTAGAGCCGAAAAGGCCCATGCATTTTGTTGGGCTAAACTCTAGTCAAGAAATGTTTTTCTGGGCATATGAAATTGGGCCTAGCCAAGTCCTTATATTGGGCTTTATGAAACCCATTACAATATGGTCCATAAAAATCACAACATGAAAAAGAAATCAAGAGCTTAAATTCATCAGTTGCACATGAAAAAGAATCACCAATTCGGAGGGGTTTTTTCCTTCCTACAATGGATTTTAATAAAATTAACATCGAATTATATTTCTTAGCGTGTTTGCTTTATAATAATACTTAGAACTGGAAATTGAATTTCATTTTTATTGTATTGTATTTGGTTAAAAACAAATTTGTGAAAAATTCAATGGAATTTTCAACCACTCACACTTGTCGAATCCGTCACCCCTTGTCGTTGCCCCACCCCTTGTCGATTCCACCACCACCCAACAACCATTGTTGTCTTTGCCGCCACCGCCACCATCCCCCACCCCCGATACCGCCACCACCTCTACCATCGATCGCCAGTGACAGACCGTCAACGTCACTTCCTGTTAATCGGTTGTTGATGGCAGCTAGCTGCGCTCAATGGCGACCGACGACGAGTGGTGGTTGTAACAACAAGTGGTGAGTGGTGTGTGAAAGTGGCGGCAAATAGCGGTGGTCAATGGAATGCAGAGGCGGCGGCGGCGACAACTTAGAGTTGGTGACAAGAGTGATAGATCCCATTCATTTTGTGTTTGTTTTGTTATAAAAATGCATTACAAATTCAAAATATTTAAATTTTAATAGCGCGCTTAACACACTTAAAACCTTACATTTTTAATTGTTACCCTCTTCTCAACTTATCATACAAGTGATATTCTCTTCTTTTCTTTTCTATACAAGAAAAAACCCAAGGGTATATTGAAAATCGAAGGGATCATTCAACATTTACCTTCATTATATTTCTTACTCACTTTGGAAATATAAACATTGATCAAAGAAAATAATTCATGAAATGTCACAATCTTATTACCTGTTACCTTCTTTTTGCTACTGACAACTTCAAGCAGCACAAGAAACCACTGCCACCCTCCTCAAGTGAAAAGAAACACTAAAAGGACTATGAGAGCACACAAAGTTCCAATTATTATGGATAAATATCTATCTTTTTTGTTGTTCATTGTGTATTTAAGTAAATAAAATTGTAGAAAAACAAAACAAAAATAAAAAGGACGGGAGATTCTCTTAAAATGGTGGAATTTGAACACGAGCATGTCACATCAACTAAACAATGGCATGAATATGCAAGAACCAAGGCAGCTTTTTAATGCTTGCACTCCAAATGGAGGAGAAAAGAAAAGGACATTGCACCATCATTTTACCACTTTTTCAAGAATTTTTATATTGTGGTAAACTTTTTAACCATAAATGGATTTCTTAAAAGACTAGTAGTCGTCTCGTTTTTTTTTGTTTTTCTTTTTTATTTTGGTGTAAGGCATCGGTTTTTTTTTTTTCATTTTCCTTGGTTTTTCTCCGTTTTACATGATGTTGCTAAAATTTTTTTGTTTCCTCATTTTCCTCTATTTAGTTTTCGACTTGAAGGGGGAAGGGCTGATGAATTCCAGTAAAAATTCACCCAGCACTAAAACCCCCTGGGGTCCGGGGGCGTGGTGTTTCCGTCCGGCCTTGGGATTTCCTCAAAACTTCACCGGTTCCACCTTGTGTGGCCTTAGTCTAGTGACATCTAGCGTTTATTTTCATCAAATTGATACAAGTTTGAGTTTTATAAAGTGTGTAATAAGTAGATTTTATGACTAAATTTAGAGGGAGTGTTCATTGTGCATGAAAAAAAAATTTAACCGGTATCATAATGCGTAATAAACGGGTATTGTGTTCATGTAGCAAGCGTGAGGGCGATGGTAGTGTTGTACAACTACTCAACTAGAGTGCTTGAGATCTAATAGTGTGTGAATGATGATGTGAAGTGGTGAGATAGTGAGTGATCATAAGATAAGGTTACAAATTAACATTTTCGTTGGTGGATCCTAAGTGATTAATTGATTTAATAGATCGGTAACTAATTGAATGAATCCGTAAAAAGTTCAAGATTTATCCATGAAGCATATGATCACAAATGTACGTAATCTCACTCTTTAATTTCTCACCAACTATTCTCTCATGGATGGAATTTTTTAGTTTGTCCGAATGCTTATGAATCTTATAAAATGAAGGAATTAAATGCGTCAGAAAATAATGGATATTAATGAAGGGATGTATAATATTAATTATAAATCAACACACACATTATAAATCAACATCCTGTATACATCTCGCATAGGATAAAAGACACTGAAAATAAGTAAAATTCAAGGGTGCTGTAAGAGGCTATATGCCCTATATAGCCCTATACAACCCTTTATACGACACGTATAAAGATATACGATACGTATAACAAATTTCGACATTGAATACAAAAAAAAATCAGAAGGTTGTCGGAAGGGTTATATGCCTTGATCATGTAAGGATATACGATCCACTATACGACGCATACAATATTATATGACCCGTATAAGAAACTAAGATGTTAATTTTATAGCAAGAGGTGTCTCAATAATAAGTTTATTTGATTGGATGGAGTGGGCGTGTTGCATTTAAAGCTTTGCGTGTCTTTTGTGTACTATTTTGGAAAACTGTTCCACTTTGCCCTACACATTATCTATCATTAAAATATCCAAAAAGTAAATCAAACAACAATATTTTTTAACTGTTGTGCATGGCCGAGACGGTTTAACAAGATGCCCTTGACAAAATCACGAAAAGAAATACAATTTTTTAGTATATTTATCTCTCTAATCGTTATCTCTTCAATAGAAAACAAATTCATACTTATTAAGTCTTAAATTCTCAGACTAAAGAGATAGAAAGTGTGAGTGAAATATTAGATTTTTAAGAAAAACGATAATTGTATGTGTCCTCATGTTATGCTATACATCAAATATGATGTCTGATATGTATTGAGCATGATAAACAGAAGTGTAATTATGTTATACTAAGCCGAGGACCAAAAGTTCATTGCTAATCATCTTAGGTGATGTTGAACAGTGATGACCTATATAGAGGTCACAAAACAAACACCAAGCACATTGGTCATCCACAGGATATTTCACTAGAAAAGATTTAGATGGTGAAAATAAGATACATATATATGTATACTAGGTTAGTCCCCGTGTATTACACGGATTGACTAAATAAAATATCAAATAATTAGTACTAAAAATTTATGTATTATAAAATCATGCTTGAAGATAAAATATGATTATAGTTGCGTACAAATAGCTACTTTAAGTAAATAAACAATTATGTATTTTTCTTAAACTTTTGTTTTATCAAAAATTATGATTTCTAAATATTTTATTTTAAGAAAAATGATAAAAAAAAAGTTCATCGTATTTTGTATTTCATAATTTTTTTGTTTTTAAAAAGTGTCTTTTTAATAAAAAAATAGGTTTTTAATTTATTAAATTATATATTTTTAATTTGAATATGCTACGAATAATATTATTAGTATTCAATACTATTATTAACAATATAGAGAAATGAGAAAGTAAGTATAATAAGTTTTACGATTGTTTCACGCTTATTTTAGTTTTTTTTATAGATAGATAGATAGTTTAAAAAACCATTAATTAAACATATTATAGTTAATCATAAACACGAAAAGTTACAGTATAATATTTTAATATAAAATATAATTAAAGTTATATATACGTAATAGTTCAAGAAATAAAACAATTATACTATTTTTAACTCTCTTATCTAAATAGTTTCACTTTTAAACATTCGTTTTAAGATTTTTTTTATAAATATTTTTTTTATAAAAATATTGTTTTTTAAAAACGCTTGTTTGTAATGATTCTGGTTGTTTTAATAAGACAGTTTTTAACAAATTTCACCAGTTTATAACGCTTTTTAAAAACAAAACGATTTAAAATATTTTATTTAAAAATGTTTAGTGTTTTAGAAAATTTCATATTATATAAATTTTAGTTTTTTTATTATTTAGATTTTAATTAAAAGTTTTGATTTCTAATTTCTTTTATAAAATATATTTAAAAAAATAGTTTGATTTTAAAAAATTTAGATAAGAGAGAAATATAGCAATTAATAATATTTATTTTTAATAAGAAAGAGAAATTTGTATTAGTATTTAAATTACTATAATACCCTTTTAGAGAGAAAATTGATATGTGGATGTCTAAAAGTATGACGAGTGGCAAAAAAATGAAATAAGAGAAGGACAAGTGGTAAAGAAAACTTTGTTTTATTAGATGCTATAGATGTAAAGTTCATACATGCATGCATATTAATATGTAGTAGATCTATATATTTAGTTATTTACAAAGCACTTGTTATAATCCAAACATGAAACATGATATTGCCCTAGATTTATATACGTACCGCCTCGATGTGCTAAAGATTTTAATCGATCGGTAATGTTATTACTTTGATATTTTGGAACATTGGTAATTATGTTCATATTATCAGGCTAGGCGTACCACATATTGTTATTGACATTAATGTTTACTACGTTCTATATTACTAGATAAAACCATGATCGAATAAATAAGTTGTTCTAAAAAGATAGTTAATCATGTGAATGATGGGTGGTTGATTATCATGTGTTAATTACATGTAATTATATGTTTTTTTATCATAATTATGCATGAAGTAGAGTAAGTTTGAGCGTATTTTTTGTGTACACAATAATGATGAAAAATACACAATAATTGAACGAATACACATGAATCGCAGAGATTGAAAAAAATTGAAGGAGAGAATGGGAGGTCGGCGTAGCTTATGCCCCTAGCAATTCAGCATATAGGGTTTAATGCATTTCTGTCATAAAATAGAGGCAATTAGGTTTAACATGATCTCGGCATAAATTACGACCGAGCAGGCATAGCCTACACTAATGTCGTAGGCTTTTTAAGGTGGTTTTGGATGGCTATTTAAGCAATTGATCAAGCAATGGTTTCGACTAAAATCCAGTCCGGGGTATACATATCATATTGTCTATGTTGATCAGATATGTTGGTAATTGTCTAGTTAGGAGACTTTTGATTCTATGTGCATAAGATATAACATATAAACATTCCTAATAAGTATAAAACTATAAACTAAGACTATAAACTAAGAAAATAAACACCAAATATGTGTTTGAATGTGAAATAAACACCACCCACACAAACAAGTGTTTTATGATTTTGAAACAGTATATACTAATAATTCTAGCCATGAAGTTCAATTATTATTATTTAAAAAATAATATTATTAATGTTAAATAGCATTTTACAATGATAATATTAATTTGTATTCTTAACGATGATAGTTATCTAAGATGTTTACTTATAGATTGTTGAACATGGATTTCTCGAGAGATTTTTAAAATTTCTTACTACTAGTCATCGTTAATGTGATTCTTATATTGATCACATGAAATCTATGTGTTTAGAAGAAAACCAATTCGTACACGATTTTGTAAATGTATATATGTAATGTAAACATATAGAAAGTTATACTACAAAATGCATATATGGTTGTGTTCAGATTATTAATATCTGAATATGACATTAAGCTTCGAGAGTAACCATGTTAATTTATCACACCATCAACGTCTTAGAAGGGTTTCATATACAGCCAAATTATTTTTTTAACAACGATAAACAACCAAGATATTTACATAGGTAATGTTTGACAATCACTAAATCAATGCCTTTATTTCGCGTGATAACAAGTTGTATATTTAAGAGTATTACATCGTAGAACGTCCCACTTAAGACATATATATGTATTTTAGATGTGTAAAAGATTGTTGTTAAAAAGTAGTTTAGCCATCTTAAAAACTCGACATTGTAAGGTTAACTGAGAGCATCCACAACTAACGGAATCCGTCTGGGCGGAGAAGGCATTATAGACTGCAACAATCTTCTAGCCGTTTCCTGCCCGATCTCCCTCTCTCATAGAAATATTGTAGTTCTTCGTTCACTGACTATCCATACACGCAAACCTTCTCCTTGAAAACCACCTCATCTATCTCTTTCACCTCATTTAAAAACCTCCGCTTTGAAAATCGCCTCCCCTCTCTCTTTCATCTCGAATAATAACTTCAACTATTATCCGACTTTATCGACCTCAACAAATTTATAGATTAGGATGTATGGTTAATCATATTCTCTACTTTGTGCAAATATTCATACACAAATTAACATGCAAATTTACAAAAAAGCACATTGTTTTTGCAAAAATAGATAGAGATATGGTTGTGCATTTTATAATACATGTAACTATGCAAGTGTGTGTGGGCACATCTATGTATGCATACTTTATCACTTCATCTTCCACCTCCCCTCCCCTCCCCTCCCTTAACCTAAACATTCAATTCTTCAATTCCTCCTTCAGGTGCTTCCAAATAGTCTCCTCAATTCACTGTTCTCATGGCAGATCTGCATCCTCAACATTCTAGGGTTTCTAATTTAGGCCAATAACCTAATCCACCATCTTCAAGATCCACCCATCAACTATCTTTAAATGTTGGGCTCTTCTTCATCATCTTCTTCACATCAACACCAACAACACCATGAACAACCTCAATTACAGTCAGATCTATCCCCACCACCACTCGCCGGAGATTCACACCACCACCACCAGCAGATGCCACCGTCAATCTACTTGCGTCAACTCCTGTTAGCCTGTGCACGTTCAATATCTCAATCTGACTTCGCCGGAGCCCACCGTATCGCCACCGTACTGTCATCGAACTCCTCCCCCACCGGCGACTCATCGGAAAGATTGATATATACTTTCACCAGAGCTCTCTTCCTCCGCCTCCGTCGCCACCGCCCCCAACCACCGTCTCTTTCAATCAATAATATTATTACTGACAGTTCTTCCCATCGCCATGATCAATATGAATATGATGATGCCAACCTACAATCATCATATCTCACGCTGAATCAAATAACCCCATTCATAAGATTCACTCAGCTCACTGCTAATCAAGCGATCTTAGAAGCCATTGATCATCAACATCATGATCAACATCCAATTGATATTCACATACTCGATTTCGACATCATGCACGGCGTCCAATGGCCACCGTTGATGCAAGCAATCGCCGACCGCCGTCGTCCCACCGCCCTCCGCATCACCGCCACCGGAACCAACCTCGACAACCTCCGGCGAACCGGCGATCGCCTCTCCAAATTCGCACATTCCCTCGGCCTCCGGTTCCGATTCTTCCCCCTATTACTCCCTCACAACACCACCACCACCAACCACCACACCGTCGATGACGTCATCAACCACCTCTCCGCCGTCCTCCTCCTCCCTAATGAGATCCTCGCCGTCAACTTCGTCCTCTACCTCCACCGTCTGTTAACGGACCGTGGTAAACTTATATCATTACTAAAAAAGATCAAGTCCATGAACCCTAAAGTGGTCACTTTAGCTGAAGAAGAAGCAAACCACAACCACCCAATGTTTCTTTCAAGGTTTGAAGAAGCTTTAAGCTACTACACCGCCATCTTCGACTCGCTGGAGGTGACGCTGCCGCCGAACAGCAGCGAGCGGATGGCGGTGGAGCAGGTGTGGTTCGGGCGAGAAATCGCCGATATCGTTACAGCGGAGGGGGAGAATCGGATCGCGAGACATGAGAGATTCTTATCGTGGGAGACGATGATGAAGATTGCAGGATTTCGGAATGTTCCATTAAGCCCTTTTGCTCTTTCACAAGCGAAACTGCTGTTGAGACTCCATTATCCATCTGAAGGTTATAATCTTGAGGTTGTGAATGATTCTTTCTTCTTGGGTTGGCATAATCAACCCCTTTTCTCTGTTTCTTCTTGGCACTGATTATATGATATACGTATTGATTGATCTTCATCATTAGTTTATGACAATATATATGTTACATGCATGTATATAACACTATATATGTCTTAATTACATGCATATGTTTCTACTAGGGGTTGATAATTAGGGTTATATATATGAGGAAACCCTAATTGTCAAACCCTAGCTACCTGACTGTAGTACATTTGTTTGCATGAAACACAATTATCAATCTTCTTTGTTCACCATATGGTTTATGGGAGCTGAAATGACATGAGTGTTTCACATATGTTGATGTGCGTGTATGTATATGTCATACATATATACATATGTAGATGTGTGTGTGTATAGACACACAGGCAGTAGGTGTTGGTAGTATATATATAAGTATATGAGGATTTAGTAAACCTAATCCACTGCTTGATCGTTTTCAACAAGCAAAAGAATGGGTTATATATAAAGAGGGATGTAATCACTTGTACTTGGTTCATAGTGGAGTAGGTTAATTAGGGAATTAAGTTGAGTTAATTAAATTAAGTAGTCATATAAAGTTTGATAAAGAAAACTTTAGATATCTATTTGGATTTTAGTGGGTTCATTTAGCTTGTCCAATCTCTAGGTGACTTCTTCTCGTAATTCCTATGTACGATGAAATCCTTTGGGTTGGTTTCCTAAAACTTGTAATTACCTTGTGAACCGAAGAGGCTTGATCGTGAGCATGTTGACGATTTAGAGATGGACATGATGATTCACTCCATAAACATTCGTTTGAATCAACCAAAGCTTTAATACCACATAATACAGTTTTGAAAGCAATCAAATGGTTCAAGAAACTATATGATTAATCGAATACTACAATTGCAACCTGAGTTCAAGAAACCAAGTTATTGTAAACTTAAGCGAAATAATAATCCACTAAACAAGTAAAGTTCTCCTGAATATAAAGAGATCTAAGAGTTGAAAACCAACAAGATATATATTAACAAATATTCGAGAGATAGTTACATACTATTAATAAAAAGTAAGAAATTTACCAAAGAGATAAATGTATAATCTATTAAAACTTAACTTCTAATGCTTGGTAGTTGGATAAACGTAAATTTGTTATAACTCCAACGATAAATTTCAATTTCACTCGATGTTCCTTCATCAAGTAGCGTGCCGAGACAACCAAAGACAAGAAAGGAAACAAAGAGATCGGTACCAAGAATCAAGAAGGTGTTACTGTGTCGCTCGATACAACATACGTTAAGGTGATGTGGCTACAACTTTACTAATGGTTGATTCAGAACCACTCCCCTCTACCTTAGTCTTGTTGATTTTTGTAGAGCACAAACTATATTCTAGCATTAATACTAGCTAGGGATGTCTTCAATAAATAAATTTCCCAATGGAGTCATCCTTGACTCCACAAATGCCTAAGTAACATCCTTTTGCATTAATGCCCAGTCATATGGCTTCGTTTGTAAGATACTCTTGGTGTTGTGTTTATACCCACACATGCCCAAGGACAGATATTGACAAATCCTTCTAATAAACGTTTTTTCTTATTTTTTTTTTGTTTTGAAAATGATACATAAATGTTTATATATTATTATATCTTTATTTAAAAAAGGATAAATACCATTAAAAAACCAATATATTTTTAGTTTTTTTTTTTAAATAAAAATCATTGTATAAGTTTTCGCATATAAAAAAATAGCATATTTTTTGTTTTATCTCACAAAAATCCCTCAATATTTTTTTATACATAAAAAATGAATATACTTAATGATTTTTCTCATATAAAATATCTCAGCAATATTTTACATTTTAAAGACACTTCACATATTAAATTTAGAAGAATTGTAAAAAATTAAAACAACTTTTGCATCTTTTTTTTGCGTGCATGTATTTTTTTTTACTTACGTGTCTCGTTGACTTATATTGGGAGCTTGAGCTAACGAGCCATGCAGGGAAAAAGATGCACATAAACAAAACAAACAAGGCGAAAGTTGTTTAATTATTTTTCACAATTTTGCTCGAATTTAAAAATAAAATGACTTTAATGTGTAATAATTAATGATGGTTTTTTTATGATATATATTTACCCTTTAAACAAATATATAAACTTACTAACTTAATTACTAACTTAGGTATTTTTGTATTATACTTTTATTAGAGAAACTGATTATAATTTTTTTTAATAAGGTTTAATAATTCACACTGTTTATAAATATATCAATTTATTAAATTTTTGAAACATTGATATTTTACATTTTAATAATTTGTAATGAATTAAAATGATTTATAATAAATATATCAACTTGGGGCCGTTTGGTTGATAAAATCTAATGAAACTGAATTTGAATTTAAAATTTATTCCATCATTTCTGAAATCATGCTGATTTGGTGAAGAAATTGAAATACATTCCAATGAACCCATTTAATCATAAGAAGCATGAAATCCTTCCCCTTCCTTGATTATGAAATTATAAACATTCCAATTAGATGTGTAAAGATTACTATGCTAGCCATCTTTCTTTTTCATGAGCCATCTTGAAATCTTTCCCCTCTAAAATGGTTCGATAGAACACAAAATTGATCATGGACATATCTTCACTAAATCAAATAAAAACCCACAATTGTCCAAAATTAAAGCGTGGGATCTAGCCTGACCTTCAAAATCGAAATTTTAAATCTAGCCTCCTTAATCTTTGAACCTATAGCCTAACATCTTAACTCCAAAATCGGAACCCACAAATCAAAACTCCAAATTAAACCTGACATGCAAAATTACAAACAGTATAGGTATTATTCTACTCTTGTCTAAACATTACTATAGAGTATTACTCTTTAAACATAAAATATAATTATTTATAAAACTTTTTACATTTTACAAATGCTTTCTGTTTGCACGTAAGCATAAATTGTAAGCAGAAGATGCATAATCTTAATATTTGTTGGAGTTATAAATACATAATCCATATGTACTGCTTGCACGTGTGTATATACATCCCGTAAACATAAGCGTCCTTGCAACCATCATTTTTAAATGTCACAAATTTATCTTTACGTAAAAGAAATATGCCCCAAATTATTAATTATTGGAACTTTTCCTTTAGTATTTTAAAAATATTGATATAACATACGCAGAACTTTGATGCTACGCAATTTTGGAGCTGAGATATGAATTTTGATGTCTGTGTTTTAATATAAATATAATATCTTTTTTGACAATCAAATAATTATATCAAACTCTATGTAGGAATATGATTACTTTTAAACTATTTTTTGGGTGTTCAAATACTAAACCATTAATGATAGTATTTTAAAATTTATAATCAATATCTAATTTGAATCCGGAACATGAAAAAGATAGTGTAATTAAAAAAGTCAATTATACTGAAGTAAAAACTAAAAAACCCGTGCAAAATGTATTGTGTATGTTCCTTATAAAATATTTTTGTAGTTATTAATTTATTAGAACGGCGGTTTTAGTTATTAATAGAATAATGTCGTTTGTGTAATCTAATAAATGTGAGGATTAATAATAAGATTAATTAATTACTTAGTAGTTGATTGTTGCGTTGTCGATATCCTAAAATTATGCTTGTTGTCTGCTAAACAAGGGTATGAAAATTGAGGCTTGTTTGCTTTGCTCCCCGTTGTCCCTTTCCTCTTATGATACTTCGCCAAGGGATCTCTCTAGTGTCTCGTAAATATTACTTATTCTTTATAGTTAAACTAAATTAATATAATATATAACTAAATAAACCTATATATATATATAAAAGTATGCATTCTATATTTGCATATCAATCTTTTCAAACAACAGAATTTTAATTTTCAGGACCAACATAAAATGGGATTACTATCGAAGAGTATGATGATGTATTACCAACAACTTCCACTAAATCAGAATTTAAGGTGGTTTTACCAAAAGATTACCGGCGACAAATATACTAAGGGATCACTTACAGGCTCCGACATCAGAAAAGATGTATGCCATATACTTTACCTATATACAAAGGATTCCAGTTTGCCAAAGAATTATCGATCCTCTTAGGACAAATTTTTGATGGCCCATTTGGTCATTTACCAACTTACCTATCGAAAATGCGTAGGTGGTTTTGATGTTAATACAATTACTAATATAGGTATGCCAATTTCCTGGAAATAAGAATATGTAATAGTTTCTAAAACTTACATTGATCTTTGTAAGTAAATACAGAACAACGACAAACAATTTATGTAGATGGAGTTAGGTTAAAATGCTCCATTCCCCTTTATTTTGTGTCACTTAGAGCATTCAAATCCCATTCTTCATCTCATCTTTATAATTACATTAAAATCACTACTTTTTCTTTCTTATTTTCAATTAAATAATATTTTTTAATATCTTTATCATTATCTTTTTTCTCTCCACTACTCACAACTACTTTAAAAATATATTAAAAAATTAATAGAGATAAACAGTATTTTATTAAATATAAAGATGAACAGTAACATGTTCTTTATCCTACGCTCACAACAACTTAAGGCTATTCTCTATAATATAAAAAATACACTCATAAATATATAGAGCGTGGGATGTGAATGCTCTTAGACATATTCTTTCACTCCAGTTTAAATAAATGGAACCATCTATGCTTAAGAGGGCAAATTGTAACTATCTCAATGGGCTAAGTTGTCTATAACTATGTCAATTACTGACATATTATCCACAATATTGAAATTTAAGGCGTTTTTATTGAAGCATTACATGTGACAAAAGTACAGGCAGATTAGTGTTAAACTCTAACCCTAGTAAAGACATACACTTTACTTAAAAATTAAGGATACCCATTTTGCCAGTGGATTAATGACTACTCTTTTGAATAGATTTCAAATGGCTCATTTGGCTATTTACTGATGAATTGCCCATCGAAAATCCGTAGGCAGTTTTGATATTAATAAAAAGCTAACATAGTTATGTCGAATTCCTTGAAATAACAATATGTAATAACTTTTAAAAATAAAATATTACAGTTAATTCAATGATCTTTGTAAAGTAAATGTATAACGGCAAGCAATCTAGGTAGAAGGGTTTAGGCTGTAATGCTCCATACGTCTTCACTATGTGTCGCAAAAACGTCACTTTACATTCCATTTGACTTCAATCTACATTACTTAAACAAGAAAGCAAACACTTCTACGCTTCAGGGGGCAATGAGTAAATATCTCAAAGGGCAGAGTGTATAAATTATAAAAGAAGAAAGAATGTAGTGGTGAAGAAGCGCGTGAAGAACTCCACGAATGGTAGGCAATTTCATTGGCAAACAGGGAGTGGCGTGGTGTTCCTCGCTAGCCTTTCAAGCCATGTCAACATCCTTTCTGTTTGATATAAGGAGTATGTTATTGATACACCCAATTTATTTTATCTTCTCTATATCTTTCTATACATACATATAGATACATGAAGAGAGATAGAGACAATAGGGTGTCTCGATAACATAAATGAGTGTTTGTATAACCCAACCCTTTATATAATTGTAAGTGTTTTTGTTTTTGAATACTTGTGTATTATGCTTATGTTAAATTTGAGGGTCGTGAAAGATGGAATCCTCCATCCTATGAAAAAAAGAGAAGAAAAATGAAAATATGATGTGTTTTCTATGTGAAGAGGAGAGCAATAAGGCTATAGCCTATAGAGACACTAAAGATGAAATCCTTCACTTAATGACTATAAATTAAATATTTTCATTACTTGTTTTAAACAAATATAATTTTTAAACATACAATGCAATTCACATATTTTGTCAATCTGTTTGTGTGATTATTATAGTGTATGCACAATATTGATTGATGGTCAACCGTAACATTACAATTAATTTAATTTTTAAGCCATGATGGGCGCTACACCCTTTAGAGAATCATACCGCTCTATGCGTATTACAAGAATAACACATAAGTACTACGATCGTTTTAAGGTTTCATATTTTTCTTATAAATCCGTGTGCGACTGACTTTTTATCATTTTTTAAATTGTTTCAAACAAACAAAGGCGATTGTAATGACCGATTGATATTTGGTTGCTAAATTTATGACTGTCTTTCCAATCAGAGGCACATTTTAATGTTACTAGCTATTGTTTTTCCATCGTAAAATTCAATTATTAATACCCATGTTTGTAGTCGGGTTACTATTATACATAACTTTTATCTTAACAACAATGTTTGTGCTTTTACATACCACGTAATAACATGCGCTTATAAATTTTACAAACCATTAAAAACTTGTCAGCGGGGACAACAACGGTAATTCTAGGGCTGTACAAAAAGTTCGCGACTCGAATTTCGCTCGAGAAAAGCTCGAAAAAAGCTCGGTTCGAAAAACGCTCGTATCTAATCCAGCCGGCTTGGCTCGGCTCGAATTCTAAACGAGCCGAACTCGAGCCAGGGTTAGCTCGGTTCGAGCTCGGCTCGTGGCTCGGTTCGTTGGCTCGGCTCGTGACTCGGTGCATATAATATATATATATATATATATATATATATAGTATAATAATAATAATTATTACTACTACTACTATTATTATGACTATAATTTTTATATTAGGATTTTAAAAAGGTTTTCTTAAAATAAAAATGTATTCTTTTTAGAAACATTAAGTATTTTGTTTAAAAAAATATATAACTTGATAGTAAATTGTTTATATTCAAAATAATTATATTTGTTCCCCTAAGTACGGAGTAACCAACAAAACTCAAAAGCCATAATATATATTTTTTGTGTTTTCATATAAATTAATGTGAAAAAATTAAAAAAAAAAATTAAATCGAGCCGGCTCTGAACGAGCCACGAGCTGGCTCGAACTTTTCACGAGCCGAACTCGAGCCGGAGTTTTTAGCTCGTTAAAATTTTCGAGCCGAGCCGAGCAGGCTCGATAAGCTTCGAGCTCGAGCCCTTCGGCTCGGCTCGGCTCGGCTCGGCTCGTTTACAGCCCTAGGTAATTCTATTATGCGAACATTCTGTTAGGGACTAAACTTGCAAACAAGCATTCGCCTAGGGGCCATTTCTGTAATTAACTGAAAGAATCAAGAATCTGTGTGCATGGAAAGATACATATATGTATGATTGATTTTGGAGAAGGGTGGGGGATTACAGTAGTTGCTGATGACAATTGACAAATGATATGATGGTTTACTAGCTTATATATGTAACATCCCTCACGCAACACACTGTCACGCACGTGCTTACCCTCACAAACACACACCCATATGCCTTTTGTCCATCCATCCAGTCACTTGTTATTTCGAGTTGTTTATAAATACCAAAAACATTGGGCCTCTCATAAATTAGCCTTAAGTAGCCCAACGTCAAGAGAACACAAGTGAATCAAAGATCATTATCTACTTGGGCCTCGATGATTCCAAGGACGTTTACTCTCAACTTTTCAGGTAATAACTGATAACTAACATAGAAAATAATAAAGAACTCAATGACATTTAGTTTTTTTTATGGAAGGCAGAAGATTTCAATTAAAAAAAGCTACTCTATCAAGAAACTAGAGAATACCCATATAATACACCAAGAAATTATAGCAAATGACCATACAATATGACAACAAACAGCAAGATTAGAACAAGTTAGAATCTATGTTAACACCAATCCAGCTAATCAAACGAGTTAGTTATTATATCTACTCATCACCCATAGAAAGCTGCTGCATTTTAGATCATTCACAAGTATGTTTATAGATGGTCTTTGTCCTCGAAAAACCACCCGGTTTCTGTATTTCCAAAGAGTCCAAATTGCAGTGAGGATTATGGCACAAACCATCGGCTGCTTTTTTGAAAATTCTAGAATAATTTTAAATAATTCCAGATATCACGAACTCAAAAAGCAAAGATTGGAGGAAGATGGCACCAGGTACTAAACACCTCTATGAGAGTGATTTTATCTTCAAAAAATGAAGCTGGTGGTTCATGCCATAATCCTCAATGGAATTAGGTGTCAAGTCCACACCCTCTTACCCTTCATAAACACCTCTTAAAGTTTGATTTTATCATAAGAATGTGACATTTATTTTGGCTTTTAAACCCGAACTTGTGTCTCTTTTTATATCATGAAGATGTGACATGAATGGATTTTGCGTACCACCCTCTCTCCTTTATAAAGATACCGCCAATAATATATTTTCTTCTTGTTTGTTAATAACACATACCACTTTTTAAAAGTAAAATCATTACATATTACATCCTTCAATACTATAACCCATAATATTTGAGTTGAGAAGTAAATCATATAACATTATATAACTTCACAACTTTCTTGTTTGGTATGATTTATATAGAAGGAAGGTTAAGAGACTATTCGTTACCCTTGTGCGGAACCATTACAAGATTTGACTTAATTAGAAATAATCTATTAATCAATTAGTATTTTCCTAAAACATACTCATTAAAAAGTTTCAAAAAACCATTAAAATATGTCTTATAAATAAAATAGTGGGTGTTTGGGATTGCTTATTTTTAAGCTACTTTTGACTTATTAACTTTTTAAAAGTTAATAAGTCAAAAAAAGTGTTTGGCAAACCCAAAAAGACTTTTTAAACTGACTTTTCATATGGGGTAAAAAAAGGTTTTGAAAAGTAAGTAGGGAGTTACTTATTAACTTTTGAAAACGACTTTTAGTCTAATTTCCTATTATACCCCTCTACTACCTCCTATTAACTTCTCTCATTTTAAAAGTATGTCTCTTTTGATCATTTTACGACATTTAAATTTATAAGCTAATCCAAACACTTTTTTAAAAACTCATTCTGAAAAATCATAAGTTAATAAGTCTTTTTTGTCAAAAAATCATTTTGAATCAAAATAAGCAATCCCAAATATGACCTTAAACACACTTTACTCACTTTTCAAAAATAAATTATTAATAAAATCATTAAAAAACTAAAAAAAAATGTGACTTTAGGTGATTGTGGGCTTAAAATAGAAAATTATAAAGTAAAAACTGATTAAATACACCTGCTCTAACGCAATCGACTACAACTCCTTGCCCCTTCGTCACTCACCAAACCTCCGTCGGCAAAAACACAATCGATCTCTAGCGACACTCAAACATTCGTCACAACCACCACCAATGACGTCATCCAGCAGCGGTTTAACCTTCAAGCTTCATCCACTCGTCATCGTCAACATATCGGACCACCACACTCGTGTCAAATCACAGTTTCAACCGCCGGTAGCCAACGGCGGTGAAGCCACCACCTCCTCTTCCAATTCTAGGGTTTTCGGTTGCGTCATTGGAGTCCAACGTGGACGAACTGTCGAGATCTTCAACAGTTTCGAACTTCTATACGATCCTTTAACCCATTCACTCGATCGTTCGTTCCTCGAGAAGAAACAAGAGCTATGTGAGTTTGCGTTTATGGATTTTGAGGCGTATATATATGTTTGTTTGTTTGTTAGATGCAAATGGAAGGTTTTGTTTTATGGGTTATTGGATTCTAGGGTTTTGCGTTCACATTAAGCTACCACTTCATTATGCTAATCGATGAGAGGGGTTTGTGTTTTTTGAATGTGAAACAGATAAGAAAGTATTTCCCAACTTCTATGTACTTGGATGGTATTCTACAGGCGCTGATGCGGAAGAATCGGATATGCATATACATAAAGCTGTGAGAACTGTTCTTTAAGGCTATGAACTTCGTGAAATGTTATATCTTTTGATGCATTTATTTTGTTCAAAAGGGTTGATTATAGAATGTGTGCGATCATCTTTTTGTTTGCAAGATACTAAGGACGAAATCGTTAGTTCTTGGTTAATATGATTAACGGGAATTGATGTAATCGTATTCGTTATAATCTGAGTTTAGATTGTTTATCTTGAACTGTGCTAAGTTCTTATTTTTCTCATGATATTATATTTTAAAGTTACAAATCCAATTGTTTTGCTTGCAATACAATGTGCTTCTTTTGCTCAATGTGTTTTTAATTTCATGTGTTCATTAATCAAGTTTTAATCACAATCCTTTTAACAGTGAAACGTATTGGAAGGTAGTTTAATGAGATATTACTTCAGTAATGCATTTAGAATGCGACTTACACTTCATAAAACTAGAGTATTTTATAGGGAATCTGTGGCAGAAACTGGCTAAAGAGAATCTTTTGTTAGTCAAATTGGCTAATGATGATGATTATGTTTTAACAGTTGATGGATATCAATGAAAGCCCTGTGTATGTACTTCTGAATCCGTTGATCAATCATGCACAAAAGGATCTCCCGGTAACCATTTTTGAAAGTGGTATGTTGCCTAAAATTGTAGCTCTTTAATGTCTCTGATTATTCTTGGATTCTGTCCTGATGATATTATCACATTTGTGTCATTGCACTTATGCTAATATACTGGAAATGACTCACTTGAAATAAGATGAATAGTCGATGAATAGGTTAAGGTGCTAAGCTTATATGTATGGTACTTATGAATCTGTGGTATTGGTCTAATCCTATCGGCTTTTGACAGTCAGCCTTTTAGTAAAAAGATGGTTGAATTAGCATATGGCTTGTGTGAACTGATGATAAATTTTAGTTGCGTTACTATACTTTGAAGTGAATTTGTGATTGATGAAACGAAGAAAAAAGTTTGTGTGTGATTGGCTGATAGTTTATGGAGCTCAAACAGCTTCACGGGTCAATCAGCTATTTGAAGTCTTGAGCATGATTAATTACCCTTCCTTTACCCATTAGTCCATTACGTCCGTATATTATGATACACACTTTAAATGACTAGGATTGTAGAATGCTTAATAAAAATGCTCCATTGATCGGTGTGGCTTATGCTTCTAAAAGTTTTTCTGCATTTCAATTTTTTTATCTGTAGATATGTAATGGATTCAGCTAAAACATGTCATGAACAGGTCAAATGTTGAGAGAAACTTCTAGACCAGATTTTCTAATTTGTCATTTGTTTAAGGGGATTGGGGTGTCAAACTCACATTGACCAACACTTGATGAAAATGATATGCGTTTTTGTGAGCTTTTAGATTGGTTCATGTGCGCAACTAATTGTATCCAGAGACAAATAGCTATTATCATTCATAGTTTGCCTAGATAGTGGTTTACTTATCGTTAATGATTGAGTTTGTAGATATACAGTGATAGAAGGTTTCTCTGGCATGGAAAGTAAATGTGTTTCACATATGCCTTTAGAGAGAAGGGGGGAAAGTTCTAGGGCATGAGGAAATTAGTAGTAAATTAGTAATTTAAGTTATTAACTAGAGGCAACTGTGAACTTCATATTATGCAGATTTGTTCGCAGATGAACTGATGAAGTAATACATTAAACAAATGAGGCTAAAATAAAAAATCAACATGGTTGGGAAAGGATATGAAGTTGGGAGGAGGGCACGTGCTTCAATGCGAACCTAAAATAATAATGATAAAACAAACGTAAAACTAGAAGGGAATAGTAATTGGTGTTTTTGAACAGTTGCAATAACTAACCTTAAATTTTAGTAGATATATATATGTTAGGAATTAAAATATTATTCAACCCGTTGAGGGTTAAATAGGATGTACATGATAGTCAAATCATGTTTAGGAAAGTTTAGCCAGAAATCAGGTGTTTGGATTAAAATTAGAGATGTGCATTTCTAAATCATGTACACGATATCTGTTGCATTTCAATCTAGAACTTTCACTGACACTTGATCCTTTTCTGATCATATTACAACTCAAGAGATGCATGTCATTGATGGAATCCCACAGCTTATATTTGTACGCTCCAGCTACACCATAGAGGTCTGCCTTAAATACTTGTATTCAAGATTTTGAAGGATTATAACTTAAAATTATAACCTCAATAAATGTTTTTCTAATTATGTTCTTATATTTCTCCAGACAGTAGAAGCTGAAAGAATATCTGTTGACCATGTTGCTCACCTTAAACCATCTGATGGAGGTTCAGCTGCTACTCAATGTGAGTCGTTATTTCATGTAGTTATCACTTAAAATACATCTTTTATTTTAGGCAATTTCAGTTCTTGCTTAGCAATGTGAACATCACTGATTCTTATATATACATTCTGTAGTGGCTGCTCATTTGACGGGCATACATAGTGCCATCAAGATGCTCAATAGCAGAATCCGAGTGCTCCATCATTATCTTAATGCTATGCAAAAAGGTAAAGTTTCTATCCTAAGTCATAAATATTTTTTTAGAACATGACAAAAAGAAGACACTAAGAATGTTTTTGTGTAATATGCAGGTGAAATTCCTTATGAGAATTCTTTGCTAAGACAGGTATCTAGCCTCTTGAGGAGATTACCTGCTATAGAATCAGAGAAATTTCAAGATGATTTCTTAATGGTTAGAGCTTTTATAAGTTTAATTTCGGTGAAATATCACTTTAATATCTTTTTTCTCCCTGACGAATGCATCATTACTTGTTTTTTTAGGAATACAATGATACACTATTAATTAGCTATCTGGCCATGTTCACCGATTGCTCAAGGTATGCTTTATCACTACTGTTGGTATAATATGTCATAAGTTTATATATTATGGACTTAATCTCCCTACTTAGAGGTAAACTGACGCCTTATGATATGTTTCTTGCAGCACAATGAACGATCTAGTTGATAAAATCAACATTGCATATGACAGGCATAGCCGTAGGGGAGGACGGACAGCCTTCATTTAAATTCTCCCTCAATTCAATTACTGGATGCATATGAGAGTAATTGCATTAATGCAAGTGATGACTGGTGGATTAAACTGCATGCCATTGTAGTTTAGGGTGTCACTGTGTTGTTTTTTGGGCGTTGTCATGCGTTTGGAAATTATTAATGTCTTCATTTTGACGCGATCGGAAGAAATTGGAAAAATTAATGAAAATGGCATTATAGATAGCGTGTTGATTAAGATATGTGGCTTGCTTTATATGTTTGTGGCACGTTAGAGAATCGTAAGACACATGGTATGTAATGAGCATTTATAGTTTTGACAGAAAACTAATCAAAGTTCCCACATTGATTTGTTTCCGTGAAATAGGTGTTATAATCTGGTAAGTGACTTGAGCAGAAAAAGGGTATGTCTTTTCTTTTCCTTCGTTACAAGTGAAGATGAGAGAGTTACAAAACTGGTAATTTTCAGGTATCTTATAATAATATATTCATGTGAAAATAACGTTACACTTTTTAGTAACATGACATGTGATACTATGGTTGCGTCTTGCTAATGAATAATGGTCACGAGTAAAGAATGGATGATTAAGGTGGATACACGATCAGGAAGTCGCATGTTAAAACACTTAGGGTAATGATCAAATGTTAACCCTTTATTGTTATGATAATCGTGTAAATTTTTGAATATCAATTAAAATTATTATTATTTGTTTTAATAACATCATTATAAATATATATTGTTATGTTCTTTTATATATATGTGTGTAAATTCATAAGTGTAAAAAAGTTACGATAGGTGTAAATTACTTTCACCTGATAAAAATTTATAAATGTAAGTGTAAATTACACCAGTCGTAATTTTTTACGCTTATAAATTTACAGATATACATAAAAAATGTATCTTTGTATATGTGTAATGATGTTATTTTAACAAAAAAAATATAATGATTTAGATTGATCTTGAAAAATTAACACGATTATCGTAATAATAAAGGGTAAACATTTGATCATTGCCTATAAATATAACACACTCAACAAAAATATGAAAATCTAAACATGCTCAAAAACTTGTTGAGTCATGCGTGTCATGTTAATATGTGGCATTGTTACTTCTTCACAAACTCTTTTTAAACAATATGTTCATCTAAAACATGTTTATCTTTTTCACATCATCACATCATCACCACATTTCACGTTTATTTTTCATAGCCGATTTATCTATTAGATTATTCAGTACGGTTACCTTGTTACGACTCCACTTGACTAATCCTGTCTTCAGCATACATCTTCTTTTTTCAAATTTTAATTTCTTTTTTTGTAATTATACAAATATTATGGAATGTTACCAATTTTATAAAGTTTTATATAAGTTCTCAAATTTTACAAACTCTTGAAAATATTTACAAATCATACAAATTTTTATAGTATACCCGACTCAACTATGCGTAACTTATTTTACAAATTATATAAAATAAGAAAGAAAAACCCTCTACTTTCCTGCCTCACCCGTTCGTCGCCAAGTCGCCACTCATTCATACGAACTCATACGAACACATCCACCCCTATTCATGGCCGCATAACGCAGCGTCTGCAGCGTCCCGTCCGTCGTGCCGACTCGACTTATGTGCGTTCCTTGTTGCAGTTGGTGTAATATGGATAAATGGTAAAAAGTTAAGCTATACATATCCTCTACTTATACTTGTCATACTTAACCTCTAAAATTTAATTTAGAAAGTTTCATATTTTCCCCTTGAAATTGTTGTTTTAAAAACTTTTGTATTATATGTTCTTTTTACATTTAAATTAAATTAACTAAATGTTTGAATTTTAAAATAATATCTCTAATTTTGTTTTTTTAACTTGGGTTATTGGATTTTAATAATTCTATTTTCATTTATTGGCCACTATTAATTTTAAATCAAAAAATATTTATAGAGTTGGGATTAATCCCGACAAATAAATAAAACTTGACATTATTAAAATCCAATAACTATTTTAACTTTAATATTACGTACTAATATATTATATCTTATGTTAAACTAATACCACCTACCAAATTTTATTGATACGAAGAAATACCTTAAACTAATAGTACACCAAAATATATTGATACGAAGTGATAAGTATGAAGTAAGAAAATTAATGAACCGCAAATAATCATATCGATTAAAAGATAAATTGTCAAAATCAAAATAATAATATAAAAAAATTGTTAACATATGAAAACTCGATTAATGATTTATGAAATTTAAGTTTTACAAAAAATTACTTTATTGCAGCTTAATAAACTTAATTGTTTTATTAAACTATATCGATACAATTTGAAAGACATATAAAATTAATTCTGAAAACATTTATGCTAATATAGATGTAATTCCTCTAGAAAGATATTACAAAATTTAAAAAACTTTGAATTAATGGATACTAGTTTATACCCCGTGTAATGCACGGATTAAGTTAATAAAATATTAAATAGTTTATAATAAAAATTATAAAATGATATTTTAGATAACATATGATTAAGTTACTTATAAATAAGTAATTCAAGTAAAACAACAATAATATTATCTTAAATTCTCGTTTTATGATATTGTTTTTTTTTATATTTTGTTTTTCAAATATAATTTATTTTTTAATCATCCTCAAAATAAAAAAATGGTTTTAAAAAAGTTAGAATTTCTAGAAAAGTTTTTTGTTTAAGAAAATTTCTATATCTTATATTTTTTTAAAGTTTGTTTATTTTTTATATAAAAATCTAGTTTATAATTTTTGCAATATCTTTTAATTTGGAAATGTTTTAAATAATATAATTACTATTTATTATAATCATTTATTATGAAAAAGAGACAGAAAAATCAATATGAGAAATCATAATATTTCGACACGTGACGCATTAAAACCTTCTTTTATTATAATAGATAGATTAGAAAAACAAATTAATATTAGTATAAAAGTTTAAGTTTATTTTTAGTAACCTAAATATCACAATGCACGTGTAAAGAAAAACCGAAAACGGCGAAAAGGAAAGCGGCCCAATGATACTCGTCTTTCATACCTTTTCTACACATTTTTTCTCTCTTCTTTAGTAATAATAATAATAATATTATTATTATTAGATCTTGATAAATATTATTTAAAGATTGGCGTCTATGAGTAAGGGTGCTCCGGGCACCTTTGGGTGCCCTTTAGGGTAGGTCGGGTTCTACACCAACACCGCTGCCGCCCCTTCGGTTTTCTCATTTCGGCTTCTACCTCTCGGTCATAATTCCAAGCTTTTGAATTTTGATCGTTGTTATTATGTGAATTGAGGCACCAAGACATGTAAATATGTGAAAGTATTGAATTCAAGTCTCACTCTAAGTAAAAAATACTCAGGGTTAAGTCATGGGTTTTTCTCACTTGTGGGTTTCTTTTTGAGGGGATTGGGGTGTGCTTCCGACTGAGAAGCGGATAATGGGCTCGATTAAGATAACATGGATTCTCTAAAGCAGGATTGTACATTTACTGTTAAAAAATACTATTGGTTAATCTGATTCAGGTAGTTTAGGTACTTTGTGTGTTATTTCTCACAATCATTTGGATGGCTCTGCACTATGTAATACACAATCTTACTTTATATTTTGTGTATAATATTATTTTCTCACCAATTTAAACCCATGATCTTAAGTTTACAAAACAGAACAGTAACTTTATCGGTTACTCCAAGATCCATTGAAGTATGTGTTGAAATATTACATGAAAAGTTTAGGAAAGGTGGAAGCATAGAGAAACAAATTTTATTACATTTATATACTTTTCATTTAATTTAGTTTTCTAAAGTAGAAAAAAAAAAGTAATTCGTATTAGTTGTCTCGTTATTTTGAATATATAAAAAGTAGCACGGCCCATTAAACTACCACCATCTTCAAGTATCAATTTAACACTATGTTTCGATTAATCTATCCATCTCATGAGACTTATATATTACCTAACCAGGTTAGATATTCATGTGTTATACGGGTTGATAGTAAACATCAATGCGAGAACATGAAATTGTGAATATAAAATTTTGAAGCAGTAAAACATACCTAGACTTGAGAAAGATAAAATCATGATTTACATATTGTAATTGAGTTTAATTTCGTGAATTTTAATATTTTAAATTGTTTGCTTGAAAAATACAATGTTTAAAGTATGTTAACAATGATTGGTTGGAAATTAAATTAAATTTTAACAAATTTAACTCTCCTTAAAAAATTTAGTGAAACATTTTATCTATTTTTAGAAAGAGTAAAATGCCATTTTCGTCCCCGACGTTTAGTTGAATTTGCCATTTCAATCCATTTTTTTTTTTTTTGTCATTTCAGTCACTGTAGTTTACTAAATGTTGTCATTTTCATCCACTTCACTAACACCGTTAAAACTCTGTTAAAACTCCGTTAAATGTGAGGGTATTTTAGTCTTTTTCAACACCCTAATTATCCAATTAAAACAAATTAATCAATTAATATTCAATTAAAACTAAAAAAACACATGAAACGACTAGTGAGACCAGACGATTTGATTTAAAAGTTTCGATTAACTATTACCCATGTTGTTCGATTGAGGGTGCCGTGGGATTTCAATTAATTTTCACGTTTTGTTCGAACGTATACCGTTATTTGATTGAGTTCTGTTGTGGGATTGATGTTTGTTGTTCACATAATTTATCTGATTGAGGTCTTTAATTTATGTCTTTGAACGTGATAATTCAAATCTCAATAGAACAAAATGTGACAACAGTAGACCTCAATCGAACAACAGTACACATTCAAACAAAACGTGAAGATTAATTGAAATCTCACAGAAGACATTAATTGAACAACATGTGTTAGAATTAATCAAAGCGACCGGTCTCACGAGTCGCTTCATGTGTTTTTTAGTTTTAATTGAATATTAATTGATTAATTTGTTTTAATTGGATAATTAGGGTGTTGAAAAAGACTAAAATACCCTCATATTTAACGGAGTTTTAACATAGTTTTAACGGTGTTAGTGAAGTGGATGAAAATGACAACATTTAGTAAACTACAGTGGCTGAAATGACAAAAAAAAAGTTTTTGGATTGAAATGGCAAATTTAACTAAACGTCGGGGATGCAAATGGCATTTTACTCTTTTAGAAAAATGTTAATTTGATTAATATAATAACAAATAGGCATTTATTTAGGAAACTACTATAACATACCAGTTTGTAACTCTTATTGTAGCGAGAACATGTGTTCAAATTTTAGGTGGAATCTAAGTGGACATCCTAATAGAAATGTCATGTGGCTTCCAAAGATTTTGATTTATTAATATAGATGATAAATAAAAAGTTCAAAGATAATTATTTAGAGTGGATTCAGTGGCGAAACTTGAACAATGGTATAGGAGGGTCTAAAGTCACGGGACTCAAATCAAAGAGCCAAACTCAATACGTATAAAAATTTTCGACAAAATACACATAAATTTAACCTTTTGAGCGAAAAAGAGGAAGACGGGGGCCGTGCCTCTGAAAAGCTTCGCCAATGAGTGGATTGATAATAAAATCACTTCTCTTTAATCACCAACTATTTCTTTTGTGATATATTTCGCTAAACCAATGTTTAAAATTATGTTTAAAGGGTCAAAAGGTCCTAAGGACATGAGATCTGAAACTGTGTAGTTCGTTTTGGATCGTTGTAAATAATTGGTTGTTCCCAGTTTTCTATTTGTCAGAAACATTTTGACATTACCGTTAACTCGTTTATTTTCAAATCAGTTTTAGTAACCTTGTATTATACGAGTTAAATAAAAAAAATATTAAATAGAATAAAAATTTATTAATTTTAAAATGATATTTTAAGATAAAATATTATTGAAATTACGTATGACTAATGATTATAAGTAATAAAATAATTATATCAACTTTTTAAGTTTTTTTGTTTAAAAAAACTAAACATTCTTTTTTCAAAATAAACCGTTTTAAAAAATTTCATTATTATATAGTAAATATTTTACTTTTAAAAAAACATCAGTTTTAAAAATATTTTGTATTTTTTAAAAACTTTAATGTTTTAGAAAAAAATCTTATCGTATAAAAATTTATTGCTCATAACCACCGTCTCCATCTTTTGATCCCTAATATGGATGGACAGTTATCTTTTTCCGTTAAATTATGTGAAATGATTAAAATATCCTTACTAGTAAACTACATTCCCCACCGCCACTACCATCAATCATCACCATTAATGTTTAACCTCGTCTTGACATACCACCATCACCAATCATCATCATCTACTTAGCTATCCTAGATCCACCAACCACCACCACCAACACATCATCTTCGTCGTCATCGTTGCTAACCACCACCATCCCCATTATCCCCTAATCTTTCATCACCACCACCATCCCCATTATCCCCTAATCTTTCATCACCACCACCCATTGGTAAACCTAATCATTGCTCATAACCATTGTCTCCATCGTTAATCCATGACACCAAAACATCATCTTTCATCACCTTCAATCGCATACAACGCCATCATTGCTTGAGTTTGCACTAGATCTGAAACTAACCCAAAATCTGCATTAGAAGCTTCAAAAAGAGCGGGGATGGTTGCAGATGGTGATTGGGGGAATTGGGAAGGGAAGGAGAGAGAGAGAGTGTGTGTGTGTGTGAGAGAGAGTGGTTTCAGGTAGTGATGGTGGCTCGCTAGAAGCGGTGGTGGCCTACCAGAAGTGGCGGTGGTAGAGGACCGCTAACAATGGCGATGGTGGAGGTTCTTCTGGCAATGGCAGTGGCAAGCTTAAAATGTCTGGGTCCAATCAAATCAGATTTTTTATTTTTTAACCTAAAGTATTTTTATTATTTTTTATAAACATAACATAAAAAGTTAACTCCAGATAAGACTATCCGTGTAATTTCGTTCTTCTAAGATGCAATACACGATTTCATGCAAGTGAAGGAAAGAAGCGTCTCCAGATGATTTATTGTACCCCACATTCAATATTCTTTGATGACTAAAACAATTAAATAATCTACGGATTTGACTTACATTATAATTGTTGTTTATAAAATGTTTCAAGCAAGTTGTGATCGTAATCATAGTTGATTTTACAAGTTGTTGCAACAATTTAAAAGTCTTACGTTAATATTAAACTAATTATTACACGTATCCATTTTTATTTTAAAAATTACTAAATGTTCTTAGACGTTATTTTTTATTTAGAATATTGTCCTATAACGATCGAATCTAACAAAATGTCTCGGCTAATAGAAGCGCTTACACCCGTATGTATAGGTTCAGCCAACTCAGCTTAAACTAAAATTTAACACGTGTCCAACTAAGACAATATCGTCTTTACTTTTTCTACAACAGCTATGTTGAACATGGGCGGTTGTGCGTTTCTCACACGACAGTCACAATTGACGCAAACTATGTTGATTTTTCAAAAAGAAATGTTTATTTTTTAAAACTAATAGAAGAAGTCGGACATCTCAGCATTGAACAAATGCCCCTTTCTGATATAACAAGGGCAGGACACCAACGTTGTATTGCATGTATAAACACTTTATAGTGTTTTTAAAATATTTAAAGAGATGTGTGATAAATTAATAAAATGATGAAAAGATAGAATCAAACCACTATCTTTTAGTATTACCATTGTTATTAAGGTATTATATGCATTGCTTATGCGGTTCTTTGTAATTTTTTTACATATTTGTGGTTCTCAATAAAATGCATCCCTATATACATATACACACACACATATATATACATACATATATATACATATATAAAGGAGAGATCCTAAGAAAACCACAAAGTTATAAGAAAACTAGAGAAAACCAATGAAACCGACCACATACTTTATAATTTTTTTTATCACTAACCTCTATATATATGTATAAGTATATATAAATAAGGGTATGGATCTAATGAAAATCGTAGCATAGTTTTACGTATACGTCACATATTGGTTACGTATACGTAACCATATTTCGTTCGACATAGTGTTACGTATACGTAAAACTCTTCATTCTCGTATATATGCTCAACATATATGTACCAAATACTTCAATAACATTTTATCAATTAAAATAACAAAAAAGTTATAAATTTATGTTACTGGTTTCGAAAAATAAAATTTGGCTTTGTAATGATTCTAAACATGTATATATATGTATATATGTGTGTGTATATATCGCTAATCCCTAAAACAAACTATGTAATGTAGCTTTATCTGCTGGGTTACGGGCGATCATTTTACTAGTTTATAATCTACCCTAGTGTGATTCCTGTTGAAACATGTACTTGATGGGTGGGTGTAGGGCGGACGATTTTCAATTTTAAAGAAGATTTTCCATTCGTTAGATAGAGAAGATGACCAAGATTTCATGATTCGCGGTCGAACTTATTCCAAGAGAGCTTGGATCGAATCGCTATTGCTATCCGAGCTCTCTTATTGAATTGGTCATTCAATGAGCATTCTCAATATTATGCCTTGAAGAGGACTCGAACCTTCACGCTTTTTACCACGAGATTTTGAGTCTCACGTGTCTACCATTTCACTATTAAGGCATCTTGAAAGTTAATCGTATTCCATGAATATGATATCTATCTAGTGTGATGTATGAAATAGTGGAGTGTTAGAGTATTTCTATTGATCGGTCAAGTCATATAGGTCCGAATTAGACATCCAATTGCTTCGATTTGTATTATCCGGAGAATGCCTTATATAGATATCCAATATATTAAAAAGATGGACAATTCAACCTATTTTTCGATTCAATAGAAGCCCAAAGAGGTGCATAGACTCCCAAATAACGAGAGTACTGATAAACCATTTCAATAGTAGCGGTACTGTCGTGCCACAAGACACAACCATCGAAGAAGTAAAAAAGAATTGCTCTTAATTGTCCGGAAGGCTGAAATAGTTTTCTCGAGAACTTGTGGGAGGTCGGGTTCTAAGCCATCTATAGCGATTAATCAACAATTTGAAGTGCTTTTCTTGAGTCTTCATGATAAACAAGCGTTTATATAGAGATGTAGGAGGATTTGTTTGGAGTGTAAGAAGCCCCTTTGACATCTCTTTATTTGCAAATAATTCTCGATATGAAAACACATAGATAAAGGGTTGAGCTTTGAATAGGAAAAAGAGTGAATCCATAGGGTCCCCAAATGAATTGGCTTATTTGAAAAAATGTCTTGTTCTTTGAAAGATCTATATCATGTCTAGGTACTGCGATTTCACTCTACAAGAACTTCGAATCATTCTCCTGAAGCTCATTCTCTTCATCATCCCCCCCCCCCCCCCAATTTTAAAAACTTCTGTTTTATCCATTTGAATTGAATTGTCTTAAATAACTATTAGTACTAATCAAGTTATGATACAAAACTATTAGCAGTAATCAAATTTGTTGTCTACGTAAATCAAATAGGAAAGCGATATGGCCTTTACAACACCACGCCAATAATCATATTTCACACAATGTGATGTCTTCAATGAAGCCAGAGTTATAGGTAACAATGATAATAAAGATTTTATCATTCATTTAATGTACATATGTTATTAATTATATTCAATGTTTATATTTGTTATTGTAATATATTTATGTTATTGATTCATAACATTTAATAACAATAGTAATATAAAATTAATGTCCAAATGAAATAAGCCCATATTCATTCATATATTTTAACAAAAAATTGAATTCTAATTATCACCTGAGAGGTTTAATAGTTTGTGAAGATCCATGTGAGCATCCAAACCATCATAAATGGCCCGAGAAGGGAGATCAAATGGTCATGTCACAGGAGCATGTGAGAAGAACGAAATCTCTTATTTAATGGAAAACTGAGATGTTAACATCAAGTTACTTACTTAGGGATTGGAGTCATTTCTTAGAGGCACTTATAAATACACATGACTTAACATGTTACTAGGGGGAAATAGAGAGAAAACATATTGAACTTTAGATAAAACTTTTATCAATTGGTGTAATAGATTGTCAACTCAGTCAATTTGAAAATATTGATCTTTTAGTAATTTCTTGTTGTTAGTTTTTAGTACTCTGTATTGTAATCTAAACAAGCTATAAAAACTGATCAATGTTTAGAAATATGAAACAAATGAAGAAAGTGAAGAAGTAGAAGAAATTACATTAGAGACGCTACCAACAACTATGGAATAACTGCTAGCAACCAATGCTTCAATCTCAACATAGGAGCTAGGGTTAGAAGTGCAACTATCGAACGCTAATGAACAGAACAAGAACACAAAGTCTGTACAGAGACAGGTTCATAATATTAGCTTAAACTGATAATAATAAGAAATACAACATGCCAAAAGATACCATAGTGACATAGTTTATAGTCCATTTTCAATTATATAAACGAAACTAAATTAAAACGTTACTAAATTAAAATGTAACAAAAAAAAAATCAATGTCAAATAATAGGTACTGATTGGTTATTCTGCACTATTTACTCCCACACCTTTTGATACATATGTATATAATACCTTAATGTTTAGATCATTCAAAATTAAACTTTTTTAACAAAATAGTTTTTTTCAACAAAATAATTTTTTTAAAAAACAATTTTCTTTATAGACATTGATTATGCGTGTTTTTGAATGTCAACACCGAGGGGTAGAGGTCCAAGGATGGAGATTTGTCACTTGTAAATCGGTACGAGGCAAAGGGCATATCCGACATTTCACACCAGCCATGATCAAAATCACCAATAAAGTGGTAAAATACGAAAATAATAATAATAATAATAATAATAATAATAATAAATAATAAAAATAAAATAATAATAATAATAATGCGTTGTAGGGCAGGTATAAGATTAGACAGCTTTGTAGAGTCCCCATAACACCTTTCTCTCTCTAAAACACACATTCTTTCTCTATCTCTCTCTCTCACACACACTTCACACGCATTCACGTATGGAGATGAATCAGTGGTACTACTTTGCTTTTTGGTTGAGAGATGAACACGACAACTCCTTTTGATCTGCTGCTCGATCTTGCTATTTTTTCTATATTTGCATCTCTCTTTGCTTCCATTTTTGACAAGCTTCACATACATCAAGACCCAAGAGGTTTGAACTATTGTGTTCTTGAATTTGTTGTTAATTGTTACTATCTTGATTAATCTTTCATGGGTTTGTTTTCTTTCGCTAATCTGTTTGAATCTTTGTTCGGTAGATGCAAGTTTTCATCGTCAAAATTTCGTCTTTATGCTTTCTTGAATTTAGTTCGAGTTCAAGCTTTTGTGTTTATGATTTTATGATCTTTCACCACGATTCTTGTGGTTTTTCATCAAGTGATTTGCACTGTTTTAATCATAGATTTACTGTTTAGTGTTTATGCTTTTTGATGTTTTTTTATATTGTTGTGTTCTACTGTACACTAACATGACCCAAAAGATCGGTAAATCTGGCTTTAATTTCGTTCTATTTCTTGATTTCTTCCTCATCACATACAATTGAAATCTTATCTTGATTTTATTATTTTTTGGGTAATCACAAAGCATATTGTATCAGATTCTTGAAAGAAGTTCGATCTTTAAACCTTCATCAGACCCCTAAATCTTGATTTAAGTTATCGATTTCGTGTGTTTGGTTTGGGGATGACGTTGACGCTAATGGGTTGATTATTAAGGTTTATTTGTTCGATTTGTGGGTCTAATTTTTCTGCTAAAAACCCGGAACACCCACATAAAATAACAGTTTTTGAAGTTGTTTTTCATCTTAAAGTTCAGTTTCACTTGGGGATTCTGGATTATTCTCAAATATTCTGGTTCTTTTCTTGTTCAATCAGACTTACATAAATACATAACAACAGTCCTTCTGTTTTTGCTTCAAGATCACATAAAATATGGTCTTATCTAGAAAGATCGATCTAGAGTTTACTGCTTGTACTTTTGGTGATTAATCACAACTCACACACCTATATCTCTAATCTTCTTCATGTTCTTCACATGTTTTGCAGGCTCTACATGATGGCAAAATTGGTCCTCTAACTTGGAGTTGATTGTTTGATGATCATCTTACGCTAAGCATGCTGTTAATCAGGTAATTAGGATGCTTAATTTGACGTTTTAGATAGTGAAAGAGGGAGGAGAGTTCTTGTGACTGTTTATACAGCACAAGAAGACAGAAGATTGACTGTAGCAGATGATATCCATTGATGAACATCCACCACCAGATCCTTCATCATCTGATAATCACAATCACCATCATCAACAACAACAAGTTTCTCATGAAGCTTTTCCTTCTGTTTCTGACATAGATCTGCTAAAGCCTACTGATGCTAATGATCTTGATCACACCAGCAACTCACTCCCCAAATTCTCAATAAGGTGAAGAACAAATTGATTATATTTCATTAATGATTGATCACTTTCATGAACACTCTTAAGTTATATCAAGTCATCTTTTTACTGAATCAGATCTTTGTTGATTGGTGATCTGTGTGATTCAGGCTTTCTTTGACCAGTAGCTCGAGTTTCTTGAAAAAAATTGAATTTTTAATTATCAGTTTGTCCTTTGATTTTATTCCAATTAAGATTGGATTTTTTGTTTGACACTTTTGCCCAATTTATTTTCTTAGATTTCTTTCTTAATTGCCCACCTTATGTTAGAGGGTCAATATATTTTTTGATCATCGACCTATATAGATGTGATTTTATGCCTTACCATGGCAAACTTTATTCTGGTTTTCTTGATTTATCTCTCAAATTTAACCATGGTATTTTGCTTCTTGTAGCTTGCATATGATATAGGGGTTTATTTATTTATGTTTATAATGGTTTACTCATGTCATGTGTTATTAGATTATGGTTTTGTTAATGATTATTTTGTTGAAAACCCTGCAGAGATTATGTTTTTGAGTCAAGATGCAAGGATATAGCGCGCAATTGGCCGTTTTCTGATAAAAGTTTGCAACTTTGCTTGAATTATGGTGTGAAAAGTCTCTTGCCACCTTTCCAGTCTCTTGATTCAGTGAGGAATTATTCATCTGTTAGCATATGCGCTGTTGAAAATCATTTGCCAAATGAAGAAGCCGTAAGCAATTTTGATAGTAAAAGAAGTGATAATTCTCAACGTCATCTTGAAGAAGACTTACCTTATAAAAAGTCACATAGTCAACCTACAGTTAAGAAGTGCAAGTTAGTTATGAAACTGAATTTGGGTGTAGAACCAATTGAGGAGCTCGTGGCTTCTAAAGTTTGCCCGGTTTGCAAGACTTTTTCATCATCTTCAAACACTACCTTAAACGCGCACATTGACAGCTGTCTGTCTGAGGAATCCAGCATGAAATGGACCGCAAATCTTAAGTTGAAAACAGTTAAACATAGGATTAAACCGAGGAAAAAAAGGTTAATGGTGGATATATATAAAGCGGCTCCTCATTGTACGATTGAAGAGCTTGATAGAAGAAATGGTACAAACTGGGCTACTAATTCGAGTTTTCCTGATCAAGAACTTGAGTTTCAAGCAGAAGAGAAGAAAAAAGAACCACAAGAACCGACTTCTGTTCCTGAGGTTGCTGATCATGAAGGGGCTGTTTATATTGACAAAAATGGCAAAAAAGTTCGGATTTTGTCAATGCCAAAATCCAGTAATTTAGATAATGATGAAGCTCGTGTATTACAGAAAGGAAGAAAAGGTAGTAAAGTTGTCATTAAGAAGAAAAAGAAAGCTTATGGGCGGAGAGATGACAGTAAAATCTTGAAGCTTCGTCCTAACAGCAAAAAGTTGAGCAAAAAGGTATGATTTTTCACTCTTATAATCTTTTTACATGTAATTTAATGTAGAGTTAGTTGAAATGTGACATGTGGATTGTTGATAAACAGACTGAAAGTGGCCAAAAAGAAAATGTTGCCGATAAAGAAACTTGCAAGAAAGAAGATGGAGGTGCAAAACCTATGAAAGTTCAAGTTAATAAGCAGATGGATGATTTAGCCATCACAAGGCCACCATGGGCCTGTTCTAAGAGAACCGGTGTTGCTAAGAAGAGGTTCCTGGTGTCTACAAAGCGAAAAGAAGGCGTACGTATGAATGATAGTAGTGAGAATCCTATTAAGTCAAAGGGGAGCACACTCTCATCTTTGAAAAAGAGTTTATCAATGCCAGCAAGCCGGGAACATAATGCTGGATCAAAGTTGATTAATTTGAAAAGAAAGTTTCCAGCTCTCGAGAAATCTCAAGATTCGTTGAAACAAAAATCAAGAACAGATGAAGATAAGAGCATGAAAATGTCCTTTGAGGCGGTAAATGTTTTGGAAGTCAAAAAGAAGAAATCCATCACTTCCAAGAGTTCAAATGACGATACTTCTTCTCGAGGACTTGAGATTACTTCAGAATCTGATGGAACTGAAGATTGCATTGGTATAGAGCCAAGTTTGATGGGTTTCATGAAGAACTCATTGGATAATGAGTTTTCAAAGATGATAAGTCAACTGGATAACAAGTTTGACTCGCAGCATCGCGCTCTGGATGACATTATTATGGAGCATAACACTGAAAAGCAAGGAAATTGCTTTGATGAGGTGGATCCAATACCTATTCCCGGACCACCTGGGTCCTTCCTGCCACCTAGCCCTGGTGCTGATATGTGTTCTGAAGAAGAACCACAAGGCAATTCGTCATTGACCACCATGAGTAGGGTTCAATCAAGCGAAGACCACCGTCATCACGATATCATGAACCAAGACTTCATTTCTGGCTCATCAGTTTCAACAGTCTCAAGTCCCAGCTTTGCAAGAAGTGCTGACAAGTTATCTGCAAGATTTGATGAGAACTCTGTGAATAATAATAATACAAGTGAGTTGAGATCAGTTGATGCAATCTTTAACGAAAAGGTTCTGACTGCTTGTTGTTGCTCTAGAAAGGAAGGTGTTTTCTTTGAAAATGTAGCTTCATATCCCCAAGAATCAGCTGTTTCAATGCAACGAGCTACTGAGTCAAACGGGTTAAGGACAGAGTTGGTTCCTCTGGCTAAGCACCTAACATTACCACCACGTGAGATGGTCAAATCACCTGCTGCTAGTCCTACTACACTTAGGCTGATGGGGAAAAACTTGACTGTGGTCAACACTAATGACGAACAAGTCAAACCTCCTAGCTCGAGTCCCACGGGTCAATATCAACAGCTTCAGAAGTTTAAAACTGAGAACCAAGATTCATTCTTGTATGGTGGTTATCCTCAGAATCACATTATCTTCAGCCATATTGAAAATGGCTCAATGAACCAACATATCAATCTCCACCAACCAAATTTCTCTAAAAGTCATTCTGGTTTACGATCTGCAAACATGGATCTTAATGCCACGAGTGAGATCATTGTCATTGACGATTCATCTGAAAACGAAGGCGATGATCATCATCATCGTTATCATCATATGTTTAAGGAGCCCATGATAAGATCAAACAATGCATTTAGCTTTTCTAACCCATATGGCAATGGTAGCCTGCAAACTCCATCATCTTTGCGAGAGGTAGCGAATGATGGGAATCTTGGCAGGTGGGTTTCTCCTGCATACTATCCTCGGAGCTTTTCTTGAGCAACAAGTCAAAGAGAAGGTGGATGGAGCTTTGAAGTTTACAGATGAGTTTTTTGGATCTTTATATGGTTTTGTTTGTTAGTTCAAAAGTTAGTGCATGTGAATTGGTTACAAGACTTTGACTAGTTTTTAGGCTTTAAGTCCATGCAAAAGACTGTCTTTACTTATACCTATATGAAGTAAGAAACAATTATCTCACATGTCCTTTTTTCTAGCTTTTATATGCATACATATGTACATACATCCACACACGTATAAAAACAAAACAATTTGTATCTAGTAAAATCTCATTAATAGCAAGCTATAGGTAAGGTTTGAGAATGGTAGGATGAAAACGAACATTTCATCTATTTCAGAGGATAAAAATAGGTTGCTTTTGTTGAGACCCCGGTTTAAAAAATCAACTCTTAATATGTCAAGTTTGGTATCCAAATAGTATGATAAGAGATGACATATAACACATGCATGAAAACAAACATATATATTATGATTTTAGAATTTGGTTGGTTCATATTTCAATTTATTTTGAAAGTTACCTGCTTTCTAAATTTCGGAAAAAATTTTAGATTTTTTTAATCATATTTTTAGGAATTTTTATTTGGTGGAAAATAATATAAAAATAATATGAAAGAAATACTTGTGTGGCTGCCGGGTTGCCGTTGATTTTTGTGTACTTTAAAAGTAGAATATCATTAATTTTATGATATAAAATATAATTATATGGGGCCCTTTTGTTTGGTGGATGGGAATTGGTTGAACCGAGTGGATTGAATACTTTGCTGGTTTCTCCCTTTACGATATTCTTCAGCATCCCAAGTCTCCCAAACACCTTTTTATACAGAAAAAAAAAAAAAAAAAAGATATGGATAACAATTAGTAATTGTATAAAACTTTAAGATAGTTATTATATACTACTTATTACTTGAAGATATATCATATATAACTATTTCAAGATGAGTTATCTATATCTTTAAAGCAGTTTTGCTATATATCACCTTAAATCACACATTGTATGTAACGTGTGTAAGGTGCTTCATGACAAGACATTTTTCATGATACAATGAAATGACATACGTCAAATCCCTTATCAATGTTGCGTTTCGTGTTGATAAGCCGATTAGGCGATTAAACTACTAGGTCATCAAGGAAGGTTAAATCCTAACATGATTGTTTAGCAATATGGTATATATGTAAGATAATTAAAGAGATTTTTTGAGTAAAAGGTTAAATCTCAACAAGTAATTACTTGAAGTCTCTTTGAATTTTGATAAGTGATGGCATTCAGTGATATATATTTTATCAAAGAGATTATATAATTATCAACTTTCTTACGGCTCTTTTTAGTGGAGAATGTAAGAAGGTTAATTAACCAACCATATCACCACTTCTTTATTATATTTTGTATAATTTTATTTGCGTGAAATAGTCTAATTACCATGTTAATTAAATTGTGATATTAAAATAATATCTGATAGAATCTTGAGGGTGACTGCGGAGCTGCCTGAGGCAGCCATTGAGTTTATATACTTTAAAAAAGAATATTTATTAATTAATGAATATAAAATAAATATAACTTCATGGGTCCTTTTATTTGGTAGATCGGAATTTTTTGAATCTAGTGGATTGAATAAATTAGTTCAAAGGAGTCAAAGGAGTTGATTGAAAATTTTATTTCCTTTTAGCAGATAAAATTTATGTTATAAAACAATAAAATTTAGGCTTAACTTAAACGACTTAAAAAAATGTAAGTAAACAAATACACCTACTACATTAATTGACTCGAGTCATATGAATGAATTAAGATTTAGATCTTTGCTTTCATCAAATTAAGTACTTTAGGGTTCGGTTTGAGATAAAAAACTATAAAATTGATGAACCCAAACCCAAACCAATAAAACAGATAAAACATTCTTTTTGACATCACTATTACAGTCGTATGAAAACAAAAATCATTACAACATTATGATAATTAACCGATCATATTTTACATTAATAATCAGCAAAACAGATCCTAACTTAATACATAGTCTTTAATTCAAATCATCTAAACCAAATTCAAGCTGACGTACGTCGAAAAAGTGCAGGAATTTTAGGTGCAAGTGAACGTAGTGGCGGATGCCTTTGACCATCTCCCCACAACGCATACGCCTCTTCACCATGAACCGCATCATCCCCAATTTCTAGATCATCTTCATGCATCTTCAACTCAACGAACCAGCTCACAAACACACATATGACACTCGTAACCACCACATTCCAAGCTGCAATAAACACTGCACCAGCGATCTGGTAACCCATTTGAACGAACCCATCAGGGACATGAACAACCTCGTTGGCGTTGATTATGCTGTATAATAAGCCTGGACCTTGCTTTGAAGTTTTGGTATCGTAGAACAAGTTTACGAGGTTCGGTTTGGCTAAGATGCCCGATGATAAGCCTCCCAAAAGGCCCGCGACTGCATGGGTGTGGAACACGCCTAATGTGTCATCGACACGTTGTAAAAAGGTTAGTTTTTTGTGTAGAACCATCATGGTGTACCATGGGATTGAGCCGGCTAATACTCCCATTAACATTGCTGCCCAAGTATCAACAATTCCTGCATATATGCTAAATTATTAAGTAGTGAATATATGCTGCATTTGATACAATTAGTTTACGTATATAACTTTAGTGAATTGTTTATTAGAAGTATGTTACACATGATAAATAGGAAAAATGTTATATTTTATTTGGTTAAACGTTTACTCTTTCAGTAGAATTACTTGACAAAATAATTATATTTATACGGATAATTATAAAAAGGAAAAATGGCACAAATATGATAATTTATGCTACTAGTATTTTAATATTCGATTTGAAGTCTAAAGTCTAATTAAGTAGTTAAAATCCAACTGTATTATGTGGAGTACGTTGATTCAAATATTTTTCGAGCCAATCTTAAGTTAGTCGAAGAAGACGGACAAGTTGCATCCCAAATAAAAAAGAGTAAAAATTTGTTAAGGTGATCCGACCGTGATATACGTAAGTAATCTGTCAATGAACTCTTATAAGCGATGAATGTTAATCGACGAGTTTATACTTTCATTGAGGACTACCGACGTATGTATTTGTCGTTTAAGATCATATGATTTGTACTGCGCCACTCTGTTACGCCTAGCGATTGCATGAAAAATCTAAATACGATGTCTTTCTAGGGGGTTTGGAATTATAAATAAGATTTTTACGTGGGTTTTGTTGTTTTGACACCACTTTTGTTTCTTTCTTTTTCAACTAGAGATGTGAAGAGCGCAAATTTTCATGGATAGCCAGTGGAACTAACGGATGTGAACAAGACAATTTATTATAAGTTATCAGTCGTACATTTAATTTAGATCACAATAAAAAAGATTTTGTATTGTTTACATTGGCTAGTTTGACTAGGGGTCACACAAAAATCTCATTGTTCACATATGACACTCTTTGATTCTTAAAATAATATTCTGATGGTTAAATGATATGTCTCATAATTAAAAGTTTAAACGTTAAATCTAACACGCAAGTTATTGTGTATTTAAACTAGAAAATTTTGAAAATTAAAAAGAATAAGCCTCGAAAACATATAACTACCATTTCTAACATTCTATACGAATTATTACTTCTTTTAGTTATTAATATTTTAATTTATAATAATATTATTCTTACATATTATTAACATGTTATTTAAATGATTAATTTTATTAAATTTACAATAAGATTTACAACTACTTCAAATGTCATCACAATCTACAAATTAAAATTGTAAGAACAGCATACAAGTAACACGAAATCTCACCTGCAGCCGGAGTGATGCACACAAGGCCAGTCATCATGCCTTGAACCGCGCCGACGACCGAGCTTTTCGCGAAGAAGATCAAGTCCAAGACCATCCAAACCAACACACTAGTGGCCGTACAAAGATGAGTGTTTAAAACCGCAAGGGAAGTTATCTCGTTAGCCGCTAGCGGCGATCCACCGTTGAAACCACTCCACCCCATCCACAGGAACCCAGCTCCAGCCATCATGTGTATTATGTTGTTAGGAGGGAAATGATCCCTGTCGTGATCGTTCCGAGGCCCAACCTACATCATCATTCATACAACATCAAGTACAAAAGCAACATTTCTACGTGTTATATGAATGATAATGTTAACAGTCAGCTACTGTCATGTGATCTCGAGATCATAGGTTTGAGTTATGTAAACAGACTCATGTAGAAATACAAGGTCAGGATATATATCAAGCCAAGTGGCTTGACATCATGGGGATTCTATACATATAGAAGCCTTGTGCGTTAGGTTTGCTTTATGATTGATAATGTGTATAAAAATAAGAAATTACCCAATAAGCAGCGGTGAAACCAGCAACTCCTGATGATAGATGAATAACATAACCACCTGAGAAGTCTATGATATGTTTAGAAAAAAACCCCTCGTCCCAGATCGTATACGCGCCAACAGTGTACGAGAAAGTGAGCCACAAAGGCACAAAAACCATCCAAGCATAGAAGTTCATCCTCCCTAGCAAAGAACCACCAAGCAATATAACAGTTATCGCCGCAAAAGTAAATTGATAAAACACATAATCCGCTTTCGGGATCATCTTATCGTGTAGTTGTTCAAGCAAGTACTTTTGAGTAACCGATGCCATATTCGGTTTGCCCATGATTCCCATGGGCTTATCGCCAAAGGAGAGTTGGTGTGCCCACATGACCCAACATATTAGGACCGCGGCAAAGGCATATAATGCCATAAAAGCCGAATTCACCGCCCATTTTTTCTTCACCATGCTGCCGTAGAGGATCACAAGGCCAGGGACACTTTGTAGACCAACCAAAGCGGCTGCGGTGAGTTGCCATGCATTGTCACCCTTGTTTAGCCACTCGGGCGAGGCCTCGTCCGGTTGAAGGCCCGGTGGGAGGGAAGTGATCGTTTCGGTCATGAGTGATGATGAAAAATGAGTTGAGTGAAACTTTTTAGGAAGTGAGGGGGTGATGGGTATATAAAGTAAAGTTGAGGGGATTCATGTTTGAGTCATTGATATTATCTATTTGATGCATTGGTTGCATCTTTAGAATATACAAATAGTTGGCATTTGTCATCAAGATTCATCAGACAATGCTAAAAACAACATTTTTTATGGTACTTGATCGAATACATTAACTTTAAGATATTGACATATTGTCTTTTAAAACAAATTTGGGTGCATCAAACAACTTTAGAAAACGTAAGCAAGTTTGTCAAAAAAACTCGACTTTATAATAGTATATCATCTTCAAAATAATAAACACTTCGAAACTCTTGTGTTTTTGAGATGTTTGATGTTTGTGAGAGTTCAAGGTAAATCATAAACTACAAGTACTCTTTTATTAGTGCTTAGGGTTGTTTTTAAAGAAGACTATCTGAATATAACGTTTAAATAATACAAGTTTACGAAAAATTGTATTTGATGTACGGTTTGAAATCAGTATTGTAACACTAATTATAAAATTAAAACACCCATGTATAAATCATCAGCATTTATTCATATAGTGCATCACACTTGTTATACTGCATACATAGTGTTTAATAAGAATCAAAATCAGGATTGATAACAGTGATAGTAATATACAAAATCAGGATTGATAACAGTAATAGTAATATATTACCAAAATTTAATCATCATAATAAACAAAAAAATATATTTAATTAATGCTGTAACTCTAGGTGGAGATGGTGATCTTATTTCTTCAAGAATTAAGAGTATCTTCTGTTTTCTAAGGGTTATGTTTTTGTCCTGACTTTGTCATCGTTTCTTCGTTCAATTTTGCAAATTCTAGAATCATTGATTTAATCGTTATTAAGCTTGTGTATTTAGCCTGGCATTATGACACTCGTCATAGTAATTATATATTTAAATGATGACATGTTAGAGCATCTCCAATAGGGCGTTTTTAGCCCTTAAAAACGTCACATCATCCGTTTTTTAGATCAAGTACCATTGGGTGGGGATGTTTTCGATATAATTGTTCTTCCCCAAAGACACCAAAAAATGTATAGATGTGGGCCTCATATACTATATATATGAATATATTCAAGAGAAAAAAATGAGTGGTTAAAAATAAAAATATGGCGATGATGTGATAATGTTTTTGAGTTTTCTTATTGAAGTGATTTTTGAAGATTTTAAAGAACATATGTTTTTCTGACGTGTTAGCGCACTAGACATGTTTTTAGTTGTTTTTAAGACTTGCTATTGGTGATTCTCTTATGATGAAAAATAATTCAACCCTTTAAAAATAACTCTGTGGACTGTGGTAGTGAAGAGGTATTGAAACTTATGAACAAATATAATAACATTACAATTTGGGGAAAAACTGATCTACTGATCAATGTACAAAAGTTGATCAAGATTCATATTTTAATTTTTACACCTCAATCTAACCAACTTAGACAAAGTTTCTTGAGCAGCTAAAGTTTGGGCATGATTATGCCCAAGCATAACTGTTCTGATACTGATACAAATTCTACAAAGCTCTTCGCCATGATCGAAATAACCACCTCGCAACAGCAGTATAGCTCTCGTCTCTAGCAATGTCGCCTTTAACAGTGTCACATCTTGCCATGCATACTCATCCATTCTTGGGTCAAAGTTCGAGTTTTTCTTCTTCTTCCAGCATAAAGATCCATGGGACCAATCCTGTACCTGAGTCGCAAACGATTTCTCCACTTCTTCGAGCATGTCTGTGCAGGTTTTCAACAGCTCCAATGCTGAATTGCATCTGGAAAATGCTGTGAATGCTGCGAGTGCTAACGGGAGAGCTGTTCTTTTGATGAATTGGACTGTTTGAAGAGGCTTAAGTTGGACTACTGGTGGGGTGGACTTGAACCCGAATATTAAGAATGCAGATGCCCAAAGATGGTTTGAGTTCAAGATTGGGTTTACTGTCTTTCTTGTGGTTAGGATTGTTGCTTGTGCTGCAAGTAACCCGCCTTTTCGTTTGGCGAAAAGTTGTGTTATGGGGTGAAACATGATGCAACATCCTGGTTGCATGTTGCATCTTCTTGCAAGTCCTAGCTTGACCAAAACAAGAGCCGAGTCGTGTTCTGTTTTCCATGATTTGCTGTCTATGAAACCAGAACGACAAAAGAGAGTTAAGTTCGAGTTTTTGGCCCATTTGTTGAACCTGTTTGTTTGTGGGCTCATGTGGCTAGCTGCTGCAGCTAGTAAATTTGATGAAACGGGCGATGGAGCGAACCAAACCCCTGATAAAAGCATCCTCAATGCAAGGTGATTTTTGGTTCCGTTTAAAAGATTAATGCAAAAGATCAAAACTTTGAGGAGAAAATGATTGTTTTCCCAAAATGGTTCATCATACTGCGATGTAGGTTCGTCTACAAGCATCTGGTTAATGGTTTGAAATAGATCAGAGGGCGATATAGTAAGTGCGCATAGCAAAGAACCAATCACCCATAACCCAAAACTTGATCTACCCAATCTCTCATCAAATTTCTTCAGAATTTCAACCTCTTGGGGCGGGTACTCTTTCTTTTGTCTCACTGTAGTTAATATCATTGCATCTGATAATGATAAGGGTTGAAGTTGCATTGTTTCAAAGCTCATTACTTTATGAAGTCTAGTTGTTATAATAACATGAGTCGACCCAGTGTTTCTTGGGATCAAATCATGTAAGCCATTCCCTTCCCACCATTCCTTTTCTGTTTCAAGATTATCTATGATCAACAGATATGGCATATCGCGAAACAACTCATGTTTTATCCTCTTGAGCGCGTCTGTTTCTTGTTCATCAAAGCTCCTGATCCTACCTCTATCTTTCTCCGCATCTGCACTTACATCTATCCCCAGATTTAACGACGATTTCAGTAAATTCTGCCTCAAATACTGACCTTCACCCCCTACCCAAATCACCATCTTGTACCTCTGCGAATATCTGTAAGCAAATTCCAATGCTACCTCTGTCTTCCCCATTCCAGATCCACCATTGATGCAAAGAACACCACTCTTCACTTTCTTGAATTTAGACCTTTTTGTCGGTCCTTCAATCGCGCTTTCATCTTCTTGAACATCCACTGATCCGAAGAAAACCGCTTCAATTTCTGCAAGTTCTTCTTCCCTACCAATGAAAAATCTATTTCTACAAAATGGGATTTCATCAAGATTCTCAATTTCTTTGTCTGCAACACTCTTTCTCCCAAGTTTCCCCCTCAAGATCCCTGCAGCTTTAACCACACACCTTCTCCAATTTCCCCCAATTGCTTCCAGTTTAAACTCATTACATTTCGACAACCATTCGATCGCTTCTTTGCAATCTTTACCATCTGTAATCCGATCAACAACATCGGTAACTTCATTTAAGCTTGTTTCAAAGAACACAGGGATCAGATTCTTCTTTTGAGCAAAAACCCTAATTTCCTCATTAGTCAGATAATTCAAAACACTGTATTTTGTCACAATCACAACCCCAAATGTGACCGAACAAATAACACGATCAGCAACCTCATGGCTCTGAGAATCTGAGTACTTTGATCGATCAGCAACAAAGCAAGAAACCCCCTGAAGTTCAAGCTCCGATTTGACCCATTTGCAGAACCGAATCAAGTTCGGATTTTGACCATGAAACCCTATGTAAACATCACAGCTCCGTAGTTTGACACCAGACGCCGGCGAAACAGACCCTTTTGCGACGGAGATCCGAGGAACAGGAAACGAGAATGAGATACGAGGTACTGTGAGCATTGTGGTGTCGGAAAAATCGTATTTTTCCGATGGGGGGATGTGGGAAGTGGTCGGAATGTCGTCGGAGTGAGGGGATAGTGTGGTTGGTGTGGTAGTGGTGGTGGTGGTGGTGGTGGTGGTGGTGGTGGTGGTGGTGGTGGCGGAGGATGGTGGATTTGGGTCATCTCCGGTGGCTCTGGGAGATATGTATGGAGACTGTAGTGCTGAATAAAAGGTTGAAGATGATGGAGAGTTGATAAAGGTTTCATTTTTAGGGTTATGTGTTGAATTTGATATCTTGATAGTGAGGTTCACCATTGAATCAACGGTTGAGATCCCATTACAAACGATCTTAGATGACTGTAGTGATTGTTGTTCTTCATTCATGTTCACAGATGCACATCAAACTTCACAAGTTTTATAAAAAAGTAAAAAGATTTGAAGCTGTTTTTGTTATTGAAATTTGAAACTGATTCAGTGGCATGATGGGCATGAAGAAAGATGTTGAGATACATGTGAACAATGCATCATGGTGGTCCATTCTTCAGTCAGAAATACTGAAATACAACACCATACTTTACACTGTTCACTGATCTGCAGAAATCAACAGTTTCTTGACATCACATACATGTAAGTTTATCAGGTGGCAAGAAGTTAAGATTATTAGAGTACTACCTGACAAGCTCAAGGTACAACTCAATCTTGAACAATCTTGTGTTCATGTACATCAAAGAATCATCACCTTTGAATCATTTCAGATCTCTTTCTCTCTCTTTGAACATGGTTGCATATGAGTATGTGGGGATAGATCCAAAAAGGTTTTAATATAGAATATAGTCATAGAAGTGGCATAAAAAAAGCTGCAATGGTGTTATAAAACATAAACTATTGATGTAGAATATTGTTTTCTTTGTGATGAGAAGATTATGTTTTGTTTGGTTTACTTTTTATAGGTTTTAAAAGAGCGTTGCTATACGTACACCACCACTAATTATCATATAGTCTGTATAGTTTTTGTCGGTGGTGTGCGCTGTAAATTTAAAAGATTTGATCAGATAATGTCTTAGATTTTGTGAATTGAACGAAATTAAAGATTGGGTCTGGGTTTCTTTTGCATTGAATAGCCATAGCCATCAAGATGGTGTGAAATGCAAGTTATAGGAAGGGCTAGCTTGTTGGATATGGGCACAAATATATTAATGGTAAAGTGATTGTGTTTTTGAGTTATTGTATTTTTTTTATTTTTCTTTTCTTCAAAATATATGAAAATCGAATATAAGCTATAAGTAATTAAACAGTTTTGATATCTTGAAGGTGTTCAATATAAACAAAGAGATAAACTATAAAAAAAAAACTACAATTGTTTAAGAGTTCTTAAAGGACAATCTTATGAATATGTCTCCTCTAACATGGCGGTCACTATTTAAAAAAATATATATACAAAAGATTTTGACAAAAATAAATTAAAAATTAACTCAAACCATCACAAACTGACAAACTGTTAAATCGATAAAGCAGACTGGTCAAATAGATCATTATCCCAAAAACATCGATAACACATAATTTTCATAAATCCAGACGAATCACATCATGGATGCCCCTATAATAATAGGCCACTAGTCCACCTGATCATACTTAAAATAGTGCAACCTTCTACATAATATTTACGAGAACACTTGATGTCTAAGAGAATTGATGAGGGTGATAACTCGTGAGCTGAACCTTTTCTAGAATAGGATTCAATTAGATCCGGGTTGAAGGTTATTTAAAAATTTGAAAATATTTAATTTCTTAATTATCTAATATTTTATTTATAGTTATTGTATCTTTTATTTATTTGGTTTATACATGTTTATTTTTAAGGTTGTTAGAATCTAGTATAAATATTAGGATTTGCTTCCTTTTATAAGGAGTTTGTGTTGATTAAATTGAAATGTAAGAATATTGTTTTTTAACCTCTTGGTTCAATTTATCGCCTTTAGTTAACTAATTCTTCTTGAGTTATTTAATTGCTTTCAAATCTGCATCAAAAATTTTGTAGACAAGTTTTGTGTGGACCTATTAGGAATAATGATAAGAGCAACCATGTTTTTGGTAGTAATATGCAGCCATGTTCTTTCAATAATGATATGATTATGCGCATCTGGAAAGAAGATAGTCTCCCCACTTTTAACAACTTCACATGATTTTTGATATATGTATAAAGACAGATTGTAATTATGGTCACTTTAGCGCAATAGTAAAATTTCAAACGAGTAACGACCACTTTAAACGACCCAACTTAACTTTTAATATTGGTTCATTTCGAAGTTCAAACCGAACGTTTGCCTATCATTATACTAAAAAAATGAAAATCTGATTCAAGAGAAAGATAGAGTGTTGCAAAGTCATGGTGATTGGATGCATATGGCCTTGTTGACAATGGATATCCAAGTAATTTTAGTAGCCGGGACAAAACATTTATACAAATCAATGAAACATTGTAAAACAAATACATATAACATATGTTATATAGTAACATTCATCAAACCTGTAAGCAAAGAAGATCATAGTATGAGAAAACTAGAAAACAACAATAGAAACTTCTATGTTAAATATTTCATGAAATTTAACAAATATATGATAGGCGTCTGGTAGTATGTTTCAAGTAGAAAAACAAACTAGAGAGAGCTCGTACTTAATGAAATGAACCATATTATGAAGAGAGTCATCTTGATTTTATTTTTTTTTCTATATTTTTTTCCCTAATAAAAGAAACCAAAATGTTCACTTTATTGTCACACTAAAAGAAAAAGAACAAATTTGACTTAGCTTTTAACTACATTGCAATGATTTTATTTTGATGGGAATAAACTAATTGCATTAAGAGGTCAATTTGTTCAAAATAACTAACTAGCCTTTATGGATTCACATCACCTAGCTAAACAACATCACATCAGTCAGAACCACTTATACTTTTAATAAACAATAATAATATTTAAACTCATTAAACATCAGTGTCTAGTTTTTCTTATTAGCTCGTAACATCCGATCTATCAGCAATACATTAGCTTAAAAGATAGCGTGTCAAATCAAAACTTGGGCTATGCGACCTGGAGTACTTCGGTATGACATTCATGATTGCACATCATGAGCACACAAGTCGCAAAAGTTTCGGTTCTATAAACTAGTTGGACCGAACTTGCTCCCATCGTATGTATTCATGGAAAGAAAACCTAAGAAAGATGTTTGCATATCAATATAACATATTGGCTCTTTTCTTACGACCCATAGATACAGTTCACTCATTAAATAACTATCTAACATAAGATACACAAGAATAACAGGCCCCATGTCACGTGACATCCAGCATGACCGTTATCCTCTGTGCGTTGGCGCACTATAACCACCGCTGTAACCACTCCACATCCAATTATTATTATTTATTATTTAATTATATTTGTTCACAATAACTTACTATCATTTTCTTTTCTTTTTTTTCCTTCTCTTCTTCCAAGAAATTTTCATGGCTACAAGTTGCATATCCACATGCAATTTAGGGTTCAAGTTCTTCCAATTCAACCTCCATGAGTCAACATCAATTTCCCCAATTTAAAACCCACTCTTCTCTATATGGATCATAAGGTATGTTCAATTCTCCCACTTTCAATTTACACTTTATCCGTAATTCAATCCCCAACCCAAGGATTACACAATTAGCGTTCACTTGAATTGAATCGATGTTTAATTTCCTTAATTCGATTTAAAAGAGAGATCTTTTTTGTTTTTTTTATCGATTTTAGTCTGAATTTGACGTTCGTCAATTAGGGTTTTCGATGATTTTTGTTGTTCGTATCGATTTGTGCATAAACAGTAGAATTGATTGATTTAATGATGGGTTTAGAAAGTGGGTTTTCTGTACTGCAATCAATGGATGATAATGAGTTGATTTCCCCCGAAGAAAGTGGAACTAAATTAAATATTAATGGCTATTATCGTGTTAAAGATGGTGATGAAAAGGTGCTTGATGAAATTAATACTCAGGGCACTGCAGTTGCTTCATCTTCTGTAACTGTGGTGTCTGTTGAAGCCAATGGATCGTCACTTCCTGCTGTTGATAAAAAACGAGGGTTGAAAAAATGGCGAAGGATACCGAGGGAACTCGCTATGAAAACACGAAGTGGCAGATCTTCTGCTGCGGGTAGTGATTCGAGAATGCGTAATGAAATGAGTGATTTGAATGGGGAGAGTTCGGTTTTAGTTGATGATCATCAGAGAAATGGTGGAATTGCCCCCGGGAAGAAGGCTCGTGCCGTTGTAACCGAGGAGGAAAACTTGAATTCCACCATGGGAATGATGGGATCTGACTCTCGAAGGTCCAACTTTGTGTTTGTGCAGGCTGGTGACACTGCAGTGAGCGAAGGGAGACAGAGTGGCACGTCTGCAAGACACGAAGAAGAATCTAGTGATGATAAAGATTTAAACGAAGAAGCACAAATTGCGTTTGTAAGAAGTGATGGTGAATCTGTTGATGTTTCATTAGCAGCTGATAACATTTGGAAAGGTGAAGGATCAGTGGAACATGATCCTCTTGTAGAATCTATCAAAGAGCTTCATTTTGCTCAAGAGGAAGTCGAGAGAGGTAGCTTTATTGACCTCTGTGTTTTACTTCAATTGTGTAATAATTTTATACATCATATGTGGTAGTTTTATCTGTTTGTAATCTGCAGAAGTGCAGAAGTGGAGGGATGTTGGGAAAGATGATCCGTTAATCTTTAATAATCCGATGCATGAAGTTCTTGAACTTAAAGATGCCAAGATTTTGGAACTGGAAAGAGTTGTAAGTTCTGCAGGCATTACCACTGAGCTTGAGGATTGCTTGATGAAAATAATCCAAGCTGATGTAGAACATGTAGTAATAAGTACAACAACTAAAAGATTAGCCGAAGGACCATTACGTGAAGCCAAACATAATTTACAACAAGAATTGCAGACAACAAAGAAGCAGGATTGGAGCTTGGAGACAGATGAAAGTATAAAGAAACTGCAGAATAGAGTTTGTAGATTTACTTCATGTTTTATGATCCAGTTGATGTTTTTGCTTGTGACCCTTTACCTGAAATTCTCCCCTCAAACTTTGGAGGTTGTTCCCACTTAAGTTATAAGCACTGCCCTGTTATAAATCCAACATGCTATTGTGTTTATTTTTTTTACTTATATGTGATTTGAGGTAAAAGGTGAAACTTTGAACAACATGAATCAAATGTATGTAAAAGTTATATTTGAGTTTAAAAGTTGATGTAACAAAATTTAAGCCAAAAAATCAACATTCATGTTTGGTATCTTTTAATGTTTCACTTACTTTTAACTTTTTGTTAATTACAATCATGTCATTACTCAAATCTTAAGCATTAAGATGTATATTGTGATTAATAGTTAAACACATAACATAGTGCTTATGGAAAATCTACTTTCTATTTAATTCTTGTTATGTATATTGATTGGACGTATACGTTACTTTTATAAGTGGTTAACTATGTGGATCGTGGAATTGGAGTACTATCCCGTAAATCTCTTCAATTGATAATGGGTATGCTTTTTTATTTTTATAGAAGGTATGTATGGTGGAGAATTTTGTAATCACCATGTCATCATGCTATTAAAATCCAAAAAGGTAACCTAAGATTCTTTTTTAACAAATTAATAATTTGTGACCAAATCAACGCGTCATTTTGTAAATGTCTTGTGCGAAAAATACTAAAAAGATTTATTGGACTATTTGTTAAAAAGAATTTACTTGATTAGAGAATTTTGATATAATCATTTTTTAAGATTTGAGTATTGGAAGACTAAATAATCAATTTTAGAGTGATGCTCTAACCCATAGACATTGTCATGGGTGATGTTTTTGCATCTCAAAGTCATGACTCAACTTAAAACAAGCTTTTCTTTCAAGTTGGGATAACATGAGGTCACTCTTGTAATTTGCTCTAGCCCACAAGAAGAATGACTTTCTTGCTTTGACTTTTCCCAAATCAAGACTTCTTCCTCTATCACTACCCCACTCCACCCCACCTTTTGGGTTACTTACCTCACAACTTCCAACTAGATTTCCTACTTATATTCACCAATTATTTTTTATTATCTACCTTTCAACAATCTTATTATATTAAACTTCACTTGTTCCATTAACCATCTTAAACAAGTTGAAATCTTAATCTTTTAACAATAGACTAGCATAAGATAAAACAAATTTTGCTAAATGTACGTTCGCTCTCACACACCCTTGATAAGCTATCTCACTAAAAAGTTACCCAAATATTTCTTTTACCCAACCGTACAAACATTAAAACTAAAAAACACATAAATTATTCGAAAACATTTGACTAAACGTTATCATAATATGTCCCCTGAATGTGTAATAGTTGTTTTTTTTATATAGGAAACACATTGATCACCACAAAATCTTTGAAGAAAGTTGTAATCAAAATCACAGAACCTCAGCTGGTGATTGATTGATTGATTTAAAAGGAAAACACAGATGAACTGCAATATATTCCTAGTACATATGCATGTATATGACCCTTGCTTACATCATCTCATCATCACCACCACCAGCTTAAAAAAACCAACAAAAAGGGCATTTTGGAACTTTCCAATCACCCCATGCCAAGACTCATGCATGTCATCACCACCATCATCATCATCAACTTTAACCAAGAACAAAATTCAACACAAAAACACCATCCACAAGCTAAAAAGTTCACCAAAAAACACAGAGGATAATTGTCTAATTGTAATCAAAAGCTTTAAAATCACCAAAAGAAACTTATTAACTAACCCATGTTAGAGTTGTATGATGAAGAAGCATACCCATATACATTTTCAACTTCATCTTCTTCCATCATCATCGGAGGAACCTCATTCAGGTCAAAGTCAAGAACTTTCCGGCCGCTTTCCGCCGGACTACCGTCTTCTCCGGCGGAGGTAATCTGACTCGCCGGAGCATTTGCTCCGGTGGGTCCACTCCAGTGACACCTCTTGTGACCACCTAAAGCTTGACCTGTTGCAAAACTCTTGTCACAAATCTTGCATTGATGTATACTACTGTTGTTACTGCTACTTGCACCTTCAAATTCACATTCTTTCACCGAATTCTCACTGGATTGATTCATTAGAAAGATATGGTAATCATCTTTTTCAGTGAGATGTTCATCGGTTAATGATGTAACCTTTGATTTGTTGTGGCTTGATCTATGCCCACCAAGTGCTTGATGAGTTGTGAAGCTTTTGTTGCAGATGGTGCATTTGTATTTACACTGATCAGTTACAGGTGGTTGTTCTAACTCCATCATCAGCTTCATCTTCTTCCTCCTCTTGATCTTCTTACATCTGTAACTGATCAACAACTGTTCATCTGTGATCATACCTTCATCTTCAACCGCCAATTTCTCCGGTGGTGATTTACAGTCGATCTTATCATCTTTAATCGTCACTGAATCACTGTGATCGGAACCCTCAGTCACCTCCACTTTCAACTGCCGTGGTGTAACGCCGGATTCCGCCGTAGAACCACCACCGCCGTTAGCTAGACTCATGAGTTCCTCCACCGCCTCCAACAAACCCTCATCATCTTCATCATCAGCTTTCTTCAACGCCTTACGCCCTCTACGGTCAGTCGCCGACCACCCACGTAGAAACTTCGTCAAATCCACCACCTGATCACCACCATCATCCGCCACCGTACGACGGCGTGCGGTGGCGGAGACGGTGGTTGTGGTGGTGGTGGTGGAGATGTTCGGTGGTGGTAGAATCCCTCGCCAAACACGTTCAGGGTGACATCTCATATGACCAAATAACGATTTCATCGATGGGAAAGTTTTTCCACATTGAGAGCATGTGGGTTTACCTTCATCGTTCACACTGTTCATATAATAGGGCACTTTTCTTTGCTGTTGGTCCTTCAGATCACATCCACCATTGTTAAAGCTCATCCCTTTTACAGGTTTCAGAAAACTAGGGTTTTTGTTAGCAGATTGAACATGAACCCTCATGTGACCACCCAAAGCTTTCTTTGAGCTGAACTCCTTTCCACATTCCAAACAAACCCTCTTTTCTTCTTCCACTGATCTCCCCCTCGCCGTCGCCAAGACTCCGATCACCTCCTCCGGCGAGCTTCCACCTTGCGGGAGCTGCGGAATCTTGAGTTTAATCACCATCTTACCCTCAATCGAAAGCGATCCGATCACCATATTATTATTCATATCCCCTTCGTCATCCCACTCATCCCCAACAGTTTTCTCCATCAATCTATCGACTGATGAATCAACAAACAGTGGTGAGGTGTAGAGAGGTTATAAAGAAGATTGAGTTGAGTTGAATAAACTTAACCCTAAAGAAGAAACAGAAGTGTGATGGAGGAGATATAATATTGGTGATTGAAGAAGTTGAAGGGAGCTGAAATCAAGATTTGGAGAAGAAGAAAGAAAGAAAGTATATATGTTGAATTGACTATTGAGTATCACGTTCGCACTCCTCCGGTTGCTTCCGATTTCTCAGCGTCTCTATCTTTATCTCTCACACGCACTTACACCCACAAACAACACTTCTTTCTCTCTCTAACGAGGAGATATATATATATATATATATACATGCTTATTATTATTGTTATTTGTTGTTGTTATTATTATTATTGTTATTTGTTGTTGTTGTTATTATTATTATTATTATTATAAAATATAATGGCTTGACCTAAAAGCTTAAAAGACCAACATATAAGTATTTTGATTTAGCCCCTTAAAACTTGTCCATGTAGTGATTTAGCTTTTATAAGTTTTTGAGTTTCAATACTAGAATAATCTTAGTTTTCACATTTGTTAGCCATTAACTTTTCTAGTTTTTTCTTATATGTTTCCTTCAAAGATGGAGTGGTTTATCTTTTTCTAAATAAAGTAAATGCACCGTTTGACTAGTTGAAATTTCAATGTTTTTACGATTGGTTAGACCCGGACTAGAAACGGATGCCTAACCAGTCTGGTTATGCTTATAACGGTCAGCTCCGAGGCAAAGCCCATGAAAGGCGGTCTTAATTATAATGGTCCAGAGGTAACAAAATTCTTTGTGAGCTAAGTTTCGATCCACACGAAAGACTAGGACATGTAGCAACGTACTCAAAGAGAGGCTCGATGAAATTAACTTGAAGGTTACTAATGACTTGTATGATGACAATTTCATTATTTGGATTTAAATGTACTGTTAAATATAATATAAATGATATGTAATCGAAGAAGTAGTTATAGTTACCTGAAATTTCTCTTGTAAGTTTGTAATCGACGCAGGATTATCTAGAATGGTTTTAATTTCGGTCAAGATTATTTACCCTTGGAAGTCAAACTTCCAATGAAATTCAAGTTCATTTTTAGTAGTTATCTCAAGATAATATCTCAAGATCATCAATGATTCAAAACTAATTTTGATCTATTATTTTCTTTGTTTTTCGTAGTTTCATATTTTAATTTAATTTAATGTAATGAAATTTTTACAGTAAATTTAAGAAAAAGAAGTAATGTCGAAAATATATATTCTTTTAATTCTATATGTTAATCTTTAGTAATGAACTTTTCTATAATCGAGTTTTGCAGTTGTGATTTCTAATCCTACTCCAATGCGCGCTAAGCCTAAATAACCGACTTCACAACTTGTAAACATTAGATATTTAAATAATACAAGACTAATAATTAGACTTAAAAACCTCCTAAAAAACCTCCTAAGATCTGCCCAGATTTTCTAATGTTTTCCCAACCAAATCTTTCACATGTGAACCCAATTAGGATTAATCCCCTCATATTCAAGATTAATTAGTACGTTTATAAATTATTTGTAAGGTCATTACGTTCAAGAGAAAAAGATGCGTAGAAACAACGGGACTTGCAACAATATGGCCAGCAGAAATTCTAGTGAAGACAATTAATACTATGCAAAGCTTATAGTAAAAATAAGAGTAAATTGTCATCCTCTTCCCTGACGTTTTGTTAAATTTATCATTTCAATCTAAAAACTATTTTTTTTGTCATTTCAGTCACTGTAGTTACTAAATGTTACCATTTTCATGCACTCCACTAACAACGTTAAAACTCTGTTAAAACTCCGTTAAATATGAGGGTATTTTAGTATTTTACAACACCCTAATTATCCAGTTAAAACAAATTAATCAATTAATATTCAATTAAAACTAAAAAACACATGAAGCAACTCGTGAGACTGGTCGCTTCGAGTAATTTAACACATGTTATCCGATTAAGGTCTGCTGTAAGATTTCAATTAATCTTCACGTTTTGTTTGAACGTGCACTATTGTTTGATTGAGGTTTACTGTTGTCACGTTTTGTTTTATTGAGGTCTGCTATTGTCACGTTCAAGTACCTCAATCAAATGCCTCAATCAAATAAAACATATCAACAACAAACCTTAATCACACAACAGACCTCAATCAAATAACGGTACAGTTCGAACAAAACGTGAATATTAATTGAAATCAAACGGCAGACCTCAATCGAACAACATATGTTAGACTTAATCGAAGCATTTAAATCGAAGCGTCTGGTCTCACTAGTCGTTTTATGTGTTTTTTTTAGTTTTAATTGAATATTAATTGATTAATTTGTTTTAATTGGATAACTAGAGTGTTCAAAAAGACTAAAATACCCTCATATTTAACATAGTTTTAACGAAGTTTTATTGGTGTTAGTGGAGTGGATGAAAATGACAATATTTGGTAACTACAGTGACTGAAATGACAAACAAAAAAAGTTTTTGAATTGAAATGACAAATTTAACAAAACGTCAGAGACGAAAATAACATTTTTACTTTAAAAATAATATTATATTCTTTAGAATTTTATTCTTCTAGCTTTCTTTTAACAGCAATAGAATTTATTCAACTATAATTTTCCTACTGAACACTTGTGGCACATTCATACCTCTATCAAAAAGATTTAAATCATCCAAAATAGGAGCTTGTTGCGGTTGGTACTCCCAATAAATTTTACACTTAAGGATTTGACCAAAGGAGATCGATGAGGATTCCTACGTTGCTAAAGAAATACTCATGGGTTGGAACTTGTTAGTTCATTTCGAGAGCTCGTAATGATAAAACTTTTTTATGACATCCATTATTTGAGTCATCTAAACCCATTTAGATAAAAGCTTAGCTCGTTTTTTGAATAAAAGATAGAGTAAAGGCTCACTCACTAAATTGGATAAATTGATGTAGTTTTTCTCCTCTTGGTGTTTGTTTAGGTGGTCTATAATTGATCTTTGTAACTTTACTTCAGTGCCTTACATAGAAGTTTTTTTTACCAACGGTGGCTACTTGACTGTTAAATCATGTTTATTGAATGAGATAAATATAAAAGTTTACTATGTAAGATTTCTATATAATTATTTATCTATGGTGAATCACTTAATAAAAATTATTTTTATAAATATATATTTTTGAACAGCAGAAATTAATCAATTAGAATAACCACATTGATCAGACGAAACAAATTCAACATAACCTATTACAAGAGAAAATTTACAAAGCACGTTACACCATTTTAACCTTTCTAAAGTTTGAAATTTTGACTTAGTTTTTCATCCATAAGAATGAGTTTTTAATTTTATCTCGTTTTTGTTGAAGGCTTTGTCATTCTGATACCGCCATGAAAACCAAAAAGTTGTTATAAGTATATTGTATTTTTAAGTGAGAAAGAGTCAAAGAGGTGTAAACGGTAAGGATATCGTGTAAATGGTAAGGATATCGAGCGTATAAATGATCGGTACGTTGTAACATAAGTAAAATAAAATAAAATAAAATAACCCCAAATATGTCAAGAATATTTTTGTTCATTCCAAACAGGTTTTGATCTTTGAGATCACCCTATTAATGTTAAGTATTATCAATGTAGTCTTTTTGCATTCAAAGGTTATGTTATTGATTCTATATTGTTGATATTATTTTTTATTTAAACGAAAGTAATAAATTGGAAATTTATGGGGCATAAGAAGTTACAAAAACCTCATTAAATATACATGGTAGTAAACTAATAACTTCCCTATGGATGCTTTTACTATAAGTAGTCTTAAAAGCTTCATAAATCTTTTTGCGTGTATATTTATTACTAAATTTACTAAATTAATTTCTATACAAATAAATAAAAATAAATCCGAACACTTGTCACCATTTTATGCTATCTAATAATTGGTTTTTCCGTTTCTATCTGCTCTAAATTATGAATGTTATAATAGCTATTTATTACTTAATAACTATTCATGATTAAAATTTCAAATATGTTAAATTCAAATTTTTAAATGTATAATACATGAGTTTATTCAATCCGTATAATATACAATATTCAAGAAAAAACTTTTATATTATTAACCATGTAACAGTAAATTTATTTATCTCGTGTATTACACGAGATTGTAACCTAGTATATCATATACAAATTACAAACATTAGCAATAAATTTAAATATTGAGCCTCTAAAACATTTCTTGATAGAAAAAACATAAATCAAAATCAAACTATTAAAAACAAACGAGGAAAATAAAAAGGATAGTTTTTTATGACAACCGGTAACGTTACAAGTTTAAAGCACAGGCTAGAAAAAACCTCTTTTATAGAGTTTTATTTTTAGTTTTTAGTTTTTTTTAATATATGCATGGTTTACGTAAAGATTACTTTTACATAAATATAATTGGAATAAATAAAAGGTAGACACCTAAATTATTATTCTATGAGGAAACATGCAAACATATGAAAAGTTATTATGCTTTTCAAGATTGTCATGTGAGGAGAGTAATGAAGAAATTATTATTTGCATTTTGTATGTTCAGAACCACAAAAAGTGGTTCAAAACTTTGGATATCATGTGATATGGGATTTTTCTTTTTATAGTTTCACTTATTGAGTAAATTAAGCTTTTAGTTCCTGTAGTTTAGTGATTATAACATTTTTCATTCAATAGTTTAAAAACATCCGGTTTGACCGTTGTGGTTTAAAATCTGTTATAATTAAATCCGGAACACTAACTCCCATCTATTTTTTCTTTTAAGTGTATGTAAAAAAAAACAAAAATACGTTTGGACTTAAATTTTTATTTTAATATACAAATACAAAATTTATCCACATAAATTTAAGGCATTTTCTTTTCTCCAAAAGAAAGAATTATAAAAAACGAGGCTGTAAACTCACCTTGAATGCACAACTACAAGTATTGCTAGAAACAGACGATTAGGTTTTCCGAAAACCTGAATTTACATAAAGCAAGAGAAACTTAAGACTAATGTGAAAACAATTTAAAAAGTTAAAAAGAAACTATTCATTTCCCATCTTCAATAATAATAGAGTAGTATATTTATTACCCAAACATACCCAATACCATCTACGTCTAAACACCCAAACACCCACAACTCGCGTTATACACATACATGCATAGATGTAATTGATCACACGCACAAATATAAAAGACTTGCATGTATATGCACACTCACACACACATTTACATATGTACCTCGACGCACATGCACATGCTTGCATGCATGAACCCATATTCAATCACACACATATCCAAGCACCCACTCTGACGCACTTGAGAACACTCAGGGGTTCAACCCTAATCAGGTTACCCCTACACAACCAAACCCGTAATACTCCCACACAACACATCCACCCGAACCCCCCATGCAAACTCTCGGTCCCGCCCAATCAACTCAACCCGATCACACCCGCATACCCTTGAACACACTCACCGCATGCATCGAAGCCATTTACACATACACATACCCTTGATACATATATAATCGCATATATATACAAACGCACGCACTCCATACATATATGTATTCGCATGCATATATACTAACATACATGCACACACACTCACATATATATTTTAAACTCACCTAGGCCTGTAAATAAACCGAACGTTCATGAACAGTTCATGAACTGTTCGGCGGGAAATTCGTTTATGTTCGTTTATTTAGTAAATGAACGAACATGAACAAAAAGTTTGAACACATGTTTTGTTCGTTCGTTTACGTTCATGAACGTTCGTTTATGTTTGTTCATTTACGTTCGTTTATGTTCGTTCATTTATGTTCGTTTATTTATATATATTAATTAATATATTAATAAAATGGTATTATGTGTTAATATGTGAAACATAAGTGTATTATGTTATATTAGAAAACTATAAGTTTAGTAAGATTTCAATTTCCAATAATACAACTAAAAGTTCCAAAATGGTCATTTAACGTTGTTTTATTGTGTTCAGTTATGTTTGTTTATTATTGTTCATTTATGTTCGTTTATTATTGTTCATTTGTGTTCGTTTATGTTCATGAAGTGTTCATTTAGCTTTTTAACCAACAAACATGAACGAACACGAACATTTTTATTTTCTTAATAAACGAACATGAACAAAAAATCATGTTCGATTATGTGTTCGTGTTCGTGTTCGGTAAAAGTTAAATGAACGAACATGAACATGCTAATGTTCGTGTTCGTTCGGTTCATTTACAGGCCTAATTATTTACTCACCTAAGATACTGACTTAAAATATCAAATACTAAACTAATTTTTCTATAAATTTGATAATTTTAAGTTCTTAACAACCTGACATGTTGTAATTTAGGGGTAACTTTATAAAAATACTAACCAAATTTTAAAAATATTTTAATTACGTCACTCAAGTTTAAAAATATAATTAAGTCATTCGGCCATCTTGTTTTATTTAAATTAAAAGTTTAATATGTTTTTAGCATGTTTTCTTCTTTTTATTTAATGTTGTGGGGGAGTGGTAACGTGAATTTTATGTGTTTTTTATTTTTAATACAATTAACATGATTTTTAAATTTTTTAGTATAATTACATATTAAAAATCTCAATCACGCATATTCTCCTCTATTTTTTCTTGACACAAAAAAAAAAAAAAAATCAGATGATTCAATTTAATGGTTTAATGATCTAATTTAAACAAAATCTGTATGAGTAATCTAATTATAATATTTTTGAAACTTAATTACTATAATATGGTATTTTTCCGATAATTTGTTCAGTTTTGATACAGGCAAGGGGCTTCGGCTAATGAAATAGCATCACTGCATATCATACTTATCCCGTATACGCAATAAATCTTGTTTTTTCTTTAAACTTCGAGATTTCTCGTCAGTTAAAGTTGTTTTAACTTGGTTAGGAATCAAAAAGAAATTAAAAAACTAGTTTGACCAAAGGAACCGGTCAATGCCCCAAGAATTCTATCAAGAGAAGTTCTTGATAGTTGGTACAAAAATGACCTCAAAATCACATCATTTTATGCATCAACCAAGTCTACTTTCTTGGCCTCATGGAGTCATGGTCAACCAGATCGAGTCAAACCTGACCACAAAGGGCAAGCTTGAGTGCTTGACTCACCATGAGAATGATTCAACTCAGCCATGCTCCAGTTAACCACCCTAAACCACACCCAATGAGCAAAAGGTTCAAATTTGGCTGTGTCAAGATCAAGATGGATGCACCAACTTTGGGCCATATCACAACACAAGTTCACCACTAGACCATTATAAGCTTAAACAAAAACTCAAAGATTTTCGACAATGTTCGTTCATCATGATTAGAAAAAATAAACTCTCTCTCCATCAATGCTAAACTACAACAAACTGAATGGGGCAGAAAGAACAACAAAGTACAACAACAAACCACAAGTCTACAAAATAGAAGAGAAACCATCACTAACAACCTACACGCGCTAACTAGATAAAAAAGGCGTCTTTTGAACAATTTAAGGCTTTATCTTTCCTTGCCTCTTAACCCCTTATCCTGATAAACCTACAATAAATCATCAGTCACACCGAAATTAGCTCCAAGAAACACAAAGGTTGTTTCTTGAAAATATTTGTTACTCAAGTTTATGCATATAAAGCGTTTGATCATATAGAAAAAAGCTAATAGCATAAAAAGATAAAGCAATTTTGGTTATCCAGAAAACCCAACTTTCAAATAATATGATTGAAGTTAATATGGATAATTGAGCAGAAAAGCAGCATACTTTTCAAAACTTGCTACCAATAGCAGCATACTTCAAATATTATTTGAGATAACAACATAAGTTCCCATGTTACTAATCATAGCAACATGTGTTTAACTTACAAAGTTACAATGCTATTGTTGGTATAAACAATTGTAAATGCGCTGTTGTTTCAGGTAATGCTCAAAGGTATGTTGCTATTAATGATAAAGTGTGAAAGAATGTTGCTATTTTGTGCAATTATCCCATGAATTCACGATAATGACTTGGTTAAAATGATAACATGGCAGCTCTGTGTCAGTACCTTTGACAAATGTTGACTTTTTCTAACTTGACGTTTGAAATTGTCAACTAAGAAGGATTAAAGTGAAAACTTTGAAAGTCTGATTGTTTTTTAGTAAAAGTACTGGTTATTTAGAATAGGAATCTAACCAAAGTTGGTTACCATTTAACATAATTCGACATGATAATCATTATTTACCTGTTTCTCTTCTTCTGTCAAAGTGCTCCATAAAACTTGAATTCTTTTGCGTATGACATTTTCCTGACCATGGTACAAAGGTTTTAACCTGATGTAATGCTCCGTGAAAAACACATCGTACCCACTTGTGGCTGGTTCCGGAGAAGGTTCCCTTATGGCAAGCTGATACATATTGTGGGTCCCTTGAGATGGTGCTGGTGAATCGGATGGAAGATGATATAAAAAGCCTGACAATTTTTCAGACCCAAGATCCACTGTAACTAAATAACCTTGATCGAAACGGTTATCAATGGTTCCAGTTACATGTCCACCAACCTCAACCTTTTGCTTTGCTGTATCACATAAGAAATACATGTTCAAGAATTAACAAAGAACACTCGCCTCAAAAAAGTGGTAAATAAGAAATTTGGTATTCTTTAGATGATAATTTTTACTGCAACAAAAATGAGACTATCAAAACTGACTATTTGACATGTTACAATTTAAGTTCACATTAATCAGATAACTAATGTTATAACACACATTCAAACACTATAAGGGCATGTTGAGGAAAAGCATCACAGTTTTCAATGAAAATAGCAAGCACATGAAGCCCATGGTAATCTTACCAGAAAACAGATTCTTGACAGAACTAGATGTTGACCCATGCAAGACCTTGTTTGTTGCATCTGTCGAGAAGAACAGTATGGTCATTTATGAAGCTTTTTTTTTTTTTTTTGGTAAATTCGAACATATGATATAAAAACATGTTCAAGAATTTAGTACCATGCGGACCAATAGTGGGGGCCTTCTTGTGAAAATAATAAACCTGCTCAAAGTGATAGAGCAAAGAAAGATAATACTTGCGCAGTACGAAAGAAGCGTTTGTGATTGTAGGACCAAACTTGAAAAGAGCCATAACTTCCTTCCATCTTCGGTCACTCACAATCTGTGCAGAAAATATATGTTTTTATGAGAAACTATAATTAATTATTTTACACCAATTCATAAAGAACTAAAAGATGTTTAGGCATCTGTTTTTATGGTATTGGAAATAAAAGTCATACCTTTTCAATGCCGCCTCGTGACGTGACTTCTATAAATAGCCGATGTAGATCTAAAGATGACCCTCCAATGACAGGGATCCTAATTAAATGAGAAAAAAACTATGATCATTTTAAGTTACTAATTTCATTTTGAGATATACACTTAGTAATATTTTCATATCTTATTGCATTGTTTACTTGTAAAATAGATATGATTAAAAGAACTAGAGATTAGGGCAAAAATATATGTATACCCTAAAATGGTTTGCGCTATAGCAAGGCATATATATATATATATACACGTTAGGAAAGAGAAAATGAGCATAAGACAAATGATCATTAAAGATTGGTGTCCAAGACAAGTAACACTAAAAAATATTGTGCGCACATGATGAAATCAAAAGGAGACTCTGTTTATGTTAAAGTTGTAACTTGCAAGCATGTTGGATACGGGTAATAATCATACTATGCGTGTGTGTATCATATCTTATTATCTTAGTTGGATCTGAATATTATCCATATAAATATGAAAAATCCAGAGCAAAGTCAATAGCATTTAACATGCCGAATAAAAATGCTAAAAGAACAATTGAGAAACTATCCAAATAACAATATATATATATATATATCAACAAGGTCAAATACAATTGTGAGCTTTCAAAAACCTACGGATTTCGATTGATTAACGCTCAAAATGATTAAAATTATTTGTCATACTCCAAGACAGTAAATTCATGTTCTTACCTTTAGATAGGTATAACTCAATTACTTAATTGAAAACTTTTATTGGTAGTCTCAATATGATACTTGTTTATCATCCCTTTTATGTAAACTGTTTAGTTTCTGTCACTTCACAGGATTACATGGGCCGACATGCAAACACAAGTTTTTGGAAGAATATAGATGATATCCCTTTTGACTAGTACTAAAAAAACACATGCTTCAACAGAAAACAAACCCATAAAATATCCACTTTTCATACTAAACATTTCAGCAAGAATTCATTGGATTATTTGAAGCTATTTTTCAATCCAGAACAAAATATCACTAGCACGAAAGTAGAACATTTTAGATACACTAAAACCAATCATAATCGAATACTTATGCTGAACAAAAGAAGATCAAAACATTGGGTTCCATACATAGACACTTTTTGAATCACAATTCAGGAAAGAAGCTACAATGCTACATACAGTGAGCAATTTCAGCATGAAAGATCGAATGACAGAAGAAAAAACAATAATAATCTTTCCATAAATTAGGGTTTAACAAAATGAGACAGTTTAATACTCAATAGATATAGTGGCAGCTTTCACTGGCAATTAGGTTATGGTTACACATCAAAACACTTAATTAGACATAAAATTTGACCAGAGCATCTATAAATTAAACTGGAAGCAGCACACTAGTAAATTGGGTAATACGATTTTCAAATTCATCAGTTTTCAAAACCGATCAAGCCTAAATTTGATCTAAAAATCAATCCAAAATCATCTAAAACCACACAAATAACAAGGGCAATTTCAGATTCACCTTAATCCCACTTCATAAATTTCAACCCACAAAGTTTCCCAAATTAGAAGGCAACTCATAAGACACCCACATGAAAAACACCCAAAATACACAAAATTTAACCACCAAACCTCCAAAAAACATCAAAGATCAAATCTTTCACCCACCATTCAAGAAAAACAACCACCAACGAAAAGGGTTTCAACCAAAATCAGCAAAAAAGAAGAATGCAACAAGAAAAAACACCAAAATCAAAAGGGGGCAAACAACAATCAACAATGTGTGAGTACTTACTTGAACTTTGTACCGAAAACCGAGTGAAATAATTGAAGTTTTTCCAAGAAAAATTGAGGGTTTTGAGTGATTTCTTCATAAGAAGCCTCTGGTGAAGGGTATGTGGTCGTGGATGTACCGTAACCATTGGAAAAGACTGCCGTTGTTGGGCCGTATGAGAGATGAGGGGCCGACATTTTAATCGGAGGTTAACCAAGATTCGATTATATGTGTAATCATACACAATAAGACTAAGAGGTGAAGAAATTTTGTCGATAAATATTTAAAAGACTGTAGATTTATTTCAGTTTTTTCATATCACAAGACGATGAACACTCTTTATTGGATACCGTGATTAATATCCACCATTTAATAACGCCATGAAACCTACCTTTTTTTTAAATAATTTTTGTTTTAACTTTTGTTATGTTACGTAACCCAATTTTGTTTTTAAATATTTAATAAAAACATCGTAGCTTTTAGAGTCAAGAAAGGTATTAATACGGTATACACGTGATGGTCAAACGTAATCTCGTATATTTTTAGTAAATCGTTTTAAAAATATCAAATTAAATGTATTTTCTTTTTCCAATTCAAATGTATCTTTCTTCTATAGTAATGTAAAAAGATAATATTAGGAGGAAAAAGTTAAAGTGAAAGAGGAATATATTATCATTTTTTTGATTTTAAGTTTATATTGATTTTAAGTTAATATAAGCTTAATTTAATAAGACAATTTTTTTTGAGAGTTATCGGTCAAAGACTTGAAGAGCTATCTGTCTTGTATACATTTAGAATATTTAAGGTTTCTTTTTCTTTATTCAGATGTGGACTTTTGATGTTTATTTTTTATTTTTTTATTTTTTTTATTTTTATTTTTAACATGAAAAATGATAAGCCAACGCAGTAAGTTCTTCGTTCGTTTCAAGAGAACTAAATTATTCAATTATTAATCTGTTTTATATTTACTTTTGGAAAAATAATTTTGAAATCTCTAGAAATTTCGACCCCAATTCCTCTTTATGTTTTTCTAATGGAGATTTTATGTTGCTTCTTTCTTGGTCAAAATTTATTGAATCTCTTATTTGTATTTGTATATATTTATTTTAGATTTGATAAACTAGTGTATTACACGGGTTGAATAAAAAATATTAAATAGAATAAATTTTATAATTATAAATCGATATTATAAAATAAGATATGATTGAAATCTTTCTTATAATAAATAGGTAAATTGGATTTTAATAATCCAACTATTACCTATTGGCCGATAATAATCCATACTATTAATTTGGCCGGTAACACTCTCAACTTTCACTTTTATAACCAACAACAGTTCCAGTGACATAATTTTCAATTTTTACGCTTAATTTGTATCTATTTTAGTATCAATTTAGCTATTATGTTTCTTTATTTCATTCATAATTATTGTTGCGAACTGAAATGAGTCCAAATCAAACATAAAAAATTGAAAATTATGTCACTGGGACTGTTGTTGGTTATAAAAGTTAAAGTTGGGAGTGTTACCGGTCAAATTAATAGTATGGATTATTATCGGCCAATAAGTAATAGTTTGGATTATTAAAATCCAATTTGCCTAATAAATAAAATAAAAGTTTTATTTCAACACAAAACGTTTTAAAAAATATCATACTTAAAAACTTTCTTATTGTAACTCTCAATTTTAATTATTTTTTGTTTATTTAAAGTTTACTTTTTGAAAATGCTATTTATAAAATATTTTGTATTTTTAAAAAAGTTTGATTTTCTAAAAAATTTTCTAATTTTGTGAAAAATTATTTTCTTAAAAATAACATTAGTAAAAAGATCTCTTTCTTAATTTATTAAGAAACTATTTTAATCTAAAAAAATTAAATACTATTGTTAGTAATTAATGTGATTATTAAATATGAGAGAGAAGCGGAAAAAATTTGGTGAGAAAGAATATAGTGTTGCCAAGTGTCCCTACTAGATACATTTTTATTAGAGTAGGAAGATAATACTAGCTTTATTAAATCCGTGTATTATACGGATTAAATAAAAATAAATAAATAGAATGATAATTTATTAATTACAAATCGATATTTTAAGTTTAAATATTATTAGATTCGACATTATTATAAATGGAATGAAAAGTTTATTTTAGAACAAATGTTTTAAAAAATATCATTTTAATAAATTTTCTTTTGTAAATCCCAATTTTAATTATTTTTTATAAAATTTTACTTTTTATAACACTAATTTTAAAATATTTTATATTTTAAATAAGTTTGATGTTTCATAAAATTTTATTATTTTATAAAAAATTATTTTTTTAGAAATAACATTAATAAAAAGATAATTTGTTGAGAAGGAATGTGATGTTGGTACGTGTCCCTTCTACTTACTTTTTTATTAGAGTGGAAAGATTTGTTCATAAGCACCTAAAGTATTATAAAGTATACAAATACAATATACAATATTATAGATTATAAATTTCATAATAATAACATTGTTTGAGTGAAAATAAAGAGTGTATGCTATAATTTGTGAACAATATTCCTGCTTTCAGTCCTATATTGGTCATCCTGAGGTTACCACAAGTCTCCAACTTAGTCATGTTCTTAACCAACATGGTTTGGCTTGATGGTACGATATATCAAAAAGTTTGAAAATAAACATTCTTATGCAGACTCAAAACTACAAACGACCTAAAGATGTTTAAATCTTTATGGCCTTGACCTCGAACCTACAAATATCCTAAAGATGTCTGGATCTCTATGGTCATGTCCTTGAACCATGGAGCAACCTAAAGACGCCTGAATCTATTTCCATTGAGCCATTGAGATAACATGAAAGTCCTATGATCCTAAATATCATTCAACATATAATGTATACAACACCCAACACTATGTTTACATGAACATACCTAGACACCAACAAACTAGGGGTGGAAATTTCAGACACGCTCAAACAGTAAAACACCAAGAAAATAATCAATTTTTGGGTTGTCATATTTAACCCTTTTAAGAAATAAGTTGTGTTCTAGTTAATGTATTTAACGGGTAGTGACTAGGTTTATCTTTTTGACCCGTTTAATTGAACATATTGACCCGCCAATCCATTTAACTCATATTGTTACAACCCACCAACTTGATTAACCCGCTTCCAACGTGATTACTAATTGCCAAACCGTTAACCTATCTGACATGCTTATATGATGAGTTAAACAGGTTGTGTTTAGGTTACATGAATTTAAATATGTTTGGGTTTGGATTTATGTTTTTTACATGAATATAAATAGTCATGCTCATGTTAAAAAATTTAAACCCCAACCTGACACAATTAACTTGGGCGTCACACCAACAACCTTCCTTACTAGCTACATAATTCTATCATATACATCAAGGATGCACCTTATGGAATAATGTAGCTACATTATAGATCATTCAGGAGCCTCATCTCTTTGTATACTATATTGCATGAACTGTTATGTGATAGGCACTTTAAATCAGTGGGCATTTATGTGTTTCTCTTTTTAACACGATAAATTACATGTTTACCCAATCAAAAAATCAATTACATATTTTTCATTTCTAAATCATATATTATACATATTTACGCATTTTATTAAAACTTTTTACTAAATGTTTATTTTACCCGTGATTTTACTAAGTTATTTTTTTATATTTCACTTATGAAGACCATCAATTACATATTTCTGGAGGTTCGAGTCTTTTATATAAATGAAAATAGCAAAATTAAATCTTAAAATACAAAATTTTAAAACTTTATTTTAAAACAACAATCATCATCGATAATCAAAGTTATATCTTTTAATGCAAAACACAATTGTCAGAGCTTTAAATAATTATAATAAAAAAATACGTAAAAATCTCTTGGTAAAAACAAAGTAAAATAGTCGTTTAATAGGTTGATTTAAATGAAATGAATAAATATGTAATATATATATTTTAGAAAGAGAAAATGTGTAATTGATTTTTTGATCGGAGGAAATATACAATTTATAGTCTTAAGAAAAGCAAATATGTAAAAATCCCTTAAATCAATGGTGGGAAGTAACAATTTAGGCCAAGTACAATTGTCCAAAGAGAGTGAGTGAAGGACGTGTGTCAAGCTTAGTTATAGTTGAAATCAGGTTTTTATATCGGTCAAGAAAGCCAATATTAGACTTTTTGGCAATGACTTATTAGAGACAAAACCCATGTGCAAAAGTCTGTCAACTTCTTTTGTCGGTTTGGATCAAAATGTTTAAATTAAAGAAAATTATGTGACTAGTCATTTTTGTGATATGATATACTCTAGCCATATTTGTAACAAACTAGTAAGAGACCCCCGCATTGGGCGGAGTAAAATAAACAACTAAATTTCAAATTTTATTACGAACTCACACACATTAAAGAAGGTGGGGTGTAAGATCATGAAAAGAAAACTTGAAAGAAAAGGCACCAAGATTGTGAAGAAGATGACTAAACAATGATGAATTCATATTATTAAAGACCTACCCGATTACACCTTTTATACAAGTTCATAACAAACAAAACTAACCGAAAGCAAAATATTACAACAAACACCCTCATTTATTTGGAATTACAAAACTCATCCTCCAACATTACTCCCCTCTAATTCCAAATATCTCCTTGCAAATCCAAAACTCCTAACAACGATCTCATTTCAGCAAACTTTACTCTAGGCAACGCCTTTGTCAAAACATCTGCTTTCTGCATATCACTACTTACAAATTCAACTCGAATCTGACCATTCTCAATACATTCCCTTATGAAATGATATCTAGTATTAATATGTTTACTTCTTCCATGAAAAACAGGATTTTTCATAAGAGCAATCGCAGATTTGCTATCCACATGTAATACCACCACTTTTTGTTTAATTCCTGTAATCTCTTCCAATAACCCTTGTAACCAGATAGCCTGGCATGCTGCAGAAGTTGCAGCCATAAACTCAGCTTCACAAGAAGATAAAGCAATAGTCGGTTGCTTCTGTGAATGCCAAGAAACTAAAGACCCATTATAATAGAATACATTGCCTGAGGTACTTCTCCCATCATCACTATCTGTCAAATGATTGCTGTCACTGAATCCCACAAGACCACCACCTTCAGTTTTATCATACTTTATACCAAAGTGGCAGGTACCTTTCACATATCTAACTAGATGTTTTACAGCTTTCAGATGATCTTCTCTAGGTTCTTGCATAAATCTGCTTACATAACCAACAGCATAGCTCAGATCAGGTCTTGTCTGAGTTAAGTACCTCAAAGATCCAACCAAACGCCTATACAGTGTTGAATCAACTAAATCACCCCCTTCTGATTTGAATAATTTCAAGCCAGGTTCCATAGGTGTCTTTGTATCATTACAGCCTTCCAAACCAGCTAACTTCACAACTTTAGCTGCATAAGCTGACTGCTTAATAAAAATTCCTTTTTTTCTTTGTGCAACCTCTATCCCAAGATAATAACACAGTACTCCCAAATCTGTCATCTCAGACTTGGTTTTCATTTGCTCTTTAAAGCAATCAACTTCATTTTGACTACTTCCAGATACAAGCAAGTCATCAACATACACCCTTACAATCAGCAAACATGTATTTTTCCTTCTAACATACATTGCCTGCTCATGTTGACACCTTCTAAACCCAAGCTCCTTTCAAACTTCATCCAGCCTGATATTCCAAGCCCTGGGAGCTTGTCTTAAACCATACAAGGCCTTAGACAACTTATATACTTTTGACTCTGCTCCCCTCTTTTCATAACCTTCTGGTTGTTTTACATACACACTCTCCTTCAAATCCCCATGAAGGAATGCTGCCTTGACATCCATATGAAAGACATTCCAACCCAATTTGGCTGATATAGCAAGTATCAGTCTAATTGTTTCAATCCGGGCAACTCGTGCAAATGCCTCTTCAAAGTCAACTCCAAGCTGTTGAACATATCCTTTTGCTACCAACCTGGCCTTATACTTGGTTACATTTCCCATGGCATCTTTCTTTACTTTAAACTCATTTCAACCCAATTGGATTACATCTTAGTGGCTTATCTGTTAATACCCAAGTATTGTTTCTTTCTATTGCTTGGATTTCATCATCCATTGCTTTTCTCCACACTTCTTCTTTAACAACTTCTTTGTAAGTTAGTGGCTCTTCCTTGTGAGCAAGGAGCAACTCTACTCCTTCATTTTCTTCCTGTCTTAACACAGCAGGAGTTACTCTTTCATCTAGCACATAATCACTTAATCTAGATGGCAGATTGTGAGTTCTACTTGACCTTCTAAGCTCTGATTGTTGCCCAGTCTCATTATTACCATGAGCTTGGCTTTGAGCCTGAGAGTTAACAGGCACCCCTTGAGTCTCAATGTTCTCCATATCACCCTCAGTCCCTTTTAAATCATTTTCAGAACCTTGATGCTCCACTGGAACTTGATGCTCTACTGGAAGGTGGTTTACAAAATCATTTGCCACAATAAAATCTCTTCTGCTATCATGATCCACAGCATACTCTGCTGTACTTAATCCCTTCCAATCCCAGTGTCTCCCTTCCTCAAAGCACACATCTCTACTAATAACTATCTTTCTTGTAGTTACATCATACATTCTATGTGCTCTTGTACCTTCTTCTGGACCCAAGTAGACCATTGGTGTACTCCTATCATCCAACTTCTTCAACCCAGGCTGAGTGCTTTTCACATAGCCAACACACCCAAATATCTTTAGATGTTGCAAAGTTGGCTTACTACCTTTCAAAGCCTCATTCGGTGTCTTCTCTCTTAATGACTTTGTATACACTCTGTTTAGAATGTAGACTGAGTGCCTAACACACTCTGCCCAAAAAATCTGAGGCATTTCCATTGCTTTAAGCATGCTTCTAGTCATGTTTAGAATAGTTCTATTTCTTCTTTCCACAGCACCATTCTGTTGAGGGGAGTAGGGTGATGTGAGTAGTCTAGCAATACCCTCTTCCTCACAATACATTTTGAAGTCACTAGAAGTAAACTCCCCCCCTCTGTCTGACTTGAGTGCCTTGATTTTTAGGCCATATTGCTTCTCAACCTTCTGTTTAAAAAGTTTGAACACTGCTAATGCAGCATCCTTTTTTTCAAGTATATAGCACCACATGTACTTTGTGCAATCATCTACTAATAGCATAAAGTACCTGTTGCCTGCCTGGGTTGTGGGAGTGATTGGACCACATAGATCCATTGACACCAGACCTAGTGGTTCACTTGCTCTATATGCAGATTGTGCAGGGAAGGGATGTCTTACTTGCTTCCCTGCCAAACATGTTGCACATAGCTGATTTGGTTGTCTTAATTTTGGAGTCATGAGACTTAATGTTTTGAAGGCTACATGCCCCAACCTTCCATGCCATAACCATGATAGATCTTCAACTTTTGACAGAAGACAGGTTGGTACTCCTGTCCTCAAGACAACTTTATAAAGTCTATTTTGAGATCTTGGAGCTTTCATCAGAAGTCTGCCACCCTGATCAGACAACCAAAGGTGATCATTTTTCATTTTCACTTCACAACCTCCTTCGGTTGCTTGTCCCAAACTCAAAATATTACTTCTCAAATGTGGAATATAGTACACATTTGACAGGAGTCTTTGTTCGTGATTCTTTCCTTCTAATAACACTGAACCAACCCCTTCTATTTCAACACATGATCCATCACCAAATCTTACTTTACCCCCCACACTTCTGTCAAGGGTGGAGAACAAAGATATCTTGCCGCTCATGTGATTGGAAGCCCCGTTGTCTAAGTACCAGACATCCTATTCATCTGCTTGCACCCCAAACTGCATAGGAAACACATTGAGTTCATGTAGGAATACTGCCGTTTGATGACTTTCAAGTTGTGCCATGAATAACAGTGGTTCTTCATCATCTTCAATTTGAGTCAAATTGGCTTCAGCATCTTTCTTCTTTTGACCTGGACATTCAGATGCATAGTGACCGTATTCATCACACTTGAAGCATCTAATTTTCGATTTGTCCTTCTTTCCTTTATTATCAAGCTGTTTGTTGGACTTCAATTGATCTTTTACAGAATCTTTTCCCTTTTTGAATGTTCTTGTGCCACGATCGGTCTTTCCTTTTCCTCTTTTCCTTTGATCTGTCTCTTTTGATCGAGCTTTCCATTCGGCGTGAGTGAGCAGCAAGTGTTCATCCTTAATTGAAGGCTTCTTCGAATTCATCTTGGTTCTTTCTTCGAAGGCTTTCAATCTCCCTATTGCTTCCTGAAAGAGGAGGGTGTCGAGATCGACAAATTGCTCAATTGATGCGACAATTTGGATGAACCTTTCTGGAACAGAATTTAGTAATTTTCGAACTAAGATGGTGTCAGTGAAGGGTTCCCCGAGATTAGTCGCTTTGGATGAAATCGCACTAATCCTTCCGGCGAATTCATCTATGGTCTCTGCCTCCTTCATTCTCAGTGCTTCGAATTCACTTTTTAGAGTGACCAATCGGGCTTTCTTTACACGATCGACTCCTACAAATCTCGTTTTCAGGGCATTCCAGATTTCTTTTGCAGTATCGAACTTCGCCACCTGAAGTACTATTTCTTCTGGCATCGCTTGAAACAGGTATGCAATTGCAGCATTATTCTTCTTCGGATCCACCTGAGCTCCTTCCGTCGGCTCTACTACTTCCCACAATCCATGGACGTTGAAGATTGCCTTCAACTTTACGGCCCAGATTGTGTAATTGGAAGTTGTTAGGATTGGGCATTGCAATGGAATCGTCGTGTAGTTATCTCTAACAACGATTTGGTTGTTCGAACTTGTTTCCGTCATCTTCGTTCTTCGCTAGTACGTAGCTCTAAACCGAGTATCCAGATCCAGTCCTTTGGATCAACTTCTTGAGCGCTTCAACCTTCGCTCTGATACCAATTGAAAGAAAAGACACCAAGATTGTGAAGAAGATGACTGAACAATGATGAATTCGTATTATTAAAGATCCACCCGATTACACCTTTTATACAAGTTCATAACAAACAAAACTAACCGAAAGCAAAATATTACAACAAACACCCTCATTTATTTGGAATTACAAAACTCATCCTCCAACAAAACTAACGTAGAAACGTTGCAGTCAACCCGTAAGTTGAAAAGGGCAAGGGTCGTAAGATCATGCAAAAACTAATATTGAAACGTTACAACAAACCTGTTAGTTGAAGAGGCAAAATGCATAAGACCATGCAATCAACTAACATTGAAACATTGCTGCAAACGTTAGAGTTATAAGGGGTGTTGATCGTATACCTAATTTTATATAAGAGAAATGAAATTGTTATATCGTTGATAACAATTTAAACTTTATATGAAAATAAAAACAAATTTGAAGTTTATGAAAATGTCAAGTTGTAGGATGAAGATTAAAAGAAATAGAAAAAAATGAAAGAATTAATCAACTTCAATGACTTACATATTTGTGTTTCGATGGCTTGTAACGTTTTAAATGAAATTATATATATATAAACGTATATAACAATAGACACGTTGCACGACATATTCAAAATACAAAATATTAAATTTTAGAGCTTATAAGAGGAATACAATAAAAGTAAAAAATTATAAATTTATCAAGAAAAACAAACACATAAATAAATGGTATAAAGTGTATATATTGATAACTTAAGGGTGAAAGACGAAAGAAAAAAATGCACTAAAAGACAAATTAAGTATGCATTAAACACATGTATTTTATGCAAAAAAAAAAAAAACAAACATATAACTAAAGGGTATAAAATGTATATATTGATATCTTAAGGGGACAGAAAGAAAAAAAACATGCACAAAAAGATAAAACTAAACTTGCTTTAAATACTTGTAACTTATGCTTTAATGGGGCTCACTATGGGTTTTAAAGTATATATAATTATGCTTATAGTTAGGAGTCATGTGACATGATGATTATGTAATGTGCATTGGCTTTAACTTACGTCTTATTTTTTTTAATTATATTAGATGCATGCTTAAATTCAGTTTTGATGTTACATGTAAGGGAGTACTACCACTCTTTCGCAAATTGACCCATTAAAGCATTCAGAAATGCACTCTCTATGTGATTGGCACTTCTATGTTTCGTATAAACCTTTTTAATTAAGTGCGTACCGGTAATAATAAACGTGTATTTGCTATACATATGATTAAGTTGAAAAAATCTTACTCAAACAAATCTTTTATCAAAACCTCATATAATACATAATGGTAATACAATGTTAAGAGATATTGAAACTATCAAACATAGCAAACACTCTCCGTATAATCTTATTAATTTAATGACTGATTTTAACAAATAATGCGACCTTATGACAACAAGGCCTTGAATGTATGACAAATTTGATATGTTTTATCAAATGAAACAAGTGCTGGTGGAAGAAACCTAAAGCAAGCACTTTATTTGTTTTTATACCATCATTATGGCAAGGTATAACTTTTGATATAGTGATTATTTTGTGTTCTATCACAACACCTCTTTCTATTGTAATGACATTTAGTACACTAACTTGTTATCAAACATAGAAAATCAACAAAAAAGAAAGTATTGACAAGTCGATCAACACAAACCTACCAACCCGTTTTGGTTCGTAATAAACCATTTTGATCCATTACCCAACTCAAGGTGAATATATTTTGCTGCATTTGACCATCAGTCAAACGTTTAACAAACACAATCTTTTGGACCATGTAGTCACTTCTCATATCAAGAAACCTTATTCTGTCAACAATGTAACCCCTTCATTGTAACTACTTTTCTCTCACATTCGAAACAATATTAGCATAATGGAGAACAGAAAAAGGGTAATTATATTATTGCAGTTTGCATGCCTCACATTTGTAGGTTTCACCTTTTTTTCATCAAAATCCAGCAACTCAATTGCCACTGCACACAAAAACAAATTGTTATTTAACTTAATTTGTATACACAATCATATAAGAAAAAACACCTAACCATACACTTTGCCTTATGCAGTCAAATGCATTACTTGTACAACCTCAAATTTAACCTTGATACAATTTTGTATCTTGAATGGATTGTACTTCTAATGTTAATATACAATTGTTGGTGTAGGATTTGTTACAAATCTGTTCAATTGTCAATTACGGACAGTAAGTTATCTGACTTTAAAGGGTCCATGCTGCCTATAGGAAGATGCTTACATAATTTTATACAGAAGAACAAAAGGGTAATCATGGTATTTTTTTGTGCATATACCAGCACATTTTTAAGATATACCTCATCCATTTTCCCCCTGTACATCAAATTTAGCACATCCTTCTTTGCTGCAAAAAAGTCAAAACAACTGTCAAACTTAGTCCAACATGCAACCATACAAGAATTGCTATATATAAAAAGTTATGATGTAGCTTACACAGAATTTTAATTGTTGCAGCCTTTCCATTAGTTCTGAAATCTCAAGTTGCCTGACCAAAGTGGCATGTAGTACTTTCTTGGTTGTATCAAGATCAAGTTCTACTGATTTAATCCTGTCCATTGACTGTTCCAGCATCTGCTCTTTCTCTGCAGGAAGTTTAGCAGGTTTTGTTTTAAGTTCTTCCACCATCTTTTCAAGTTTCTTCAAACGCTCCAAGCATGGAAGGATTTGGTCTGTATGAGAAGCCGAATCAATGGCTGGAGTGGGTCTCATTGCATTAGTGCCAATAGGCAGGCTGCAAATAAGTGTTGTAAGTTTTGTTGCCAATGAGACTACTGGCCTTGTTATATATCTGAAGCTCCTCTTCATAGAAGCAATAACTTCAAGTGAAGGAGACCAACTTGAAGAAATTTGCATCTCTTGATCACAGGCAGTAGCTTGACTAAAATCGTCATCGTCGTCATCATCACAACTATAGTAAATGGGCGAATCAGTTGCCATAGCCTGCATAAATTGAAGAAAAAATTTGATTCATGTTTGCATTCTCTTCATATGCTCTAACGTTGATGACATGAATAGTTGGTTGTATATGACATAAATAGTTGAATACTAACTTCACCTAAATCTACACCAAAAAAGCTAGGAATATATAGTCAATATACATGTGATATGACAGAACATGCTTTTAGCTAGGAAAATAGTAAATGATCAAATCCATGTTTATACTAATCTAACCAGCAGATATATGGTTGAAAAAATAATTACAAGCGATGCAAGAAAAGTGTGATGTGATTATGTGAATTCATATGTCATAAGTGTGTGTCATGTTAATGTAAAATAGTTAAATAGATTACAAGTTCATGTATGTTACAAAAGTATATGATGGAATTTGAAGGCTTACTTCATCATTAACTGATACCGGTTCTGGAACATTATAACTATTTGGGCTAGTTAGGCAAGGATCATCAGCATCTGATCCTGATACAATAATTGATTTATCATTTCCACCCTGAAATACAGTGCAGAAGATATGATAAGAGACCATGGATGACTAAAATTGTTCCAATTACTTAACTGTGATACTTGCCTCCATGGTCTGGACTGAAGAGTCACCTTTTTGTTGATTGCTAAAGATTCTCGTTATATGCCTTGTAAATGTGGCTTCTGCATTATGTACAATCTGCGAAACAGACAGACACGAATTATTACAGACAAGCAATTATGAGCCAATCACTTATGTATTGATTGATTTGGGTTTTGTTTTCATCTCAAACGGGTCAAATAAAAAACTAAATCTGTAAAAGGAATAGATCAAATAGTCCTTATCGATTCGAGCAGTAGTAAAAATGACCTGTTTCTAAACCCGTTTTGACCCATTAACCGCCACCTGCATCTTGCCATTTTCAATAAAAGAGTTCAAGACTTCAAGTTCCTTTTTTGTCATGTCAAACCTTTGACCTTCTACACGGAAGCCTTATTTCTAAAATGAAACATGCTAGGAGATAATCTTACCAAAACATTATTACCATTCTAGCACAATCAAGGCAATGTGTTAAATTTATTAACTTAGAAACAAAACAATTTTTGTTGAATAGAATCATACATACAGAAAGTGAGAACTTAGTTGGGATTTATGTAGTATTTAAGTGGCTGCTTATATACTAGTGAGAAACACAACAAATACCTTAAATTATGCATACCTTCATTATTTCACTATCTTTCCATGGACCCATGCTAGACCGAAGACAACCACCCTTAGAAGAACAAGTACATGAACCACTGAGGAAGTCAGGCAATTGGCTGAAACAGTAATCAATAATTAGATTATCTTATACAAGAAAATACAAATTATAAATTTGGGATCAGAAAAACAAACGAGCCTTGGTTCAATGGCTTCAAGTAGTTTTTCCAATGACTTAGGTTCCAGCACCTAAAATATTAGAACATTAGTGTTGACTCTAAACAAAAAAAAAAAGTTAAAATGGTTAAAAGATTTTGGTTACCTGAACTTTTGGAATTGTTTTTGCGTCTAGAAACTTTTGAGCAGCAGGCCATAAATAATTCTTAAAAGTTGAGCTAGCATTGACTACGAACATTTGATGTAGTGTCTACTAATAAATTAATAAAACAGTTAATATAGATTACTGTATTTAATCTGAAAAAGAATAAGTATTAAAAATAGAGGTGATTTACCTCTGGGTAGTAGTTACTGTCAACCTTTGTCACAGCTCCAAGAATACTTGCAGCAGTTGGAGTAAAATTCTTCAAACCCTGTATACTATAATATTACACTTTACTCTAAATTATGTCATATGACCATGTATCAAGAACCAAAACATGCAGGTCAAGTTTCACATATGACATACCATTCCTTGCACATCCAAAATTGTTGTAGTTGAATTAATCATTTTCTTTGCAGCAATTGAACAAGCAGGAAATTTTTCATTGAAAGCCCGTTCAAACTCTTGAACGTGGTATTTTAGGTAACGGTCAACCGAAGTAATTTGCATAAGCTTACTAGGATGGGCCATGCCAAGCCTTTCAATGTAAATGGGCCTGCCTTCTCTGTCAACTCCATGATACCCCTGAGGATACAGTTGCAAGACTTCTTCCAACTCAGCAAATTTGTAATCCTGATTGTTCATACTAATATACGTAAGATACATGTACAGGAATATCATCTACATATACACATTATAATTTATATATTTATAATGCACTTGTTTGACTACCTCCAATATTGTATCTGCTCCAAACTCCTTTCGCCAATTCAGCATTTCTTCCCACATAAGGATTGTTCTTTCAATGTCAAAATCCCGGGCCTTCAAGAACCTAAAAGAAAAAATATGGTTTACCGATGCTATTCCTGCTCTGTTTATGAAACAAAGATCTGATTTTAAAATGTATGAATCTACTAGCCTCAACAAAGTATGGTAGTCGTCGTGCCTAGCTGGCAATAAGTTCTTATCAAGTAGTTTTTCTCTTAATTCACAGACACATTTCTCCTCATTTGCATCACGAATATCTTCTATGGGAAATGAAGGAATTTGATAATGAACTTTCCTCTTTCGCCTTTTTTTAAACGAATTGGTGAATCTGTTAGAAGCATTCATTGCCTTCTTATTTAGGGATCTAATTTTGGACAGTCGAATCTCATCTTCAGAACTCTCAAGATCTGACTTCCTTTCTGTTTTTTCATCAAAAGCCTCATTTCCTTCTAGGCCTAATTCAAAATAACATATGAATACCACCCAATCATGCTTACTTTCATAATTAGAACCCTAAAACATTCCAATTAAGGGCATAACATGCAACTTACCTGACATTTTAGACAGGTGCAGAAGGGAAGAGACTCAGCAGTAGGCTATAGTGACGCTATACTGAAGGTGAATATCCGAATACTACTGTCAGCACACCCAGTTACCCATGATTACATAAATAAAACATCATATAACATGCTACATGAACTAAAACACCATACAGCCTCTAAAACAATAACAAAGCTTCATACAAAAGGCAAGCCCAATATCTCCCCTCGAATCCATTAAATTCCTAAACCACACGATCATGAAAGTATGAAACTATCTATATACGCACATACATGTAGCAGAACAAGCAATCAACGGTTCATGTTAATCTACACACTCAGCATAGTCAATCCAACTTGGATAAAATCAAACAAACGCAACAGAATTGATTATTACTACGTTGAATCATTGAATATAAACACATAAAGCAAATCTCACGAATGTAAGCTGAGAATCAATCACATATCGATTCATTTCAACAAAAACAATCTCATGTATCATGTATGTCGTATAATACGATTGAATCGCTTAATGAAACATGTGATTCACTAATTCGTATGAAAGTATGAAACGAAATCATACATGAAACCCTATGATATTATTATTGAAAGATTGAAATGAATCGGCGGAAATTGGAAATTTTCTCGAATTAAAAAGAAAATTTCCGATGGAATGAAACAGAGGATGCTGGAACCGATTAAATCTATACGTATATTATGTTGTATGTATAGGTTTCTTGAAGCTCTTGTTTGATTTTGTTCCGTTTATTCTCTCACCAACTTTCACAATTTTATGTAATTACGTGTCTAATGTTATATGTTTGCCCCTTGTTTTCGTAGAAATGTGCAATATACCCCTTTGGTTTTGTTGGTTTGTGTCATTTTTTGACACCTTTTTCTAAATTATAGAAAAGAAACCACCAACACTTTTTAAGAAAAGAGATCCATGGAAAACCCGATATATCACCAAGTGGCATTCCCATTGGTTATGGAATCATTCACATCACTTGTGGTAGAGGTAGCTTTTAGTAGATCTCAAAATCTTAAGATTACTTTGGTTTTGTTCTCGTATTATAGTTCAAATTATAAACTTAAACAACGGTTTTTATGACTGATGGTTTATTGTTAGGCTTGTAAATAAACCAAACATTCATCGACCAATTTGTAAATCGTTTGACGAAAAGTTCGTTCGTTTAGTAAATGAAAAAACACAAACAAGAAATTTTGTTCGTTTAGTTAAACGAACAAACATTAATATATAATGTGTTGTTTATTTATATTTGTGAATGTTCGGTGATGTGTTCATTTATGTTTATTCATGTTCATTCGTTGTGTTTGTTTGTGTTTGCTGTCTTCGCCAACATTTCACATGTAATCATTTCAAATTCAGTTTCTGTTAAAATTGACAAACATCTTTATTTATTTTTGTTTTGTTATTTATGTTTATCATAATTATGTCAAATATGTTAGAATATTTATGTTAAGTATTTACTTAATTTTAAGATCATGTGTAATGTTTGTGATAAGAAAACATATTTTGTTTTAAAATAAGTATATGATCGGTTGTATTCAATTATGTACATAAACATCCGTTTGTATGTCATTTATGCTCATGAACATTTGTTTGTATTAGTTTTCATTTTTTTACGTTCGACAAGTATTTGTGAACTGTTCATGAACATATTAGTTTTTTTGGTGAACGAACACGAACAATGTATCTTGTTTTGGTAAGTTTTTGTGAACAATTCATGAACACATTCATTTTTCTCGTGAACGAACATAAACAAACATATTATTTTGATAAGTTTTCATGAACATGTTCATTTTGCTCGTGAACGAACACAAACAAAACCTTATTCATATTCATTCTGTTTGTTTGCAACCCTATATGTCATGAAGGTTGTGGCGTTAGATGGAAATGACATGCAGGAATAGTAATCTGTTAGCCTCGTCGCCAAGGAGGGGTGATTTTTCCTATAACCAAATTCTAGCATAAAAATAAATATTTGTATATTAGAAGCAAGAGAATAAGAGTGACAACATAGTAAATAGAATGAGTCTTGTATATTGAATGAGTCGTGTAATTAATTTGACTTGTAGTGCCATGTGACACTTTAAGTCTTTACAAATAGTACTAACAATCAAGACTAGACGTGTAAATTGGTCAAGTTGACTTGTAAGCTACTCAGAATCAGCTAGATAGAAGCTTGAATCAAGCCAGACGTAAACAAGCTCGAGATCATATTATGGCCAAAATTAATATTTTACTCGTATAATGTTTATCTAATTTATTAAGTATATATTTATATAAAATAATTATCATTGTATATATAGTTATGATAAAATGATTAAACAATATATATTATTTAATTTATATAGAAAGTATAATTTTATATAATTATAATGATAAATAATAAACGAGTGAAATAATTAAATAATAAACGAGTCAACAAAAAAATTTGCACGAGTCAGTTGAAAAAAATCGCACGAGTCAGTCAGTCAATTCAAGCTTTAGAAACAAAGTTCTTGAGCTCGACCTCGACCTCGACCTCTTTTAAGTGAAGACAATTGTGCTTAAGCTTCAGCTAGTTTGGACTCGGCTTGTCTACACCCTAGTCGAGACTTGTTATTGTCCTAGAGCTTTTGGTTTGGATCATAAGCAGGACAACATGCCATTTTGGAAGATGTTAAAGGTGCGGAGTAGCGATATTGAGTTACATGGTGTTTGCAGCAATATATGTATGCACGTTTGTTATTTATTGACTTGAAGAAAGGCTAGGTTACTTTGTGAAATATAAATTTATATAAGTGTCTATATTGAGTCTTAGATCTGTAACAGTTACAATGTTCCTAAATAGCATGCGGACGAGGTTTTGTATTCATGGTTTTTAGATGTGGTATGAGGTCTTAGAGCCATAGCTCATGAGGTGGATATGAGGGTTTTGGAGTCGTAGCTTGATATATTTTAGGTGAGAGCTCGTCGATGAGGTCCGGGGGGGGGGGGGGGGGGGGGGGGGGGGGGGGGGGGTGTTTCGCATGTTGGCATCATGACAGTCCCGTTCGACACCTGTTCTTGTAATGATTGGTCATGGAGGATGATCAACATGTTTCATAAACTATACCGTGAGTTGAACCGCATTTGTAATTGCATCATCTACCTCATACTCACTCGAAGACGTACTATCTTCACTAGTTGACGATGACAAATAGTATACCATTTTATTAAAAACTTTAGAAACGTGGATTTGGGTGTCATTTATATTTGAGAAGTGTGGTTGTGGTTTGAATTTAAAATGTTTTGTGTAGTTTATATTTACACCAACCAGTTAATGAAAGAACAAAAAATGAAATGTTTTATTCTTAACGCCTTGAGGAGTTTGGCACAAAAATTGCCTTGTGAGGTGGTGTAGGGGTGTAATTTGGCATGGGTGGGGGTTTTCATGCCCATTACACATGGGCTCATAATTACAACATGAGTTTCTAGATAAGTAACCCATGAGAAGCAAAACAGACAATATACTGATACGATTTATATAGTTTGTTACAAAATATCTTAAAGGTATAATAATTTACCCTACGTACATACATGTAATCACATTGTAATGTATTATATCTACTATATTTTACAATTTACAGCCTTTGTCACTAGTGAATTTCAAACATGTAAAGCACAAATATACAAAATATTTAATGTATAAGTGGATTACAACTATGTTAAGCATACAAGTAGAAACATATCTAATGTAAGTGATTTCAATATTAGTTAAATTTACAATAGAGTTATTCTACTTTATGGTCTTGTAAGGCAAATAACCCCTCACAAATACGACATGAGTTCAAATCATTGCACATGCCTATTCATTTATTTTTCGATGTAAATTTTATTTAACACGAAGTTGTGCATAATAATATACAAGTCATCAAAACACAAACGTTAAAGTTGTCAAAATGCTTCGATGTTTCGATTTCTTTACAGTTTAATGTTTTCTCCTCTTACAACAAAAATATAATATTTATAAATTTAAATTTATCGTTACAACATGTTTATTTTTATCAATACCTTGATATAAATCCTTTTAGCAATTTTATTTTCTTACATAATTTATCACTACTGTCAGCGTCTCCGTCACAACACGCGAGTATACAACCTATACAACCACTCCACCGGTTGTATCACGTTATAAGATATTTGTATGATTAAAATATATGTAACCCCTTTCACAAGATCGCACCGCAGACCAAGTCACAGCCGACTCGAGTCACCGGTCACCGGTTCCCACAATTCTCATTTCCTCCGATCTCTGTCTTGCTCAGAAAGAAAGAAAAAACCCACCCCCTCTATATACACACACACACACACACACCACCACCACCACCACCACCACCACCACCACCAATACACACACATCCACAAATAACACACACTCACCGGTAGAAATGCACCGATACAACGCATGGCTTCCACCTCCGGTCGCCGTCGCCACCAGCAAAGAGAAAGAGTCGTTCGCCGGCGTCGTCTCCGCCGTGAAAGAGTCGTATGTTACGGATGATCCGGAATCTGTCTACTCCACTCTCAAATGGATCTCAGTCATTGACCTGTGAGTTCTAATTTAGTAATTTCTTCTTACAGTGTTAGTTGATGTTGTGGACACTTGATTATCTACATTCGTGTGCAAGTAGCAACGATCGCCCTTGTTTATGGTTGTTTATGCTTAATTTGTCTGTGAATTTTGATCGTACACTTGTGTTTTGGTCTGTTTGTGGAAATTGATGAGTGTTTTGTTGAAATTTGGTGTGTTCTTGAGGTTTTACTTAATTACCTTGAAAGTCAACTGTTAGTTCAGTTTTGAGAGTAATTGATCTTTTATCAACATTCTGTAGTTATATTTGTTGTAAAACCAGGCAAGAAGCATTTACAATAAAACAACGCATATTCACCTTTTTTTATATATAATAAGTGAACTACATACAAGCATTCTATAAGAGTAGGCATATACCTAAATCTTGATGTGTTCTTCAGGTATGGCTCTGACAATAGGTAGATAAGCATTTTCAAGTGTTGATACAAGTTATTAGAGTGATTTGATTCCTGAGTTAGTAATGGATATGGATATACATAATATAATACATATCTACTAAATAATCTATCTGTTTGATACCATTCGTTCAGTTAGTATATTATTTTTCATTATTTAACTGATTGAACATTCCTTGCAATTATTATGGCATGTTCACTTCTGATAGAATATTGGATGGAATCATCTTTCTAAACAGCAAGATTTTTGTTATTGTTTGTTTCAATCATGCAGATTCATAAAGGCAAAAAGTGAAGTATCATTGGAAGATGTTAATGCTCTAGTGAAATTTGGACTGCAAGTGTTTAATGCATCACAAGACAAACTTTATGCTCAGGTATTCTGTTGTGTCAGCAAAATATGATCAATCCATTTTTCTATTATATACTTTGGTATTGAAATTGGAATCTCTTTTATTTGTTTAGGTGAGATGGGGAAATGTTCTTGTGAGATTGCTGAATAAATATCGCAAAAATTTGACTTTGAAAGTTGACTGGCGCCCTTTTTATGATACTTTGGTTCAAACACACTTTACAAGGTATTTCCATTCATGACGGTAATACATCCATCATATGATCAAACACACTTTGTTGTACTAACGTGGATAATTTACTTTGATATAGCTAATCGTATGAACCAGAAGATAACAAAGTTGTTGGGTTTAATGCAAATTGTGAGTTTTTTTATTACAAATCTATTACACTATTGCAGGAATACAGGACCAGAGGGATGGAGGATAAGGCAAAGACATTTTGAAACAGTCACATCCCTTGTTCGTTCCTGCAGAAGATTTTTCCCACCAGGTTCTGCTCATGAGATATGGTCTGAGTTTAGGTAAAATTTTGAATCTTATATAATTATAATCAAATGAATCTTATATAACTATAATTCAAATGATCCTTTGTTATATGTAATTTTGAATCTTAATTATTTGAATGAAATTGAGTTTCAGATCTCTACTTGAAAATCCATGGCATAACTCAGCTTTTGAAGGTTCTGGATTTGTGAGACTCTTCCTTCCTACAAACCTGGATAACCAGGACTTCTATTCACGGTAATTTATACTTCTATATGTGTTTATTCTCTTCTTTTCATTATTATTTAGAAAAGCAAATTAATTGACTTTCTTCATGACAGTGAGTGGATCAACGAGTGTATTTTTCAATGGGATTCTATTCCGAATTGCCAGTTTTGGAACAGCCAATGGGCATCTATTATGGCTCGTGTTATTAAGAACTACAAATCCAAGAATTGGGAGGATCTTTTACCTGAAATATTCAGTCGATTTCTCAACATGTTTGAGGTTTTTTCCAACAGATATTTCTAGTATTTACAGTTGACTGTAATAATTTTATAGTAAACTTGTAATATTACTTCTGCAGGTTCCTGTGGCAAGTGGGGGTGGATCATACCCTTTTTCTATTGATGTCCCAAGAAATACAAGGTTCTTGTTTTCCAATAGATCACAAACTCCAGCCAAAGCCATTGCAAAATCAATTGTAAGCTAAATATACTAGTAAAAATTTGTTTGCTGATTTTGGTCTCTAACAGATTTATTTCTCTAAATCCATGTAGGTTTATTTATTAAAGCCTGGTAGCTTGGCTCAGCAGCACTTTGACAAATTGGTCAATCTCTTAGAACAGTTTGTTTTCTAGATTTTGTTACTTGCATTTTCAATTAATTATATGGTTATTATTTGCATGCTTAAATGTTAAGATCCTTTTTACAGATATTACCATCCTTCTAATGGGGGCCGTTGGACTTACTCACTGGAGAGATTTTTGTTTCACTTGGTCTATACATTCAGAAAACGTTTACAACGAGAAAAAGAGTAAGGGGTTTCATCCATCTTGTCATTTTCTTTCACTTATTTACGTAGTTTCTTATATAATGATTTGTTTATTCAGGAATCCAGATAGCAATGGACAGATTGAATTCTGTTTAGGACAATTAGAAAGGGATTCTTTTGTGCGTACTGTTCTGAAGTTGATCGATCGTGGTCAATACAGCAAAAATGAACAACTGTCTGAAACAGTTGCTGCTGCAACTTCTATTTTGTCTTACGTGGAGCCCTCATTGGTTCTCCCCTTTCTGGTGTCTCGTTTTCATATGGCTTTAGAAACGGTTAGTAACAAACAGGTTTTCATCTTAGTACAGGTGGCAAAATATACGGTTTGAGTAATGGGTCTGGCTGGACCGACTAGTCAACACTTATCTGTCAAATAATAATCTTTTTTTTTTTCAAATAAATTGGTTAGGATGTTTTAAGCACTTAAAAACACTTTGGACGTCTTTTGACCCATTTGATCACTTTTGTTCCATTCCACTGGTTTGATCAATTTCCTTTTTAGCTATGTTCTAAAAGTTTACCCTCTTAAGTCTTAACCCGCTTGAGATACAGAATTGACCTAAATCAACCCAATTAATTGCCACCAGCCCACCACTAATCTTAGGTGATGCCTTGTGTGATGGGTCAACACTTTCTTTGCCAAACAATAATCTTTTTAAGCACTCGAAAACACTTTGGGCTTCTTTTTGATTCATTTGACCAGCTTGACATCTCCTTTTAGCCATGTTTTAAAAGTTTACCAATTTAACCCGTTTGAGATAAGATACGACCCAAATCAACCCAATCAATTGCCACCAGTAATTTTAGGTGATGTATCTTGCAGTTCATTTTCACCCACTCTTGTTGGTTTTTACTTTTTATCTGGTTAGATGACAGCAACACATCAGTTGAAGACAGCTGTAACATCAGTGGCGTTTTCTGGGCGTTCATTATTCTATATGTCATTATCTTCTTCATCGATGGGAACAGATGATGTTAATGATGCTGATATGTTTCGTGATCTTTTGATGATATCTTTGACCAATGCATTGCTTGGGATGGATGCCAATGATCCACCCAAAACCCTAGCAACTATGCAACTCATTGCCTCCATATTTTCCAATGTAGTCACAAATATTAATTTAATTTATAAAAAATTGTGCCATTTCTTTAAGAAAATATATTCATATAATTGAAATGCTTATTACAGATGGCAACATTGGATGATGATACGGATAATTTGTCATTCATGCCTGCAGAACGGTTCTCTGAATGGCTAGATGAGTTCCTATGCCGCCTTTTTTCCTTGTTACAACACTTGGAACCTAGTAGTGTTTTGTAAGTACTTCCATTTTGGCTTCTTTATATGTGTACCCCTGCTAATTTGGAACTTTTGTCTGTTTACTTTTGGTAATTCATGAAAAAATGACGTGCTGCAGAAATGAAGATGTTCATTCACCTGCAACGTCTGGAACATTCCTGGTTGAAGATGGTCCTCAGTATTTCTGCATGTTGGAAATATTGTTCGGAAGACTTTCAAGATCCTTGTATAACCAGGTATAACCTTGCTTCTCCAAATTGGATCAAATTATCACTTATTCCATTATTTCAAATTTAATATATTCAAGGCCTTAAGATTTTTCATTTATACCAAACAGGCTATTAAAAAAGTCTCAAAGTTTGTGAAAACAAATATTCTACCTGGAGCTATTGCTGAAGTTGGGCTGCTGTGCTGTGCTTGCATTCATTCAAATCCAGAATTGGCTGTTAATCAACTTGTTGAACCTCTTCTATCTTCTGTTATATCATCTTTGAAAGGAATTCCCCTCACAGGTTTTGGGGGAAGTGGAAGTTTCACTGGCCAATCTTTGAATAAGGTTTTCTTTTGTAATTTGTTTGATATTTTTTTCTCTGTTTGACGTGTGTCTTTTGTTAAATTGCATCTTCATTGACTATTTGTAGGCAAGAGCAACACTCTCTCCAGCCCTAGAAACATCAATTGATTACCAGCTGAAGGTGTTGTCAATTGCAATCAGTTACGGAGGCCCTTCACTTCTTCAGTACAAGGATCAATTTAAGGAGGCCATACATTTGGCCTTTGAATCCCCATCTTGGAAGGTTTTATATCTCTTGGATTTATAGATCTTTTAACTTTTTGTGTTTATTTTTGCTGTGCACTAATCCAAATTTCATAATTTGACAGGTTAACATTGCTGGTGACCAAGTCCTCCGGGCCCTACTTGGAAGTCTGATTCTCTATTATCCTGTTGATCAGTACAAGTAAGTTTCTTTTGGCAGTTTCATGATAAATAATATAAACATAAAATCAATTTCTATTACAATGTGAATGTGTCTATGATAGGGTGTTTTATGGTTTTATGCTCTTTGACTTCACAGGTCTATTTCATACCATTCCTCATTGACCCCCCTGGAGGAATGGATTAGTAATAAAGATTTTTCAAATGATGAACCATTTATGGGTCCCAAGTGGCATATCCCCAGTGTTGAAGAAATTCAATTTGCTAATGATCTGTTAAACCTGCATCTGGAATCAGCTTTAGATGAGCTTCTGAAAATATGTCAAGATAATATTCACACCGATCCAGGTTAAATTTAAAATTCTTTATAAAGTTGCAATAAGTTGTTATCAAAAGAAAATGAATTTCATGAATTCCCATTTGTAATTTTGAACAGGAAATGAAAAGGATCACTTGAAAGTGACTCTTTTACGGATTGACTCCTCATTACAAGGTGTTTTGTCATGTTTGCCTGATTTTATGCCATCTTTTAAAAATGGGAAAGCTGAAGATCCGCCCTTTTTAATCGCTGGAGCAACGGGTTCAGTTGTTGGTAGCCCTGGATTGCGTGAAAAAGCTGCTAAAGTTATCCACATCGCCTCCAAGTAAATAATTATGCTCTCGGTTTACAATTTATCGCGTTTCCCTTAGTTTTTCCTCATAATTATTTATCCACTTGGGTTGCAGATTCTTGCTTGAGAAAAAATCAGATGATAGCATTCTTTTGTTACTCCTTATTCGTGTTATTGAGGCTTTGGGGAATTACGGTAATCCTGCATCCATATGATTTTTAGTAGAAGTAGTAATTTTGACTCATTTACTTGTATATAGGTCGATTCGGTTTATATTCTCCAACTGGTCAAAGGGATTAAATAAAATTAGCTTAAAAGGAGTCAAATGTGTCAAAAGTCACCCAAAGTCTATTTTAGTATGGAAAGCCTCATAAATCATTTCATTTAGAACATTAGTTATCACTTACAATTTACAATTTACAGAAACAATAAGGAATTTTGACAAAAAGTGTGACCTGCTCAAATATGGCATGTTTTGAATCGAACCCCATCTTGATCCGCTTCACAACCTGCCCATTACCGTCTCTATCTTTCATTATCTATTTTCTAGAGCGTGACGAATTTGCTGTACAGGAAGTTCTGAATATGAAGAGTGGACTAACCATAGGCAGGCATGGAAATTAGAATCTGTTGCGATTATGGAACCTCCAGTTAACTTTATTGTGCCATCTCAATCCAAAGGAAAGAAAAGGTAAAGCTTCTTACAAATTTACTTTTGAATGCTAGAGTTCTATTTTTCTTAGTTTGATTTGCTCATTTTATTTTAGGCCAAGGTGGGCACTCATTGACAAAGCATACATGCACAATACATGGCGAACTTCACAATCATCGTATCATTTGTATCGTACAAGTAAAAATGTATCTCCTTCGGAGAACGTGAATCTTTTGATGGACGATCTTCTTAATCTATGTGTGCATAGCTATGATACTGTTCGAACGTGAGTTCTTTTCTACTTACCCAAATATTCCCTTTTTCACTTGGTGTAATGTTTATTTTTATTACTTCTTTTTATATATCGGTCTTCAGGCTTGCTGGAAGATCACTTGTGAAAATGATCAAACGATGGCCATCTTTAATCGCAAAGTGTGTGCTTACACTTGCTGAGAATTTGAGAACCCCAAGCTCACCCGAATATTTGGTCTTAGGTTCATGTGCTGTTCTTGGAACTCAAACTGTTCTTAAGCATCTCACATTGGTATATTAATTGACAAATATTTCAAGTCGTTCAATTTTATCTTCCATTTTTTCTTTCTTACATGGTTTTTTGTAATACAGGATCCCAAATCTTTCTCATCATTCCTTCTTGGAATTCTTTTGAGGCAAGTGTACACAATGTTATTTAAGTTATGATTGTTATGTTTAGTACTCGTGTGACGTTCTCTTCCATTTTTTTGCTTGTAGTTCTCAGCATGAATCCTTGAAATCTCAGAAGGCTATTAATGAGGTAAACGTCCAGAATCGATTCCATAGCATTCGTTAATGTGTTGTAGATGCTAATATTATACCACTTATTTGTCAAAATCAACAGCTTTTTGTCAAATACAACATCTATTTTGCTGGGATCTCTAGAAACATGTACCGGAAGTCGGAGGGCCATTCTGGGACAGACTTTGCTGCTTTGGTTTCTGAGATAGGTTCTCTGAGTTTTGAGTCAACCAACTTGCATTGGAGGTATAGCTTGTAATGATTCATCATCTCCACACACACACACGTTTTTTCTTTACTCAATGTAAGTCGTCTGAATTTGTTCACTTGTTTCATTTAGGTATAACTTGATGGCCAACAGGGTTCTACTATTGTTGGCTATTTCATCTAGGAATGAACCCAGTTTGTCATCAACGATTCTTAATGAAGCTGCTGGTTAGTTTTCTTTTGGTTTATGCTGATGAATTGTGAAATATAATATTTTCACTTTTATCTCTTCAAAGTTGTAAAGGTGGCAATTTTGACCCATCAAGTATAAATGGGTCATTTCGGGTTAGGCTTTATCTTTATTGGGCTAGATTTCTAGGGAAAATGTTAAAAGGGAAACGGTTCAAATAGGTTGAAACATGAAAGGCATCAAAGTGAACTTTTAATACATAAAAGCTCCTGATTCATTTATTTAGAAGTAGATTATTGCTGAAATAATGTAATTTGTGTAATCATCTTTGACCCATTAATTGTCTAGAAATTTTATAAATATTTGGAAAGAGTGTTTCAGGTCCACCTGACCTGTTTCGAACCCTACAAAAGCCCGTTTTGACTCATAACCCAGTCTATCCCCTGCCCATGAATCTTACTTTGCAACTGTGTAGCATTTTACATAGAATTTATATAAACTTGTTTTGTAATTTCAGGTCATTTCCTAAAGAATTTAAAAAGTCAGCTTCCACAGACAAGAATACTGGCAATCTCAGCTCTAAATATGTTACTAAAAGAATCACCTTATAAACTGTCAGACGAAGAACAGCCTGTTTCCTCAGAGAATTCACAAGAAAACATCAAATCGTCTCTTGAGGGCACTTTAAGTAGTATATTTCAAGAAGAAGGATTCTTCAGCGACACATTTGATAGCCTTTCTAATGTCCATATTATTAGCGACGCTGAAAATTCGTCTTCCAGGGGTAGCCATGGAAATTCATCGTTTCAAAGTCTAGCAGATAAATCAATCACCCGTTTCTACTTTGATTTTTCATCTTCATGGCCTCGTACGCCTACTTGGATTTCTTTATTCGGAACCGATACTTTTTATTCAAGTTTTGCTCGAATATTCAAACGTTTAGTTCAAGAATGTGGTGTCCCGGTTTTAATGTCACTGAAGATTGCCTTAAATGAGTTTGTAAATGCCAAAGAGAGATCCAAACAGTGTGTTGCTGCTGAAGCTTTTGCGGGCTTGTTGCATGCTGATGTTATTGGGCTTGTGGAAGCATGGGATAGCTGGATGATGGCCCAATTGCAGGATATACTTCTGGCACCTTCAGTTGAATCAATTCCTGAGTGGGCCGCTTGTATACGGTATGCAGTTACTGGTAAGGGTAAATATGGAATAAAAGTACCTCTTTTACGGCAACGGATTTTGGATTGTTTGGTTGAACCATTACCCCAAACTGTAACCACAACAGTTGTTGCCAAACGCTACACGTTTCTTTCTGCTGCTTTGATCGAGGTATCACCCCCAAGGATGCCTCTATCAGAAATTCAGCTTCATTATAAACTATTGCAGGAATTGCTGGATAACATGAGTCATCCTGCTGCCCATGTGAGTATATTTTTGACGACAATGGTTGTCCCTGCAACTTCATGACCCATTTATTAGTAGGATTAATTGTATAAAAATGTAACCAACTTTATTCAACTTTCTTTATTTCGTGAAAAACCATTGTAAGTTTCAAAATCTTTAAGCTAAGGTAACGGCTTTCAAAAGCTTAGATTTAAGGTATTTGACACGGTTATCTGGTCGAAATATTGAAATGGCAGTTGACTTTTTTGATAAATTTGATCATGTTAACTTCTTTTGACTTGGTTCATGGAAAGCAATTACACTGGAATTGGAAATGTTGAAACTTTAAAGTTTTTCTTTGGGGAAAGAAGTTGGTTACTTAAGATATAAATTTGAAATTAGTTAGCTTTTGATGCAACTTTGAATGTTCCATTTTGCACCCCACATAAAAGCATCAAAGTTTGAAAAATGCTTCAAGGCAGCCTAGTGGTAAGAGGGAGTCTTACAACCAAAAGTTTGTGGATTCTAACTTTGCCAAGGCAAAATAAGAAAGCCGTTAAAAGAAAACTATATAAAAAGGTTGAAACTTTGATGGTTTTTTCTGGGTAAAAACAGGTTGGTTATTTGAAGTAGAAATTTGACATAAGTTTATTGTATGGCCATCTTTTATGCGATTTACCAACTCGTTTTATGCGTAATGGATTTTTAACATATTGGTTAATTCTAAATTTCATATACATTTATTCTTATATATCTTCTTATAATTTGGGTACATGTCAACAGGTTAGGGAAGCAATTGCAATTGCACTTTCTGTGTTGTGCTCAAATATTCGATTACATGCATCCATTAATAAAGATTATTCATTAGAGAAGGGGAAAACTACTATAAATGGAAAGAATGCAGGTAGTTGGGATCATCTTTTACAGGAACGAGCATCTGAACTTGTGGTGGCAATTCAGAATGCAAATCCTTCCGACAATGTAGAGAATTTAGCAGAGACAAACACACTCTCAGGATCAGATAGCAACTCACCAGATGATGTGCAGTGGATGGAAACGGTACACAATAATAAGTTAGTGTATATATTATTGTTTTAATTCTAAACGTACTAAAAACTTGTCTGTTTTATGTGTAGTTGTTTCATTTTGTTATTTCGTTAATGAAGTCTGGAAGATCTGCGTTCCTACTAGATGTTCTTGTGGGGTTTCTATACCCTGTGATCTCATTACAGGTGTGTTAATTTACTAACGATGAGATTTATCGAGCAATGAAAGAAATATTAATGATAATTCTTTTTTATTCTGAAGGAAACATCGAATAAAGATTTATCAATGTTGGCCAAGGCTGCTTTTGAGTTGTCGAAATGGAGAATATTCACCGGCGATCATCTCAGGAAAGCGGTATCTGTTCTTTTATCTTCAGCAGAAGATCCCAACTGGCGCACCAGATCTGCAACTTTGACTTTTCTAAGGAGCTTTATGTACAGGTATGAGGTTCTTTTCTTGATCTAATATTTGTCCTTTAATGATAAAAAAGTTCTACAGACTTTATCTCCTATATATTTTATGAATTTATTCAATGCTTTGTTTTTTTCTTTAAAATTATTGTACGACTTCGGAAATGTTTATCTTGGTTCTTAATTCTCATAGGCACACATTCATTCTCTCCAATGATGAGAAACAGAAAATCTGGAAGGCAGTTGAGAAGCTACTTACAGACAACCAAGTGGAGGTAATTTTTTTATTAATATCAGTTTTCTTTCTTAGTTGGATATTGGTGGCTAAACTTTTTTTTTTTGGGAAGAAGAAGGGGGGGGGGGGGGGGGGGGGGGTGGTTGTTGTTAATTGGTCAAAATGGATAATTCCTTTAATACTGTTGGGTTGTGTTTGGGGCGACCCTGTCAACCTTTCTTTTGAATTTTATAAATACTTTAATGTATAAATAAAAGGCCAAAGAAAGAATCTAACAAACAAGCAAACATATTACATACCTAGCAAAAATCCAACTCAAGAATAGGGTCAGATGAGGGCAAACCTTACATGGGTAAAAGAATGTGTAGACATAAGAAATCCCTAACACTAAAGTAGCTTAGACTCAAGGCACGCCTTAAGACCAGAAGCATACCTAAAACTAAAGGCAAATCTAATGCTAAAGAATCTAAATTGGTAAATTAATGATTTACTTCATTTTATAAAGTAGTATAAGAGGTTTTTGAAAGTCTAAAACTCTAAAAGAATTGATTTTAGAGCTGATTTCTTTTAGCTAGGTTTTGAAAGGGTTTACCCATATGATCCACGGGAAAGAATTACAACCAAATTCAACTGATTTTCAGTCAAACGGGTCAAAATTATCACCTCTAAATTTGTATTTTTATGCCCCTTTATCCTGTAGCACTTGATCCTAGACCAGAGTAATTTATTATACAATTATTTGTTTTGGTACAGGTAAGGGAACATGCAGCAGCTGTTTTGGCTGGCTTAATGAAAGGGGATGATGGAGAATTATCAAAAGACTTCCGTGAAAGAGCCTATACCGAGGCTATGAAGCTTCAAAAAAGACGAAAACAAAGGTCTTTCTACTTGTATTTATCATATTATATTATACATTATGATTATCATTAGTTGTATTTATGTTTTAATTGTTCTTGTGAATTTCAGAAGCTCGAGTGGTGGTTCTTCTGTTGCTTCCATACATGGCCGTGTTCTTGCACTTGCTGCTTGTGTGTTATCGGTTCCTTATGATATGCCCAGGTATCCTCTTAACAGACTTTTTCTTAATTATTTTTGTAAATGTCAGTCTTATACTTCATATCAAAAAAGGAAACCCTTCGTCCCTACATGTTTCTAATTTTCATTTATATTGTTTTAGTTGGTTGCCTGAGCATGCTACCTTATTGGCACGTTTTGTCGGCGAGCCATCACCTGTAAAATCTACCGTCACAAAAGCGGTTGCAGAGTTCCGCCGGACCCATGCAGATACTTGGAGTGTCCAGAAAGATTCATTCACTGAAGAACAGCTTGAGGTAACATCGTAATTCTTTTTCAAAAACAAAAGAAAGCCCATTAAAAATACTAATAATTTTCCAAAATTATGGTTGATGCTTGCAGGTATTGGCGGATACATCGTCTTCATCATCTTATTTTGCTTGATCTGTATTGCATCTTAATTCTCATGTCAAAGTGAGGACAAATAGAACTACATTCAAGTAAATTTGACACTAGTCTGATAGAAATTGTAGTTATTCTCTTAGAACATAACCATAATTCTTAATCGCGTATAAGATAAAAATAAGCCGCGCTTAGTTACATTTGCATATTCTGTATTTCCTTCTATCTTGAAAATGTTGGTTCATTAGCTTATCTTTACTTCTAGAGCCTGCAAGGCTGCAACTGTCTCAATGATAGCCACTTTTGAAACCACCATCAGGAAACTAGATCTCTATCAAACCATAGCTAAACACTACTTCATCTTTGCCTCGATGAGTCCAGCTACCGACCCTACTAAAGCCACCACCGATACCACCATCAAAACACCACTGAATATTTCAAGAACCACCCATTTTCTGCTCCAAGCTTCCACCTTTCTTTGCACCATGTACATCTCCACCGGGAAATATATCGCCAGTGGCCATAGGTTCAGTGCCCCCAACACACCCAGAATCTCATTGAAGTATGGGAACACCAATGCAATCCCGGTGGTCGTTGCAACGTATATTGTTCTGAAACATAGCCTGAACATGTTAAACCGAAAAACCGGCAACAATGGTAGCTGTAGTTCATGGTTTCTTTTTAGAAATCGACTGTCGGGGAACTTCACCGATAACCATCTCTCCACAAATGCAAATATTGGCTGGCTGAATAGCTTTGTTTGAATCATAAAGTGTTGCGTTAGTCACTGTTTAAAGATGAAACAATTTTGACTTTAAAGGTCAACTAGAAGATAAAGATTCTGTTACTTCTGTTAGAAGTTAGAACCAGTGTGAATTTCAATGTGAGAAGATACAGCTTTGATCTGAAAAGTCATAATAAAAGGCGGTTTGACTTTTCAGGTCAAACTAGCATCTACAAATTTCATTTTTTCAAAGAGCCTCCTAATGTAATTGAAGAATATATTTTTGAATCCTTATTAAAAATTTAAACCCGTATCAATTTTAACTTGAAAGTCGTCAATTTGACCTTAAAAGTCAGAGTGTGACTTGTTTATGTGAAGTAATGAAGGTTTACTTGATATCCTCCTATTAGATGTATTATAATGCACACATTAGCAAAACCGACAAGCCAATAAGGTTCATAAAACCCGAATCCTGTCAAGAGGTTCCCCGGTGTATCGTTCCCGAATGCAGCATACCCGAAACATCCACATCCGAGGTAGAAAAAACTTGTTACAAGAATCGCAATTGCTGAAGCGCGTTTTGTAATCTTGTTTTCCGGTGGTGGTGACTTCACAGTATCCTTCAATACACCAAAAACTTTATCATATGCATGTGTGTAACGAAGTTAAAAAGTAACAGATCTTGAACTTAACAAATAACGAATTAATAACCTGAATTTCTAAAAGAATAAGTGCATACGGATACGCGAATGCTATGTCTCCAAGTGCTTGAAAAGTTATCCATAACTTATGAGCTACACTTTTCGCGGGGAATCCTGTTACGCTCCCAGCAATCTTGCCATTTTCTGCGGTTTTTAGATGATCAAATCACACGGTTATCTTATAGGGTGTCTGGCATTCCGTTTTAAAAGTAAATTGTAAGATACACTCGGCTTAAAAAGCCAATAATCCAGATAATCACTTTCAAAACGCCAAACTCCCACTATAAACACGAGTGGGGATAGGAATATAAACAGGTTTGTACCGACTACTTGAGCAAAGCCGAGCCCAAAACCAATAGACGAGTAACAAAACGACATTATGGCTGCAACAACCGACACCAAAACCATGCTATGGAAATCCGGTATCTGTGACATAAAAATCTGCACTACTCCAAACAAGAACATATAAAAGTTGCCACCGTATTCACAATCGCCATGCCGCCCTTCTTTATGGTAGCAATTGGCTTTCAGAACCGCCCTGATCGATCATCATGAACCACAAACTCACCATCCATCATGAAAACATGAAATATAAAAACCCGATAACTACTCGGTTATTAACTTTAGGTGAGATCAACTACCTCATACAAGTTGAAGTTGTTACCACATAAGCTACAGCAGTCCCATAAAAACTCACATACTGAAGCAAACCGCATACCCACGAGTGTTTTTCACCTGAAAAGTACACCATCTCAATTACTCAAGACACACTCAGATACACTTTGGGGCTGTTTAGTAGCTTCCTAATAACTATATTAAAAGGCTACCTTTGAATCGATCAAAGGAAGAGTTTGTTCGACACTTCTTAATTGTTCATAGAGCATTAGAGCCTCTTAGTGATTAAGTTTTAGAAATATATTGAATCATTGGCTACCTTTTATACAGTCAGACCTTTTAATAGCTTAGCATAAATTCGTCAAACAGCCCATTAAGCTTTTTTAGACTTACATAATGGTACCTAGGATAACTCTAACAGCATCAGTAAAAGACCGGTTTCTAGCTCCAGTAACAGGATCAGGAGACCTGTAACAATCAGACAATAGAGACGACGAAACATACGTCACAAACGCAAAGCACAACAGCGCGATCGGCCCCCCGATCCAACCAAGCTGCGCCGTACTCCAAGCCAGTGACAGCACACCCGAACCGATCACCGCGGTTATAATATGCGCAACCGTGGTCCATAACGTGCCTGTTTTCAACAAAATTAAAATCTTTTTAAACCCAAGAAAATCCCAAAAATATTAATCATTTGTACCAGTTCTTATGATCTTGTCATCATCAATGGTGCAATTTTCAGGCAAGTGTTCAACTTCAACTGACATCTTCAACGAAGGATTTGATTGGTGTTGCAGAGTTATACATACGTTTAGTTTGGTGAAGTAAAACGACTTTTTATTGTATCATTAATCTTTGTTTGATGAAGACAGTTTGACTGTATGCTAGTATCGTTTACCGAATGTATGAAGATTCGTGGCTCACTTTCGCTCTTGTTGGGTTGGATTATTTCTTAAAGTTGTTTGAAAGTTTGTGAAATTTGGATGGACATAAAGTGGGCAGAAGAAAATAGGTGATAAAGACGGCACATGGGTTCTGAACCATGCTTTGAATTGCGAGGGTTGGGATCATATCACAGGATACGCCGCCACAAGTAGTTCAATGGGCTCCTATAAATTTCATAGGAACATCTGTAAACGTATGATCTCGTGGGTTTAGTGGTATGGTCTTTGTACCTTTAAAAAGTAGTATGCGTTTAAATTATTACCAACTGATAAAATAAGTTAGGTCATGTTTGGGATTGCTTATTTACACCTTCTTTTGACTTCTCAAAAGGAGTTTTGAGAAGTTAGAATTTTTAATTTATCAAAAACTCCTCTCCTTCTCACATCTTCATCTCCATCCAAACACATTTTCACCTCCTTTCAACTTATCTCCTTTTCAAAAGTTAAAAGGAGTTTTCAATAAGCAATCCCAAACACCCACTTAGTCTTTTAGAATTGGAAGAGCAAGAACAACTGAACAAGTTTGTTCATTTTTTTTGGGAGAGTAGAGCGGTCAAAGAATGAAATCTATTAAAAGATTGTTCATACATTCGGTAAACCATGACATGACAATTAGGATCTTAAGACACAGCAACACCTATGATGAAAGTGATTTGGAGGAGATTTTTCGAAACGTATATAGCACACGTTTTGGTCAACTCTCCATCATCTTCCTTTGGTTGAGTGGACTACTTTTTTCGAAACACAGCCTGAGATAATCGTAATTATGTGTGTGCGCGCGTGGGTGTATAAATCTATCTTTGATGTGGTTGTTTACTTTAAGTGTTCTTTCACCTCCAAAGAGCAAAGTTGGCTTGATAAGCGCAGATGAGAAAGCAGGTAATAATCTCTTTTTTGTCCTTCTACTTAAGGGGCAAAGAAATAAGCTTTTCCTACTAAGAAAGCAAAAGGTGAACATGAAATTTCAAGACTTAGACAAATGCTAGTGAAGTTAGATTCTCATAGCAAGACACTTCAAGTTAGCAAAGCGTTAAAGCTGAGCCAAGTACGTTCAGCCTCATCTATAAAAATAATATACGGATTTCTGAATTTATAACATATGTAATGGTGCGAGTAATTTATTTGGAAAGATAAAATAATCTAATATAACGAGTATATATGGTCAAAGTAGAGGGATGTAAGGTAATTAACCAATAGGTGGGCCCGATTAAAATAACACTTATCCTCCAAAACAGGAACGCGTATTTGCCGTTCAAAAAAAAAAAAAAAATTTTAACCCTCTATGACCTGTTCCAAGAACCTAGGATTTGCTTTTTTCCAAAACAGAAAATTATTATTTGAATATTTTATAATACCTTTTAGAAGAAGAGGACATTTTGCTCCCCTGATAATGAATGTTTTGTTTTTATTAGAATTTGTAAGGATGTGAATATACATCTCTTTTAATCTTATTTTTACTTGTTACGTCTAATTTTCTTGTGTTTACGTATACACATTAACTTTTATTTTTTATAATAATAATAATAGTAATTATAATAATAATAATAATAATAATAATAATAATAATAATAATAATAATAATAATAATAATAATAATAATAATAATAATAATAACTTTTTATACTAATCTTAATTGTTATTTTTGAAATTTAATATTTCAAATTTATTTAAAGAGAAAGATTCAAATAAAAAGGTTACTAAAACTAAAAAGTGTAAAAAGTAATCATAACCAATGTTTGAGATCAATTTACGAAAAAAATCTTATTAGATGTGTATTTTAATAATAGACATTTTTGTTAACTGTTGCAAGTTATCTTACTCTTTTTAACGTTCATAACTTTTATATACGATATTATTATTTTTTTTAAAATTACACCATAAAAATGAGTGTTTTTAATTTTCAAAAAAAGTACAGTATTGTTATATAAAAAGATAATTTATTTTTTTACGTGTTTAAACTCATATTTTATCATTGTGTCTTTAATGTAGTTCATTATGTCTTTTTGTTAGTTATTGTGTTTTTCTTAAAACTATTATTTTTTTAAATGATATATTTAAAAAAATATAATGATGGAATAACATTGTTGTGTCTCTCTAAAATGTAAAACACAATAATAAATTTTTAATTAATTAATCTTATAAATTAAAAACAATGAAAAAATAACACAATGTCTTATTATGTATTTTTGATTGTCATTGTGTTATTTTGAACATTATGAGTTTTGAAAAATACATTAGTAAAATAACATCATTGTGTACTTGTAATTGTAAAATACAATAATAGATAATAAGTTTATATAATCTATAAAGAACAATGACAAAAATTACATATTGTATTATCTTCAACACTATAAGTTTTGATAAATACATTGGTGAAAGTATATTATTTTGCGCTTAAATTGTAAAGCACACTAATAGATTACAAGTTTATATAATCTATAGAAACAATAACATAAATAACAAAAAATGATCTAAAACGTAAAACACAATAATAAATACATATAATAAATAATGTAAACACATATGATACAATGAATTGATATTTAACACAATGAACTATAAGACACAACGAGCTGAAATATTTGATACAATTACCAAAATATCATATTCTTTAAAACAATAGAAGGATAAATGTCAAACCTACAATCATTCTTAGATTTTTTTAGATTAAATACCATTTTTACTATAACACTACCCTTTTTTAAATTCTTGATTTTTCTCATTTACTCTCGTGCATAGAGTTAAAAGTTATTTTTCAAACTTATTTTTTTAACAACGTTTGAAACTACCCCTAATACTCTAATAAGTATTTCTAAGACAGAATGTCAACCCTTCATAGTATTTTTTACATTTCAGACGTGACTCACTTAGAAACCCAATTAAAGAGAAAAAAACCCTCAATGAAACATGTTTAAACCTAAAATCTTAAATATCTCAAAACTAAACCATAACCTCATACAGTTGGACGAGAAGACCAAGTGAAAGACCAAGTGACCAACTAGAAGACCAAGTGACCAACTACCATCAAATTTATTTAAACCACTAATTCTAGATTGATTGTGTACCACATAATAGATCAAATAATTCAAAGTTATTTAAACACAATAATTCAATGTAAGTATATAGTCTTCATCTGACAATTTGATGCTGCTTCTAATTTGGCTACCGTAAATTTAGTAATTAACTTGATGAATTCTTATGTTATTCGTTTTTTTTTATAGTTTGCACAACTTTTTTTAATTTATTAATCTTTTTTATATGATTTAATATTTGATGCATTATTGAATTTTTTTCAAACTATATAAGATCAAAGTATATTAATTACTAATGTTACTATCTTAGTTTTTTTTTTTTTTTTTTTTTTTTTTTTTTTTTTTTTTTGTACTATAAGTACTTTAACGCTGATGGTTTAGTAATTAATTTGTTGTGTATATGTAAACTGAGATTACAACATCCACATTCCACACACAAATGAAGTGGAGTGATGTTGCAACTGTTTGTGTCATGTTTGATAAGTGGGCTATTGGAACAGAAATTAAACAAAATGCTTCAATTTTCGCACGTAAAAAGTCTAACCTCCTACCTCACCTTTTTTGCATGTTTGCTACTATACATTAATACATCTATTAATGTCTTCAATGAGATATATATATGGCGAGCATGATTAATAAATCATTTACAACGACGTAACACTTGTAAATACATATTGAATCACCAAAATTAAGTTAAATTAAGTATAAACGAAAAAAAAATACTAAAGTATAATGCCTATAAGTTGAAAACACCATATTATATTGGGTCTCTAAAACTGGCTTACATCTTCGTTTTCAAACAACTTATTACATTAATCTTCGACTTATTTTTTATGTGAAACAAATGCCACAATAGTGTTACAAATACTAAACCGAAATAGCTTTAATAGTTGGTTTGTTTTTAATGCATTATACTCAAATATTATGTGATTGGTTTATTAGAAAATGTTAGTGATTTTAATGTTATCAGGTTATTATAGGTAATTGGATTTACTTAATAACTAAACATGATAACATATGATCAAACACCAAACGAGTTGAAAGTATATAGTTCGCATTTGTTTTTGAGAATGTTATGATTTCAACAAACCACTAGACCAACAAATAATAACCTTAGTTATTTACTCACTAAATTTAGATACTTCTACACTTACTAAATTTGCACATAACACTAACAAGAAACACAAGATGCAAAAACATCTAATACGTTCACAAACATACGCATAGGTTCCACCACTTAATCCCACTTCAACCTTCCTATGTGTTATCGATATTATTATTATTACGCCACAAACTACAATTATTATTATTATTCATTACAAACCACAGTCACTGCAAGAAAAGAGATCTATCGCGTCCAAAAGATCTATCTATCGCGTCTAAATTCTGTTGGCCGTTACGTTCTCGGGCGCGTTCGGTTTCAAACCACCAACCCACTCTTTCCCCGTACTCTTCACCCTTTCCTTCACATCTTCTCCGGTCTCCAACAACTTTCCAGTCACACTCTCCAGCCCCTGCTGAAACTGCCCGCTTCTAACCGACCGAAAAACCCACCCCAACGCCGCCAGCCCCGCCACCGCCAACAAGCCCGCCGCCGCGAAACCCGCCAACGCGGCCGCCACCACCAGACCAGCTCCCAACAGCAGAGGGCTGAAGATGACCAACAGCGGTGAAGTGATCACAAACAGCGTCATCGTCGCCAAGAATATAAACCCCATCAGCGCCAGTGGCGGCCCGCCGATCGTGATCCCGACGACGGCGGCGATCGCCATCGTCTTCATGCTAATCTGTTGTTGTTGCTGATACTGTTGCTGTTGGTGACCTGGGAATGAGTGGATGTCATACTGGGTCGCCATCGCTTATTATTATGATTATCGTTGTTGTTGTTATTGTTATTGTTTGTGATAACGATGGAGTTATAATGAGTGAGTGTTGATAGGTGTGTATATGTAGGGGTGTTGGAGGTGATAGAGATTGAAATGAGATAGTGGTGAGGGGACACGTGGCGGGATTTGAGGGAGGTGTTTGGGACATGTGGCAAGTGTGTTGTATGGTTGAACCAGTACATAGTCGGTTTTAAGATCATCATCCATTGATGAAACTAAACAATAATGTTTTCTTTTTTCTGAATGTTTTATGTTCGTATATTGGTATATTAGATACTAGATGTTTCTGGTATATATAAATCTCTTGAAATTATACGTAGATGATTGAAATTAACCGAGATATATAAATATTATTGGAACAAGAAGACAATAAGGAAGATGTTATGACAAAAGAATTTTTGACTTAATTATCCCACCACTTATCAAGATCTAAGTTACGAATAAAGTAACAATATAATTAACTTTTTGGGATTTTATATAAAATAAATTAAATAGTCATCACTATAGAACAGTGACTATCAACAAAAAACATCTATGACCATTAAATATGTTTGTAATTACCAACATACGATTGTAAAAGAAAAACTAAAATTAAACTTTAGATGCCTACAGGATAGCATAAAATCTAACAAAAGCAAAATATAAATTTTATAAATATTTGTAGTTATTGGTGGACTCTCGTTGGTTAGCCTTGTCGGTAGAAACTCAATTACTACTGAAGGTTGACTTGGGTCCACACGAACTCGATTCCTATAGATGACTCTTTCACTAATGGATTGCTGACGCGAAACATAAAGATAAGATTCCGTCTCAAGCTTTTCAGATACTTGTTAATTAAAACCTATCTGTGACGGATACATTTATTATAAATACACCGCAAACCTTCATAGTTTTCACTTGTATTATTAGTTGAATATGTGACGCTGAATCTCCCATCTGAGTTAATGCGATAGATAAATAGTTTGATGGATTTGGTTGTCTTGGAATTAAAATTTAGGTTCAATAATATATGTCAATTTTTGCATATGATCAATTGATCACTTTGTTTCAATCTCTTAATAGAAAGTTGTAAATTCACATAAGTTTCAATCTAGAGCTTAACAAAATCCTTTGTTGACAAGGTCCTTGAGTAAAACATAGCTAGGATGATACCTGATAAGTCACCTGATTTCTAAATCTACTGGATTGTAGTGTGGTGTAAAAGGAATCAATGGTTACCATGTGTGCATGATTCTCTGTGCGTTCAAAAGTTGTGCGCATTTATGCTCTTGGAGACTTATACATGGAGAATTCTACATGTGTGCCTATGCTTTAATGGGATGTAGGCTTATTTCAAAAGAGTATTTGAGTAAAATAAAATTGCATTTTTTATCTATGTAAAACTATAATGTAGTAGAGGTATGTTTGTATTTTATCGAAGATCTAAATTTGTAGTGTAGTACAAAATGTTTCTATTTTATCTCAAATAACTTGAAATGTAATGTCGTATAAAAATGTCGCATAAAAATGTTAGTTGTAGACTAGAACATTTCATTAACACATGTTGGGTCTATTATTGGGCTTTTCATCATATGTGGAGTGATAGAGTTATAACACCTAAGTCACTTTGTTATGACCTAATGTGATTAGGTGTCACATAAAACAACCTGTTAACAAGTGAAAACTCTAATTAGTGGGCATATCATCTAACATAGTCCATTAGACGCTTATTAATTATCAGTTATCCCCAACAATTCTCAATTACCAAAACGGCGAGCAAGATTAAATATGTTTCTCTCAAAATCGACAATGATGACAAAGGGTTCGTCTCAATTGAGGAACACTGAATAGCAATTGATTTCTCTCACAATCCACAATGAAATCAAGCAACTGTGAAATCGACGTGGTCTATAGCTCAATTGATGGCTCAAGGTTTAATTGTTGTTCTGATTGTGGATCAATAAACTGTTCTTAAGGAATCGAACTTTCTCATTTTAAATGTTTTAGTGGATATGTAGTTTGGTTTACTCCGTTGCAAAACACAAAAGAACTAGAAATCGGCGTGTATGTATAACTCAAGGAGTTCTAAATGTCTTTTTTTTTTTTTTTTTTTTTTTTTTTTTTTTTTTTTTTTTTTTTTGTAGCTGATTTGATTTTTCCGTTGTGTGTTCATCCTTTTTGTTAGAATCTTAAAATATTAGAAAGGTTGATGGTAAAGTCGACCAGATCAGGCACCAGGCGCAATTCTGTTGGTAGTTTAATGATAAAAATAAAACTCTTTGAATACCACACGTATTCGAGCCTAATTAGAAGTAGTTTAAAGATCCTTAAAATGAGAAATTTAATTATAAAAAAAAAAAGATAGCGGGTCAAACAATCTGGTAACATTAAATAAGTTTGCCTTTTTTCTTTTTAGTAATAGTTTTTGTATTCAATATGATTACCAAAACTATAGGTCTATACAAACATTTTGACCGACTTTTAACATGTTTGATTAATTGTTTTCTGCTAACTTTTTTTATTAGGATGACATAACATATTCTACAGTCACAACCAAGGTGAATTGTTTAAATTATGATCTCATCAACGAAAGCTTTGTATATTATTATCCTATATATTAATTTTGGAATGGAATGAGCAGTATTTTATAACATGGATAGCGTTTGGTACAACTCTTATATGCGTGTACCCTATTAAGTGTGCTTATCGATTTCACACATTGTTTGTAGAGAGACGGTGTCCCTGTGATTATGGTGGAGGCAGAGGCGGTGGCCACTCCGCTTGTCTGCTGTTTCCTCGCTTGGTATGTACCGTTTATCCTCTATCTACGTTGTCCGTGTTGTTGAAGGTTTTCGGATTCGTCTTTTGTTTCTAGAGAGAGCTCTCTGTGATGGTGCCGGTGGCGTCGGAGGTGGTGACCGCTCAGGCTTGTCTGCATGTCTGAAATGTTTACATGTTTTTGTATTCTATTTAAGCAAAACACTCAATCGCTTCATCGATACCCTCTCTGAATTTTAGGGTTTCTATTCATCTTTGGAAGCTTCATCACCTAGGTACTATCATTCTTTTCATCTAATTTTTGTATAGTTGCACCCATTTTGATCTGAGTTTCCTCGAATTCTTTCATCTTGTGTTGTAACTTCATTGAGGTTTTTTTGACCAAGTTCAATTGCTTGCGGGTTATGATCGATTGTTTACAGGGGTTTTGAATTTAGGGGTTTTGTTTAATTAAAATGATGAATTGCAGGTTGTATGGACAGTTACTGTTATCCCGAGGATGTTGAGCGCAATTTCAAAACTTTTGTGTTTGATTTTTGACCTATTTGAGTTTTGTGAGATGATTGTTTGATTTAGGTAGTTAGGGTTTCAATACTGGGTTCATAAGTTATGAACCGACACCCACTAGCTGCTTTTAATGCCTTCAGATTCGATTTCCTTTGATATTTTGGGTAGTACAAGTTTGCTTTTTTGAGTTGCATCCGAACACATAAACTTACTATCATCATGTACTATCATCATGCTATAAGATGTGAATTCTGTATCATATTGGAGTAGCTATAACCCCTAAAACTTTGTGATTGTATATGAGCTATTAAACACAATTTAGTTTGGTTATTAGTTAAGACAACTGAGAGGGATCGAGTAGTGTTTTTACTTTATGAACTGGTTCTATACGAAAGGAATAAGCCGCCTATATTATAGAGCTATAAATTGCAAATTGTTCACGTGAAATTCAAGGTATTAAAGATCTTTTGGGCATGTAGATCCACCTTATGTTTCAATTTATTCCGTCTACAATCTTCGGTAACTTTTCTTTAGCCCTTCTATGCAAGGTTAGTGCTTATTAAAGTTATTTTGTGATTTTTAAAGTTCTAGGTATCTGACAATATTGATTAGTTAATATGGAGTATTTTTTTTAACATTGTAGTCTTTTTTATATGTATTGTTTATGTGTCTTATTTATTTGAAAGTGATAACGGAAGCAAATTGATCTACTTATGTTGGGAAAACAACCATTAAGCTGTAATCTCAAAATGTATATTGATCTGTTGTTAGTTAGTAGATAAATGTCATGAAGGTGTCTTAGTACATAAGCCACATATTTATCAGTCAAGCTGTTGAACTACAAATAATGGTTGTTAGATAGTCTAGGTGCCATTCAAATAGCAGGCATGTTTTACATGTTGATGAATTTTTCAAACTAGGTTATGACATCAGTAGAAGTCAAAATTTTTATTTAAATTGCAGGCATCTTTTACATATTAATGACATCTCCTTCTTTATAGGTGGGTCAGCTATATATCTAATAGCCAGCAGTAGCAAATTCGAGTAGTTTGCATCAGATAATCTTTTGGAAAACATAGTAATATATGTTTATAGTCTCCTTTCTATTCTATTGCTTGGCTACTTAACACCTATATTTACAGTGAATAGACTTAACGAATTGCATATCTGTATAGGATTTTACACCTTTGTCTATGTATATGCATAAAGAAGAATTACGTTAAGGTGTTGATAATCTGATGATGATCTGTTCGTTAATGTTAATTGGGTTAAACTACCTAGGATTAAGAGACTAAGTAATCATACCTATTAGTAACACAAATAGAGTTACTACAAAACATGCAAGCATTCCCTTTAATCTGATTTTGCATGCTGGTATTGTCAAGCACGTATTATCTTTAAATGTTTATAGGTCTTCATGCATTCTTATTTATATAAAGTTACTTACAATACGCATATATGCAAAATAGTGTGAAAAATACATTATCTGTTTATTGACATCACAAGAATCTGGACGTATACATTAGTAGGAGGTAGAAAAAAGAATGAATCTATTTTACTTGAGTTACAAATAAAGTTTGTCATCTATTTTAGTAAATGTTAATATTATCTTCGCACTTTTTAATGCTAGCTTCAACATCAGCCGCATTGATTGGAGATGAATTTCACAAGTTTTTTAGGTGACAACCAATCAAAATGATTATGGGGTGATGGATTTTGAGAGTTTTGAATTCGAGTTCTCCTATCTATTAATTTTTTACCATATGTATTTTCTGTGTTTTTGATATGTTAGGAATTTGTATTTAGCTTTATTTTAATGGAAATCAGGATCGCACGAAGAGGATGTCAAGCAAATGGTTTTTTTTATTGTATTTAACTGTTATACCACAATCTTTGATCTGAATAAATATTTCAGGTCATATTGCTCATTTGAGTAAACCTGATAAACTCCTTTCATACATGGATGTGATTCCAAGAGTCGATATGACGTATTGTAGCAAATTATAGCATAATCTTTCAATAGATTGTAAGTTTTTATTTGTTGTATTACCAAAAACTAACAAATTGAAAATGAATGAATACTCGCGCGAAGCGTGAGAAAGTATACAACTAGTTTACTTTAAATTATTCATTGTTAGTGGTCATGTGATTTTCTCAATGTACGAGCAAGGGAATTTGTATTTTGTCTTCCACTTGCATCGGCTATTGGTGCCAAATTTGTTTCACTTCACAAATCTTGTTTTGATTCTTTTTACAAGTATGAATTAAATATTTGGATTACGACTGATGGATGTAATCCAATGACATTGTAATAGACAAAGACAAGTAAAAGGTAATTCTTTATGTTATTATTGCTCTTATATGATTTTGAAGATTTCAACTAGTCACTGTAGTTTCTTTTAAACTAGTTATTGTTTTACCCATTAGAGGCAACATCACTTGAACGAACATATACTCATGTTACATGCAAATCAAAATGCATCAAAAGCAGGAATCAGTTCGTTAGAAATGATTTTTTTAGATGAGGCTCCTAATTTTTGTTACGTTTTAGACCCTCAAAATGGTTAAGCCGACACTGAACAGAGCCGTCACATATTCTCACCATCTAACCCAAAGTCGGATTTTAATAAAGGCAAATAGAATTTTGATAATCCAAACGATGACTTAATGCCGGATGATAATCTATGCTATCAATTTGGCCAATTATAATCTTAACTTTCATTTTTGTTGTCGACTGCAATCCTACTAGCATAATCATTAATTAATTTAAACTTAATTTTCATTTGATTTTGTTAACAATAATAATCTATATTAATAAATAAAAATATTAAGTGACACTTGTCACTCTCCCATGGCTCCTCAATATTTTTTTCCGTCTCTCTCTTCTATTAATTATATAAATTTTCTTTAATTGTTTTTTATTCTTTTTTTGTGTCTCTCCTATTAAATGATTTATATATATTTTTTTTGAACGGCAAATCTATCCTACTTCTACTCCTAAATTACTCCATATTACACACCATACTCCTACTCCTAAATTACTCCATATTACTCCTAAATGATTTATATAATTATTTTTGCGAAGTATTCTATATTTTAAAATAAATATAGTTAAAAATTGTATAATATTTCATAAATATGTAATAAAAAAATATCTATTGCAAAGAGTATAGCTTTAAATTTTAACAACCCGTGTATTACACGGGGTTCTAAGTTCTAACCTAGTTATGAATAAAATAGGAAAACATACAATGAAATTGAATGAAAATGAGTGAAAATCAAGTATAAATCGATAATAATTATACTAATTATACTACTAGCATTGTTCTTAACAAAAATAAAAGTTAAAATTTATTATTAATCAAATTAATAGTATAGATTATTATCGGCTAATATGTCATAGTTAAAAAGTTGGTTTCTTTTTATCTTTTAACTATTTTCTTGTTAAAATTAAAACAAAATCACCAAATAAACAGCAAACCTTTTCCTCATTCTTGCTAAAACAAGGATAAGAAAAAAAAAGATTTAAACTTCACTCCAAGCATCCTATGAAGTGGACACCCTCACACACATAACACTCATTCCTTCTAGAAACATTTTACCTGCTTCTGGTGCACCAATACAAACGGACCCACAACCCACACCCCGGCTCCATGGTCCACAAACCCCGAACCCCCGGTGCGGTCTGGTCCACCCTTCTAGAAACAATCAACCAAATGGCACCCCCATCATCACGCAACCAGAAAGCGACCCATCGCTCACCATCATCTTTTCTAAATTCCTATATATATCACCACCATCTAAATCCCCAAATCGACTCAAACACTCAAATCTCTACACTAATCAAAAACCAAAACCCTAACACCAATCAATTCATCAATTATTATGATCGGAACCCTAACCACCGCGCTCGGCGGAGCTAACCTCCGATTCGCTAACGACAACCGGCTACCGCCGGTGACATCCGCCGGAAAAGCGAGTTTCCGGCGGTATAAACCTTGCAGCGCCTCGCTGCACGTCGCCGACGCCGATCCGGCGGTGGATTCGACGTGCAAAAGGCGTTACAGTTTGTATGAAGTATTGAGAGTTAAACGTGACGCTACATCTAACGAGATTAAGGCAGCGTACCGTAATTTGGCGAAGCGGTATCATCCTGATAGTTGTGATGTTGAGGAGCATGATGATGGGAAGTTTATTGAGATTCATGATGCGTATGCGACGTTGTATGATCCGGTGGATCGAGCGATGTATGATTTGGAGTTGAATTTGGGATTAGGGCGACGATCGGGGGTTTATACGACGGTTGGGAAGAGAACGGGGGTTTATGTATCACGACGATGGGAGACTGACCAGTGTTGGTAGAATTTTGTGTATCGCCATGTGATTGTTTATAGATAAACAAGAAAAAGTTAAAATCGTGTAAATTTGGTAAGTTTTAACTTTATTTTGATGCTCATCTGTGTCTTTTTCTATGAACTAAACAGAGGTTTAGATTATTTTTTAGCGGCTAACAGTCTAACACACTAAGAATGTTTCGTTAAAAGCAACAAACTTTTAGATAAGTTTGCCTGAATGTTCATGACGTTTTGTTTTGGTCTATTTATGACATTGAAGATTAATCGGATAAACAAGGTGTAAGTTTAGATTCTTATAAATACAAGATTAGTGGAATTTAGAGTTAAAAAGTTGATTAACTCGAATGAAATTACGACAAGAAACCAGTATGACTGAAACCGATGAAACCAATAAAACTATCGGTTTTGATGGTAAATTCTTAGAAACCAAAATTTGGTTTTCGGTTTCGGTTGTTTGAAGACCGAAACGAACCAACATACGCAGACCACTAATCAATGGGTTAGAATAACTTATAGATAAAGCCTACGAACACAATTATTAGCTAAACATGTTATGTTTATGTCAATATTTTTCAGAGATAATAGTGTAAAAACTATATGGTTTTTGAACTACAAGTTCTAAGTATATCTAAAATTGGTAATTTTGAACTAGTTCTAACTTATAGATAAAGCCTACAAACACAATTATTAGCTAAACATGTTATGTTTATGTCAAATTGGTAAATCTTTGCCATATGTGGTTTTTTTCATAACATATGTTCTTGTTGGAAAAATATATCTAAAATTGGTAATTTCAGATACTAAAATATTTAAAAGATAAATGTAAAACAGATTATGTTCATCACAGACAAATACATATATCAGGTTATGGTTCATGGTCTAACATAGTTTTCAGATTCATGTTTTTGGGTCGTGTCGTATTCAGGGTTGCTTGAAAATTTTTGGTCATGTCAAATTGATTTGTCTATAAAAAAATTTAAAAAAAAAGAAGGCCAAAAACATAAAATGTCTCCTTACTTGGATTGAATATAATACCAGCAAAGAGCCAAACATTGACCAACCTCTACACAATATCCAACAAGTAAAGAACAAATGTACAATTTTCAAAACAAGACCTAAACCATCCATAATATAATGAGAAAAGCAACAAAATCAAATCTCCCTAAAACTGATCTAAACTACAACTGCAAAACGGTTATTACCCTAAAAAAAACTCCCAAGATTCTGTACAAACAGTCCTCTGTAAATGTATAATGTATATACCAATTACTCACAGGGTCCTGAGTGTGGAGTTGATGAGTTTCATAACGACCCGTATGCTCGACAGCTCAGAAACCGAGGTAGTCGAGACACCTAATTGATGATTTAGTATCGAATAAACTTGATCAAATATCAGTCGAACATGCATCACTATCATCCCGTCTGATGGCTTAATTGCCACAACCACATCCATCATCCACCCAAGTTTCTTTGATGTATCATTCCCAATGTCACAAGCCAACTGCTGCAGCAAAGATAACAGTACTCCTTGACTCAGAGGCAAAGGGTTGCTTGTTAACAACCCCTGCAGGTCAACCTGTTTGATCAAAATCAAAATTAAAGCACGAAAACAGTCAAACAAATCATTCGACTTGCAGATAAAAATATAAAATACCTGAGAGCATAACCAGGATACGATCCTGACATCGCTTCTTTGAAGGGCAGTGGTAAAAGCTTCTTCATATTTGTGTTCGTACACCAGTCTAGAAAGTTCTTTCATTGGATCCAATGATGCTTCGATCTATTGAAGAAAATAGATATAGATATAGAATGATATACATAACAATATGAAACTATATTATTGTGACACGTAACAGAAAGATAAGCTGACCTTCTCGTGGAAGCTGCCGATTGGTCCATTGCTTATTTGGGTTATCAATGGGTTGTTGACTGATTCTGAATTTGCCCCTGCAAGTGCAAGAGCAACCAAATTCCTTTGACCTTCAGCTATTTCACCACTCAAGGTTTGAGTTACAGACGATGCTGAATTAATGGCATCCTAAAAGAACCATCAAATGTTAACAAAAGAATACAACAGATACAGCTAACACCGATTGATTATGGTTGTATTTCTTACCCTCAAAGCAATGGCTAAAGGAGAATGTGCAGACTCAATTTGCTGCTGTGATTTACTTGTGTATTCGATCATTCCCTTTTGAAATGTAGCACTAACTTGATCAAGCATGGCCTTGCAAGACATCTCAAAAGCAGGAATAACAGAAGCTTCTATACTCGAGCTAAGTGCTTCCTGTAAGAAAAGATTACCATAGATTGCAAATTAGTAATGATTTGCGATAAGGCTACTAAAACAGGTGGGCAGGGGCGTCTAAATGATCAGGGTCAAACTGGTTTCGGATTAAAGGCTAACAGGGACACCCACCAAATTAGGTAAAAAAGATGACGTGATTCATGATTACCTGTAGGGCTTGTTTGCCAGAAGTTTGAAACTGGGTTTGGATTTGCCTGACAACACTAGCTTCAAGCTTAGAATTTAGCGATTTTTCCAATTGGTTCACAGACTTATCAGCAAGACCCCTCTGCATACAAATTTAATCTGAGCTTGATTATAAGTAAATTCTGGTAATAAAACTAAAATGTTAGACATCTGTAACCTGGAAAGCCTCTGTGATTGCTGTAGACACTACTTTCTCAACAACTGGAGAAATTGACCGCACAACAGCTGGCACAAGTGCAGATGTTTCTTTCTTCAACATTTTCTCCAAAGCTACAAGCAAATCCTTGTAGCCATTTGTAACCAACCCTGAAACTTGTTGGCTTCGATCTCGGTTTGACTTTTCTTGTTTAGTAAATTCTTCTTGCGTGCGGGCCCAAAGAGCATCAGAATTACTTTTGTAAGTTTTCTCCATGATTTTTCCTATCGCTGCCTCGATTCTTCGGCCTTCTTTTGTAACTGGTACTGCCACCATTCCTGGAATCTGCTTTTGAATCTCCTTTTGATTCACTAAAACCTGCAATTAAGTCAAATATCAGTTATCAGTTACAATTTTAAACGTGAATATCAGTTTGATATTTCACCTGAGTAATAATTTCTTGCATAGAATGAAGTTGTGAAAGTATCGATTCAACAGAGGGAACACTTGAACTGATTCCTGGTTCAATAGAATAATCTGTTGAATTGAAAACACTATGAGGTGGAGACAGGTTTGACTGCTGACTACTTTTTACTTTCTGTTTTTTCCCTTTGGTTGATGAGACGCGACCCGGGGGGTCAGCTGTTAATGATAAAGGTGGCTCATCAGGTACCAAAGCATCAACTTTCAAATCTTGACTTTGATTTTGGTCACCAAATGTTTGACCCAGCCCATCAAGTTGCTTTATGTCGTTAACAATATAAGTTTCCCCAGACACATCACGGCCAAAACCCGATGCCTGTGAAGCAAAACCATGAATCTCTCCTTGAGAAACAGGTTCAATGGTTTGACTTTTTCCTGTTTCGCCAACAACCTTAACCTCCAACTCAACATTCTGCGGATCTGAATTTGAAACCACGTCCAGTACATTAGAATCGATTTTATCTATCTGCTCTGTAACATGATTTATTTCAGACGATGATGTAGCCATCAATTCAGCAGGTGTTACCAAATGAGTCGGATGTTTAAACTTGATTTCATCAGTTACTATATCAGTCGCCAACGAGGCGTCCACTTGTCTTTCAACTGGATATTCACCAGAGTCATGACCGCCAGCTGAATTTTTCAAATCAGAAAGTTCATGGGTTAATGTAGGACTGGATGCAACTGGAGGTGATTCAATAGAAACTTCAGTCAAACGAGAGCTTGAGGGCTGTCTTGAAATGGAAGCACCATCAGAGCTAGGTACCGTGACCTCCAAAGATGTTTCTGTCTTACTTATAGAAGGTTCCAAAACATTCAAGCCTTCAGTACTGGGAGCATCACATGAAATGATTGATTCTTGTTTCTCATAAGAAATGTTATCAATTGGAGGTGGTAAACACTGACACATGTCTAAAGCATATTGTTGAATTGCCTGTGTTTGGACACAGTAAACCTGAACAATCTGTTCTCCATGTGGTAATAAATCACTAGTACCTGTAAAACTCAGTATGGGCATAGTAACCGTAAATTCTACAATGTAATCCATGTGGGTGGATTCTGGGTTGGGCCCATATTCCAGGTGAACAACATAAATAGCATTTTTCTTTGCATTTGCTATTAACAAAAGGCCTGCTTGAGATATTGCAACAACTTGATTAAAAAATGCATCTTTAGGGCTAGATTCAGAAGAACTCTTCAACTCTAATGTTTGTAAACAGCGCCACGAATCAACATCGCTAGGAAGCAACCATCCTTCTTCACCGTCTGAGACCCATATCTTCAATTCACGATTCAATGGACCCTGTATTTATTTTTTAATAAATCGGGCTTATTACAAATATAAATAATATGGAAAGGAAAACAATGAAGATTGAAACTGATTAGCAGTTTAGTACATACCCCAGTGCTAAGTACAATGTGATCTGGGCGATGAGGGGCAGTTAAGAATGTAACAGAGTTGACTGGCAGACCATCATGTGGCCTCAATACTGCAATTGGTGAAGACTTTCGATCTTCCCAAACCTTTATCTGTAAAAGTCAAAGAAAACACGAGTCATTCAGTAATTTCATTGTTATTTAACAGTTTAACAAGTACAATTCAGAAAAAAAGAATTGAAGAGCTCTTATCTTATTACTGAGTGTTTTCCAGTTTAATCTCAATCTTATGTAGGTTTACATTTCCAAAAAACAGAATTACCTTACTTTATTTCCTTGTATTTAAGCTTTACATTTTTCAGCAAGACACACTCTCTTCTTGATTAGAATAGAATCAAAACTGATCCCACTTGTAATATTATATATTCATAGGCTCATAGCAGGCATGTACGTGTAGAAATGATAAAACCACATTAATAATGCGCTTTGCAATGAGTAAATGTATCAAACGAGACTACAAGCAGACTATTAAACCCTTATAACTGTCCCTGATAAAACCTCAAGTTATATTAAACTTACTCATGAAAAAATAGCTATTTAATTATATTAGCTTTAGATGGCAATGATCAATAAAGTGCCTAAAAAATGGAGACAAAGAAATCGCAACAGTACAAAACACGTAGCCCGATCTTACCAGATTATATATGATGCAGACAAATAATCTCTTCAAAGAGAACATTTATACACAAGGGATATATATCTCGATCATTTTATATTGCTATAACACGTGTTAGTATTGAGTTCCAACAAGACCAACTAACAAAATAGTTAGAATTATGGATTAAAAAAAATCAATAATTATATGCAAAACAAGAAACCCATATTAAGTAGATTATATGTATTTAACAATTAAATTCTACAAAAACCATCCAAAGAATATACAAAATGGTCAGCCAAAATCACATATTCACATAAGATTAATTGATTAACTTAAAATACTAACTGACCGTGCCATCTACTGAAGCAGAAACCAAACGCGTAGTCATCCATTGGCACATTGATAGATCTGTTACTTCACCATCATGATTACCAACAAACTGAACTCCATTAATCAATTTATCAACAGGACATTTAAGAGGTTCCTCTGCAGAATACACTTCACCTCTCCCAACCTTTGTAGTATCAATTCTCAAAACACGTTTTCCAATTCCAACAACAAGAACTTCCTAAAGCACATAAAAACCCCAACAAATATTAATATAATACCAAAACAAAAAGCATCTAGAAAATTACATTTATTATTAGAAAACATTATTACTTGTTTATGACAGTGCCAACAAACTCGAGGATGAACAGATTCCCCTTCTCCTACAATCTGGATTGCAATAACTATATCCCCTGTAATTTGTGGTTTATCATCCACATCTGTGCCTTCTGTAATTTTCCACACATAAACTCGTCCATCTATGCTTGCACTGGATATGACAATTTTATTACAACCCGTAATAAAACAAAAAATAAAATGACAAAAAAAGCCAAGTTCTTACCTAGCTAGAAGGTGAACATCCTCAGCAAAGAAAACCATATCTGTAACCCTCTGAAAAAGACGATAATTGTTCAATGGAATCAAAAGTCTTTAAGTTTAAAAAAAAGAACTCAGCAGGCTTTATATCATTAAAACGAACACTTATATTTGGTTCCTTGTGTCCTAGTTCTGCTTATAAATATTTAACTGCTTAGAGATTATCTAATATGTTTGCTACTTCTTATTTCATATATTCATCCATTACATCCTTAATTAATCAGAACTTGTTAAACACTCAACACCAACAAAATGATTAATACAACTTCAAGCAGAAGAAGCACGTCCAACAGATCATATCTAACACCATTTGTTAAAGCAACCGTTTATCCAATTTAGAGTATCCTATCTCAATATCACTTTCAAATGGCACGTCCAAAAACCTTAAAAACCCTCCTCAACAAACTGTTATCAATCAACCCACCATTGCTTTCAAGAAAAACACAAGTCTGATACGGCTTTTACTATGTCTGCAACTTGAAAATGAATGAAAAGCAAACAAACCAGTAAACAAATCCAGTCCCGACTCAAACTTTTAAATCCATATTGGTGTTCAAAATTTTAGTACAATATCATGAATTAAAGAACTTACATCCTAAATATACAAATCTATAATCATTTGCAAGTTCCGTATCTTTGTAAATTGTCACGGTCAATCACTGACCAAAAACAGATCAAGAAAAAACCTGTAATCAGACCTTTGACCTACACCAATGACCAACTCTTATTGCAACTAATCTGAAAAAAGTCATAATCTATAAAATCTGAAAGCCATAAGTAACAAACCTGAACTAGACCTTTAAGCAGTGATCTCAAAGCAGTATTAATATTAAGAACCCGAATCGCTCCAAGTTTCAACCCATAGCATATATAACTCTTGCTAACAGCAATCTGACGACCCAAAACCAGCCCAGGATCCGACCCATACTTCGTAATGGGCGTAACCTCAAGCTGAGGCTGAACTTCTCCAGGCAACCTAACATCTATATCATACACAACACGATCACCACTCAAATGGCGTCCCTTTGGAAGCATACTGCTGGGCATCCGCAATGGACCCGAACCAGAATGCAATGCGGGCCCCAACGATGATTGAACCACAGGGTTAGTAGGTTGAGCCAAAGGAACAGAAGACTGAGCCACCGTATCAATGACTGCAGCCGGTGGAGAGCTTAAAAGCGCCATCAATCGAGCCCCATGGTTAGGGTTAGGGTTACTAGTAGGGCTAGGGGGTTGAAGAGATGGAGGCATAGGATTGTGGAATACGGGGTGGTAAAGGGGAGATTGAGGGGTGTGGGAGTAAGGGCCGCCGGTGGCGGTGGGTGGAGGATAGGAGGCGGCGGAAGACGGTGGAGGGTAAGGGGTGTTAGGGTTTTGGAAGGTGGAGTTAGGGTTTGGTGTAATTGGTGGTGGAGAAGATGAAGGATTGAAGAACCGTTGAACATCGAATGGTCCATTACTTGGTTGTTGGTTGGGAGTTCCAGTGGAAGCCATGAATCAGTTAAAAAGTTTTTGATTCGATTGAAGAGTGTGAAGATTGAGATTTGAATATGAGATTAGAAGATGATTTGGGGGTTATAAGGTGAATTGAAAGGAAGAATGATTGAAATTGATTGAACACTCTGGTGTGTACGTATATTGTTGCAGAGTGTGATTATGGAGACTGTGGCTATTGGAGACTAAATCCAATGAAGAAGAAGAAGATGATGTGTAACCTTTTTCCGTTGATTGTTAGTCTAGAAAAGAGTCAAAACGCACTTTATTCGGTTATTCCTAACGATCATCAACTTTTGGCCTCAAAGGTTAATTGGTAGAAGTAGCGATGTTGAAAATATCCGATATTCAAAAATATTCGAAATCCGATTCGCATTTAAAATCAATAAACCGATCCGAATTTTTGTTCGGATATTACGATCGAACCCCATCCGAATCCGAATTCCTTATTCGGATTTCGGATATCATAATTTTTTTATTCGAATTATTTGGATATCTGATTAATCCGAATAAAAATTCAGCTATGTTTCTAGTCCAATACTCATTACCCAACTATCTATTATATTTTCAACTCAATATTAAAGAATATTAACACATTTCAGTTCTATAATATTAAACAATTATACAATAATCGATTTTTATTCTAAATTAAAGATTATAATCTTCGGGTTATATATAATTACCTATTATGTTTTAGTTTGGGTTCAAGTCAAATTTGTATTTTTAGGTTTTATTATGATTTTAAACTTATAAAATATTGAGAATAAAAAATTAACCAAAAAACAAAATAGGAACAAAAATATATAAAAATTTGTTATTTAGTTTATTCGGATTATTCGGATATATTCGAATCCGATCCGAATTGAATTCGGATAGATTCGGGTCGGATAGATATATCCTTATTCGGATCAGATCGGATTTTGGATATGGTCATGAAATTTTCAAATCCGAATAATCCGATCCAAATAATCCGTTATCCGATCCGATTAACACTCCTAGGTAAAAGTATTGTGACTAACGGGTGTTTATCACGATTTAAACTTTAAATCAATCGCGGTTAGGTTCATAACGATTGATTTAAAACTAAGGATGAAACGGTTTGATTTAGATTTAACTAGAAAATTGTTCATTTTAAAATATTTAATTTGAATCAATCTAGGTTTAAACTTCCAACAAAATATTTGTATGCCTTTTGTTATGTAAGTATAAAAGAAATTTAAGTGAGGACTGATAATAGCAAATTGAGTTTATGTTTTTGTAGTTCTAATTGACATCTAAATTTTGATTTGCGAGGATTCTCTAATACATGATTTTCTTTCCAGCCGGATAAATAATCAATTAATCGATTTGCTTCCGCTTACAATATTTGTATGTTCTTTGTTTGTATTTTTATTTGGTATAACCAAATTCAAAACATAAAATATAACCAAAATCAAAATGTGTTTTACTATCTTAATGTTTAATTTAGCAGTGCTTAAGTTCATGGAGTACAATCCATAGTCACTACATAGTGAAATTGAGCAAGTTAATAGGACAATTATATGATAGAGTCTTGTAGATTGTAACTTTACTATTTTAGTTAGACGAAGCAAGCTTGTAAGGTTCACAGTTGACAAAAGATAGTTTAGACGAAAGGCTATGTGTAGGTGATCGTTTTGACAATTGCTCATGTTAACAGTCAAGCTACAAATTTGGTGGATTATGTTTATCTAATCATAGGTTAGGGAGGAAAGAAAAATGACAACTCGAAATTACAGCCTTGCATTAACCCTAACTTTTTATGTAGATCAAGTTAATCAGGTATACTCAAATTTGATTTTCTATACCTACAATCATTTGAATATCGATTATTTTCGACAAACATACTTAAAGGGTTAGGATATTTATAAATTTTTAGTTAAAACCGCTAAAGGCATTGTCTACTTAATTTTTATTTATTTATTAACATGTTAAGTAAACAAAATAAACTAAATAAAAAGTATTATCATCTTACATCAAATAAAATACAATCATACTAAAACACTCTTTTTTTTTAACAAAAACGAATACTACTGGACTCACTAAGTGGCTGTTTGATTTGCAAGTCTTGGTCTGATGGGACTGACCGAGTAACAGGGTGTTTCAAAACTAACCGGGTGATAGGAAAAAATATGCATTGGTCAGTGGTGTCGGACCAGGTCAGACGCGAAATAGTGAGAATCAAACACGCTGACCGGCCAAAATGTCTGGACGGATCAGTGGGTCAGACAATTTAACCGGATCATAAGTAAATCAAACAGCTCCTAACAGATATATAACACCCTCACCTCAAATATTGCTAAAAAAAACTACAAATTGTCCTCTCTCTTCATAAATAACGTGAAAGAAAAGGAATTTAATAACTAGTAACGAAAGAACCCTTTTACCCAAAGTTATATATATCAAAAGAGTAACAAAGCGTGCTGTAACCGCTCCACTCACCACACCTGCAACACTACACCCACCACCCCAACCCTACGACTCCATCGCCACCAGCAACCATCAATCCATCATCAATTCTCCACACCTACACCACCTCAGATCTCTCTGATATCAACTCACCATGTGTTGCGGAAGGATATGCATGATGTGCGTGTGTTTGATTGTCGTGGTGATCGCAATCGGAATGCTATTCGGATTCGGTGTTTTCAGCAAGGCGTTTCATCAGGTTCACGATGATCTGCATTATTCTTACGCTCCTGTTGGCGCCGGTAGGCCGTTCGTTGCTTTTGGTGCCCCTCGTCCGTTTTAAGTTTCGTTAATTCTTGATAAGGGTTTGTTTGTGATGTTGGATTTAAGTAGTGATGGTGTTCTGGTGATGTGAATTGTTGCTTCTTCTTTGTTTTTTTCGATTGTTTTGTTGATCTATGTGTTTTTTGATCTTCATATCATGAAATTCTCGTTGAATTATGCTTGAATTGGAGTTTTGTAATTGATTGGTTCATATAGTTTTTTAGAATTTCGAAGGTGTTGCAATGTGTAGCTGATCGATGGATGATTAATCTAAATTTGAGAATTGTGGCCACTTTTGTGATGATCAGAAGTACGTTTCGAGTTTATTAGCAAAAAGATCAAAAAGGGAAATTTAACTTAATTTTGATATCTTGAAAGATTCGATGTGATTCTTGGGTGTACCTAAGCATCATATAAACAGCTGAATCAGAGGTTGTATAATGACATTGTGTATGATAATCAATTAGCGGATCAAAATGGGTTGAGTTAAAACCGAGTAAATTAGGTTGTGATAAGAAGGAATCGAAAGCAATCTTTTTATCTTACGAGATAGATGTGAAGTTTGTTCTCATCTTACACTTTGTATATCTTATTATTAGAATAAAATTTGGGAGCTTTAATGAAACCATGAAAGACTATCTTGAATTACTAGTAAGAGGTTGGAATGTTTTGGCTCATGAAAAAAACCACATCTTAATGGTTATATTTAGCTTTTAAGTTGTATTTGGATTTTAGTATGCTTTTATGGATTTTGAAAGAGTAATGTGTAATTTGAATTCTCAATGATGTTTTGTATTTTTAAATTTATAATTATTCATCATTCAGTACGGTACTTCAGAATCTAATCAAACAAATACATTTCATTTTGCTCAAAATAGTGAGGTAAAATAGTCACTTTGCAATTTTGAGATCCAACCAAACAATACTTACTAGTTCAGGCTAAAAATCTATTACCTAGTCAAATCTTTTACTGCATTAGCACTTATTAGTTTTGAGATTGCCAAACATCCCCTAAGTATGTTTGTTTATGTATCAAGGATTATCATTCACATATGCGGATCGTGTGATGTGAGAGGATTGGTTTTCGGTATAAAGTATTTTATGCAATTTTTGTTTCTACTATCTTTTGTTTTTTTTTTTTTTAATTTTCGGTATAAAGTATTTTATGCAATTTTTGTTTCTGCAACCTTTTGGCTTCCTTTTAAGAAGTGTGAGGCACTCTAAACACTTAGGTCAAGAATTCAAAGCGATGAGATGATAGCTTCTTGTACGCGAGGTGTTTGTTATTAAAAAAATAAAAACAATAGTATATTATTTCTAGATAACAATTAACTTGTTATTTTGTAGATGGTGACACACGAAAAAGCTCTAGGTACTCGCTTTAAAGCATAAGACACATGTAATCAATGTAGACTCACTAAACAACTCAAGCAACTCATAGTACAACCTCATGAAGCACTATCTTGAAGAGGACAATGAGTTGACTTTTATCAATGATTGCAAAGCAGGAGCTACATCACCATATAAAAGAAAACAGAAGATAGTATTGGCACAGGTTTTGTTTGTATAGGTGGCCAAGGAGACTCCCTCTTGCTTAACAACTCCGGCTAGAAAAGCGTCAACACACTAAACCTTTAGATGCAATCACCGTATATAGAACGATGCTTCAGGCGATTCAGTCGCCTCAGCATCGCCTGTCGTAGGCGGCTTGTACACCAGCAACGATCGCCTCACATAGCAGGTGTGTCTGAGGTGCACCATTTACGACCGAGCATGTTTTTACTTCATAATTTGTTAAAATAACCTAAAAATGAAAGGAAACTTGTTGAAACAACACCAGTAATACCATCTTATCCTGTAATGATTGTGATTTAAAACTTAATAATTCAATCCAAAGTCAAAGGATTTTGATGAAAGATTTGCATCCTAAGACTTCAACTTGGACCAAAGTGTCTGAGGAATATGCTTTCTTTAAGAAAAAGGTGCTTTCATAATATTCCTCTTTTATATAATCCCATATGCTCAAAAATGCATTAAACCTGAAATCATCTCTCTTTCTCTTTCTATCCATTGAAGATTCATGAAATATGAGAAACAAACAAAGGTGAAGCTGCAAAGAAACAATCAGGTTCAGCCCCATGATTCACTTAATCAAGTTAAGGTCCTTAGAAGGTGAGTTAAATTGTTTATCTGTCACTTAATCTACTATTACTTCAAAATTTTGAGTAATTCATGGATATATATACACACATATACACATATATAGGAGCAAATTCAATACAAAACCAAGGTTAAACAGAAAACTATGAAACCACATAATGTACACACATATATAGGAGCACCTTCAAATCTTCAATGCAAAACCAATTTAAAAAGAACCAATTGAAAAAGAGAACTGTAGATTCACATAATGCACTTGTGGTTCTCAAATTGAAATTACTATTGTATTGAACATCCCTGAATCCCTGATCCTCTACATATATCATCCAAGAGAAAAACATTCTCAAATGGGCATTTGAAAATCTAATCTTCCAAAACAAGATGATATTTGCAGGCATGGTCAACCATGTTCACTAACAACCATAGAAACAATTCATGTATATTCTTTTCATTGGACAAACTATTTAGTACATATACATAAACGGATTGCAATTCGCCCGTATAATCCAGTTTAAATGTCGACAAATTATGTACACAACAAATATTGGCACAAGCAGATTTACAAATCAACATATACAACAAATTATGAACTTTATAACAATGTTACATATAATATATGTATATATCTATATATTTTCAGGTTGAGTAAATTACTCAGAAACCTTTCCACACAGATAGAACTTCATTGAACACTTCACCTACCAAATCCATATCTGCAGACTGTATAAATGCATTGAAGTCTTCTAGAATGTCATATATCTTACCAAACCTCACAAGATACTGCATGCAACAACACTTCAACTTTGGTAGATGATATAAAGAAGCATTTTGAAGCCTTTCTAGCACGTTACTCGTGTCGATATCTTCTAATAAACTTTCGTGGCATGCTTCTTTTAAATCCATTACATCGTATTTATCAGCGGCTCTAAGAAGGTCGAGCCTGTGATCAAGGAAATCTTGATCTTTGATGTTACCATATAAGTAGCTTAGAAAGACACTGCAAGCTTCAATGGACATGTCGGATATGTTTATGACAGACATTTCTTTTTCTTTCAAGTCGTGAGAAAACATGCTCATGAAGACTGGTGACCTGGCAGCAAGGACGGCCCGGTGGGCCCCAATGCTTCCATCGGAAGCATTGATGATGATATCCGTGTGAATACCTTCTGTTAGCATTTTTCCAAGGGAGGTAAGTGCTGTCACTCTTAAATCTTTTTGTGTAGATCCTTCGGTCCACACGGAAGAAGCTTCACCCCCCTGTTGCATCATGTCACATAAATAAGTTAAGTTACATGTAGAGATGGAGACTCAAATGGGTCGGGCCGGGTCAACCATCAATACCTTTTTGGTACTTTTTTACTAGATTATAATGCAATTGTTTCTATATAGAAAGATTTATGACATTCTAACACATATGAATACATGTTTAATGACCTTTTGACCCGTTACCTTTTTAACTAGCATTTTATATCTAACACATTTGACATGTTATCAATCAAATACAAACCAAAGTAACCTTTTTTCATATAAACATGTTAAAATTGCCTCCTCTACATATGTGCATTCATCTCTACATAAAAGCTGCATAATTCAAACACTTGCCGTTCCACTCGACCTTAAAGGTAGACAATCAAGAAAATCAAACGATGCACACGAGCTACATAAGCAGCTTTTGTTGGTACAACATGTGCACACGACATTGACCTTTAACCAAAATGTGCTTACTAGACTAAAAATGTTAGCTTGCCAATCGACAACAACACATCCAGATGCTGAAAGTCATAGCTTTTGGTTCACCTACCATCTAGCAACAGGTCAAAGTAACATATTTATCAAAAGAACTTAAAATTAAGCAAAAAGATTGGTGCTTGAATTACATTTGGAGATGCAGTCTTAAGATCAAGAAATTCAAGATCAATAATGACTTTTCCTGTAAATTGGACCTCAAGCGCCCAAACGAAATCCTCACTGCTTTTCATCAGCTTATCTCTAACTTCTGCAATCACACAAATTCAACAGGTAAGAATGCAGCAATTACTAATTTACTACTAACACAATAACCATAAGTGCCAACGGATGATACTAGATCATTAAATTGACTTATCTGGAGTCAAATTCAGAAGTCAGAAGTCAAAATACCTGGATGAACCAAGGCTTTACGACCTCCATATGAAGAAACAACCCTAATGATGAAAGAAGCAATCGGAGGGCTATCTTTATTTGCACCCGATAATTCAGGATACAACTTTATGAACAAGTTACGATTCTTCTCCAGCACCAATCGCCTTCAATTCATCAACAAAATCAAACATTAACAACACAAATTTCAAGATTCACACCAACAACAGAAAACCCCATCGAATCCATAGCTCCAAATGATCAAAATCACCAAACAATCATATATTTCGATGTGGGAACAAACGAATTTCGATTCTCACCAGTTCCATCTTCCGATCTTGAATGGATCGGATCTCCTGTACGTACTGCAAGAAGCCAAATTGTCGATACGCCATTGAGCGAGACGAGAGGTGGTGTCAACACGATAAGCGTTGTCGGTCATCGTAAACGCCGTCGAGAGTTCATGGAAGCAATCGAATATTCCGATCACCGGCGACTCCCCGTGGTTCCTCAGGTTGTCGTCAAGGGTTCAGGCTCTTGTTCATGTAAAAACACACACTTTCACACTCACTGCGTCTGTATCTTCCATCATCAAATAGTTACGCCATTGATGGGTTTGTTTTAAAGGGGTGTTGGATGTAGTTGCAGTAATGGCGGAAGAAAGAAAGAGTAACGAATGATTTAGGGGTTGGTGTGTTGACGATGGTCACTGATTCTGCCATTTTAAAGCCATTTTGGGATTTTGGTTGCCCCCTACCAATGAAGATCTAGTTCTATACAATATTATTTTTACCGGCCAAAAAAAAAAAAAAAAAAAAAAAGAGTAAGACCCTATTTCGATGGATAGATATTTTGATGTATAGATGTAATTTTAATTGGGATCATATATTTTTTTTCGGTTAGGATCATACCCTCAATTTTTTTAGAAGGAAGTCATAACTGGAAAAATTTATTGGTTTAACTTTAAGTATTTTTACTCAAACTAAAACTTAAACCTAAGACGTTCTCATATTTACACATACGACGTACCTATTTTAACCAATCTGGTTAAAGATCATTGATTAGTTCTATACAATAATCACTACATTTATTTAAAGATCATTGATTAGTTCTATACAATAATCACTACATTTATTTTTGTAACTGTAAAAATCTATTACCTAGATAAGGTAAAATAATAATTTGTTGTCAGATAAGATAAAATCTTGCTTGAGTCACTCATGTGTATTCAGCCAATAGATAACCAATATAGGCTAAACTTAAATCCGAGACCCTGGGATAAAAAGACGAGAGCATTTAGTATCACATAGCCTCTTGAAGGTTTATTTTGTATTTAGTTATAGTTTATGTTAAATAAGATTTTAATTTTATAATTTTAGAATACTGTTATTGAAAATGGCTTGGATTATATAAACTAGCCTGTATTTTCTAGCTAAAGTAGATAACAAAAAAGTTGACACACAAAAGAAATAGGCATTCGACGTAGACATAGTATAAAAAAAGTTAAAAGTGGGATAGATTTGTAGAATCAAGACATTTACGATGATTTGTGACCATAAAATAAAATAGATACATGAAATAATTTTATTTATTTCATGACTATTATGTTAAAAGTCCAAAACCTTGGGTGTGATTTGTTAACCATATGTGAATATTACAAAATAAGTTCATTCTAGTAGAGTTATTCAAGGTCATTAACCGTAAAAGTACTATAGTGAATCATTTGTATAACTTTTTAATTTTAATTAGTTGTAATAAAATTTATTTGATTGTTTCCTAATAATTAGTGTATAAATTCCATGACATTGATTCTGCTTCTATTTTATTACAATACATTTTGGGTAATAAATAATAATTAAGTTTTTAGAATAAATTAAGTTTAGATACAAAGTTACAAACCTTGTTCGAACGTGGTTGCAAAGAAAGAAACAAGCCCATTTTGTATAAGTAATTAGAAGCAAAGTATCTCATGAAAACCATTCCACCAAGGAAAAGTAGAAGATTTTGGCGGTTTATGCAAAAATGAAAAGTGTAGGGGAGGTTTTTGAATCTTTTCTTATATTATATAGTTGGATTGTGGATCACTCAAAGTCTATATATTATTTTAATGATTTTGTAATCAAAAAATATCTTCTCAATTTCGTAGTTGATTTTATAGAATATGGTTAATAGTCTTTAAACAATCAAATCAATGATTGCTTTAGCTTTTAGTTATTTCAAAAAATATATATGATGATTACATTATTTAAAAAGTTTAGAATAATCTAATTACACGGACGTATGACCAAAACCCAATTAAGATATCATTTTTCTTTTTGTAAACGAGATACTTAATTCTTAATTTGATCAGGATAAAAGAATTAATAGTTTTGCAAGCAGGATGGCTTAATGTATTTTTGGATACTCAAAGCAGAGTATAATAGAGTGCCTTTCTAACAAAATATTATGAACACTTTTTATTTACCATGTTAAAACCGATAAAATATCAACTAAAAAGGTTCTATCATAGGAGGGGTTAAGTCTATTTAGTTAGAGCATTCCCATTCAATTCTCTATTCCTATTCTCATCATTAAATTTTAGTAAAAATCATCAAAACATACACTCCATCTCATCCTCTATCAGACTATCACTATACCCTATCATCATATTTTAAAAAAAAATAATTTTATCGCCCAAATATAGGAGCTCATCAATCATCAATGTTTTATGCTTTTGATATTTAAAAAAAACTTAGGTCTAAAATTAATGTTAATATGCGCGTAAAATATTTTAAAAACATGGAGCCCTATTTTTCTAGAGATGTCAACCATTGTTTTACCCTCCCTTGTATGGGGTCTATCATGTTTGCAAGTTAGTAAACCATAAATGTATATCACACTTAAAGTGAGGCTTAAACCTACCCCACTTGAATGATGGGCACTAGACCACTGTCAGTGACTGTGCAAGTAACGCGATTCGTATGACGTTTACCAAATCATGATGACTAAGGATCGTTTTAAGTTTTAAACACAAGGCGTGAAGATATTTTACGAAAAAATTAGTGACATGTGTAAGCTCCTTTCGTTTCCTTTTAGAATAGGTAACCTGAAACAACTTAGAATAGACAATTCATTTAGAGAAAAAGAAAGGTTGCATGCCACCTATTATAATTAATTGTACTATTTTCGTTTAGGGTTGTGCAAACTGAAAGAGCTTGAAAATAAATCAAATTAGAATAATTGAATCATATAGTATTAGTTTGATGTTCGTTTAGTTTGAAAGTAGAAACATGATTCTGAAATATCCGATAGAGAAGATTCAGGTTATTTTTTAATATTACCTTTAAGAAGTAATGTAATGGTAAATAGGTGATTCATCTCTACTCGCTATTTCGGAATCCTGCTTTTTCTTTTCAATTCTATACGGTCTGTGTTATATATAATTACCTCCTCCACCATATATCTACCATGTACGACGAACATGCTTCCCCTTGACGAAAAATAGTACAAGTATATTATTATCATTTTATCATTGATAGAATCATAATCTGTATATTTAAATAAATAAACGGAAAATAAACAATAAAACTTCTATAAATTAAAGATTAAAGCAAGATAAAGTAAATCATCACATCAATAAATTGAAAGTCTGTTGTCATTTTTTTCTAAATCAGAATACGGGTAAAAGATATATAACATTGTTTGAAATTTGTAATTTTTATGGAACAATTATGAGAGTGATAGATAACTTTAAAATTTAAGGGTGGATTTCCTATGAAATGTGATATTCATTTAAAATTTGTAACATCTTGAACTATATCTCCAATATTATTACTTTTATTCTAGTGTATATTATATTATTTATATATTTAAGAAAATACAGTAGTTACCTTTTATTGAAAATATTAAATAACTAAAATTATATCTAAAGTTTTCACCATTGTATGTAAAATTTTAAGTGACAATAATATTATGTATTGAAATATTGAAGTGTGAATGTATGGTAAAACTATCTTTTTATACTATTTTATTGTTTTTTATAAGATATTTTAATTATATTTTATATTGTTATGTTATAATTTTATAACACTTTCTAACATAATTTTCATTAATTTTCTAGGTCACCCGTTATATTCACCTTGTCACCTTGCGGATGAGGTGAAAGGATGGTGCCACAGTAGAACGTCACGCTACTAGTTGTATCCTCACTGGGTTGTGGCATTGCTCGATAATGAAGACAAAGAAGGAAGAATGCATATGTGAGATTGTTCGGTGACACCTCCACCTCTTTATATGTTTGTTATAGCTTTTTATTGATGTGGTTACCTTTGATATGTATACTTGAGTATAACATTTTTTTACGAGCGTATAACATGTATAGGGAGGAGTGTACATTTAGTAAAAAATTGGGTGGTGTATATTTAGCATAAACCATACTATAGTTATAAATCATATTATATATTTTTACTTTTAAGTTGCTACAAATATTAAAAGGCAAAGAATTTAGAAAAATATTGAAGAGGTAAACACTATTAATAAAATGTTTTAATAGCTAAAAAGAAAAGCCGTTAAAAATTTTAACAAAAGGTAAAAAAAGAAAAGTTATATGCATTATTGGGCTTTTTCTTGGGATATCAGGACTATTTGGAACAATCGGGTTAAGCAGGCCTGAAACCAGTTTCAAGCCTAAACAAGACTGATATTCCCAAGCCCGATTGTGGACTTCTCTTTCCCAATTCCAGTTTTGTTTGAAACTAAAATGACTAGTTCACTATTTATATAAAAATAAAAATAACTAAAGTTTAAACCCCGTGCGTTGTCGTCACGGGGTTCTTTTGTAACAGAGTGGTTATGTTTCTTGTTCTGATGTTCCTCCTACTCTCCCATCAAGATCGGCGAACACCAATCAAGACTTAACAATTCCAGTATAATCACAACACTATAATCATAATCATTTAGTTAAATAATAATAAAATTAAACTAACATGAACTTGTATAAATAATATCTATCAAAAATAAACATTAAGAATATAATATGATGTATATTTTATTGGTTTAAAGCTATAAAACAAATAACAATTCTAAGAATAACAGCTAAAAAGTTAGATATTTATGGATCTTAATATTTTAGTTAAACAATTTGTATTTTATTTGGATTCCACCATATTAATTGTAAAAAAAAGGGAGATGTTAGGTGGGATTTTTTTGCAATTTATCAAAGACAAGTGGTCAATCTAGAAGAATCTAAAATAGTTTTGTACAAACCGACATATTACATTAATAATGTATATAATATATAATTTATCTAATTATTTATTCTTATATCTCATAATTATGAATCTAAGTATTTATTTGCTTTTATTTACAATATGTTTAGATAAAAATACATACTAAATGACGAAGATAAAAATACATACTATTTTCACTATTTACATAAAAATTAATATATCAAGCTTCAAAATCCACGACCGTTTTTTCTGTCTATAAATAAAGACCACCTCTCATTGGCAAAGGAGCATTTCTAAGGATAAAAACCCATTGTTCCATCCCAATTTCTCCTTTCATATTGTTGTGCTTATCGTCCTTGAAGGCTCATCAATCACCCATAAGAATAAAGATGCAATTTAACAACAGTTTAGTCTTGCTTTTGGTTTGATCCTTGTAATCTTACAATGATTTTGTTATACCAAACACTTGTAATGTGATTATTATGGCCACGAGTGGCTAGTTCTTCGTGTATCACCCTGGTGTGTTTATGTTATTTTCAAGCCATGATCATTCTTCATAGAACGTGAGTGGTTAATATTGTGGATTAACGTTTTAAAGCTTGTGTGTGTCTTGAACATTCATGTTGGAAGACCTTTGTTTAAGCAGGCATTCATACGTCGCATGACTATACAATTATATTATATTATATTATACTAAAAATGACGGATAAAGATTAAAACTTTATGACTTCTTTTCACAATGAGTACAATAAAATGTTATGTCTTGTTTGAGTATTATTCTTTTCAATTGTTTTATTAAGGTTTTATTAACATGACCATTATGAACGTCTATTTTTAAGTGGGGGAATTCCCTTTGAAGTTTGTCACAATTATTCCAGCTTTGATGTGGTTAAAGTGTCTTGTCATTTAGCTTTCTAATATACCTGTGAGAAATGATAGCCTTTACAAGGGTCGTTCTAGTTTATTACACTAACATAAGTTTATCACTCCTTAATAGAATAGCTTAAAGTGGTTAAGTGTCTTACCTCTTAGATTTCCAAAAGATCATATGAATTTGGTTATCTTGACGGGAGCCTTTTACCTTTGATACGCATTTAGTTATTTTTGACCGACGAACACACATATCCTCACATACACTTTGTAGGATTTGAACCCATAACTATTTGGTTGGAGAGTACGCCAATTTACCACTAGGATCCATATACATAATCATCGTATCGCCAAGTGGATTCGAACCTAAGTGATATCCTTGCTGATTGATATTGTTCATTTTTATCCGTGTTTGTTTTATTCGTTAAATCATCCATCATCTCACATTTTTATTCGACTAAACAATGATCAAGCTTGAGTATTAGGAGCTATCATGCCCACATATCGATACTTAGTTTCTTGCCGATACTATACTACTATTAATATGATAGGTACGTTTGTCAATTACGTATAGTTTGGTTAAAGTAGTAATTGTTTTATACATTAAAGCATCAAAAATTGTGTGTAACCTATCATACACATCAAGGCAACTAAAAGGCACGACGACGTGATAATATGAAGGTTAAGCTTATCGATTTGTTTGATAATACTCTTTATGTTTGAATGACTGATCACATGGTGTTTATTTGAAACTTATGATGTTTAATTGCATGGTTTTATGTAATTATTAATGTGAAACGTGTTTACTTTGAGTGTGTTATTATTTGAAGGTGTTAGAAGGCAAAAATACATGTTTGGGAGCTTTATTAAAATATCAAAACAAAGTGATAGGATTGAATGTGCAAATACGTGAAAGATGGAGTTAAACCAAGTCAAAACAAGCACCGACATATGTACCAGCATATCATACGATACGCACCATATGTAGCATTATAGGTGGCACAAACTTCAGACAATAAACATGTACAAAATCACACCTGGCGCATCATATGCTAGGGTGAGAAGGGGGGTTTTACATTTTTAATTATTCTTTTTAAAGTGTGGTTACATTTTTAATTATTGTTTTCAAACATTCAATCAAGTTAATTGCTTTCTTAAGTATTTAAGTTTGTCATTGGTCATTTGGTTCAATGGAATGGGGATGAAAGATAAAGGTCATGGCATTTTAGGTCATTGGTTTGATCCCGGCTCTAGAAATTTTACATGTGGGTTCCCTTCCGAAGTTAGTGAAACATGATAGTGTGCCTGATATAGGAGCTGCCCTTTGAGGATGTGCAAGGCAATCGAATTTAACCGTTCAAAAAAAATATTTTAGTTTAATTTAATTTGTACCTTAAACAAAACCAAAAAATATTTGCTTTCTTATTTCATTTTCTTAATACTAAAGTTTTACAACTTCATAGATTATCTGTAAAGACGATCTTACTTACCCATACTAGTTATTGATTGTTAAGACTTTAAAGTTAACTTTTTTTATTGACCCATGATAACTCCATCATTGTCCATAGGATGAGTACGAGTGACAGTCATGGGTGAGGGTGGTTATGAGAGAGTGAGTTAGGGAGTATATATTTACCCATGTTAGGATGGTGAGTCGAACCATAGTGATATCAATGTTATAATAACTCACATTGGATGATTGTTAATGTTAAAGGGGAAGAACTGCAAAAGATGAAAGAATGATCAATATGAGATGGTTGTTGGCTACGTGAACAGACGAGTCGTTGTTCTTCAACAAGTAACATCAAATCTAGCTTCAAGAAAATTAGGTAGCGTATTTAGGTGATAAATGATACCCGCGATCTAATCAAACTTTTCTCTATGTTATGTAAGTCATTATCCAATTAAATAATATGTTCATCTTTGTTATCACGAAATAAATTCTTAGTATTAATCCATAGTCATATGTTGCGACACAGGAAATTCTTTTATTGTAACATAGATCCACATCTTGATTAAGTAGTCCAAACATTTCCAATCAAAACTTTCAGAGTCCTTAACAGTTCTCGAACCATCAATAGGATGAAGAATACCAAAACCCATACAATTAGTTTCAAAAAGATCATGACAAACATCATAATTAAGATTCTTTAAGATATAATAAAAACATAACATAGCTTTGATGTTGATTAACAGTCAGGTTTATCTCTAGAAGGGTTAGATGATCCTTCCCCTATCATGACAATAAACAAAAAGCAAAAATTTTATATTCTTTCTATGAAACACCAATATAACATCCATAAAAAGACAGTTCAAAACAAGAAAACAACACCACATCCACATGTTGGTAAACCCGACCCGATTGTATACAATCTATGGTTCTCACAATAATCAAAGGCAACACCTTTTTCTACTTTATACACCTTCATATAATAAAAGTACCCTCTCCCAATAATTTGCTTTGTCCCTTGGCTCCAAACCAATTTCTTAACCACCAAGAATCACAATCTTGATTCAATCTCAACCGTTGATCAAGTAGGGTCAATCCAGTCATACTTTCAAAAAGATTTCATATTTTCAAAATCAAATTCAAATTAAACATGTCCCACCACCACACTCAATGAGCTCACTTTCCACTTTACTTTAATCCCACCACCTTCTTAAACTCTTGTTTCTATACACACTCATGGTGTTCATCCCCTCTTCATTCCTTCATGTGGTGGTTTTTCCTCCCATAAAGATGCACCCCCACCCCCTCCCACCGCCATACGAACCACCAGAACCGCGGTCCCTGTATTGCACTCCGGACCCATACTCTAGAGCCGCCACCCCGTCGCCACTGGCTCGTGTTTTCACACCCTTGAAACCATCAAGACACACCATGATGACACCAACACTAACACAAGCACCAGAGAATCTTGATGAAAGTTTTCCCAAAACAGGAAATGGACTGCTGTTAAGAAACCACAGAAGAACAGATCCCGCCATTTGGTGCTGCGCGATCATATGTTTAATCTTCAGCATACTCGTAATCCTGTTTGGGATCACAACCTTGATCATATTCCTCATCGTCAAGCCGAAAAACCCTGTGTTCGACACCAACCATGCGAGCCTCAATGTCATTTACTTTGCTGCACCTGGGAACATCAATGGAGATTTCACTTTTATTGCAAACTTCACAAACCCCAACAGGAAACTAAATGTGAGATTTGAGTATGCTGTTGTTGAACTGTATTTTGATAACAATATGATAGCGAACCAATCGATCAAACCGTTCAGTCAGAGGCAAAGGGAGACGGGTGTTGTCAAGATTCATTTCATATCGAGTCTGGTGTCACTGCCGATGAGCCATGCTCTCGAGCTTCAAAGGCAGGTTTTAAGCAACAAAGTTATGTACAGTGTGAAAGGGACCTTTAGAGTGCGGGCGAGCTTCGGGTTGCTTCATTTCTCTTACTGGTTGCATAGTCGATGCGAGTTGCAGATGAGCAGTCCACCATCTGGTTTCCTCATGGCAAGAAGCTGCATAACTAAGAGATGAAAACATCATTATTATTATCATTATTATTCATCTCTTTTTCAACTTTTGAATCAATAGTTAGAATTGAGATCTAAATCGACTCAGTTCAACAATATTACATGAGTATAACTGACAGTTGGGCACTATGTATACCCACAAAAAACCCAAAAAATCTGTAAATAACTAAGTATTTGTTCTGAGTTTTTCAGTTTTTCCCTCAACATCAGATCAATAGCTATATTTTGTACAGAAACACAGTCTACTTCAGGTAAAAGTTAAAAGTTTACATATATGATGTGCCTGTTAAAGAAAATGATATAAAAATGAGATCTTGGGTATCTTTACCCATAACCGAAAGCAAAATTCTTGGGGAACATAAAAGTGTAAAGCATTATCATTTCATGCTGCAGAAGATATATATTTTGACTTTTTTAATAAAGTATACTAGTTGCAAAATTTGAAAGTTCTGAAATTTGTTACAGATCTTACAAGATGCTTCTTCTCACATCTAGGTAGTTGAAGGCTCAAGGCGTAAAGGATGAGCTTGTTGGCTAGGCTCATGGCACTTGAAAAGTGCAAGCCTGAGACAAATAAGGTGCGGCCCACGCCATTTTTAGCTGTTTTAGACTTGTTTTTGGTTGGTTAGACTGGTTCAGACCGCTTGAAACTAATTTTGGTTGGTTCAGACGGGTTTTCGCCAGTCCAAGCCAACTTTTTACCGATTCATTTGCGCCTTTGGTGCCATTGACTACTATGTCTCATCTTCCTTGATCGTTTAAGTTCAATGTATACGATAAACTTCTTCTGTATTTTGAAATGATTCCGAATTCACAAATTCTTCATATGGTATCATGTAGGGTAAACATGATGCAATTTGACTCGAACAATACGCATAAGATGAAACAATTTTTGAATTAAAACCAACGGCTACATTTTGCTTCATATAAGAGAGAGAAGAAGAAGAGGGGAAGGGGGTACCCAAGTAACAACTAGACAAATGTAAACATTCTACTCACTTTCCAAAGAGTTTGAAATTTCGAATGGTTCTGCATTCAAACCTCAAGCCTTGCATCCTAAATTTCAAACTCTATCCAGACGGGCATTTATATTTCAAAATTCAGCATCAGAGAACAGACGTGTACGCGTTAAGATTGATGATCACCAACAATATAGATGGCAGAAAGAGATAAAACAAACATAGGACTATGTGGTTCAATGATTCCCCTAAAACCGCTATGAATCCATAGTACAGTCATAAAACAAAGATTGAGCCTATTACAAGAAGTGAGCACAGTGACAGCAGTTTTCATACAAGATATGCAAGAACCATAAGACCAGTGTACAATCAAAATGAGGTTCCATGTCCAACAATAAGAACATTAAAAATTGCATATGCAACTCATAACGCGCTGGACAGTAACCATCTACATATGTAACGGTATGCATTCTTTGATAAGTAATAAAGCAACAAAATCATACACTATATGTCTATATATTCAACCATCAATGGTAAAATGGTAACAAAACTTCCATAGCTATAACATCAACTAAATCAGAACAAATATAAATCAAAAGGCATACCATCATCATCCTAAACACCAACTTCAGCAGGCGTCTTTGCATCAATAGACAACGCATGCAATCCACTCTGCAACTCATCATCCAAAAGGGAATAAATAAGCCTATGTCTCTTAACCAAACTCTTTCCCTCAAATTCCTTCGAAACCACTCTCAAATTGAAATGTGTCTCTCCATTGCTACCCTTAACACCCGCATGACCAGCATGCTGATACGAAACATCTTCTAACTCCAATTCAATAGGCTGAAGCTCCTTGTTCAAAATCTCCCTAATTCTCTGTCCTCTACTCCCTAACCCCAAAGCATTCGAATTCGAATCACCACCGCCTGAACTAGTACTCGATTGATAATCACTAGTTCTTAAACCCGAATCGATATCTGCTTTCGGATCCTCAACAGGGTCCACAACACTCCCACTTCTTGATTCAACTCCTTTCTCAGCATCAACATACAACATCAACGCCTTCTTCTGCATCAATTTCAACATATTCAAGAACCCATTGTTCCTCGAAGGCGACAAGCTCTGTTTCAGCCCCAACAACACAATAAACTCAGGCGAAACACGAAGAATTTCTTCAACAGAGGCACCCGAAAGCCCTTCAACCAGCAAAGCCACTAACCCTTTGGTAATCAAAGCATCAGAATCAGCTTCAAAGATCACATTTTTCCTATCAAGATCATCGAAATAAGCCCAACCACACCTGCGAAACGCAACCCTTAACTTTATTTTCTTCAATTTTGAATTGGGCGTCGAGGGGTTTGAGATTCTTGCCGTAGAACAAGAGCTGTTCGTATTTGGCTTTTGGGTCTTCTACAGATTGGAAGAGTTTGACGATTTGTTGAAGCTTTTGAGGGAGTTGTTGGAAGATTTGTGAAGTGGGATCATTGGGGGAAGAGGGGTGTGTGGTGGGTGTTGATCGGAGGGTGAATGATTTGGAGAATGTGAGTTTGATTGAGGGGAGGGGGGAGATAAGAAGAGATGGTGGGGGTGGGGGTGGTTTGAAGATTGAGGGTGAAGGTGGGAGGAGAGTGGTGGAGATACGACGGTAAGAGGAGGAGAGAGACATGTCGACAGTGGACGGTGGTCGACGGTGGTCGACGGTGGACGGTGGTCGACGGTGGTCGACGGTGGACGACGGCGACGGCGACGGCGAGAAGGTTGTGTGGGGGATTGTCGTTGGTTTATCTAGAAGACAGAGGACGTCCCACGCATAATAATAATAGTTTGCACAAAATAAAGAAAAATATATTTTTTTTAACTAAATTGCATATTTCATTATCTCCACAATCAACTTATAAAATTACGTATCTATACAAATAATGATTGAAAGTATTGTATTAAACTTATGTTTAAGTAAATATGTAAATTTTTTTTTATACAGTTAAGGGTGTATGTAATTCTTCTTAAAATAAATAAGGTGCTTTTAAAATGAATTTCGAACACTCATTTTTTGAAAAAAAATATATTTATATTTGATATTTTAAATCTAGATTTTAATTTTATCTTACACTTGGAATCGAAATGAATTTCAGATCGATGATTCTCGAATCAAACTTCGAATTGAATTGATAGGTTTTCAAACCTGATTCGAATACTAGACACCTATAAAAATAAATAAGCATAATTTGTTTAATAGAAGTTATCACAAGTTAACAATTTGGCATGGGGAAAAAAAAAGCAAATTTATATAGATCAAATAGTAAATAAATTGAACTACTAACCGGGCACTATAACGATTTCGTTTTAGATATAACTTTTATCATAACTTAATCATGTCGTTAACAGTATTTTTGGAATATAAAAAACGTTACGTTTTTTTTTTTTTTTTTTTTTTGGGGGGGGGGGGGGGAAATTAATATGTATCAATTTGATTCGGATTATATTTTAATAAAATTCATATCAAAATCTATATAAAAACAAGCATGATAATGTATTTAGAATTTTATAAAACATTATATTTTAAATGTTATAAAAAATGCTTAAACAATAATAATAATAATAATAAAATAATAATAATTTTAAAAAGTTATACTTGCGTATGTGAGGGGAGAGAGTTGAAGAGAGTACGTCAAATGAAAAGTGTGATGGACACACACTCTTCCCTCGCCTTAGCTACATCTTTCTAAGATGCTCCTTCCTTTCCGCCTCTAAGTGTCCACAATCACATCTTCCGTTAGCACTCATCAATGCACCACAACCTCGTTGCTTGCTGTATCTATAGCAAATGTATGAAATATCATATATTTAAAGATCATATCTCCTTTGAAATATGCTTAAACATTCAAGTTTTCAAAAATAATCATGCATGCGAGAAGTGTTCATTGGTCATGAGTTAGGTAGCTTTCTAATAAGTATGAAAAACCAGTGTCGTGGAATGGAGGTAAGGAAGCCGCATGACGCTCACAACTCGCAAGACAAGTCCATGAAAGCTAACACGTCGTTGCCACCCAACGTTGCATGTATAAAAACTTAAAAACCCTCCTAGCTACAACATAAAACTTGTGAAAGAAAAAAAATAATACTACTACTAGTATTAAATATTTAAATGGTAGCTGAAAACCAGGTTTGAAGAAAAATAATTAAAAAGGAATGATTTTGGAAACACGGTGTGGCAAATTTTATGAACAAAATGAATTCCTAGTTTGTTTAACTTTTAAGAACCAAATCAAAACGTTAATTTATTCCACACCCTCTTAAGTTTTATCCTGTCTTAATGCAGCTGATCTAAATCTAAGGTAAGTAGGTCCGCACCGGATGTACCTTTTGGCCGTGAAGGGAACTCTACATAATTTTCTCGTCAAAGGACTTGAATCCTCAATAAAAGGTAGCGAGCCTTAGTAAATAGTTAGATTATTTTGAATTTGGGGACGCATACATACTTTCCCCCATAAAAACTTACTTTCAATTGTATCATAAAAGATTAGTTGAAATAATCTAAAAATATTAACAAAAGATATCATTTTGCAATAACTCATCAAAGATCATTTCTTCATCATTTTGAAATTAGTTTAACAATAATAACAGAGTAACTATAATAGTATGCTTTAGTGGTTAAATCCACCTACAAAACACACACCTATCGGAACATATATCATTTCTCCCATGTAGTTCTTTTGTTCAAAAGTGTCCTAAGTCGTTTTAGGCTCTGGTGATGATCGGTTGGTACAAGTATCAAAGTGTCACCCATGAGCATAAGTTAATGATCATATAGCCTGTTAGAATACCATATAATGTGTATATCAGTCCAACTCATCACAACTCAACCAAGTCCTTAATAAAACACAAGTACCAAAGCGGAACCCAAAACTATCGCGGAACCCAAAACTATCTCGATCCCCAACCGAAACAAGTTTACAAATAACCATGATCCCGAAAAATGACTCCGGCTGGAGTTTGGACCTCTTTGGCTCTTTGTTCATTCATCATCTGTCCCAAAATATCTGTCTCCAAACTCTCCCATCCCCGGAAGCACACGGAACTCTTGATTTAAACCTGTTTCTATCTCTGATGTCACTATCTTTATTCTTGGAAACCGTCTGCACACTACATGCACTCCTTGTGGTGCCTGTTAATGCCCCATAGTTTGTTCAATATTAGTTTGACTTATTTGGTCAAAAGGTTGACAATTAAGAATCAGTTCCTGACTTACAGAAATCAGATTCAGGAATATGATATTGGCCTCTGGTACCCCTTTCTTTAGAAGCAAAGAAATAGCCTGAACAGCTGAATTGCCTGAAAAAAACACTTGCAAATATCAGCACAAAAGCATTCTAAAAGAACTCATTTGTAACCTTCAGAAGTGATGCAGTGAAACATAAGCTATGTTTTACCGAGTTCAACTGGTTAGCAGGGTATTGGCAGTCCCCATGAGTTCTCTTACGAGGGCTCATGGTCACAGAAAAAAAGTTACTTATGAGAAATATATAGAACTAACCTGTTCCAAGTATAGGATCCAACAACAAAACATGCCTATTGGATATGTCTTGTGGCAGTTTTTCATATATTAACTGCATAATAGTTCAATCTTGTCTTAACGCGTGTAGTTTGGGTGAACGTAAAATGATGTTGTTTGAATATGAATCTTAGGCACACACCTGTTGACCGTTATCGCCTTCTCTATGAATAAGAATCTTTCCGATCTTTATACCCTTGCAGCATGCTCGCAATGCATTTTCCATACTCTCACCACTACAAACAAATTGGCAAATCAATGACTTCTTCCAAACAGAGAAAACCAAAAACAAAATATTTCCCAAAAAATAAAATAGAACTGGTTTGAGTTAGATACCTTCTGATGATAGAAACACCACATAATCTCTTACAAAAATCTACACCTGTGTATACTGACTCTGTTCACAAACAAAAAATATCATGAAGAAAAATAATTAGTTACACAGCGAATCAACCAAGTTCAAAAAAATGAGGGACTAGATACCATAAACCATGACTATAATTTAAGCAGATATTGTGACAACGCAACAATAAATGAATGTGGAGGCTTTACCGGTTGGAGTTACCACCTGTTTTTCTGTAAATGGTAGATGTCCCAAACCATGCTCAACAACCTGATTAAACCAAATGAGGATTATTCAAATATTAATATAAAATAAAAGACCTTTCCCTTTCCAAACCAGTAACAAGAACTCACCAACCGTATTAATCGGTCTGCATAAAAGACAAAATCATGCTTTGTTGTTTGAGCATCACGTATAAGTGTATGCATGCCACGTATCTGCATGAGAACGAACATATAACAATGAGGAAACTATATCACAAAAGGAATACCCAAAAAGGATGAAGTGTAATGTGTATCGCTATTATACTCATGAAACATGGAACTTGAAAATTGGTACCTGAAAAGTTGACTGGATGACGTATAAATTAGGATATATTTTACAAAGATCATGTTGACCTAGTTTTGTCCGAATATGTTGGACAATTAAATCAATTGCGACATGATTATCTCCTCCACGAGGTATGATGATGTCAGCATACTTTTTTGTTGGAAGTATGAAGTCATCAAAAGCAGGCTTCACGAACTTTGAATACTGCATAAAAGATAATACATCGATTAAAATCATGTAAAAGGCAAAACTAATGCCATAATAGATTGTTTGCCCAAAATTTAGAGTCCACTTATGAGTCTAAATTAGGGATTTTTCAGACACCAAATGTATATAACCAATTTTGTTATCTTAAATATGATTTTGTGTTGTTTATGCTGAGAATAGAACAATCAACTAACCTGATCAAGCACCATACCGATATCTCGTCCCTTTTCGCCTGTATCACGCCTTATTCTCCTTGCCAGGCGCACATCAGCATCTGCACTGAAAATAAGATTGTAAATGCTGATATATGAGCAAACAAACTCCATTAAATTATTAGTAACTCATTGATAATAAAGTACTCGGTTCAACAAGTTATGAATTTACATTAGAGAAAATAAATGAATATCATCTATGATATTAAATAAAACCTGAATTGGTCAATTAAGAACATGAGTGGTAAAAAGCACCCAAAAGAACAATACAATTTAACTTGAGTCAAATGCATCTTTAAAGCACAAGAACCAAGATGCCATGGACTATAATTTGTTTTTTTTCTTTGTGATAAAAAAAACCAACCCCAAAAAATCACAAATATAAAAGGTTCATTAACTGGCATTTAAAAAACATGTTTAAACTAGGATAACTGCGTATTCTTCTAGCATCATGCCATTAATCATATGAATGTTAAGCAGAAAGAACCACATCCTGATTCAATCATATTGAATATAAACCACAAGAGCACCAAATCCTTCAAATTTAGTACTAGACTATTATATGCTAATCTCACAAATAATTTTGGAAATCACAAATACAACGACTCTTAGTCCTCATTTCTATTTTACAGGAATTATATACGGTTGGTGAAGATGAAACGATTTCCATTGGAGGCTAGAAAAGAACCACAGAGCCATACAGAAATAAGGAAATGAGTAAAAAAAAGATGATTCTGTTAATGATTAATGTTATGTAAGGATTGTATAGAACCTGTATCAACAAAGATCTTCATGTTCATCATTTCACGTACACGGGGATCATGAAAAATGAGTATGCCTTCCAAAATTATGACATCTGATGGGTTCACCTGTCATATGTTTCACACCAGTTGATTTATGTTAAGTTCTTAATAGACTATAATTCACCACAAACAACAGGAGAAGCTTTTTATTAACAGAAGAATAAATGAATGGTACTTCCTGATGAATAACTTAGTAAAACCAATAACAAAGAACGAAGATATGTCAGGTCTTCTAATTTGATGCATTTTAAGTAACACACTGGTTTCTTTTTACAACGCTGCTGACTGCTTAATGGCAACAGGAATGAACCATTAATATGCTATCTTTTACAGAACTTTGGTAATTGCTGTAAGCAGATATATCCAAACATGTTGTGTATGTACTCCCTCTGTATGTACTCCCTTTTTACATAATGCTGACTGCTTAATGGCAACAGGAATGAACCATTAAGCAGTCAGCATTATGTAAAAAGGGAGTACATACAGAGGGAGTACATACAGAGGGAGTACATATACAACATGTTTGGATATATCTGCTTACAGCAATAACCAAAGTTCTGTAAAAGATAGCATAAAGCACCCACTCTTTGTACAACTACCTAAAGATTATTCAATATTCCTAATATCCCACACGTCCTTTTATTATAACTGACCACTTCCCTTAACCTCATTATTCATGAATGAAATTATTTATCTTTTCTGCTATACCTCTTAATTGATAGCAACACCAAATTTATCTTTTATATCTACATAAGTTTCCCATGGGTTAGGGGTAAGGTTTGTGTCCATTTCAACCCTCCCCAAACCCTACTCTATGAGCAGGATTTTTGTTGTATATCTACATGAGTAGTGAAATAATGTTTCCTGAGTTATGTGAGGACAAACTTTCTTTCAAGAAAAAAGTTATCATATCCTAAAATCTCAGATCTTATTACCATGTAGTATTCTTTACTGGATGACTCATTTCCTATGTTCTGTCCCTTAAGGGCATCCAAACTCACTTGTTTCCTGAGCCTCGAAATTAGTAGGAATAGGTATGTTTGATTTTGGATGTGCAAGCAAGCTTGTGTAACGTTTACTTACAAAGAATGTGCGATGGTGCATGCATAAGTTTTATTATGGATACATATTATCACATGACTGTATTAAATTTCATAAGCTAGATTTATGATTGAAGTTTTATGGTTACATATCAACAATCAGAAAACAAAAAATGTTTACATGAGTCGAATAAGTTTGTTCTTTTTACTACTAAAAAGACAAAAGATGAAAATCAAGATACAGTTTGACAAGTCAAAAAGGGAAAGAAAAAAACAAAGCATCGATAGGCCGGCTTTAAGAAAGTAACAAAGATAAACTTTTTAGATGATGGGCCAAAACTTTTAGACATTTCCTAGCTATGTTATAAAGAACTAACCCTTCGAGAGACACTGTTTTTGTAACTCCTGAAGTCATATTTTGGAACATCCACTCCTCTTCCACACTTCAACATCTCCACAACAGATAATAATTTCTCATTATCAAAAGCATCTGGAAAAAGCAAACAGGGAAGTACCATAAGAAGCTTAAAAACACAAGCCAGTTTAGAAAGATTAACACAAACGAATCCACCAAAAATGATCATGGTTGATGTGTGTGCTTGTGTGTGTGTGTGAAGAGAGAGAGAGAGAGAGAGAGACAGGAGTTCCTCTTAAAGATTGGAGGTAGTAAATAATGCCTGTCTATCAAAAAGGAGATGTATGATCCCTTTTTACGTCATATGTTTAAGAAAAACCATTTAAAGTATCAAAACTCACCCGGATGATCAAAGTTGTACTCATGAACTCTAGTAAGTTCTTCAGGAGTCAAATTGTGATAGAAGGAGTCCTGCAAACACCCATAGATACCTGTCACTTAGGTAACCAGCTTTTTTGTAATCAGAATATAGTAGAACAAGCCATATGAATAAACCGATAGTTTATTAAAAAGTTACCAAAAAATGCATCAAGAAAAATGATGATATCATCTGAACAAGACCTTACACATACTCCATAAATTTATTCTAAATGATCAACAAAGGAAAAATATACCTGGTTCACAAGTACTACACGCTGATCATGAAGTTGCTCAATAATCATATCACAAACTGTTGTTTTCCCAGAAGCTGCACCTCCAGCAACCCCTGGTTGTTGATCAAATAATTGATAACAAAAACACATCATAAATATCATAGCATGTATTACAGTCTTAAGCCTTTCAAAGAACACTTGCATTTTATTTGACCAAAGAAGTAACTAAAGTCGGAGCTAATAAGGAAATAGTGGCTATTTACTACATGTTCAATATTTTGATGGTTTCAGGCCGCTCCTTATATAGTTGACAATAAAATTTCAACATCATCTAATAAACTCAAAGAGAAATACTAAGTTAAGAGAATATCTTGCTTCAAGTTTCAACATATAAATTTCATCATAAGAGAAAGATCATCCTGAATGAAAGCTTGCAAATATATATATTTCCTTGAATCATACTGAAGCAATCTAGATTCTAGCCAATTCTCATGAAGTCATGAGAAGGTTGGTGAAGGTGCTAATGACATCAACAACTGTTGCTTAAATCTATAATTTTTTGGTATGCTATAACAGCAATTTAGTAACATGCTGAAAATTACACAAGTAATCAAGATGTGTTCTTGCTGCAATACATACCAATGATAAAAGGCTGCTTATGCACATTTTCATTAACTGAAGTTGTTGCCTGACCCACATGTGAATTCATTGCCTGCATCCCATCCATGTGAAATCCAGAAAAATGTGCCCTTGATGAAGACTCTATTAAACACTCTACTGGTGTAGACCCCATCTAAAATAATAACCTGTAGTGCAAAGACAAGCAATAATATATCCAGGTTATATACCAAAACTAATTATAATTCTAGTAACTATATTATTATAGTTATTAGCAATGGTATATGTTACTTCTTTATTGCTTCTTGGTTCAGTTGACATGGTAAAGTTTCAAGTTTCAACTTTCATGCAGCCCAGTCAAGAAAAGCGCGCCTAGCATGCTATCATCAACAATTTTGGTGGTCTGTATAAACATTTTCACTCACCCTTAGGACAAGAGTTCTCATGGTCCTTTAGCATTTATTTTTACTTTGATCTTCTAATCTAATACAATTATCAATTCATAATGCTATTTTTGGTGACCCTGTTTGCTGTAGAAAACTCCCTTATATGGGCAATATGAAATCTAGAATTAAAGATCTCACTGAGATCTGCATCGATCAATGGAGCTGAAATATGAATAAGTCAACAATGCCTACAGTTGCTGCAATTTTCATCAGACTAACTTCCATCACAAATTAAAAACCACAGATCAGGAAAAAAAATATCCAAAACAGAACCGATGAATCAATCTCGTTTACTCGTCTAATACAAGCTTAAACACCTTGAAGATCATCACTTATCTTCAACAATCTTCCCTGTCTTCAACAATCTTCCCTCCGTGTCAATCGTCGTCATCAAATCTATATAAAACCTTACCCTTGAAATCAATCCCAATCCAATCAATCTAAAATCAAACACCATCCTTATTCATCATCAAACCTTAGCCCGTCCTTCCACCACCATTAAAACGACCCCGCACAATCTCAACAATCACATTATCATCAACATCAAAAGAAACAAAAACATGCATCGCCGATTCACCAATCAATCAACGCTTAACAAATAACAACATCGAGCATTGCTCAAACGCAGAATCTCAAACCACTCAAAATCAACCAAAGTTCTCAATCCAAATCTCCGCCACACAGAGCATACAAACAACACCACAGATCAAAACATGCAGGAAACAAACAAAAACACAAAATGCAATCCACAGGACCACAAATCACATCGTAACAAGATTCAACAACGCACGGATTCCTGAATATACCTTTCAAACTCGATCAGATTCCTGGAGATTCAAGATTTGAGGCGATTCTATCGATCTATCAACGAGATTTGATTTCAAAACTGTAGCACGGGGGAGATGAAATGGATCAAAAACGAAATCAACTCCCGTTCGTTCGCCTCGTGCGATGATACGATTAATAATAATAATGATATACGAAGGCATTCTATTTATAGGGGGAGATTTAGCAGTGTGTGTGTGAGTGTGATATAAAAAGGGCTTGAAGTTGGATGAAATTACGATGATGAACCTAACGATATTTTGGACAGCGATATATCGTAACTATCAATTTGGTGCGGAATGAGAGGAGTTAAATTTACGTGAAAACATACCGCGAACGTGACGTGGCGCCGATTAGACGTGGGCCCAGTCCGTGATTTCTTTTGTTTAAAAAATATATACTTTTACATTCGCCTGTGGTTTTAACTTCTAACTTTTTGAGGGTTTTTATTTTATTTATTTAAATGTTATTTAAATATTTTCAGCATTGTCCCCAAGGGGACCAGTGGTACCATCATATGGTTTGAATCTGTAATGTAATTGTGTCAGTAGTTAATAAAAACAAATTATAATCATCAGATTTAAAGAGGGTTTAAATGTTTTATAAAGGATTAATGGCTAATGTCATAAAAAATATGATAAATTTTATTTATAGCTTTTATACAAACGTAATTTCAATCCTATCTTATCTTAAAATATAGTTTTACACTTAATAAGTTTTATTATATTTGATATTTAAATAAAATTATAATATAATAAATTGAAATTAGTATCATATGTTTACCTGTTTTAAACCCATGCAAGAATTATAATATAGTAAATTGAATAAAGATATTTCTTATGCGAATAAAAAGGAAGTTAATTTCTATGGTATTAACACTTATCATAATTCATATTGAAAATCTATATTTTTGTAATGATATCTTTTACATATACAATTTAATTTTATTTTTCCATAATGATAACAAAAATATATATTTGTGTATCTTCACTTTTTTTGCGTATACTTATATGTTTATTTAATTATTTATTTATGATATCTGTTTGTTCTTTGATACGATCTAATAAATCAGTAAAACGGCTCATTAAAATTTTTTTTTTGAACGGCAGCTTATATTAAAAATCTCAACTAGCCAGAGGCTAGCAAAAAAAACATCTCATATTACATTTAAAAGGAGAAAGTTATATTCATTCTATTTTTTAATTAATGATCGGTTTTAAAAAATTGGTTGTCCAATGATTAGCAATATAATTTATAAATCTAAATCTAAATCTAAAATATTCATAATTTTATTTTTGGAATTAAATATCATCCTTTTGAACGGTTCAATCGAGTAGTCGGTGTATGAGACCGGGCCCGCTTGATAGATTTCGTTTCTCGAGGTTTGTAGACAATATGCAGAGAATCATTGATTATAATATTATTAACTATTTTTACCGACAAAAAAGAAAACGTTTTTTATACTAAAAATAAAAAAATGTTATATTGTGCCAAAAATTTTATGGAAAATGTTCAAACAAAAATATTTCTTTAACTAAAAAATATAATAAATAGTTTCAATAATTAATCTTTAATAAATGATTGAGATTAAATTGTAAAAAAAAAAACTTGTTAGAAAGTTATTTTATTAATAGTCATTTTTGTTAATTTTTTGCAAGTTCTTTAATTTTTTTAAAACGTTCATGAATTTTATGTATAGCATTATCTTTTTTTTTAGTTACACCATAAAAACAAGTGTTTTTATTCACCATAAAAATAAGTGTTTTTATTTTTAAAACAAGTATAGTATTGTTATAAAAAGATAATAATTTTTTATGTTTTTAAATTCATACCTCGTCATTATATATTTAGTACAGTTTATTGTGTCTTTATTCTGAGGCCTAGGAGAATGAAGCAGCCCCGATTGTTAGTGAACTCCGCTCTACTTCCAGGCAATAGGACTAAACCTAAAGTATCTTCTCTTCTCTGGTTCTAGCTTACGTTTGAGTTTCCTTTTACTACAAGGTAATTTCTCTTCTTTCTTCCTTCTTTTAAAGAAATCCAGTAATACTATCAGAAGTTATTGTTTACTGGAATTCTTAATTGAGTATTCTCAGGCGGGAACAAGATTTGAACCTATAGTCTTCATATCATGAGCCTAATGAGTTGACCATTCCTCCACCTCGCTTCTTGTCATTTTTAATCTTTTTATTAGTTATTGTGTTTCTTTTAATATTATTGTGTTTTTTTATATTAATAAATTTAAAAATATATATAATTATGAAATAACTGTGTATCTCTAATAAATAAACACAATAATAAATTAACAACTAATTAATCTAATACATTAAACACAATTACAAAATAACACAATATCTCATTTTGTTTTTTAATCATCATTGTGTTATCTTGAGCACTATGAATTTTGATGAATACACTAGTGAAATAACATCATTACATACTTATAATTATAAAACACAATAATAGATAACAAGTTTATATAATTTATAGTAAAAACAAAAAAATTTAACACACTGTCTTATCTTAAACATTATAAGTATCGAAAAATATATTGGTGCAAAAAAATCATTCTGAACTTCTAATTAAAAAGCACAATGATAGATAACAAGTTTATATAATCTATAAAAACAATGACAAAAATAACACAAAATGATCTAAAACGTAAAACACAATGATGAATACGTATAACACAAATAATGTAAAATATATGACACAATAAACGTATAAGATACAATGAGCTGACGTATTTGACACAATAATCAAATGTCTCATCTTTAAAACAATTGAAGAACATGTGTCAATCCCTCAATCATTTTCAACATTTTTAGATTAAATATCCTTTTTACTTTAACACTACGCTTATAATTATATAGCATTCAAATAAACCTAACTAGATTTTATTCTCGCGCGTTGCAGCTGGATTCTACCTTGATTTCAAATATTAAAACACATATACAAAAACACGTCGAATGACTATCATTACCACATAAACCCTAAAGTGTTCCACGTCACTTGTAATTTAATTATATATTTTCTTCATAGAACATTTTATATACATACTTTTAAAATTAACTCTCTTACTTTTATCACTATACTTAATCTCTCATGTTTTCTCCCACATTCACATATGTTTTGAGGACTTCTTTATAAAATTTAAGATTTTGGTGGTTAATTTAACTAAACTCATAAATTGCACTATCCAAACAGACATACCTCTTTAATGTAATGTAAATCCACTAGTTGGGATGTATGTGAGACTACTTTTAAACTCTAAGCACTAACATAGTATATCCATTAAAATTTGTTATAATTAAAGTGCAACACATGAACCGGTCAATTGCATGCCAATGACTACCTCAAGAATGTGATTTTAAGATATCATGAATAAGTAGTTACCAAAATAAATAAATTTAGAATAAAAACAAATGTTTAGTAATACTTTGAAATACCTTTCAATGGTAAAATGAATATGCATATTTGCTTTAATTATTTCATTAAATAGTTAGCTCTTTTAAACCCAAGCATGGTAAGTCTGATATATATAGTTTTATATATAACAATGCATTCTCATGTATAGTATATTGGCATGTGTTTAGTATTGTTATTGTGAAAATCATATCGGCATGTTATAAAAAGTTGAAATTGAGGTAAAAGGGTAAATATTAGGGTCTGTTATCAAATATCAAAATTAATAGACTTGAGGCATACCAACAATTTTGGTCTCGTTCAAATTCTGGTGTGAATGATTAATCATTTCAAATTCGACTCAAATTGTTGATTTGATGAATTAGCCCACCTAACTAGTTAAAGATTATACCAGACTGTTATTTATACTTTCGTATATGTGTTTTGAGGTTTAAAATACATGTGAAAGTGATGAAACTCAATTTCACGAGTCTTGTGGTTAGGTTGAATTCGAGTCATAAAGACTAACATATGTTCTCATACGTTTAAGCATGACCAAATAGATGTTTATACTTTATATAGAACAATTATAACAACTTATTCACAAAATTGGTCAAATGTGTGAAATTGTATTGGATTGTGCTCAAAGAAGCTAACTAATTAGGGTTGTGATGAATTTTTAGATAGTCAATTGATTCTTGCCAAAGTTGCAAAATAAGAACCTAACTTTTCATTGTGAGTACGTAAAACTTTTAAAGCACAATTTAAACCACATTATTTGATTAAAAGACACGTACACCTAAAATTACTTGATTGTCTGATTTTCGTTTAACTAACTAATTCGGTATTTGGATAGTTTGACTTGTGTGATAGTTTGTGTGGCTACCTACGTGTGAATTATAGGTTTAAATTCCAATTTTGGATAAGTTAGGCATGATATGTTTTTTTTAACGGCACCTAAGCATAGAGTAGTTTTACATGCAAATAAACATGTGCATTAAAGAGAGTGACATTAGTATAAGAGTTAAATGCGTTTTACGTCCCTGAGGTTTTATAGAAATTGCCATTTGAATCCAAAAGTTTAAAAGGTTGCCATTTGCATCCAAAGGTTTCACAAAAATTGTCATTTGCATCCAAAGGTTTCACTAAAATTGTCATTTGAATCCATTTGGCTACATCTAACTAACACAGTTAACTTTTTTCGTTAAGTTTCCAACATGAGAGTTATTTTAATAAAAAAATTAGAAAATAAAACACCAACTCGCGTGAGGGTTTTTATATGTTTAGCTTCTTTTGATAATTGCAGTTATGTTTGACTTTATAATATTATTTTATTGTTTTGTCTTGTTAATGTATTTTGGTTTAGTAATCGTGTTACTTTTGCCCGTTTTATTAAACATAGATTTATTTTATTTAAAGTTTAATTATGGTTACGATAATTGATATTTTATGATTATTATTCATGGTAGTTAATGTCATATTATTAATTGTTCTTACACTTTTATGATAATCTGTCTTTTATGGTTATAATTCAAATAATTTATGTTATTTGACTTGTTTGTTTATTTATATATTTTTTTGTTTTGTATGTTTTATAAAGTTGGAAATGAATCACTTTTAGTTAGTTAAACTTATATTTTATTTTATCTAATAGGACGTCCAGAGATAAATTTCTTGATAAAATAAAATAACTGTTGACCTATCATTTCTCGTAAATTAAAATTGCAATGATGATTACCAAAATACACTGAACGCCTAAAACTTATCACGTGGATCTTATTTTTATTATTTTGTAATTGTTTTGACTAAAATACCTCTAATGTAGGAAACTTAACGGAAAAACTTAACGGTGTTAACTAGGAGTAGTTAAGTGGATTCAAATGGCAATTTTTGTGAAACCTTTGGATGCAAATGGCAACCTTTTAAACTTTTGGATTCAAATGACAACTTATATGAAACCTCAGGGACGTAAAACGCATTTAACTCTTAGTATAATTATTTTTATTAACGGCAAACGAAAAATATAAACCCGGTCACCCAGTTAAACCTATTGGCAAAAGGTCACCCACGCCAGCGAACACATACAGCGCTGGTAAGCTGACTCACCCACCATTTTAGTGCCAAAGGCTCACTGAGATAAAATCTCTGGCCCACTCGAAGCATATTACATTAAGTGAGACTCGTACCCCTAACTTTCACATTGGAAAACCATATGATGCCTTCTCGAAAACCAATCGATCCAAAGCTTATCGACAGAGTGTGACAATATTAATAGAGTACACCAAAACCTCACATGTATGTTTGAAGACTTTAACCTCTGTAATTGTCCCCGAAGCTCTCCAACGCATTTGAATGGTTTGATATTTACACTTAAAGGTCATTGAACCCTACATGTATATTTGAAGGTATTAACCTTCACCATTAACACTGATTATATATATTAGAGATTAGACAAACCCAAGAAATTTAAACACCCATCGATCTCGAGCGCAATGTGTTGGCCTTTAGTATTAGGCGCAACAAATGTAAAATATCACTTTTTGAACTAAAAACAGTTAGTTGGAAGTGAAAACACCAGCAATCGAAGAATTAAAAAGTAAAAACACATAAATCAGTTTGAGAAGAAGCAGAATCGAACCACGAGCTTAATCACCCGACCAACAACCATTTTATATAAGAAACTCATCATCAATTATTTATAAAGAAGACAAAACATGTAATACTGAAAAAATTAACAAACCGTGCTTTAGCAGCTTGTACCTATTTAATTTGTGAAAACTGAACCGTGATTTTTCTCAGAGGCGTCAACGTTACATATCAAGGTTATATACATTATATAAAATTTCAAAAAGTATTTGGTCAATTTTGTTTTGTGTGGTTCTTGAGCCAATATCTTTCACTTTCAAAAATCAAAGACTAAGATCCATACATAAAAGGCTAAAATATCCACATACTTATGTTTATCATTTAAATAATAATTTCATCATTTGATAAATAAGAAAAATGAGGTTCAGCCAAGAGTCTCTTTGACCCAATATCTTTCGTCCCACTTTTGCCACTCATAAAAAGGTTTTTAAGGTTCGCCACTGACAATCATGGTTTAAGCTATTCGAATATTCAAAAGTAGGTGTCTAAACTTCAACCATAACTTTTAGAAGTGATTTTTATGTTATGTCTATTTGAGGCCATAGTCTGAAAACCAAAAGTAGTTGTTGACTTATCGAGTGGTTAGTTCCTCGTATACTATTAATAGTGTGTGTCTACATTATGTGGACTTAGTTTTCAAGATGAAATTCTTATGGTAAGGCATCTCGTTTTTATTATAAAAATCCAGGTTTGAATTTTACGAATCTTTCTACTCTAATAAAAGGGTATCTTGGGTGACACATGGCGGCACCATATTTATTTTCACTAAAATTTTTCCGCTTCTCTCTCCTACTAAATAATTACCTTAATTATCAATAATATTATTTAGCTTTTTCAAGAACAAAAATAGTTTTTTTAATAAATTTAAAAAAGATCTTCTTATTAATGTAATTTCTAAAAATAATTTTTATAGAATAAGAAATTTTTACAAAACATCAAACTTTTTTAAAATTAGTGTTTTTAAAAAGTTATTTTTTTAAAAAACAAAAAATAATTAAAATTGAAATTTATAATAAGAAAATTTTTAAAAATGATATTAGTTAGTACGGTTTGTTTTGAAACAAAATATTTATTATTTTTTTTGGAAAAAAAAGTTTTAAACAAAAAGTTTAAAAAGTTGATATAATTGTTTTATTACATATTGTTCTTACTATACGTAATTTCAATTATATTTTATCGTAAAATATCATTTTATACTTGATAAATTTTTATTATATTTAATATTTTATTTGTTCAACCCGTGTAATACACGGGTTACTAAAGCTAGTTATAAATATACATAGTTAATAGGAGGATACGTTAAAAAAATTAAAAAAATTATCTGAACTTTATGTAGTGTGGGCCGAAGAAGAAGAAAAGCGTGTGGACTTTATATAGCGTTGGCCCAAGAAGATACAATACTTTTAACTTTTATGCTGCTAGAGTGCTAATTAGTTAATATCGGAAAAACATGTAAACAATCTTTTTAACTCTTGTTTATTCGATTTTTTACCCTTTTTAATATGTATTGTTTGTGTTGTCCATGGTTGACCCGGTATTATTATGATAGTAACATTTACTTGTTAAAAGAATAAATCATGAAATAATTACCAAGTTTTTATAAAATTACTCAATTTTACTACAAGAGTTTTCACATTTGGTTCCTCATATTTATTCATATCTTTAAATTTATTAAAATTATAATAATTTGTGTAATTTAATCATACATTAGATGCTCTATTCTCAAAATTATGTTTAAGTGGGTAATGAAATGTAAAACCCAAGGGAATGTTTCACCTCAAATTCTCTTGGTTGTGGGATTTCAAATTCCCTCTCTAGGTGGAAGGATTTTGAAATCCCACAACCAAGGGAATTTGAGGTGAAACATTCCCTTGGGTTTACTTTTAATTGCTCACTCAAACACAATTTTACTTGAAAATTATACTAATTTCTCCATTCCATTCCATTACTTCCAACCAAACGCCCCCTAAATTTTAAAAGAAAACATAATGTTTCCTTAAATTTTGGGTCTTATACTCACAAGCTGATAATTTATGATGAATGAAATACTTTAGAAAATATATAATAAATTTAAGAGATGACAGTATGTTAGATAAATTACAGGTGTAAGGATATAAAACGTGTTGTGATTGCTCAAAAGACCACTCAAGTTTTTTTATTATTCTATTTTGGTGAATTTTTTCATGTTTAAACTAAACACACTCAATGAAAAAATAATAAAACAATGATAATTATTTATTGTCTTTTATCTTCAAGTTACCTCTTAATTCAGGTTAAACTTTGGGAAAGAATACATACAATCACTAGTAATCAAGTTTTCTATATAGATCAATTTAATTTTAGAAAACTTGATTTTCAAAAAAAAAAAATCACAACAGCATTGATACTTTAGTAATTAAGGTAAGAAAGTTTATGACAACAATGATCATCAGCCCACATGGATGAGATGAAAACAATGCGATCTTAGAGTGTTACTCTTAGAAAAAATTACACACGGCGTTTGTTTTTTCAGAAGTAAATTTGTGCAGTCTGCTGATCACATCTGCAAATATCTATAGAAAAAGATGTGCACCAAACCTCTACAGTCTGCAAAAAAAAGATTATTTGTTTTTTTAAACTTTTGCAGACTACTAAAATGAACAGAAACAAGTCTAGTTTCATCACCCAAATAACCATCAAACCCATTGCACCAAATCCATACGGTCAATACATGAGTGTGCAAGTTCAATTCAATTATAAATCATGATGATGATTACCAATTTGACTTATCAATTCTAACATCCAATTCATGTTCGTCAAAACCCAAATCGCACAAAGATCACATGATAAAACCCTAATTAACCAAAATCAAAATTACTTTCTTCAAGTCAATAACTTTGATGGTACCTTCATTGAAAACTAGAACTTTATAGTTCTTGTTGGTTCTTGCATCAGTGATCAATAAGCCCTTCAAATTGGGCGGTGGTGCAACAATGGTGGTGAGAGGGAAGGGTAGAGATGGGCATAAAAACCGGGTCCGAACCCGACCCGGTGGACCCGACCTGGACCCGGGTACGGGTAGTACCCGATGGGAGGTGTACCCGGGTTGGACCCGTTTGAAACCGTAGGGTTGGAACCGGTTTTAGATTTTGAGTTTTTTAGTGAACCCGACCCGAACCCGGTTTCGGACCCGACCCGGTTGAACCCGGTTTTGGACCCGATTTGAACCCGGTTTTGGGGACACACACAAGAAAAGAGAAGAAGAAGAAAAAAAAAAAAAACTAAACCCGATTTGAACCCGGTTTTGGACCCGACCCGGACCCGACCCGACCCTACCCGGGTATGCCGGGTAGGGTTTTGCATTAGGTGAACCCGACCCGGGTTCGAACCCGGTTTCACCAAAACCCGGGTACGAAAAAACCCGGTTGGGCCCATCCCGGTTTCGGGTATTGGGCCGGACCCGATTTGCCCACCTCTAGGGAAGGGTGCGACGGCGGCAGCGGCAAGGGCAAGGATTGCTTACGACAGCAGTGGCGGGAGGGGTTGCTTGCCACGAAAAGCGGCAGAAGGAATTGCGCGCGACGACGATGGCGGGAGGGGGAGGTGGGATAGAGGCGACAGGAGGGGGATGGGGAGATGACGATGGGAGGAAAGAGCGTAGAAGTTGGTGGCGAAGGTGATTTGTGTTAAGTGTTTGACAGAGGTTAGAAGTTAAATTTTTAGGTCTCCATCAAATAAATGTCAGGAAGACATTTTTTAATGAAAAATTGATCCGAAAAAAAATCTATTTGGTAGGGCTTCTTCTTATACCTATGAATTTCATTGGACCCAGAAATAATACATTCGAATAATCCACCATGCAGGCCTAAACGTATGAGCATGGTCAGCGCGACGCATACAAAAGAGGTCTAGAAGATTTTTTTTCTAAAAAAACACCACCACCTTAAGCTAGTGGGTTTTTTTAATTGTGGGTTTTTTTTCCTAAGAGGGTTGGCGGCGCTTCCCACTAGAAAACATATAAGGGAGCCCGAAAAAAATAACATATATATTTCGAAGTAGGGTAGCGCATTTATCATTTAAGAAAGAGAAAAAAAGGTTACGAGTGATTTTAGTAAGAAGCTAAATAAACGTTATTACAATGAAGTGAATGTTCTCATCAATGTTTTTAAAACCGGACCGGACAGTGAACCGGACGCCTTACCGGTCCGCTGGTTCGACCGGTTCAACCGGTCGGACCGGATATAAGAACCGGATAAAATTATAATTATTTTTTATAAATATATGTAAAAATTACAAAAAAAATAAAAATTTATATAAAAAAACCTGTTCAACCTGTCCGACCCCCGGTTCGACCATTGGTTCAACCGGCCGGTTCCCGGTCCGACCGCCGGTTCGACGTTAAAACGGTTTTAAGCACCGAACCGAACCGGATTGGAGTCCGGTTCCCGGTCCAACCGGTCGGACCGGCCGGTCCGGTCCGATTTTCAAAACCATGGTTCTCATTTACCAAAATCAAAATTTCACCATATTCAAATATCTAATATTTTAATGCTTCAATCTCACTACTCTGATAAAATCATAACCATAAGTGACAAGTGATAAAATTACATTCATCTTAACAAAAAAATTTCTGTTTCTCTCTTATATTAAATAATCACATTAATTACTAATAATATTATTTAATTCTTTTTTAGATTAAATTAGTTTTTTAGTAAATTAAGAAAGATATCTTTTTATTAATGTTATTTCTAAATAAATAATTTTTGTATAAAATAAAAACATCAAACTTTTTTAAAACTATAAAATATTTTAAAAATTGGTGATTTTAAAAAGTGAATTATTTGTAAACAAAAAATAATTAAAATCAAGATTTATAATAAGATAAAATTTTAAATGTTTGTTTTGAAACAAAATTTTCATTTTATTTGTGATAAAAAAGATTCCAATTGCATCTTATATTAAAATATCAATTTGTAATTAATAAAATTTTATTCTATTTAATATTTTTTTATTCAACCCGTTTAATACATGAGTTTACTAAGTTAGTTCATAATATATGGAGTAAAGTTTATATACGAGAACGACTTCTTACATTATGTATGCTGCTTTTAACCAATACATGAAAAGTTTCACTAACCAAACATTTCATATCGTTAATTAATATTCTTATTGCCTAAAATATATATTGGAAGACCAAAATTTGGTTAACTTTTATCCTGTAAAATACATTGTTGATGTATTAATAATGTACAGTGACTTGTCATAATATATAACGAGGAATAAGACATGTACATTGTGGTGCGTTATGCGTCAAATCATTAGCTCAAACACGGTAATAAAAAGTAAATATAGATTTTGTGCCAATAAGCGTGGTAAAAATTAACATGCTCAAAAGTATATAAAAACCAGAAAATTATCGTAAACTCACGCGTTGCAACAAAAGGGTTGATAGTATTCAAAATGTTACATAAAATGGCAAAACCTTCAAAAATTAACTTCGGTAAAATTTATAAATGAAAATAAAAACACAATTTAATTTATTAAAATATTAAATGTGCCATTTATAAACATTCACTTTAATAGTATTTGTTTTTTTTTTTTGAACGGCAAATGTGCGACCCAACTTCGGAGGATAGATGTTATCTTAATCGGGCCCACCTATCCGTTTCCCAGCCGGGACCGCACCCCCAACCCCCTCAGGAGGAAACCCATTGCTGAGAAAACCCCCTGGCTCAACTCTGAACATTTTGCTCAGAGTGAGACTTGAACCTATGACCTACCAATATTTACATGTCATGAGTACCTCACCTTAACCAGTTGGGCTAAGGATCATTGGTACTTTAATAGTATTTAACTAAAAAATGTTAAAAAGAAATAAATAAAAGCAAAAGAGAAGTACTCTATTGTATGGGAAATCAAATCGAACCAATATATAAAATATTTGAAAAACAATTAAAAAAAGCATGACAAATCTGTCAGATGGTGAAAATACAAGGGCTTACTTGTAAATAGCTATGGTTGTTGTCATTAAAAAAAGCATGACAACTTAGATGACTTATTTGTAAATTGTCATAATACAAGGGCTTGTAATGAAAATAACTTTTAACAAGTTTGCTGGGAGGTGAAGCAATTCCAATATTGGTCCCCATATAAAGAAGTAAAGAAGGTGCGAATGTTTATTTAGGCCCCTCTTTAACTTTTCATTTATCAAATTCAGCTGTTTGGTATAAATGTGTTAAATTTTATGTACATTATTAAGTCATATTAAACAAACGAAAAAATTATTTAATATGAGAATATCTGAAAATATGAAAGAATTGTATGTTCAACAGAAATGTTTAAATTAATTAAGTAAATTACCAGTTAAATTTACGTGTATCCTTAAGTTTACATATTACTTTACCTCTATTCAAAATTTACAATGGTATATAAATCACTCATAAGTATGTTTATATATTATTCCATCTCTATTTAAAAACTACAATGACTTGTAAATCACAAATAACTTGCGCGCGTCTTTTTATCTATATGTAAGTCAGTAAGTGTAATATACGTAAAGTAAAATAACTATAGTGCTAGGTACGAGCGCTAGGTAAAATAACCCCCTCCTTTTATGGACTCAATAAAGTCCAATTGCTAGGCACGAGAATCAAGTTACCTTGAAAATTCCTTTTAGTATTAGCTAGTATTTGACTCCCGCTTGTTATATGTGTATACAAAAAGTGGCTCGTTTTATTACATGCATTCAAAGAGTGACCTTAGTAAAATGTTATCGATCCAACATTGGATCTACATTACTAATGATTCCACAAGAAAATAAAGATAATCAAAATCACCTTTCTCGAGGGTACGAGTGTTAAAAAAAAGACAACCGAAACTTGTAATTTCGGTTTTTGGTTCAGTTCCAAACAATATCCGAATTGTAAATTTGGTTATCCTTTCAGTTATCAGTTACATAAAATCTTGTTTATTTGGTTTGGTTATCCAAACTAAACCAAAATTTAAACCCGAATCCAAATTGTGATTCCGATTTAATCGATTGAATTCTATTCCGTTAGCCATATTTATTATTTGGTTCGGTCTAGCTAACAATAGGAAAAAAATTCACAGCTGAATAAACAGTTAACTGTACCTTTTAACACCCCTACTCGAGGGTTTTTGTAGAATACGTAACTAATAAAGAACCCTATATTTTTTTCTAAATAAAAAGTGGCGTAAGTGAAAACAGTCGATACTTTGAAGGTCTATATGCAAACATGCAAAGTCAAGGGTCCTTATATAAAATATAACAATCAAAAGTCATCGGTCATCGAAATAGAAGGATCTAGAACAACATCAGTCTACAAACCCTAACCCCACTGAAGATTATATAAATCATTTCCGCCTCCTTCGATCCACACCATCTTCAATTCCTCTTTAACATTTCATTAATTTCTTCATTCTCTGTGAATCATTAGCCTGTTTAGAGATCTCATCAATGGCGGATACAGAGACGTTTGCATTTCAAGCGGAGATCAACCAGTTGCTGAGCCTCATCATCAACACATTCTACAGCAACAAGGAGATCTTTCTACGTGAGCTCATCAGTAATTCGTCTGATGTAAGTGTACCTTACGCTTTGGAACATCGATTAGATCAGTGGATCGTTTATCGTTGTATGTATCGCTTGTAGCTTGTTCGATTGTTTTCGCTCTGTTGTGAATTGATGTCAGAGGTTTTTTGTTAAGCTCGTTGAATGCGCTTATGTTTGTGTTTCATTTCATTCTGTAGCGTTGCTGTTTATGATTTGAACCGTCTGATGCGATTTTGATAACTAATTTCGTTTTATTCATGGATGTATCGTGCTATTTTTACATTATCGGTTGCGATCGCATAAGAAATTGATCATTTGAGGAGTATTTAGGTTATTTTTGTAATATATGATTTTGTATTGTAAAGTACCTGTTCTGGTATGTGCATAATTTGCACGCATAATCCTTAGAAAGACGTTAGATAAGAGTTAATTTATGCATATGCAACCAGTCGAATTGCATTAGATCGTATAACTTTTATCGTCGTTATTTTATTTGTAGTATTATTCATTACATTAGAGTTATCTAAGCATTTACAATGATTGTAACTCAAGTCGGTTCTTATTGACATAACATGGATCTAAATTAGAACGTTAATGGAAATTTTATTGTAAAGTGATGTTTAGTTATTATTATTATATTTTTATTTTTAATTTGAAGACAATGCTGGCTGAAAAATATATATCATAAGGAGGATTTGGCCGGATCTTCTGGCTAAAAGTTCATTGTAATTTACTCCGAGAATTAGTTTGTGCTTCACTGCATAGTATCATTTTTGGATCTTGTTGTATGTCTTTATGTGACTGTATATATATATATATTTCTATTCTTACATGTATTGTCTTTGTGTTCTGTTGAAAATTATTTCGTGCATCATCTGCTATATGTTCTTGTTGGGATCATTTCTTAACAATATCTCTAAGACTCTAACCTTGATCTTTCTTACTAGGCCTTGGACAAGATCCGATTTGAGAGCTTGACTGACAAGAGTAAGCTAGATGGGCAGCCAGAACTTTTCATTCACATTGTCCCTGACAAAACTAACAACACATTGACCATTATTGATAGTGGAGTTGGCATGACCAAGGCTGGTGCGTATTAAGAATTTAAGATATTGTTAACTACAGACATCTTTCATTTTTTATAAAATTTTCTAGAAACCATATTCTGATGTTACAGTACATGATTATTTCAGATTTGGTGAACAATTTGGGTACCATTGCCCGATCTGGCACCAAAGAGTTCATGGAAGCCATCACCGCTGGTGCTGATGTCAGCATGATTGGTCAATTTGGTGTTGGTTTCTACTCTGCTTATTTGGTTGCTGATAAAGTTGTGGTGACAACCAAACACAACGATGACGAGCAATATGTCTGGGAGTCGCAAGCTGGTGGGTCTTTCACAGTTACCAGAGACACTTCTGGTGAGTCTCTTGGCAGAGGTACCAAAATGACACTTCACTTGAAAGAAGATCAGCTTGAATACCTTGAAGAACGCAGGCTTAAAGATCTGATCAAGAAACACTCTGAGTTCATCAGCTATCCAATATCTCTGTGGGTTGAGAAAACCACAGAAAAAGAAATTTCTGATGATGAGGATGAGGAAGAGAAGAAAGAAGAGGAAGGGAAAGTTGAGGAAGTTGATGAAGAGAAGGAGAAGGAAGAGAAGAAAAAGAAGAAGATCAAGGAGGTGTCACATGAATGGTCTTTGGTTAACAAACAAAAGCCTATTTGGATGAGGAAACCCGAGGAAATCACCAAAGAAGAATATGCTGCTTTTTACAAGAGTCTAACCAACGATTGGGAAGAACACTTGGCTGTGAAGCATTTCTCAGTTGAGGGTCAGCTTGAATTCAAAGCCATTCTTTTTGTTCCCAAACGGGCTCCATTTGATCTCTTTGACACAAAGAAGAAGCCAAATAACATCAAGCTTTATGTTCGTCGTGTCTTCATCATGGACAACTGTGAAGAACTCATTCCTGAATACTTGAGTTTTGTAAAGGGTATTGTGGATTCTGAAGATCTTCCACTTAACATCTCAAGAGAAATGTTGCAGCAAAACAAGATTTTGAAAGTGATTCGTAAGAATTTGGTCAAGAAGTGCATTGAACTTTTCCAGGAGATTGCTGAAAACAAGGAAGACTATGCGAAGTTCTATGAAGCTTTCTCCAAGAACCTTAAGTTGGGTATCCATGAGGATTCTCAGAACAAAACCAAACTTGCTGAATTACTTCGATACCATTCCACCAAAAGTGGAGATGAGATGACCAGCTTAAAGGACTATGTGACTAGAATGAAAGAGGGTCAAAACGACATCTATTACATCACTGGTGAAAGCAAGAAAGCAGTCGAGAACTCCCCATTCTTGGAGAAACTGAAGAAAAAGGGGTATGAAGTGCTGTTCATGGTGGACGCCATTGATGAGTATGCAGTTGGTCAGCTGAAGGAGTTTGAGGGCAAGAAGTTGGTTTCGGCAACCAAAGAAGGTTTGAAGCTGGAGGAAACCGAGGATGAAAAGCAAAAGCAGGAAGCTTTGAAGCAGAAATTCGAGGATTTGTGCAAGGTGATGAAGGATGTCTTGGGTGACAAGGTTGAAAAGGTAGTTGTTTCTGACCGTGTGGTGGATTCACCTTGCTGTTTGGTGACTGGAGAGTACGGGTGGACTGCCAACATGGAAAGAATCATGAAGGCGCAGGCTTTAAGGGACTCGAGCATGGCCGGGTACATGTCAAGCAAGAAGACAATGGAAATCAACCCTGAGAACGCGATTATGGAGGAGTTGAGGAAGCGGGCTGATGCTGACAAGAACGACAAGTCTGTTAAGGACTTGGTGCTGTTGTTGTTTGAGACCGCGTTGCTGACATCTGGGTTTAGCCTCGATGAGCCAAATACGTTTGGCAACAGGATTCACAGGATGTTGAAACTTGAGCTCAGCATTGATGAGGATGCGGAAGATGATGCTGACGTGCCTGCTCTTGAGGAAGCCGATGCTGATGGTGAGAGCAAGATGGAAGAGGTGGACTAATTGATCAACACTCTAGTTATTGTCATGGAGTTGGTTACTTGTTATGAAACATTTTAAGTTTTCATGCGTCTTATTTTTGTTTCATCCATGGATTGTTTTTGTTAAGGCACAGTAGTTGGTTATTATTGTTTGAGTCTACACTTTGAATATGAATGATCATATGGTTTATGCTCCTTTGACTGAACTACTACCGTTCTTCTTAATTGGCTATTTTATTTCATTTACACCAACTCTGCCTCATGCATATCATCTTCTATCAAGGCGAATTGGATGAATATGACTCCACTCCTTGAAGGTTATGAATGAAATCCTTAAATTTTCATAAAATTGGTCCTCTACTTTATTCAGTTTCTTATGCAACACAATCCATTTGCCCCTTACCCCTAATGTACTTTAAAATGGTGGTTTAATCCACACGGATGACTATTTTACCATTCTTATTAAAACAATCAAAATTTATAATATAAAACCCTCTAACCATTCTCTTTCCCTTTTCCCCCTCTCTCCTCAGGCATTAGCAAAACACAAAAATCAAACCGGATTGATTTTTAGAGTTCAAGTTAACAAAAGAGTTGCTAATCTTCATTAGTTAACAACAAAGTATCTTGATGTGTTAAAAAGCTAGCCAGCCAGTTTAGGCAGCTGCTCGGACTTTTCATTCCTTGATCTGAACCCGTTAACAAACTCTCTAGCTTCTTAGCAACATCAGTCAAAATGCATATCCGAACTCTCCTTTAGTCCACCAAATATTAAGTTATACCATTGTAGGTCGTTCTTGTGAATTTTCAAAACAATTTTTCATACAAAATTTTAAGAGTAAAAGTAAAACTTACACTACGTTAGCATCTAGTACTGAACTGATAATCAAAATTGATTATATAATAATGGATTACCGTAAGAAAAATATATTTTTTGGAAATCAACTTATAACCATGACTGTATAACTCAAAATTTATACTTATTTTCTCAGTATCAATGGGTCATATGTCAGGTGAAACCATAACAAAGAAAAGGCTTAATGGCAACAGTTCAGTTAAATATATACCATTTGTAGGGCAGGTTGGACTAGAAATGGACCTGCGCGATTTTGTTAATTCTGAGATTGAAGACTTGACCGCTTTGGTGGTCGGTTCCAGTCATTCGGTTCTTCAGTCTGACCAGTTTGCCTTGGTTGGTTCCAAATACCCATCCAACCCACAAAAGGAACAGAGAAAATAACATAATAGCTACCAAATGACCTAACAGCAACCAAATGAGATTATCTTTAAAGACACCATTATATTTCATTTTCAGCTTTTATTACAACCAACCAAACCAAACACAACAACGTCAAAACAATGCCATTGCCAATACAAAACTGCAAAAGTGTGAAACATTCAAATTCATCATTAGGTATGATGTGTCATGATATGTGTCCTTAAGCTTCAAAACAGAATTACGGTTTTAGCCTCTAATCTTTGGTTTTAACCATCACCGGAATTGCCTAGCTGAAATTAATCTCATTTCATCCTCTCTCGAGTATTCTGAAAGAATCTATTTCACATCTTCACCTGTCATCCCTGTAAGTCCCCTCTTTTTCTTGATCCTTCAAAAATCCAAGAAATGCAAGAAACCCGAAAAAGAAGAACCCGCCTGACGACCACCCACCCCCACCACCCCCACCACCACCACCTCCATCATCATCACGTGGTGGTAGTCCAGTACCTCCATCATCAAGGTCCGGAGACTTCTCTTTACCTGTTCTCCAGTTAATTGTCAGAAACAATTTTAAACAAACATGGTTTCTATTACATATACTAACTCAATTTACAAATCTTGCAATTTATCATGCAAAAGAAACAAAAGATACCTTGAACAGGAGCAATGGTGATCGTTGATGACTGACGTGTGACAGTTTGAGTCTGCTCTGCACCCATCCTAGCATTCTGCATAGAAGAGAATACAAGAATTTCAATGATCGTCTCAACCAATTTAAGCTAATGCGTTTAGAGGGCGTATTGTAATACTCATGCTAATAACGCCATTATTTTAAACTTTCTACATCAATGCTTCAAAATCCATAAGGTTGATTCTAAAAACACAATCTTGGGTAACATAACCAACGACACAAAAACAACCCAATATGAATATTTCAAAAATGATTAATCTGAACTTACCAAAGCTGCAGCACAGATAAAGGCAGCAGATTTCGTTGAAATTTGAATTTGTCCTCCAAATGTGGCATGCTGTGTGGTAAGTGGTTTGAGTGGCAATGAGCAAAGACTACTAGACTTGATTTGCCCAACTTTTGCTTCCTCTGACCTCACTGTTAAGAGAACGCCAATATCAATCAACGCTAAAGTCATTCATATTAGAACTATCTGATATCATATATGAAATGCCAGTATTCTAAAGTAATTTGGCAGAAAAACATCAAACCTAGGTGGGATGTGGAGTTGGGAATCACACTTGCACTCAATGAAAACATCTTGAGATACCGACCTGAAACATTCTTTGCATTAGGCCATAAACTTCTTTATCGTCTCAAATCCCTTGTTATCCATTTAAGATTTTGTGCAACAGGAGAGACGGGATTCAAACGAATAAACCAAAACAGAGATTTAAAGAAATGGAATAATCCTACTGTTCAATAAAATCTTTGCCTATTCAACAGTAAAACAAACAAACTTCGTCGAAAATCAAACAAAATATTATCAGAAACCACAGATACGAAGCAAAACTCATTCTTAAGGAAATAAACAGAGAAAGATCACCTTAACCATAAAGATTAGCAACACATATGTCAAACAAGTGTCAAAAGATGCAATCTTGAAACCCTAATTCTACACCAACACCACCCCCATTTAGTTTAAAGCTTCAATTCCCCAAAATCAACCAATTCCCTAATCCAGTAATAACAATGACCAGTAACTCTGTAAGAACTCTATAACCCCATCTAATCTGACTTCTTTTCTTTGGTTCAACTACTAATTCTGACACAACGCATTATATCTAATTAAACTTGGATAACAGCTATAGTGGAAGTGTTCGTATTACTGTGATATGATGACAGAAATTTGAAACCCTAAATCAAGACTGATTGTACCGTTTATTGAACTGATTATCTTCCCGATCGATCAAGAACCTTCCGGCGGAGTTACCGGTGGATAAACACGCCGGCGGCGAGCTAAGATGTGGGTTTGATGGAAACTCCGTCGTCGTCCACGTAGGATTGGGGGATTGGACGAGCGACTCAGAGAGAAGAGGCTGTTATTCTGGTAGAAGATATAGCTCATTGCTGATTCATACACGTGTACATGGTAACCTTTTGATTTTGCAAGGGTGTTTGGTATTGTTACTAGAAAAACCGGTTTAAAAAACAAATCAGTTTGAAACCGATATAAAGAAACCGATTCAAAACCAAGATCAAAACGGTCAACAAGTCGAACCGAACCGGTTTTAAGCAAATTGGTACCCATACAACCGGTTCCAAACTTAACCAGTTATAAAAATGATTTTATACATCTATAGCCTTGAGTGACATCTCATCTCACATTCATTTCCAGATCGCTTCTTTTATTTGTGAGTGATGAAAGTAAGTTTCACACAAGAACATTCTTATGTGTGTAAGCTGGGATACCACTCTCACTCCATTCACTATGTACGCTACTCTTATTCGTGAGCGATGATAGTGAGCTAAAGTGACGCTTATGTGGCCCAACTCACACTCACATAGTATACTACTCATAGAATGTTATCATTATTTTTGTTTATAAGAATTTTCTTCCGGTATACGTTGACTATAAGAAATTTCATTAATTCATAAACTCGTATTAAGTACATGATAAAATCAATTAGGTGATTTGGTTATGGTTAGATTGTTTATTATTGTCCTTTTGTTTTTCATAAATATATACAACGTAATGACATATAAGGATATAATAGGTTAATAACTACACCTTCAATATACATGTTGAACCGTTTAAATGTATTATGTTAGATGCAATATAATACCTTAATTTTATGGTTGTAAATAACTAAAAAAACCTAGCGCATAAGAAACCAAGTTTGTTTATATTTGTTTGTATAAATTTAAATGGTTAAACGAGCAAATATGAACATCTAAATGAAATGATAATCTTGATTGTGTTTATTCATCTAATTAGTAAACAAACATTAATAAGGAGTGTACCGGAGTTTACGGATGTAAACAAATACACAATAAGCTTGTGCGTATTCACATCAAATTAAATCGAATATGCAATCTCATTAATGTTTGTTAATTTAATAAATAAAACATCTTTTATGGTTCCTTCACAACGAACAAGGAGGCAAAAATCAATCAAAATATGCCGTCAAATACGGTGATAATTGACCATTAAATTCATGACAAATTTAGCATGTTTTTGATATTCTCTTTTGCCTTCTCCATTTATTTCTATCTATAATTTACACACAAATCTTATCAAAATCAAAGGCATTTGCAACGATACAAGGTTCTTTTCAGGTAATTCCTAACGAGAAACATAACAACCTTAGAAACCAATGATGCCCACAACATGTTCAATGAAATGCCTTTAAGAACAACATATGTAAATACTATTTTCATATGATTGATTACATTGTAGGTGCCATCTAACATACCATATGTTGTGACCATTAAACAGTGCGGAGGATTAGATGGAAGCGCAACAAGAACGACCAAAGTTTGATCATTCAAAATCAGCAGAAGAAACCAAGATGTCAGCAATTCTTGATGCACAATCGCCGCGCCATAACCATGCGGTTGGGTTTGTCAACCTACCACATTTGGCAGTTAAAGAGGGTGGTGGCATGAGTAGGGTCCCTTCTGAGGGAAAGCTCAACTGTCTATGTTCCCCAACAACACACCCAGGATCCTTCCGATGCCGTCATCATAGAGCTTATAATAATGCTAACCACAATATGACGAGTGGTGGCAAATCATTTAACAGTTTGTCTAATCTTGCTGAGGGGCATGATTAGCTAGAATCTAGATATTATTGTTTGATTTGGCTTTTAATTGTTTTTTTTTCTTAAAACAACTCATAATCTATTTTTATTAACCGCATATATTGAACAATGGATATCGTGAATAGAGGAGATGCATCTTACCACAAATGTCCACTTAAGACCTTTAGCTTGTAATTTGATTGGACGATTCATGATTCACCTAATATAAAATGCCTAAAACGTGTTGTAGGAGTGATGAGTTGCTAACTTGTACATTGTTCTTTTGTTGATTTTGCTGCAATTATTAATATGGGTTTGAAAGTATGCAAGGGGAATGTCTTCGTATTGAAGTTTCTATACTAACCTAAATGGAATCAATATGTATAAAAAACGTAACTTTTATATAAGACTTTGATTCGTAGATAAAAAAATTTCATTCTAGTTTTAGAAAAATCATTCAAAAGTAATAGAGGTGTGCCGACGTGATGGGACGAGAAACACAACATGTAAACTCTGTTAAAATTTTCTTTAGACTTTTTTTACAAAAGATCATACTTAAATTAAAGAAAACATAAATCTCACTTTTATAGTGGATTATTTTAAATAAAATATTAACGTAAAAAGGTATAGTTATTTAATTAATCCAAACACCGCCAATGGCTTTCTTGTCGAATAATAAGTTTTTTTTTTTTTTTTTATAGTGTTTCTAACTGAGTTAAACTTTAACTATTAAAATTAATATGAACTATTGATATCTGAATACTCGTTTAATAATGCTCATTTAGTATCGGATTCAAAACATTGTTAAAGAAAATAATAATAATAACCACCTTCTCCTTTGCAAAATTCACCATCGACCATCCTACTTTTATCTCTTCAACAACTCGTCATTTCACCAGCTTCAACTTCAATATCTCGGTGGTAAGTTCGATTCAACATGTTTTCCATCGATTCTCTTTATAAAAATTTATAAACCCTAACCCCCGTTTACAGTAATCCTTTGCTCAAAATCAAGAGCAATTCAAATTCACCGCCTTCGAACTGTCGAAGTGAATCGCAAATCAAACGCTTCGATCGGTTTCCGTAGAGGTATATTCAAAAACTCGTGTTATGTGTTAAGTTCAGATAATAGTAGTGGGTGTGATCTTTGACTTTAAATTTTTAATTAATTGAAGTTAAAACTGTTTAAATTCAACATTTTGCCTAAATAGAATTCACAATTACTAAAGGTTATGTTGTTTTTTATTAGTTTGGGCTTTTTGTTCATTCACTTTTGTCAAACGAGCCCTAATTTGTTTTTTTAAGCTTGTTGGTCTTCTTGTCTTTCATTCTGTTAGGGTTATAAACTTATAATGGATCGGAGGTTTGAGTTTTAACCATCAGTTTCAGTAATTTAATTGTTTTGCACCATAGCTGTAGTTACTTATCAGTTCCAGCTCCATATCACATAATTTGTTTTCAAGAAGTCATAAGCAACTTCATCATTTTGGGTATATTGATCTTTGCAGCATTTTAGCCTTTTAGGTTGATTTAGCATTTGATTTACAGCTGTTTTTTAGTTTTCATCAATAGTAGGGTTGCTAAATAAAGCATTATTATCTGTTTTATGTTATGTTTTTGAACTTGTAACTCATGATGTTGATTATTTTGATTTTATTAAAGATTATGCTCATTCTAGCAAGATGCAATCACCTTCTTCAAGTTCCTCAACAACTTACATTGTTAATCAACATTAGTTTTCGGTTTTATTCTTCGGATTTGGAGTTTGAAATCAAGAAAATCACCAAGATCATCAATGACCATCCTTTTCCTGACCAACCAATTCATCCTACACTTGCGCAAGTTATCCCTTCGGCTACCATTTCGACCACTTTTGTAGAAAATATTCTTGGGCGTCTATTTGCAACCCACACTAATGGCCTTAAAGCGTTTGAGTTCTTCAAATTCTCCCTCCAATTTCCCCATTTTTCTCCCACTTCTGATGCATTTGAAAAGACTCTTCATATGTTAACTCGAATGCGCCATTTTAGTAAGGCTTGGGATTTAATAGATGAAATTCAAAAAACACACCCTTCATTGATAAGCCTTAAATCAATGAGCATCATGTTGTCAAGAATCGCAAAGTTCCATTCTTTTGAAGAAACCTTAGAAGCATTTGAGAGGTTGGAGAGTAAATTACCTGATGGCAAGCAATTTGGTACTGATGAGTTCAATCTTCTGCTTCGAGCGTTTTGCACACAGAGGCAAATGAAGGAAGCTAAATCAGTATTCAATAGATTATATTCTCGGTTCTCACCCACCACCAAAACAATGAATATTTTGCTCTTGGGATTTAAAGAATCTGGTGATGTTACTTCTGTAGAACTTTTTTACCATGAAATGATTCGTAGAGGATTTAAGCCCGACATTGTAACTTATAATATCAGAATTGATTCTTACTGCAAGAGAGGTCGTTTCTTAGATGGGTTAAGGCTTCTTGAAGAAATGGAACAAGCGAATTGCTTTCCCACATTAAAGACAATAACTACTTTGATCCACGGAGCGGGTATTGCTCAAAACACAAAAAAGGCCCACCAGTTGTTCGATGAAATTCTTAAAAGAAAATTACTGCCAGATTCTGGTGTATACAACGCCTTAATGACTGCTTATATCAGATCTGGGGATGTGAAGTCTGCTACTAGACTAATGGATGAAATGGAAGAAAATAAGCTTTTTCATGATAATGTTACATTTCATACATTGTTCTCAGGATTGATGAAATCAAATGGAGTTGATGGTATTCTCGAGCTTTATCACAAGATGATTGACAGAAATTTTGTGCCCAAAACACCAACGGTAGTAATGCTAATGAGTTTCTTTTGCAAAAAGCGTATGTTCGATGAGGCGTTTGGTTTTTGGAATTACCTAATTAAGAACGGGTATTGTCCGCACAGTCATGCCATGGATGTCCTATTGAGAAGCTTGTGCTCCCACGGAAGGGTAGAGCAAGCTTTCGGGTGCTCTGTACAAATTCTTGAGAAAGGGAGGCATTTAAGTACCACTAGTTTTCGTGTTTTAGAGAGGTATTTAACTGAGATTAATGATGATGATAAATTAAGCAAGCTTAATCAGATGATTAAGAAGCTACAAACTGCCCTACCTGCATCAAAAGGGCATGCCGTTGGCATTTCTGACCCCGGTCATGACCATGCAGCATCAATATAAATTTCATCAGGTGTTTGAAGTGGGTGTGTTGTCGGATTACCTGCTCATTTTGGGACAAAATTCGCGTGTTTCATAATGAAATTCTTCTCAGGAGGTATGCTTCTTGTTTGTTATACTAAATTATCATTTTTCTTTTCTAAGATCATGTTTTGTAAGCTGTAGAAGTTGATTACATAATTTCGATTTATTTAACCATAGTAGTCAAAGGGCCCAGGTAGGTATGAAGAGCTAAAACTCAGAAACCAGCCTAAACTAGCCCGAAGCAATCCTAAAACACGTGTAAGACCTCTAGAAATGGTTAATTTATCCCGTATGTAGTGTTTTAATAAGCACTCCCTTTTATGCGCCTTGTGAGTTGTGCCTAAGCCTTAGGGTCACCCTCTACGCCTTGAGTGCGCCTAACGCCTTCAGCTACATGTTTTTTAACGCTGGTTTTTGGTTTTGAGCCAGGATCTGATAAGAGAGAGACCTGCTAGCAAAAGAACCACAACAAACAGCCATAGATGGGTGTGTGCATAAAATGACCCATTGGGAACAAACATCGTCAGTTCATTCAAGCCAACCCAAAACCTTTGATTGGAGGAAATCATGGGTTCTTATTCTAATCTTGAATTTGGTCTATTTTGGGAGTGACCAACAACGGTGACAACTGTGATTTTGCTTGGTAACATTATTAAGTTTAAATGTTTTTGCTTATATATCTTATCTTATCTTATCTTATCTTACTACTCTAATAAAAGGCTAAATAGTGATGCCACGTGTCAGCACTACATTCATTCTTATCAAACTTTTCTCGCTTCTCTCTCCTATTAAATAACTACATTAATTACTAATAATATAAATTATTCATTTTTACATTATAATTAGTTTTTTTCTAAATTAAGAAATAGATCTTCTTATTAATGTTATTTCTATAAAAATAGTTTTATATAAAAGATTTTTTTCTAAAAATAAAACTATTTTAACGTAATAATTTAAAATTTGTTTTTTAAATTTTTTTTTATAAAAAAATAATTAAACTAGGAAGTTATAGTAAGTTAATTTTTCAAAATGAAAATCTTTTAAAACGTTATTTCGAAACAAAATATTTACTTTATCTTTGAAAAAAACAAAAAATTTAAAAAGTTCATATTATTGTTTTATTACTTATAGTTATTACTAATATGTAATTCCAATCATATCATTTCTTAGTATATCGTTTTATAATTAATAATTTTTATTATATTAAATATTTTATTTATTCAACCCGTGTAATACACGGGTTTACTAAATCTAGTTTATGTAATATTTGAATAGTTAAAAATGCAAAAACACGTTTTGGAAGACAAATTCTGTTGAAATTACACAATGTTTGAACCATTTTTGGATTTCGTGGCACCACATATAATGCAACTTATTGTGGTCAATAATTGAGAATTTGTGGTCCTTTCCGCACTAAAAAGAGAGAAAGAAAATTGCGGTGATAATTTACCAAGAAAATAAAGAATATGTTCTGGTTCAATCTTGAAATAATTGTTTGAAATATATTTTAGTGCATGATACTCGGTTTTGAAGAAGTCAAAGACTCGTTTTTGCCCGTTAAAGCATTATTACTTGACTGGCTGAACACATTTATTCTTACTCTTAAACTATATTAATTTCTAATTTATCTCATGTTAGGATTTAAATTCTAGTCTTCAACATGTCTTTGACTACCAACCCAAGTAACGTAAAAGCATTATTTAAACATGTTTTTTTGTTTCTTTTTAGATTTTTATAAAATGTTTTTTGATTTTCTACGACACAATCTTCTCTGTGAAGGTACATTCACAGAGTATTTCTTGTGAATTTTTAATGAAATCGGTTTTTTATCTTGTGTTTATTAAATAAACGCATTGTGCAAGAACAAAATAATAAAAATATTTTTAATGATAGAAAATGAGTTGTGAAAATCATGAAAAATGAGTCGTATGTCACTTTTGCTCACATTGCTTTTGATCGAGTTTGTTTCATCGTTTGATTTCGCTAAACATGATTACTGAAAATGATTTTAATTTGGTTTGTGTTGTATCGATGTTTGATTTTAGGTGAATAATAACACACATTTGCACTTTAAACACAAATTAAAGTATCATACTACTTTTAGATGTTATGATAGATTGTAATTTTAGAAAAACATATTCTTGTATTGGGAAAAAAGCATTTGTGCTTTAATGAACCCGACATGAGGCATGTGTTCCCACAAATTACAAGTGGTTGCCCAAGATTCTCCAATCTTTACAATGCCCTAATGATAGACATTTCATCAAATTATATTCTCTTTCTTTTCTTTCTCTTTAAAGTTGAGAACCCATAAAACATGAATCGTGATGACTCAAATCAAGAATGTTACTCTTGGCGCCGAGGGATCGATTCATTTGTAGCACATAACATATGCCCATGTGATGATTTTGTTTTTGTATTCATGTGGGGCCAAGAATTAATCGAATGAGAATAAAGACTTCATCAAGTCATTAACTTTCTTCTTTTTCAAAATTTAGTATAATTCTTAAAATATCATTGATCTGTCTAATTTCTCTAATAATCTGTTTTTATTTGTAGTTAGACTTGTAGAAATTTATGCGTTATAACATGAGCGCATACTTGTATAACACATCACTCAAAGTTAACTTCTGCTTATATTAGTGTATGTCTCTTCCAAAATGAATTTGCTAGGCTCTTCTTAATCAACTACTCATAACAACACAAAGATGGTGAAATATACATATATCTATAAGTATATAAACCATTTTTACATGTAGTTTAACTAGTTTAGGTTAACGTTATTTATTTCTAACTAAAATTTACGAAAATATCAATTAATGATAAGCTAATGATACCCTTGATGCTTTTTAGTTGGATAAATATTTGTGAGCATGTGTAAATGGTTGTAACCATGTGCACCCTTTTGGTCCAAATCGTATAGATCTTTGGATGTATCTTGGTTCTAATGGAGACATTACAAGAGGCATGCTTCATCCACCTAATAACTTGCTCTTTCAGATCTAACCATGTTATATTAATAATATACAATGACTGCTTTTTGTGGATCTAAGAACTATCATATGTGTAGATAATTTTCATAAATTCAACTATCTTTTTTTAATATTAAAAAGTATTATATCTTAAATAAAATTATTGACTTTATTAGACACATAGTATTTTTCATTGCACCAATGTTGTAATTCTATAATATTTTAGTGTGGGGCATCACCGTCTATCACATACGATTTCACCGGCATCTATTGCGTCAACGTAAGGAATAATCCATTCCATGCCACCAATCAATGACATAGATATATAATACAATTGTCTTTTTTTACTAGCCATGAAAGTTACCCTATTTGTGATTTTTGAGATATTTTAGGTAGATTTAATGATCTTGCTTGATGAAAACAACCAACTAACTAAATGTCAGAAAAACAATAATTTTGTATTCAACTTGTTAGATATAATGTAAATTATTATATCAAATTATAATATACCATAAGTTAAGTATAACAAATAGGAGTATTATAAAAGAAATGTGATACAAGAGTTGTATCTCATTTTTTATCGTATTTTGTCTTCTAGAAAAACCATGTTTGCTTGAGTTTGAGAACTGAGACCCAACGTTCATGTTTGCAATTGGATGCAAACAAGTTTGGTTTTTCAAGTCGGCACCCCAGCCCCTCGGCCCCTACACAAAATGTAATAGATATAGGTTCGGCTCAACTTTTTTTGAGTCCTCGCACAATTAATTTTTTGCTTATGATCATAGCACATGAGAATATGATGACACATATTTTTTGCATGTGATTTTTAAACAGACACAATCACACGTATTAGAGTTTGAGTAAGTTGCAGTAGAAAAAAAAGTTCTTTCAAATATAACATTCTTTGTTTTTCCTCCCACAACCTAAAAATTAAACAAAGTTAAACTATAATTTACCTATTAACATCCAATTTGTGAAAATGCAAAGAAACACAAGGATATATAGCATTTCCAACAGTAAATCCTAGATATTGAGAACTGAAGCAGTTGTGATCATAAAGGAAGAATCGAGTGTGAATCTAACAACTTCAGAAATTCGATGATTAAGTGATTGTTTAAATAAGATCTTTTTATTTTAATACGCAAGATAGTGAAAATAAGCATTATGAATAGTTATTTATATTGGATCCGTCTAGCATCATGCCTGTAATAAAAATGAAGATCAGTGGTTTTCCCTTGATCTTAAATGATTTTTATCTATTTTTCATGATTCACTCAAAATCAGCTAATCTGAATAGTCGTCGTTGTTTCCTGTTTAAAGCATCGGTTAATTTCACGGAAAGACATATGATGTGTTTTATTTTAATCCGCTAACATAACATATTTTAAAGTGTGCAATCAATTTGTCATTAAATTCGATGTCATTATGTAAAATAAAATGAAATTTCATAAACATTTCATTTATGGCATCATTAATCGATATATTGGTCAATATCTTTTAGGCATACTGATACATGATATTTATCATTATCAGATTATTCAGTGTTGGAGGTTCATAAAATTAAGCAATATATGGATTTTAAAAAGATATGTGTATATGTCGTAAAAACATTAATCAATCAATTATCATTATTACATTTTAACATACCAAAAATAACACCAATTTCATCCAAAACCTTAAAAAATAATAAAATAAAATAAAATAAAATAAAATAAAACTTCATTCAATATTTAACCTTTTTGTTGGTAATCTTTAAACTTTAATGGACAATAGACAAAATACAACCATTAAGACAAAATTCAACTACCATGGTACCATTAATTGTAATTATTCCATTTTACTTTGAGATTTAAAACAAAAAAAGAAAAATAATATTAATTTTCAACAGAAAAATTGCAAAAAAAAATTCAAAAAGCTTGAATCTTCCGCCATTAATTCCATAAGTATAAGTGCAAACGCATGTCAACTACTCTCATAGTCACACCCACATCAATACATCATCATCATCATTATCATCATCTCTCTCGCACAGGCGTTTTAATGGAGGATAATTGAGTTTAAATCTTTAACAGCAGATCAATTGCCGCAGAAAGAGGGCTAAAATGGTGATCATAACTCAGGATATGATCAAGCAATTCCAGAATCTAATGGAAGCATGTTAGTGTTTTTCTTCCTCTAAAAAACCCTTGTTTCCGTTTTTGATTTGGTACTTTTTTCCAATTTCTTGTGATTTATGTTCGAATTTGCTGCTGCAGCTGACGAGCCACTCAAGATCGCATTTGAGGTTTGATTTCTGTCGTCTTCATCTGTTTCGATCTGTATTTGTTCGTTATATTTGTTGATCTGATGAAAACTGCGACCCCCTTTTGATTTTGAGTTGGGTTTTCCTGATCTACACCAGTAATTTCAAATCGGAAGTCAGCATTTTGTTCCTTTTGTCAAATGAACCGTTTTTGTCAAACATCAATGCATCAAATCATGAAATGAGGTTAAATTTGTTTGGTTTATAATTGGGGAAGTAGGTGTTTGATTGTAGCTCAATTCGATTTCATAATCATAGTGTTACGGGTCATGTTAATGTTCTAATTTGGCTTCATTTTCAGAGTCTGCATCAAGGATATCCAATTGAGACTATGATCAGGTTTCTTAAAGCGCGAGACGGGAACATCTCCAAAGCTCATACCATGGTTAAATCAAACTCATTCGGTTGAAACTTGAAACTCATTATCACATTAGATGACTGCTGATGAATCTTGTATTTTCAGCTTGTTGATTGTCTAAATTGGAGAACTGAAAATGAGATCGACAAGATATTATCAGTGAGTCATGTTCACAGGAGTTTACTTGTTTTAATGTTGTTTACATGGCTAAGTTTGTGCTTATGTGTGCAGAAACCTATTATTCCTGCGGAGTTCTATAGATCAGTGAGGGACTCCCAGCTTATAGGGATGTCGGGTTACACAAAAGATGTATGCCTGCAGCTGATACTATGTGTTTACTTTGGGTCTATTTTTTTAATTGGTAAATATAAAGATGTCAATGTGATCTCAACTGATTCATTTGGTTTCTTGAAAAACTATTTAGGGGCGACCTGTTATTGCTGTTGGTGTAGGGCTCAGCACATATGACAAAGCATCTGTAAGGATATCATGCCCTTTGACAGCTTAAACTAGATCCCACTTCTGATAGTTAGGTTTTGGTCTTAATCAAGATAGTTCAAGAGTGACTGATTATCCGATTCTAATTCTTTAGACCGCCCTAATCACTTTCGAAACTCACATCCAAGCATCCCCTATGTTTCTTGGTGTGTGTTTTTTCTTCTTTTAACTGATCATAATGTTTCTTGGTGTTTTTCCTTATTCTAGATTCATTACTATGTTCAATCACACATCCAGATAAATGAATACCGAGACCGTGTAATATTGGTAAGTTCAAACTTCAAAGTGAGTTTTGACCACATAATCTATGGTAGCTTTAGAAAATAAGCTCACTCTCTCTTTTTGTTGTAGCCATCTGCAACAAAAAAGTTCGAACGCCACATAAGCACTTGTGTCAAAGTTCTGGATATGACTGGCCTCAAACTTTCACATCTAAATCAAATTAAGGTAAGATTTTGTGGTCTACTGAATCAGTATTAACAACTGAAGCAACCGTTATCAAACTGATTCAACGTCCTCTAAAATATGTTGCAGTTGTTGACGGTTATATCTAGTATTGATGACTTGAACTACCCAGAGAAAACAGATACCTATTATATAGTCAATGCCCCATATGTATTTTCAGCATGTTGGAAGGTAGCAATTTGACCATTTCTAAATCAACATTGCTGAAAGATTTCAGGTTTTTGTTGTACAACTTTAAAGTTAAAATCTTTGCAGGTTGTGAAACCTCTTCTGCAAGAAAGAACAAGAAAAAAAGTTCAGGTGCTTTCGGGTTGTGGTAAAGATGACTTGTTGAAGGTAATACAGGGGGTATTTGGTTTGAGGATATATGTCTGCTTGTCTTTGTGTATTTTTGATTCAAGGGTATGGGTTTTATGTTTTAACAAGATCTGCATTTACTTGAACTGGACAGATAATGGATTATGAATCTCTACCCCATTTTTGTAGAAGACAAGGGTCGGGATCATCACGATATTCTAGAAGCTCAACGGGTGATGATTGCTGTTTCTCGTTTGATCATGGGTTTCACCAGCAGCTCTATAATTACATAAACCAGCAAGCTGCAGGCACAAAACCCCGAGCCCCACTCAAACAAGCATCATTTCATGTGGGGTTCCCTGAACCCAACCCAACCGGCTATAAAATTGTCCAAACTATAGAAACCGAGTTCCATAAACTGGAGAACCAGAATGGGTTTACTAGTGAACAAAATGATCTCAAGAAAAATGAAACTGAACGTCAAAAGGAAACGAATGCATAGAAGCCGCTGTGCGCCTTACATATACGATAAGTTGATAACTATTCAGAGATTTTGTAACTTCAATATATAATTTACCTGTTGTGTTCTAAACAGGAAATAGTCTTTTTGACCTCAAAAGTACTGAACCATGAAGCATAATAAAGTATCAACTTTGACCATCTCCATTGCTTACTTTTTGGAATGTATCTTGTTATATGCTTATTTATATGTTTGCTTACTTATGGTTTTTTACCAGCAAACAAACTGATATGTAACCATGGGTCAACCCGTCTGTTTTGGGGCAGATCCAGCTGGGTTATCGTGTAGCTTTTGAATCAGTCAAACCAGTTCGTTTAATCATGTCAATTAGTAGGTAAGGAGATGGTTGGAAAAAAAAGGAAACGGGAAAAAACTAGGGTTATATTCTGTAAAACAGAGAAAAACAAGAAAAAATGAGAAAAAACTAATGTGACACTAATGCGTCACCCGAGGAAAAACGGAAGTTATCTTAGCACTTAGTTTTATTTATGTACGTCTAATGTTTCGATCAGGCATTAGGGTGTCAGAGTTTATTAGAAGAAAGACCTTTGTAGGTGGAGTCTTACCCTATTCGAAGTGGGTTGTTTGTCTTGTTTTTCAACAATTAAAGCATATGATTTCTAGTATTTATCACACATACACTCTCTGCTTTACATCTATAGTTCTACACTACTTGCAGTCTGATTTGAACCCATAAACCATTAGTTGGGAAGCACACCACTTTTCTTGCTTATGGTTCAAAATTGAAGCATATATGCACGCAAATCAAGCAGGTTTATTCAAATTTCAAATGGCGAACACAAGCGAAGGAATCAGGAACAAAACACCAAACTCCTGATAGCATTCATATGATATAATTTCAACCAACATTGTTATGCAAAACGATTGATAGATCACAAACATGATAAAACAAAATACAAGATGCAATTAGCCCAACTGTCTATAGCAGTTATAGGCAACTGCCACTGAAACTGCAGCACCAATAAGGGCCAGAGCTGCATACGCATCTTCCCTCTCCCATGTCTCAATCCATGTTGGCATGGTGCAAACCTTGTGTGGTGTCGACACACCTTTGTTACCAATATTGATAGAAATTTGATTCTTGATACCTTTTTTCTTCTCACCGTTAATCTTTGTTTCAAGATTGAAATTCACTGCATTTTCAGGTGGGTTTGAAACTCGACAACAGGAGGAACCACCATTTGCCTGACAACAACTGCCATCTGCCGCCTGTGAATCATCTTCTATGCTTCTTTCCATGCTGCCATCACCATTTGCTATAACCCTTTGTTCTTGAGCTTTCATTTGGTCTTCTTCTGATAAACCCATTTGTCCCCTGAAACAAAGAAACTACTTAACAATGCATTTCATCAATTTACCACCTTTTGAAGTGAATAAAGATGGCTTTTTAGGTAAAATAGTGGCATATCTATGATTTTTAATCATTGCAAAAGATTGGTAAACTATCAATCTGTCACTTCCAATACATCAGTTTGTCTATGTATGCCCAACTACAGAAAGTATATAAACAACAATCCAGATATATCTAGCTTCACATGGTCATCACATTTTCTCTGTCCATTACCCATGTTCATATGTATAGTACATATTTAATAATATAATCCCTGTTAGCCTAACTATAACAAATTTTAATCTTGGTTTCAACAAGCACAAGGCACTCTGAAGCTTCTAAGTCCTGAAAGCCAAGGCCCGAGCAGTAAGTACAACCACCTAAGCTTTATGTACAACCAAAAGCAGCATCTGGTTCATCTCTTTTGCATATAAGCTTTTTTTCAAAGTAAATCATCATCCCTTTGGTTGTTTTTGCTATTAGTAGATAGACTTAACTTTGACCCAGATGTACACGAGGCGTCACCTCAAGGCTCTTAGGCGTTTTCCAGGCTGCCTCGCGCTTTTTAAAACCAATATTCTAATTGCGACTTAAAAAGACAATGAAGAGAACATAATTACCTCCAAAGCCCGTCTACAATTTCACCTTTTTCAATGTGTTGGTCAAGCAACATGGGTACATCATCAGGCATAACATATCCATACCTGTAAAAGATTACAACTCATACCTGTGAGACATAACATAATTCCACATTTAAACTGAGTAAAAACAGGTATTATATGCATATACAAATAGGCATTCTCATTACCAATGACCCGTGACTTTCTGATGGTTATATGACCCAAATATGATCACATTTCCTGCATACTTATGGCCCCCGATGTGCGAGCATGGGCGAACAAATACTTTACTTTGATAACCACGCAATTCTATCTCGTCTTTAAATCTAGAAACAAGTGCAGGCCCACAAACGCCACATCGTTTGTCCCTCGCACCATGAGCACATACAAAGATATACGATCCTGTAAGCGGCTCAGGACTTCCAGGCAGCCATTCACCATCTTTTACAAGAACTTCTTCCACAAATGTGTCAACATCAAAATGAGTCAACCGCCTGTAAAACATTTAATCAATCAATTGTCAACACTGACCACTATCACGCATAATGTGATATCAGTAACAAAATAATCGCTCGTTTGGAGATCGCAAAACAAGGTTATATACTTATATGATCAATCAATCACCTGTATCTGATCATATCTGGAAAGATCAACACATCTCCATTTGAAGTTTCAGTACCATCATGTCCCTCGCATATAGTCAATCGAGTCTTTCGAATCAAAATTAATCAAATAATCAGTCATCAGTAAGCATCAGTAAGTAACAATTAACATGTTCTAAACATCAAAAGGAAGAGCACAAATGCTAAATATCATCCAATTTCTTACTCATCAGATCAACGAATCGAGATGTTAACTTAACAAAGAGATCAAAACCCTAAACACACAAACAACAGCAAAGCAAAACCCTAGAAACCCACCTGCCGCTTCATGTCACTCTTCCTGGAGGATAAAGCGGCGGACAACAACCGCGGCAACCGATCAAACTCAGCGGCTTCGATACGAGGAGGCCACACCTGCGGCTTCTTGTAGCACAAAAACACATGGCGCTCGTAGTACTTTACAGTTCCGACAAGAAGACTTTGTCGGAACTCAGATCGAGAGAACCCGAAGTCTTCATCGCCGCCGTCGAAGCCGCCGAGAAACCCCTCGTTCGGAAAGCTGCCGGAGGCACTTCCGATGTGAGAACTGTCGCCCTCCGATACACCCACGGAAGATGATGTTGATGGATTCAAGAACGTCAGCGGTTCGTCTCTGTTACTTGCCATCAATGTGTTCGACCAAATTCCCCAAAGAAAATGACATTCTTGTGTATTTATATAGTGTATATATGCTGTGTTGTGGTTCACACTTCACTAGTAGTTCCCACTTCACTGTGATACAAATTTCTTTTTACACATTTTAGTAAAAAAAATGCATTTTTTTGACAAAACCTAAATCTTTTCTTAATGATGTTTGTACAAACTCGGTTAAAGCTATGAAATTATTATTGTTGGTTTGAGTCTGTTTATACGCGATAAAGATTCTTATATACGGACAGAGTGATAATACTTGTTTAGATGGTTGAAATTTATTATGACAGTATACTATTAGTCTATTATAATCTACTGATCCCAAGTTCAAATCTCTGGGATACTAAAACATGATGTAACCAAAAGTTAAAGTCGCTCAGGTGTTGTTTTTTGGCCATTCATCCTCAAATTTGGTTGAGCATATACACACCAACAATCAGACATGCACTGCATGAAAGAAACATGTATACTATAATTTATACAGGCTTCTCGCCGGGTAAATATGAAGGAGACGACCCAGCATCGACTTGTGATTTCTTCCTGTGAAATATGCCACTGAGATTGCTGATGAGAATCTTCTTTGGTTTTTGTTTCTGTGGTGGACTCTGCTTGTAATTTGTAGAAGGTAAAGATGGTGTTGGTGTTTGCTGCATTTGTGTTTCTTGAAGTATTAATGCCACTGTTTCTGCTGCCTTCTTCTGTTCCCTTTCTCTCCACCTTTTTAGCTCACCCTCCACCGCTTTCTTGCATGTCTCCGCTGTCTCTGCATGCTTCAATGCCGCCTCGGTTGCCGCCTTCAGATCAAGAATCTCCTTTTGTGCTGCTGCTAGTTTCTTCAGTGCTGCTTTCTCACTAGCTCCCATAGCTTCCACCCGTGCCTTTGCTGCTTCCACTTTCATCTCTGCTAGCCTCTCTGATTCCACTACTTTCCCGCTCAATGACTTGTATTCTTCTTGGGATATTATTATTTTTGATCCTGATTCTGAAGTTGATGCGCATGCAGTGTCAGTTCTTTTTGAAATCGCCTTTTTATCGTTGAGTGCTTTTGATTCGGCTTTTTTTGCTTCATCAGCTTCCATTAAAGCGATCTTAAGTTTACTTTCAGCTTCTTCTAAAGCAATTCTCATGGCTTCTGCTTCTCTCTTCAACTCTTCAGCTTTCCTCTTCATCTTTTCTGATTCATGTTTGGTGTGTTCATTCTCTGAGATCAACTGTTGAAGAGTCAACATCATTTCATCAGAAGCTCCTGTGACTTTAGCTTCTTCTGCACAACTGTTTTCAAGCTTAATTTTGCTTTCTTGTAACTTAGAGTTCAGATTCCCGACAACAGATTCTGTTTCTGCTTCTTTCTTTTTCAATTCTTCATGCTCCTTCTTCGTGTTCTCAAGCTCAATCTTTAAAGATTCCAACAGCTTTTTTAATGAACTTTCTTCTAAAACCACTTTCTGCAATGAATCTTTAGCACCATTAAGCTCTAATGTCACAGTTTTCACAGAATCAAGATCTGAAGCCCTCGCATTTTCCATTTCCGGTTGTAATCTTTTGATCTCAGATGTTGTTTCTGCACATTGAGTTTCAAGATCTTTAGACTTTCCTGGGTCGACCCGTTCCTGTAAAGCAAGTAATTTCTTTGCAGATTCTTCGAGTGCAGCTTTATGTGCCAACTTCTGAACTATTTTCTCTGCAAATACCTTTTCTTGTTCTCGCTGAGCTTCCATTGTTGCCAGCTTCATCTGCTTAATTGTTTCTTGAACAAACAAAGTTCCCTTTGAAATCTCACCAGCTCGATCCAAATTCACTTTTTTTATAAGCTCCGATTCTGTTTCTTGTTTAATAGCAACATTTTGTTCTTCTGTGGTTGTCTCATGATCGTGACGGATTCTTCTTAACTCATGTTTGGAGGCATCGAGTTCTGTAAACACAACAGCATAGTGTTGTTTTGTGTTTTCCAAATCTTGTTTCAATCCACCATTAAGGGTTGTTTCTGCACTTTCAAATTGCTTATTTTGATTCTCTGCAGCCATTTTCGCCTCCTTAGTAATCTCGAGCTTTTTTATCAGATCATCAACTGTTCTTTTAGCCCATTCCAGCTCAGTTAGTGCATCTGTTTTTGTACTTTCAGCATTCTTTAACCGTTCCTTTAACTTGTCAATCTCTTTTTGTGCCAAATGGAGCTTCGTTTCCGTCACCAGGACTCTCTACATTTATAAACAGAAACTCGTTATAAAGTTCGTTGAATTTTTCCACAAAAATACAAGCATACCTAGTAAAATCCCACTCAACTTTTCCACAAATATATATAAGCAAAATCTAAATTCAGCAGGTCTCTAGTACATTTTAAAAGTGATTAATGATTAGATAATCAATCAGCTGTAATAACATAGACTAAATAGTATTGGGTAATGCTTTTGATCATTTGTTTTGTGTGACCAGTATATAACATAATATCTAAAACTGATTATTTGACCTCTGATTATTTTAAAATGTATACCTCAGCAGAATGAGGCTTTATTTTCTTGATGGTGATTTTTCCACCTGAAAAAGCACCTTCGCCAAAAAGTTTTGCAGCATCCTTGACAGATTGGAATGGTGCGCTAGTGTCGATCTCTCCAACCTCCACCTTTGGAGGGTCGGTTTTGTTCTGATGAGCTTTTGCAGCCATACTGTTTATCAATTGAAATGAGAGCAGTGATATATTTACATTGAAAAAAAAAACAAAAACATATGCAATAAAATATATATATATTGGACCACAAGTTCTTTCCTTGTGGTGGTTTCCAACTTTAGATTAAAGGTGAACATAAACCATTGAAACATACCGAACTGTGCAGGCTGATCAAATTGGCCAGTTTAAGATTTATATGGTTTGTAACTTTGAAATGGCTGTTTACCTTTATTAATTTGACCTATTTTAAAATATGCAGTTATACACATGTATAATATTCAAGAATATCATTTATCATTTTTATCTAGCTGACCCAACCAATCCGGCCGATTTGCTTTTCTGTTGTCCAAAACGTGGTTAATCGCTCATTCTAGAATATTCATCAAAACTGGATGAACCAAACCATGAACACTCATGGACTTAATACGTCCTAGCAATGATTTTAAGTTGGAATAGACAGCAAAAAGAAATGTTACCATCAATGGGACTCAATGTAAACATCACTAGGATGTTTATGTTAAGTCCTATGTTAATAGAACATAACTGAATATTGACATCAGTTTTGCCTTGTAACTTAAATGCATTCAATCCTCTCATTGATTCAAAAAAATAAACTGTAAACTATCAACAATCTGTGTTTTTCAAGTGTATCTTCAAACAATTCTAAGCAGTATTAACTCTTAATCACCCATATACAAAAAAGCACAATCATGAACACCAGAATTCCAAAACTAAACCAATATTTTTTTACTGGAAAACTGGAGTTATATACAGTAGACACACATAAAACAGCCATTGCAAAACCTTACCTGATTAATTAGGATAAATCTTCAGTCAAATTAACTGTTAATGATAATCGAGCAAGCTCAATAACCCTGCAAACTGAAACCAAAAAACCATATTAACATCTTAAATGTTCAAAATACTTCATTTTTGATGAAAAAGTCATTCAATCAAGTAAACATGATTACATAAAAGAAACCAACCACAACAACTTTCAAAACTTTTAGAAAGATATTGGAATCATGATGAACAAAAAAGTTGAAAACCCTGAAAACAAACAGTAATTGGATATGATTATATGAACCCTAGGAATGCCATTGATGCTGAAATACAAAAATCAGAAGTCTTAAGTGGAAATGCCAACACTTTCATGATCAAGAACCATTATTTAGTCATCACGTTATAAAAAAAACCCTTTTGGTTGCAAATTAAATCATACCCACCAAAATCAAGAAGCAAGATTGTCGTAACAGCCTGCAAATTCGTTCGAAATCGATCGTGAAGTGATAAACAAACAAAAAGATAATAATTTTAATCACCCAATACAAGAAATTGCAGAAGAATGCAAAGGAATTGAAGGATTACCTATGAAGAATCAAAGGGTTTGATAGTTGATGGAAAATGTGTTTGAATGTTCGAGTGAAATTATTAAAGAGAAATTGAGAGTGAAAAGGGGAAAATAGAAATCAGCAAGTCAGTGTGAGGGAACCAATTCATGTTGAATCAATAGGATGATGAGACAAGGGTGGTACCACATGAATTGTTGGTTGTACCATTATATGTTTTTTTCTTGAGTTTTAGTCATATTCATACCCGCGTACTAGAAGGCAGTCACTATACCGACAATTATAGTACTTTTTATATAAAAAGATAATAACTATTTTTTTATATTCTAATGCTCAATTTATGTGGTTAAAATGACTAGTCAGGCTGTAAAATACTTCATATTACATAATATTAATTTTGCAATTGGAATAAATAGTTTACTTAATTGAGTTTGTGGTTTGGTCACATAACTATGATGAGTTGTGCATTTTACCCCTTCTGTGAGTTTTAAAGGGGAAGAATGGGGAGAAGCCCCCTGTTATCTTAGCCGATTTTTTTTAGAGAGAGAAATGTCTTCCTTCTTTTCTATACCGTTGTTACGTTCCGCCTGTGCCCCCGCCGTGTTCAGCCTGTGCTACCGTGTTCCGCCTGCAACGTTGCATTCCGCCTGCTATGTTGCGTTACGCCTCCACCGCAAACACCATGGAATATATCGTCGGTCGGTCGACCGGCGGTCTTGGGTTTGTGTTTTCGGTTTTAACAGGAGGCGATGGTGGTGGTGCGTGTGGTATAGGTTGAGAGAAAAACGGTTCGTGGTATTTCTATGCCATCGTTCTTTCCCAAAGAAACCCTAGCCCTGCCCTGGTGCTGGTGACGGTGGAGCGGAGGTGGTGGCCTCTCCAGCTTGGCCGTCGCTTCCTCTCGGCCGATCATCCATCTTTCTTAAATTGCATGCAGAGGAGGGTTTTCTTAAGGGGAGGGTTTCCTATCTCGCTCCTCGGACAGAGTATTTCTCTTTTGCACACCCAGATCTGATAGGGTTTGACGGAGGTCTTTGGCAGTGGCCGGAGACGATTGAGTCTTTCTGGGCCGCCTTTGGTGGCATCTGTCTGGCAGTGATGTCGGGTGTTTGTAGAGTCGATGACTTTGGCCTCTTGCTCATTTGAGACTAACCCTTTACTTTTCTTATTTTGGAGAGTTTTTGTTGTACGTAACGTTGTTTAATCATTCAAGCTGATCGTTGCCTATTTGATGAAAATGTTTGTGCCGAAACTAATATTGAGTTGTAGATGTGATGTAGTTGGGTCGGTGATAATGAGTATAACTCATCTGAGACAAATTTATAATTCCCGATTTTGAGATATCTGAATGTTTTGTTGTGTTTTGGGCTCTGGATTACAACATGATCTTGGCATGGAAGGGTCGGAGGATGGCCAGTATATACCGGCAACCCCCCTTGCAGCCATTGATTTATAATCATTTTTGAAACTCTGAGCCAAATTTTACATTAAAACTTTTGTTTTGTGAGGTTGAGGGTTTTTTTGTAAGTTGGTATGATCCCGTTCAGATGTTGGTGGTGCTGAGAATGAATACATTCGTGTTTATTTAATACTCGGTTTAATCTGTTTATTCAACGCGCAAAGCGCGTTGGGGGTACAACCCTAGTTTTATTAAAATAGAAAGATTTTGAATTCAAGTCTTGCCTGTAATATAAATATGGTTTAAGGTTGGGCGAATGTTCGTACTCATGTAATAAAGATGATTAGATGAGTCAGCAGTCCGTCAATGATTTAAAACATCGTTCAAAAAACTAGTTTTTATTTTATGAAATTTGATATGCAAATTTTTTCAATAATCGAGAGTTAGATGTAAATAGTATCCCATGCACACACCAAATAAAATCAAAAGGCCTGAATGGCTAAATTAGACGGTTAGATTCTTCGTTTTCTTTACACATAAATAGTTTTTATATGGCAATGTTTTTTATAATTACATCATAATTTTATTCTTTTTAGTTTTGGTATATATGCTTGTGTTTAAAAAATACAAACTTTTCTACAAAAAAAAATATTGTACATATCCGGGAGTAATTATACGCATAAGTTGCGCAATAAAAATATAAATTGTGTAAGTGTTTGTAAAGGTTTCGTACTAAGTTACGTGATTTATATGCATATTTATTTAACATACACGAGTAATCATAAGTGAACACACATACCTTTCCTCGCATGGTACGTGTTATATTCTGATTACTTCACCTGCTTGACTAGTTAATTTACTTAGTAAGAAAACCGTTCATATATACAAATGCTCGTAATCAGTGGCGTAGCTTAGACACTCCCATAGAAAGGGAGGGGACGAAACTACTTTTTTTAGGAAGGATGCGCTCGATATATATGAAAATTTTACACTATCAAATCAAAATTTTACACCATCGAATTAAAAATTAACACTAATGATGAAAAAAGAAAAAAAGACGGCCCCTATTACCCTACACCCATGCTCATAATCAAACAAACATATATATATATATATATATATATAATATATATGTGTGGGTACGTATAATAGTGAATTTGAAAAATCGTAAAAGAAACAAAAAGAGTAAGTTCACAAAAGTAGTAAAAGAAAACAATTTAGAAAAGGACAAGTGGTAGACGAAGAGGGGCCTATTATGCTTCCCTATACTACTATATTATTACTTCACATATTTTATTTCACTTAATCCACACTAAAGCTAGTTTATAACTTTACATCAATCCGTGTGGTTTGAACCTTTCACAGTTTCACTGATTAAAACTTTAAGACGGATTTTAATAATCTCATGTTTTTTTTATTGTTCGTAATTTATTTTAACTCAAAAAAAATTTACGGATATTTCTAACTTTAAGTTTATTTTACTCCGATGATCCCTTACTAAGTGAGAGTTAACTTCTGTTAGTTTTTTTGATAAAATGATGTAAACTTTGAGCCAGTTTTCAATTCCACTGTCACTCAGCCTCCATCATATCCATTTTTTGGTGTCTAGCTTTCATCGTCACATGAAATCTACTTTTAACAAGTCAAGTAATTCAGATATATAGATGAAGAATGACGAGTTTTAGAGTGCACAAGTTTCAGATTAACGGATCAGATGGTTGATTTCAACTTTCTGCTTAGTGTTTTAGTCATATAAGCAGTCGACGTTATCAAAAAACTAACGGTGTTAACTCTCAGTTAGTAAGGGATTGTGAAGAAAAATAAACTCAAAATTTAATGTGTCTGTAAACATTTCCTGGTTGGAATTAAGTTCGGCCAATAAATAAAAGTAGATATTATAAAAATCCAATAGCTCTTTAACTTCAAATAACTTTTTCGTTTTAACTCAACCCCATCCCTATTTATTTATTAGAGTTAATTTCATTTTTGCACCCTAACATTTGACAAAAATAATCATTTTCCTCCAAAAGATTGAAAACATCAATTTACTTTCAAATGTTTCATAATTTGTTTTAGTTTTAGTCCAAAAGTTTCATCATTGTTTCAACTTGAATCCAAAATAATAAAACTTTTGGACTAAAACTGAAACAACTTATGAAACTTTTGAAGGTGAATTGATTTTTTTAATTTTTTGGATGAAAATGGTTATTTTTGTCAAACCTTAGGGAGTAAAATTGAAATTAACTCTATACTTATGTAAAATGTTGAGATGCACCACGTTCTTTTAAACCTATTTAACATTACCACTAATATGGAAATCAAGTATTGTTAGCGTTGTTTCATTGAGAAAATATTTTCCCTATTTAAATAAAACGTATAAAATGTTTACTGCAAAGTACAAGTACTTCCAATATGTTTTTTTATTCTTCAATTTAAATATTACTAAAGGTTTAAGAATATAAATAATTTAAATGTTTCTAAATGCTTAGAAATATAAATAATCAAATGAGAAATTTGTGTTCATTCATTTAACTAAAAAAAAACTTACCAACAAACGCTTTGTGACCTTCTCTAATAATAGAGAGGGACAGACGGTTATGCATTGTCTATTCTAGTTCATTGTAGGGACTAAAATACGTAAGTGCAAAACAAGAGTGTTGTTTTTTTTATAATTAAAGAGATGACTTGTATGCCAGCACATCGAACCTCATCCGAATTACGTATTCCAAATCAGGAGGGCTCAGCCAGACCACTGCGTTCAGACTATGGACGGTAACAACGAGCTTCAAAGTAGTGTTTTTATAATCGGACCGGACAATAAACCAGTCTTCTTAATGATGATTCACTGATAGGACCGGTCGAACCAGTCAAACTAGATAACGTCATATATAAAAAGTTATTTGTATATATATCTAGTTCAAAATCAAAATATGAAAATAGTATATGTTTTAGGATGGATTTATACTTTCAACATAATATGAACAATTAAATAAGTAAAATATGTATCATAAATTACCAATTAATAAATAAAAAATAAGATTTTGACAGAAAACCAAATGAATAAATTTTGAACTCCAGTCTGACCATCCTGTTTGGTTCAACCAATTCACTGGTCCGACCAGTAACCAGCCGGTTCAACAGAAAACAGCCTAATTACACACAACCGGACCAGTTTTATGACCGGTTTCTAGTCCAACTGATCCATTCTAGTCCGGTTGTGAAAACATTTTCCAAACTAATTCTCCAGAGCCTTATGGTTTGATCTTACGAGTTTCTTACCACGACATTTAGTACTCACATTACAGATAATCTCAACCGAGGGAAATAGAGAATTCCCACTCATAGTTCTAGCAATATCACCATAGTTAGAGTACTAAACAGAGCGTCCGAGATTATTTGTAACGACAGAACTATTATTAAAAGTTGATGTATGGTAAAAACATGTAATACGTTAAGAGTTCAGCCAGCTTTTTTTAAATAAACAAGCACAACATAATATAAGTTGCGTTTTACCTAGTAACGTTGATTAGCAAGAGAATTGACAGAGAAAAAAACTATAAGGCATTCCATAATGCATATGATTCAAACGAGGAATATATGACATTCTTAACACCAACAAAACGATTATCATTCATAACCAATTCGGTTAACATAAAACTTCCGATAGTAAAACCAAAGCAGCAATGGGTCAAAACAACTACACATGACCTTTGCTTTTGATTCATAACATACAACACACACACAAAAGAAGCAAGGAATTCCAAAATCTGTAATATAGACAATATTTCAAAGTCTTCTTTTTCCCATCACCACTCCCCTCCACAAACAAGACTCACTCTATAACACACAGAATCAAAGTAGCAGTTGGTCGGGTCGGGCCGGGCCGGGCCTGGAACACCTGTCTGCTACGCCCATGTCAGGATTCCGCAGAAGGTGCTTGCATGCAGCAGAACCATCTCTTCTGCATATCATAAGGGTCAATAAAAGATGGTCAAAACTGTGTCTTAAGAGTCAAGTCATGAAACACATGCCTGTTGATAAGGGAATCAATTGTCGATAGTTTCAAAAGATTTGTGAATCATAAAGTCATGTAAACACAACATTGTTAATAGGGCATGGAAATCTGTTCAAAATCAAATCTTGCACTAACCAAGAAACAAAAGACTTGACTAATATAATGAAAGGAAAAAAAATAGCAAAAATGCACGGCGAAAGAGAAATTATTGCGCGAAAGTATAGGCTCAAATGTTCCCATTTCCCAAAACTCAATCTTCAATCTCTTAGTTCAAACCACACACACACAACATAACCACCCCCTCCCACCAGCATCTACAGCTGGCACTCCACAAAAAAGAAAATATTCAGCCTTTCTAATTAACAAAGTGTTGTAGAAAAAGGATTTGCTTACTTCAAAGCAATTCTATAGTCCCTTTGTCTACTCGATTCAGGTTACACTAATTTGCATTGAACCTCAAACCGTCCAATTAAGAACAAGGTTTAGGTCCACAACTAAATGAGCCATGATTATACTAATCCACACTAGAGAAAAAGTGATGAACAAACCAGTAAACAATTTACTGCATTCAAAGTTCAAACTGGAAAGACCTATAAAAGGCATAATTATACTACTCCATCCATCAAGGCAAAGAACCATTGGCACACAATCATAATGTTTGATGAAATTATAACCTAAAAAACAAAATTCAGCTATAACAAGAAAAACTAAGGGGTCACTTACAGCTGAAGGTTTCTTTACAGGGGCGGCAGCATGCTTATTACCAGCATCAACCTTTGACGGCGAGTCTGGCTTGCCACCTGTCTTCTTCTCATCCCTCGCTTTATTAAAAATCACAGTAAAACCCTCAGCTGAAGCAGGATCATTTACATCCCAATCCCCAAATTTCGGCAACGGCCTACCCTTCTCCTCCTGTCAAAAAGCACATAAACTAAACTAAAACAACAATAAGCGAATACCTTCGGTTTTTTGTCATAAAACAAACACATATTGCACGAATAACGATTGAAAAGTTAACTGTAGATGTTATTAATACACACATGTATCTATATACCTGCTGAGACAAAATAAAAACAACGTGTGATCAAGAGGAACTTGTCCCCATAGTACCAACCCCTCTCAAGTACCTTCTGTGTGTGTGTGTGTGTGTGTGTGTTGGTGGGGGCGTAGGGGTAACCTGTGTGTTTAAAAGGAAGCCCAATCAATCAAATCACAAAATTCAGATGAATAATTCATCCCAATTCCCTCAAAATCCACCAAGGGCCACAACGTACGTCCATAATCATCTCAATTCCAATCGTAAAAGTTCAAAAAACGAGTAAATAGTTAAATACAACGAATTTAGCAGAAAAACAAGCATAACGATTTCTAATTACAAACTAATTTTAATAATCGCTAAGTAATTACAATATCCCTAAATTAATTTGTCATCAGCACTACAAAATCACGATCAACAAGCAACGGCATACGCAAATTTACAGTCGAAAGCACACGATCAAACCGAAGGATTTCACGTACCGACAAACACATACATACAATTGATCGAATGATGAATCGATCTGTTCATATCGATCAGTTATAAGTCGTGAATAAGAAGAAGAAGAAAATCAAATAGGAAAATGAAATTGACAAGAGTTTTGATAATTATGGAAAAAGAGAAAGGAGATTTAATGCTTACCGACATGAATGAATGTGCAGAGAGATACTGTTGATTCAGTGGTGTGTTGTATATAGAGAGAGAGAGAGAGAGAGAGAGAGAGAAAGAGAATGTTGTGAGGAATAATCCGCGTGAAGATGGAAAGGGGGATGATTATAACGGAACGGGGTTTCAGGTTGTTCTCAGACTACTTTCAAGCCCTAATATTATTCGGAAACTTGTACAGATAAAACTTTAAAAGAAAATCACTTTTAAATTGAGAAACTATAAGTCCCCGTTTGATTAATAGAATTTTTAAAAATTAAGAAATTTTTTATTTAAAATCATGTTTGGTTGGTCAATAGATGTAATTGAAATTGGAAAATTTTTCCTCATTTATTTGAATTCACATTCCTTCCACTTACCCATGAAATGTTTAACAATCCAATAAAATCTTCAAAATTAACATTTTAATTTCGTCCAAAATTGACCAACAAAACACGTTAATAACTTTAACAAGATTCCAATTCCAATTCTTTTGTAAAATATTCTACGAACCAAACGGCCCCTAAGTTTTTAAAAAGACGTTTTCATCTGATGTTAATTTTGTATATCTAAGATATCAAGTTTTAGAATCATGTAATGTGTACCTTATGATAAAACTTAAAAAAATCAATTTTTTTTTTCAAAACGGTTTTGGTTCCTATAGGTACCGGTTTAAGCTAAAATGGGTTTTGGTTCGATTTGGTTTGTTGTCCAGTATTATTAGTTTTACTTACCGGTTTAAGCGATTTTTGATAGGTACAATTCGGTTTGAAACCGATTGGTTCAAGGCAAACCATACCGACTTTGAAACCGGTAGGTTTTTTCGGGTTGGAACTGGTCCTCTAGGTAGCAATTTGAAATCGGCTCGGGTGGTTGGGTTTTCCTAGAGCTGTTTTTGGTGCATCTATAATATAAAGATGTTTATTGAATTGGTTTTTAAGTTATTTGAATGTTAGTTTTCTTAAAGGTGACTCGTATTGTAAAGAACGGATTGAAAATAGAACTTTTAAATTCGGGTTGATTGGAACAAACCGAATTATGAGAAAATTTAAATATAAATAAAACTTGTATATAACAAGTAATAATACAATTGTATCTTTATAAAAAAGTTCAAAAAAAAAATATAGAATTTGAAAACAGACTTCTGGTAATCCGATTAAAAAATCATATGAACTGATTTTTAATTTTTTTAGAAGTAACATATACGAGCATATGTATTTTTAAAAGTATTTTTAAAATAAAATATTGAGCTAATTTTAGTTTTACTCACTAAGTTTTAACTAAAGTAACTATTTTCCTCCAAAAGATTAAAAACATCAAATTTACCTTCAAAGTTTCATATGATGTTTTAATTTCACTCCAAATGTTTCATTATTTTGTATAAAATTAAAACAACTAATGAAACTTTTGGATTAAAATTAAAATAATTTATGAAACTTTCGAAAACAAATTGATGTTTTTAATTTTTGAAGGAAAATAGTTATTTTAAACAAACTTAAAAAAATAAAATTGAATTTAACTCTAAAACATTTAGAATTGAATTCTGGGCACAGGACATTTCTAAATCGTTTAATGTGGGCACACTCTGCACATGGTAATTTTTTTCATCTCGTCAGGAACTCAGGATTAGTAATGTGGGCCCAATCCGATACGTGGCACACAAGATTTTTTGATAATGTAGGCACAAAAGGTTGGTTTTTATCAAGGTTATCAACAGAATTTAATTTTCGTAGACATAGAAATAAAATTCTAAAGAAAGTTGGTAAAAATTGATTTTTTTTTTATTTATAAAAAACTGAAATTTTCAATTAAGTTTTTTTTTTATGTGGAAGATCCGGTTTATTTAATTTTATAAAAAAATATACAAATTCTTTTGTGTGTATTCACCTCATAAAAAACTCTTGTCACTCTCTCGTTCACATCTACCACCATCAAATTAAAAAACGTACAAAAAAAAAATAATCGATAGGTACTATTATTCATATTAAACATGGACAAATGTGTAATCCTAAACCAATGCATCAATTTATGCAACTTATCACTCGATTGTGAATTTGCGATTGAACCTTAATCAATCAAGTATATATCAATAGACAAAACTATACAACAAACACCTAAACATCAAACTTCAAAACCTCTACACTATCAACACAAAATCAAATCAAACAACAAACTCAACACCAAAACACAAAACATTCCAACATTCTAATCTTGAAACCGATCAACCCGTATCTCAAACCCACAATCACCACCACCACCACCATCTTCTTCATCATCTTCATCATCCGAACACCCCACAAGATCATCAACACTCACCGGCAAACTCGTCGAAAAGCTCACCTTCGGCTTCTCCGGCGGCACCACCACCTCCTCCACCTCATGGTTCAACACCTGCAGCACTCTCCTCATCGAAGGCCTCATCTCACTCCGAGGGTTCACACAGCTCAACCCCACCATCAACAACCTCCTACCTTCTTCCTCATCAAACTCCCCATTCAGCCTCTTATCAATCGCCTCCAAAATCGCATCGTTCGTATGCAAATCCCACACCCAATCCACCAAATTCACCATATTCACACCCCCGATCTCCCTCTCTATCGGCCTCCGACCACAACACACCTCCAGCACCACCACACCGTAGCTGTAAACATCGGTTTTATCCGTCGCTTTACCGCAATGTAGATACTCTGGAGCCAAATAGCCCGCGGTTCCAGCAGTTAGCGTCGAAATCGGGCTCTTGTTGTGATCAATCAACCGAGCTAGCCCGAAATCGCCTAACCTGGGGTTGAAATTTGCATCCAACATCACGTTGCTCGACTTTATGTCCCTATGAATCACCAGTTTATCGCATTCTTGATGAAGATAAGCTAAAACAGAGGCTAACCCGACTGCGATTTTGTACCGATGGTTCCAGTTCAAGAATCCCCAGTGATCAGGGTCTTGATACAACACACTTTCGATGCTTCCGTATGGCATTAGCTCGTAAACGAGCAACAATTCGCCCTTTTTGACGCACCATCCGAGAAGCTGAACAAGATTCTTGTGGCGTAAACCCGCGATCGCTGATAACTCTGCGAAAAACTCTGTTTTCGCTTCACGGGATCGGAGTGATCGTTTCACTGCTGCAGTTGTTCCTGAAGATATTAAGAAAGCTTTGTAAACGGTCCCGAATGACCCATGACCGATGATTCGACTCGAATGGAAGTTGTTTGTGGCGATCTTGAGCTCTTTGTACTTGAATTCTCTTGGGTTTTTTGTAACCTCTGCTTTTATGTTCAACTCTGTTCTGTTTTCCCGCCATTTCTTAACCGAAATGTACCCTAAAACGACGACACCAGCGAAGACAAAAGCCGAACCAGAGACTACAAGAGTAAATCCGATCTTCTTAAGAGTGTAACGAGCACGATTATCGTGTGGAAATCGAATTGGGACTGTGTTGGTGCTTACATTGTGTGGATTATCGATTCTGGGGTTGAATCTTTTGATCCCGAATGATTTAAAGCTCCAATTTTCGATCGAATGGGTTTCTTTGCTTCCTTCTGTTGATCCTGAGAATCCCACATACATAAGCTCTTGAAAGTATGTCGTAAGATCGATAGTTACATTCAAAAGAGGGGTTTCAGGTTTGAAATTCGATCGACTTAAGAACACTTTAAGATTCTTCCGATCATGATCGTAATCAACCCAAGAAGTGAACGAAGCCCCTGTTCGTAAATCGATTCCAGCGGAGATACAATCAGCCGTCACGATCGAATTCAAGCTATCAATATCCAACCCGATATGATTCTCATTCGGGTCATTGAAATGCGGGTCAAGTCGGGTATCATATTCGATCGCGATGAACTTGTTCTGGGTCAATTGGGACGAATTCACGAGACCCAAGTACCCACCGGGGGACCCGAGGGTACGATTCTCCGGCGAGATGAAGAACGTTAAACCACCGCCTCCGGCGGTGGACAAGGGGTTGAGATTGACGATTGAGAATCGGAATCTGGTGGAGAATGAAGTGGTGGAGTTGGTGCGGTTGTCGGAGAATCTGATGGGGGTGTTGTAGATGATGGTGCCGGAGGAGGAGGAGGGGAAGTCGGAGTCGAGGGTGGCGCCGGCGACGGCGTTGCGGTGGTAGGAGTCGCCGAGGAAGGTGATGTTTTGGAGGGGGAATGGTGGAAATTCGAAGGTGATGCTGCGGGGGTATGCGGTTGAGGGGTGGGGGATGAGGTTGAGGATGAAGATTGTGAAGAAAACTAGTGGTTTTCTTGAGGTCATGGTGGAGTACATGGTGGTTTACGGTGGTTTATGGTGGTTTATGGTGGTTTACGGTGGTGGGGTTTAGCGGTGAGAAAGAGAGGGTTAAGACTTAAAAATGTGGGTTCGCGTATATTATCGGGATAATATTATGTACAGTGGTTTTGGTTATTGTAGGGTTTAAAAGCACATTGCTTAAAAACTAAATATTATTATTATTAGATTTATAAAAATAGTTTTTTTTAGATATTAACATGATATTAACATCTTTTAATATTTTAACTAGGTCTAGTCCAATGTGTGTTGCGCTAAAAATGCCTTCACGAGTCGTAACAACGGTCATTTTAACGTAAATCGTAATGCATCAAGCAAGACTCAAAAATCACATCCCAATGGTTGTCATAACACTGTAAAAATGAAGTGTGTATTTCATCGTAAAAGTAAGCCTTACAGTGAACCCCAAAAGTGTACTCTATCTTAAAAGTCATGCCCCCCATAGTAAATACGATTAAAATAATTGCAATTTTGATTACCATTTTCTTAAGAAACCATATATTGAAGCATCAAAAAAAAAAAAAAAAAAAAAAAAACTAAAGACAACCGTACTGTTTTTTTTATTAAGAAAAAAGATGTTTACGAACGATTTTTTTTCCAAACGACAACACAAATAAAAATTTATTAAAATACTACTAGCAAGATGTTAGAGCCTAAACATTAAATTACACCAAGAGATTACTTAAATCAAAATTACACCAAGAGGTTATTTAATCAAAAGAGTTAATTTCAGTTTTACTTCTTAATGTTTAACTAAAGTAATCATTTTACTTCAAAAGATTACAAATATTAATTTACCTCCAAAAGTTTTATATATTGTTTCAATTTCACTTCAAAAGTTTATTTATTTTGAATAAAATTAAAACAACTAATGAAACTTTTGGATTAAAATTGAAATAATTTATGAAACTTTTAAAGATAAATTGATGTTTCTAGTCTTTTGAAGAAAAATAATTATTTTTAACAAAACTCAATGAGTAAATTAAACTTAACTCTAATCAAAATTACACAAATGATGCTAATTTAAGTTTACGAACAAAAGTTATTACATAAAAACAAAATAATTTGAAAATCAAATGAGTTAAAAATGTATAATAAAAAATGAATATATAAATTAAAGTAATAATAAAATCACTGTTCATTTCTTTCATCTTTTAATTATATAAACAAGTTTGAAAAATATTTTAATTAGAAAATAATACCCAACTTTTAAAAGTGTTTCAATCAGATAACTCAAGTTTAAAAAATATTTTAATTAGGTCACTCGGCTTTCATTTGTTTATTTAAATTATAAGTTTTAACATGTTTTTCTTTTTGTTTCAATTAGAAAATAAATTTTTGTTTTGATGTTGATGTATAATGGTGATGTGAATTTTATGTACTTTTTTTATTTTTAATTTAATTAACATGTTTTTTTAATATAATTTCATGTATTGAAAATTTTCAACCTCCACATCTTCTCTAGCATGGTTTTATGCCCCCGTCGCAACGCAAGGGGCTTTATACTAGTGTAGCGTTGGGTTCAAATGAAAAGCAAGAGAATTTATGTAAATAAATAAACCAAATCTCCAAATTTGATTTGAATGCCTCATATTTGTTTGACTTTTTGTACACGTGTTCCAATAAAAATACAACTTTCTATTATTTTATTAAAAAAATATGAGCTATTAATCTGTATAAATTAAAGATGAATATTTGATTTATTGGTTAAATAATTTATTTTGACTTTCATTTGAATGCAAGTACGCAACCATACTAGTATAATGTTAATTATCAAGTGGTTTGTGCGTATGGGTGTGACACCACATGCTTAGCAAGTGATTTTTTCTTAAAAGTATGTGTTTAGTGGGTTGTATTCATTTTTTTTAATCTTTAACTTTTTATTTTAACTCAATACTTTTACATCTTTTACAATTTAGCTCAACAATTTTTTGATTTCAACTTTGGTCCCCTTATACTTTTCATATTTTATAAAGTTTTCCTTTATATGTTTCGATCGAAATTTTGCAAATTAATATGTTACAACATGCGTGTGTTGTTCAACACTTTTACACTTTTTTCCCCATTTAACACGTTTCACTCTAAATTTTGCTAGTTAACATGTCGCAACGTGCGTGTGTGGTTCAAATTTTTACGCTTGTTTTTCCCCGTTTAGCGGCCCCATCGCAAGGCGCTGGTCCTAGAATGATCTACTTATTGTTTTAGATGTTTATTTTCCACCTGCGTGATTCAATGTTTTACATCTATTTTTCGTTCGGTTTATTTTTTTGTTTTTTTGTTTTTTTAGCACGAGCTTTTCAGGTTGGTGGATACTAACAGTGGTGCATTATTGGTGCTACTTGGCCATTGGTTTACGCTGCGGTAATTTGTATTTTCATATTTTCTACTGACCCAAGCCTCTTTGGTTCTGCTTGTTCGATTGCTTTTGCTAGATGCTTCTGGCTGCTGCTCGATTCAAGGAAAGTAAGTTTGCCTGTTTTATAAACCCATTTACTGAGTATTCAAGTTTAGCAAATTCAACAACTCAATTGACGATGAAGATACAGCGAGGAATCAAAATTTTTTTTAATTATAGTCATGATTTTTGCATGATTTTTCGGCGAGAGTTATTTTATATTGTTTTCAGAATGACGAGGAATAATGACTTGACTTATTGACTTGGTGAGATGTCGAGAAATTATAACTTTTTCTCTAGGGATAATTTTATATATACCCTACAAACTTTCAAAATATCATATATACCAACATAAAATTTTAAAATATCATATATACTCTTATAAAACTTTTAGAATATTATATACACCCTTACTAATATTTTCAAATATCATATATACCCAAATCAAATTCAAAATATCATATATGCCACTAATTTTTTTTAAAATTTCGTATATACTCTTCTAAAACTTTATAATATCATATATATCCGAACTAAATTTAAAATATCAAATATACACTTCTTTATAGCTAAAATATCATATTCCCTCATGTTAATTTATTTTGTTAAACAGTAATTGTTCATTCATATATTTTTTTAAAAACTTTAAAATTTTTGTATTTAGCAATTATTTCATATTTTTTTCTTAAAATATTACATATTTATAAAATTGGGTTGAAATCAGAGTTTATTTTTAAAATCTCAATTGATTAATTTTTTAAATTATATTTAAGTAGGTATATGAGGTTTGACATCTCAAAGTTCTTAAATTTCTTCAATTAATAAATTGTAAAAAATTGCATAATGTAATAGAATTTCAAGATGAAACACGAAATTTAATATAAAAGTAAGTCTTTTTTAGCAAATATGATTATTATGCTTTTTAACTAGGTTATCATCTTATCGATGTGTACTATTATTTTCAAAATCTAAAAACAATAATATTCATTAAAAACTATAATTATAATATGAATAAAAAATACAATAAATATAGTAAACAATAATAACAATTAATAATAAAACAAAAGGTAGTAAACTAAACTTTTATGTATTAATTATATTTTGAAATTTTTAATAATAAAATAAAAGATTATATTTGATATTTTGATGTTAGTATAGGTCTATATGATATTATAGAAGATTTCTACGGGTACATATGATATTTAGAATATTTTTAGGGGTATATATGATATATTAATATTAGTTTGGGTATATATGATATTTAAAAAGTTTTATAGGATATACATGATATTTAGTAAATTTTTTAGGGGTATATATGTTATATTAAATTTTATCTAAGTATATATGATATTTTAAAAGTTTGTAGGGATATATATGAAATTCTCCCTCTTCTCTATGACATGGTGAGGAGGGAAATAAAGTTAGTAGACGAACCAAATATTATGCGAATTATTCATTAACCGTTCACTGAGACGTTATAAACAATAAAATTCATTTGCTTAATGAAAGGATCGAACACAGACGGTGATTACATTCGGTAAAATTTCGTTTTACTTTCGTTCGTGTTAAATTGTTTATGTTTGTGCATGATGCATGTGCTTTAACTTTATAATTATTTAAGGTGATTCTGTTTAAGTTTGAAATATTAAATGTTAATTTTTTAAAAAAGTCATGCGTTTGTTTACGTTCAACTACATGTATGTGAAATGTTCTGTTATGTGCTATTGAACAGCTTAGTTATTTGTTTGTGAATCGTTTGTGAACATATTTATTACAGTATATTATTATTAAAGTTTAGTAATTATTATTATTAAGGTTGAGTCCACGGGCTTGTTTAGGTTTTTAGGGTTTCATTGTAAACTCTATATAATGTAACCTAAGCTATCAATAATATTCAATCAACTCTTTTACCATTTAACATGGTATCAGAGCCTTAGGTTCTAGTTACCTTCTTCTCCGCTGCACCACCGTAAAAATACAAACCCTAGCCATCACCGCCACGTTCAAACCCTAGACAGGGCGGCGTGCCGCCCTGTCCATTCTCTTTGCTTTTAGTTCTTTTATCTTTTTCATTCTAAATAAAGATTCGTCTCGGTTTAGATTCAAGCCACTTATCTTAAATCTTTATTCTCTACAAAACCCTTATGCCCATATCCCATCTTGTATTTTTTTCATCTTCGTTTGTTCTTGCCGGACCACGGTCCGTTGCCACCGAAGAACGCCGCTTGGCCACGGTCACCGGCCTTTTGTATGACACACCACCGCACGACCATGGTCTTCCGGTGTTATCTTGTTTTTTTTTTTTACCTTTTCGATTGGGATATCGATCATGTAATCATGTTGCCGCTGCGGCGGCGCCTGCTGGACTACGATCCACCGTCGCGCCGCCCCTACCACGCCGCGGTTTACCGCTGCGCTGCCTTATGCCTCCGTCGCACTGCAGCATTGGAAGCCCCTCGCAAGGTTACATTATTATTTAATATTGTGGATTGCATTTAAGGTTTTGGATTGAAGATTGGAAGATTAGGGAATTTTGGCCGAAGTTGTAACCGAGATTGAGATTATTTTTTACTGTTCTTTGTTTATTCTTTTACCATTTGACAATATTCAATTGCTTAATGAATGAACACGAATAAAAATTTTTGTTTAGTTATGTATTCGTGATCCATTCGTGAATAAGCTCAATTCTAAATGAACAAGCACGTTTGTTTGGTTCGGTTCTATTTGTTTACAGCTCTAGCAAAAAAATTACCGAACTTATTCGCCGAGAAAGTGGAATTTAGGCATGTGAGTCTTTGGTTTGGTAAAATGTTGAATTTGGTAATTTTCCTTCTTACTAAAAGGTTTTTAAATTTTAATAATCTCAACTTTTATTTATTGGTCGGGATTAATTTCAAGTAAATAAATATTAGTAGATACTCCAACTTTAAGCTTATTAATGATTTATTACTAATTGAGTTAACCTTGTTAGTTTTTTGATGATTCGAACTGCTTATATGAACAAAATATAAAGCAGGAAGTTAAAATTTACCATTTGATCCGTCAATCTAAAACTCTTACACTTTGAAACATGTCAATCTTCATCTTTTTATCTGAACCAATTGACTCATTAGATGTAGATTTCAGATGATGATAAAGTCTAGACAACAAAATACGGACCTGGTAAGGCTGAGCGACGGTGTGATTGAAAAATGGCTTAAAGTTGGTCGCATTTCATCGAAAAAAAACGGGGGTTAACTTGGTAAAAGTAATAAATCGTTGGAGGAAAATAATACCAAAGTTGAAAACGCTTGTAACTATTTCCTAAATTACGATTAATACCGGTAAATAAATAAAAATAAAAATTATTAAAATTGTTATTGCTAAAAACATAAAAAAAAACCATGTAGGATCGAAATTAGTAACACGCTAACACATTGGTGATATTTTTGACCTTTTAAACCTAAATAATCGTTTCGTGATATTTATGCAGGTAACCCGCGATTCTCTGCTCTTGATCATCGTCTCTATCGCCATCGCTACCCTACTGTTATTCGATTGCTTCCACAGGTAACATTTCAAAAAACTTTCCATTATTGCAATGCGCTCATTTGAATGGAATGATTCTCTGTTTCTTCCTTCGATTTTGATCTCTGTTTTTTAACTGTACCTTCAATTTGCTTTTGTGTTTGCAATTGTTACAATTGAAATAGTTTGGAACTCACTTAGCACTACCATCAATTCTAATTGCCTACACCAGGTACACTCATACATCCCTCAAACTTCTTTGTGGCTCCTTGCTTACTGATTATGTTGTTTATTGTCTGTTTTTCTGCGCGATTCTGCATTTTATCTAAGAGTAGATGAAGTTCAGGTTATAGGCATGTTTGTGGAACTGCTGAAAGTTAAAAACGAGAATGCATTTTGCTGCTTGTAAAATACAGGATTACAGTCTATAAAACATCTACTAACCACCAAACAAATGCCAGTCATGTTATGTGAAGATGATGATATTGTATTCCGTTTTGGATCCTAGATTTTCATTTCGTCTCATTTTAGGTCTTTACTAATCACTCTGTCCGGATCACTATCTCATGCTAGCATATCGGATTAGTCGTGTTTTTTGTTATGATTATAGTTTTATATCTGTTCCCAATCTTAGTTGGACAGAATAGGACCGTAAACTATCCGTTTCGCCATTGGCTATTTTCCTATCTTTCAGTTATATTCTGTGATGATCTTGACTTAAAGCAAGTCTCATTAATTGTAGAAGGAATGAATAAGCCCCGTAGGAAATTAGGAATGTAGGACGATGGGGAGTTTGAATGTGTCTAATTGTAGTAATTTGAGTGTTTGACAAAAAAAATGAGTATGACTTTTCATTGTTATCTAATTTTGAAATAGTTAAATTTTAGGAACACTGGTAGTTGACTACTGAGATAAATTTAAAGCTACATATCAGCTAACTGGTTACCTAATTATCTGATTTTATTTCTGAAAGGTGCAATGATCAATTTAAATGTGCATGAATTTTCTTGTGTCAGATATCAGGAAATAGGAGCCGATTTTTATGTAAATGGATGCTTCTTTGCCACTTGATAAGTTATCTTTAGAGTCTACAAATGAAGATGGCTCACCAGGTTCTAACACAAAGTAAGTTTTACCAGTTCATGCTCAGAGAGAGAAAAACTATAGATACAAATTAATGAATTACAATAACAATACAAATAAGCTCTAGTAAAATTTCAATATTGAATTGTGAAGTGTCCTGTCCTGAATAATGGCAATGCATGAATAATTTTCATCTTCTCTCACAATTTCACAGGGGAAAAATGCATGTCGTGTTGGTATCAACTGGAAGTTTTAATCCTCCTACATTCATGCATTTACGTCTTTTTGGTATGTGTTCCTGGCTGCTAGTTTTTGTCATTTGTTTGAGAAATGATTCTGGGTAACATCCAAACAGCTGCACAATTTTCTCTTATAAGTGTAAAGAAAACTTTAATTTCATGTCAAATATGTATCTATTAATTTTAGTTTTACAGTGTGAGTGAATAAACTATCGTGATTCAAAGTTTTAGGAATTTGAAATAACAGGTTTACAGCTCCAGAAGGGCAATTCAATAGAATCTAGTTACAAACTAACCTTATTTATTTCTTTGGCATGCTTAGAATTGGCAAGGGATGCACTAAACTCAAAAGGGTTTCATGTTGTTGGTGGTTATATGTCACCTGTAAATGATGCATACAAGAAAAAGGTATTTGGTTTGCTGTAGCATTACATTCTTCGTACCAGAAAAGATTTTTACATTTAAATAGAGAAGGAAACATATGTTGCTTCGCATGGCATTCATCGCAGTCTCCTAATTAAATTAGATTTAGTTTTTTGTTGGTGTCATCGTGACTCTTTAGTACAAGTTTCAGTAAGGCTTACAAGTGTCTGCCCATTGCAGTTGGGTTGTGGGTTATTTATGTTATAATTTCTCCTCTTTCCTCATATCATTTTGTCTTCTACAAAATCATAAGTTTGCAGCATTTTACAATGGTATCTACGAACCTGATTATCAACTATCTAGATGTGCTCGTGGTTGCACACATTTCCTGTGTGTAATAACCTATAACCTATAAATCTATAGTATGCATAATTATTAAGTTCATAGCTCTCAGACAATGAGATTTTATATAATTGGAGTGCAAGGACCAAACTTTTATATTTGCGCAGGGTCTCTTACCAGCTGAACACCGCATCTCAATGTGCCAACTAGCTTGCAAAAGTTCTGAATTTATAATGGTCGATACCTGGGAGGTCTCTCTCTCTCCCACACACACACACACACACACAAACACACACACACATGAAGTGGTTTAAATATCAAATGTTTCGAAATGGTTAAAAAATTTGACATGGTTTCACGATCACCAATGATTGTAATAAAGATGAACTGGAATTGATAAGTGGACAAATATGTCATTCTGTAGGTGTAGTCATTGTTATGTACTTTTTAAGGCTAAAAGGTGAATGCATCCCTTTTCTGTTTAACACGTAGTTTTGATTTTTGTTTCTTTGAAATGGACAGCTTTGTTGTATAAAGTGTGTGCTAATTTTTTTTCCTTTTTTATTGATGAGGAAATATTTATTTGTTTTAGGCAAAACAAAGTTCGTTTCAACGATCACTGACTGTGTTGTCAAGAATCAGGAGCTTCTTTTGTGATAGTGGGCTGATACCTAATGGTATGCTAGTTTTGCTTGTTACTTACACTGCCAAAATAACTTACTAAGATGATTGTGTGTCATCTAGAGTTACACTCATGTTGTTTCTTGTATTACCTCTTAAATCAGTTTCTTTTCTTCATTCTATCTGGATATATACTTTGCAAACCTTCTCATAGTCCAAAAAGGATGCACCTTTGTAAAACAGTAAGTTGTGACTATGTTCAATTTAGGAGTAGGTTTAGTGGGACTAAAGGAGAAACTGATGGTTCCACTTTACAGCCAATGGTCTCAATGTACTGAGACTGTTTTGGCCTGATTGGCCTTTTCAAAACTGTTATATCCTCTGTTTTAGTACCAATCCAGCGGAATATGAGTAGAAGGTTTTAGGTTGAAATATCACTTGCTACAGGCACTAATTTTGTTCATGCAATTGTAGAATTTTTAAAGGTCATGCTTGTTTGTGGCTCTGATCTACTAGAATCTTTTGGCACTCCTGGAGTCTGGATACCTGAACAGGTAAAATCGTTCTTGATTATCTCTCATTTATGGACTTATGGTGATGGCACAAAGTATTACTCGGATAGTCATCAATCAGCTAAAAAAGAGTTGGGGATTTTTAGATAATTTTACATTGATCTGAATAATCAATTATCTTACAGTTACAGCTGTTTCCCTAAATCTGATTATCTTGATTCAATAAGAAGAAAATCATAATCATAATTGCTTTTCGCCAAATACTGTTGCAATAAACCGTAGGAGATCACAAATTCTTGAATTTTTTATGTCCATCTTTTCGTTTTAGGTCAGGACTATAATCAAAGATTATGGTGTGGTTTGTATCCGAAGAGAGGGTCAAGACATTGAAAAAATTATCTCAAATGATGAAATCTTGACAGAATGCAAGGTAAACTACTCATTTAAATAGCTTTTTAGGTTCAAACTTCAAACGAGAAACGTTAAATAACTAGGAAAATATAAACCACTTTTTAGCCCTTGAATCATATTTCAATGAATGATTGAAATTTCCTTCTATCGCGTCTTTTCCACTCCATGAATCAGGACTGTCCTCATTTTATTCCCTCTGTGAACAACGGTCAAAAGTAGTTCCTTTGGTTAACACCCCTTAAGATGCTATTGTTCTTGTATGAATCTTGCAGAGTAATATCCAAGTGGTGGATGAAATAGTACCAAACCGCATTAGTTCAACTCTAGTAAGGTGGCCATCATATTGCTATACCTTTTGTTAACATTTTGCTATAACATTAAGCTTAAATATGTTCGTTTATATGATTACAGAGATTGCATTTCACGGGGTTTGTCGGTTAAATATTTGACATCAGATGAAGTTATTGATTATATTAAAGGAAACCAACTCTATACCAATACTGCCACTTGACTGGAATGAAGCTTGTTAGGTGGTTATACACTTATACTCCTTTGAATAATCCAAATATTGTTGTGTAAGATAATTTTGTAACTTGTAATTTTTATGTTTATTCTTGCATAACTTTTACATTAATTTATGTGTTTCCTTTTTTATTATAAATTCAATTTCCGGTCGCACCGCAAGGATAAATTCAACTTGTTCCAAATGATATGTAGAAATTTGCAACGTATATCACAGCAAAGTTTGAACCATTCTCTAAATTGATCACTGATATAAACTAAACAAGTATATCCATCCTTTTGAACATCCAAATTTCTTTTCACTCAAACAATACATATAATGAATCCATGAATTCGGCGGTAAAAATACAATTGACTCAACTCTGACTTTCACTTTAAAAGGTAAAGCTCGATCCACTCTCAAACATCATACTTGTCAGGAACCGGTTGTCCCTAACCGTAACCTGTAACGCACCAGTTGCCACAGGATGTTGACCCAAGTGTCTGGGACGCCAGGTAGGCACCAATGCATGCAGTCCTGACCCCAAACGGCCACGGCATCCTTTTTTCCCAACCAAGTGGCTGGATGTGCGTCTGCTCTGAACTCGCTCAAATGAGTCAGATCAAGTAGTTGGATATCTGTGCCTTGCAGTGCCTTAACAATCAGCTCATTGATCACTCTTGCTTCTTTGTTCACTCCATTGTTGCTGGGGTCAAACCACAAGTCAAGCTGTTTAGGTATCATCACCATGTAAATATCTTATCCTTAATAGTTAATACAATTCATAATAAGTACAAGCACAAAAATGTTAGAATACACAAACATGTTAAAACATGAGGCGCTTTAACATGAGCTTTATCATGTGTAACAATAAAGCTCACGAGCTTTTGATGGATGACATTCAAGATTTCTTTCAGTTAATTGATCTGCACTATCAACATTGACTTTTTTTGAACAAAACGAATACAGTAGAAATTTTAAACCGAGACATGGATAAGGAGGATACATATGTATAAAATGCCACATACCTCAGAACTCTCAAGGGGTTTGTTGAATAAGCAACTTCCATTTTGGTTCCAATCACCGCCATGGAAGTGCCTAGGAGATTGCAGCCGCCAAAATTTAAGCGTCATAGGGAATTCTTTTTGTATGTAAGAAGCCATGTGTTTTAGTACAATTTGAAGCCCATCCAACATATCGGGGGCAGGAACTATTGGCTTCCCTCCTTCATAGAAAACAAGTTTCGAAAACTTATCATAGTTCCACCTGTAAAGGGCTAAAATGTAAACGAAACGTACATCGCTTTCAATTTGTTTTTCAAGGAAGAAAACTTGATACACAAGAGTATATATAATATGTATACCAGTGTCCAGTATTGAAAATGAGAACATCATAGAAACCACCAATATCCTCCCACTCTTTAGCAGGAACATCCACATCTACAAGATATACACCCTTCCCTTCTGTGATCGAGATCTCAGACTGCCTGTGAAAGAGGAAACTCCTTTCAGTAATGCAAGTTCCAAACATATGCAAAAACTAAACTTTCTTAGGGATAAAATTTTCATAAGACTTCACATACCAATGTTCATCTATCCTATATTAGCTCAACAAAGATTACTTAAGAATATTGGGTTTTTTTTAGTCAAACAGGTGTTAGAATTAACGTATGATTAAACTCCAAGCTTGTTGTATAAACTGAAATATGGTATAATGAACTAATTGAGCATCTTAAAGTCTAACCATTGGAAATTAGATAAAATGATTACAGTAATAGAATTCAGTGAGATCAAAACTTACTCATACTTTGCTAACAAAACTGCACGATGATAGGCAACAGTGACATTAAACTTGGGGAAATAAGCCCCTCTCCAAGCACCTTTCCTCTTCCACTTCTTTGCACTTGGATCTGCAACCCTCAGTATACACAACAAACTTACCAAAAAATTCTCGTTCAAAGAATCCCCAACAAACCCTATATTCTTATCCCTCATCAGGCCCATAAACTCAACTGGATCAATCTCATTTAACTCGCAATCTTCAGGCACCCATCTCCAAGAATTAATCAGGTCCATATTATCTCTCTGGTTTCTAAGACAATTCCATGCGTTTCTATGGAAAGGACAGCTCTCGTCGTAGATGGGCCGTCGATGGTTGGGGTCAATCACCCATTTTCCGGCAAATAGATCACAGGGTACTGGGGTTGCCAATGACGAGGGTTTTGAATATGGGAGAAGCTTTGAGTAGAAGATAGTGAGTGTACAGGTGGAGATGATTAACCATGTTAACAGTGTTGAAGGTAGCTTAGTAGCCATCTTATGTTAATCATCAGAAAGAAGGAGGTGATGCAAAGAGAGATCTGCAGATGGTAAGCTTGATTTTGTACTTGATAGAAAGGTTTAACTACAACTTTGGTCCTTTACCTTTTGAATTTCTGAGATGGTCACAAATCTAATATGTAGCAATGTCACTGGAGGCTGTTTCTGTTGTTAACTCTTTTTCCTGTAGAAGTAATATATTTGGATGTAAAGAAGCATATATGTTAGGAATAACTTTGTTATGATCTAGTCTAGTGACTAATCAGCATCATGAATTCAAAATAAATTGTGCGACGAGTATAATATTTAAGATGAATATCCTACTAGGGGAAGGAACGGTTGTTAACCCACATTTATTGCAATAACCCGTTAACAAACACTTACACCATGATTATGTGGTATAACTAACTTTTACACCACAGTACACCCCTTATGTAACAATTCTCCCTCCATTTTTCAAAAAAATTCCCCCTTTTTTAAAATCGTCTTAACTTTTTTGTATGATATTATTTTTTTATACAAATCACACCATTAAAAAGATCATTTTAATATCTTTAATTTGAGTATAGTCTTGCTATATTTTTTTAAAAAAAATTTAACGTTGATTGTGGACCACTAGTTTACCACTGTAATCTTAACTTACAGTGATTACGTGGCCTGTTATGGACCACTAGTTTGATTAACGGGTTATCGCAATAAACAAGGGTTAATATTTATTCTCTATCCTATCCTACTAATCCTTTTAGTAGGATATGTACTTGACATGCAATATTCACCGTCCTTTGGCACACATCTGCCATTCCACCTAAAAGATATGCTACACCATTACTACAGATTTTACAAATTACAAACAAAACAACAGCGCACATCTGAAATAAATATAGGTTTCAATGACCTTGAAGCTACATCTTATATTGAAAGTCAAAGTGTCTTTTATAGGTTGGTAATTAGTATTTAGCATAAGCTTACTTGAAAATGAGTACATAATAATGATAATAGCTGTGACTATCAATCTCATCTGAAACATTCCTATTCCATTTTGTTGGAATGCTTGGTTAGATGTTTGCTATAACTAGTAAGTTAGATTGTTGTTTGGGAATAAAAACAAAATTAAAATGTCTCACATTATCATGAGTAACAGCTAACAATCAGTTAAAAAAACAAACCTTGGTTCTTCTAGCAAGGTCTATTTTAACAGATCAACTAGAAACAACACTAAACATGCATAATATCTTGACTGTGAAAAACAAAGATAAACAGATCAGTAGGTGCCAATTTGTGCAATGAATTTTCATCATCTATTTTTGGAGTTATAAAAATTGCTAAATTGCTAACAGTCTGTGTTCATGAGTGTAAATCACCAGGTAATATGGATCAAATAATCAGGCACGTAAGATCAATATATAAACAACAAAATAACAGAATTAGTTAAATAAATCTTATTAGCCACCAGAAGCTCCAAAAGTATACACACTATATCAATTTCAAAGCGAAAGTTCTGACCTTAGGTTCACAAAAACACATAAAAAGTAAAGGTATTCCAAAACAGTGATGTACTTAAGGATGATGGATTAATGGCTAATATTGATCGATAAATCAAAAGCTAAGCACAGTAGATCCCCGTAAAATGAGATGTAAATAAAGATGATGGCTAATGTACAGACTACAGCAGCGGCGTTTAGCAAAATATAACAAACCTGAGCTTAATTGAAGACAATGAGGATAGAAACCAAATGGATCGATGAAGACGATAGGCAGAAACGCAATCTCACGATTAGATTACCAAAAAATTCGATTGGATCCACTGTTCTTCTGTTGTAGGTTGGGGACTATGGTGGTTTCTGTTATTCGATTTAATGGTGGTTTCTGTTATTGGATTTGATGGTGGTTTCTGCTTTCGATGATGTTGATGAGGCTCACTAGGGTTGTGACGGAGAAGAAATGAAAAGAAAAAAAAGGGTGAAGTTGTGATTTTAATAACTTACTATTTTAATTTCATTTACAAATTTACCGATCAAATTTTTTTTTAATGAACAACGAATATTTTTAAGCCCAAGCATTCGGGTAAACCCAATGGTGAAAGGTCACCCACGCTCGCGAACACAGACATCGCTGGTGACCCTGCCCGCCCACCAATCCTGGGGAAATCCACCAACCAAAGACCCACTGTAGTAAAACCCTGGCTCACTTGAAGCATATTACACCAAATGAGACTCGAACCTATGACTTCTATTTTGAAAAGCCATGTGATGCCTCCTTCCTAACCAATTGATTTAGGGCTCATTGACAATTTACCGATCAAACTAGATGTGGCAAACGAGTATGTGTCCAACGGGTATTAGATCGTGTATGTGATTAGTTTAAAAAAAAATTAATATGCAGGTTCTATTCTTTATTTTTTCTTTGTCATAAATTAAAATAAAATTATAAAATGCACATGCTTCAATATATTGTTTTGATAATATAAACTTTATGAATTTATAGTGTAATGAATCATGTTCTGTTCTAATTATTAAGTTTTCGGTAATCACAACACAATGATTAGAAACGGTGTATGCTCTAAATTTTATAAAATAAAATAAATATTCGTAGAAGTTCAAGAAAGCAAATAGTTATTTAAAGTAAAAGAAATATCTTATAAGAGTTCTTCAAATAACTCGTGAATTGCAAACTCTTCGGTGAAAATTTTTTGCTTGAAATTGTCTCGTTTGTCATTTTTTTGATTCTTAATGATTTTAAAGTTTGTATCTAAAGTTTTTTTCTCACTCAAATGCTTAAATGTATTTTGTACAAACCGACTCGAGTTGAGCAAATTTCAAACAAGTTTTCTTCAAACTTTTTGTGATAGCGCTACGAATCTTGAGCTTTTTGAATAACTTAAAAAAAAAACTACATTATTGTTACTAACTTATTTTAAATTTTAAACAAATTATCTAGTTTTAGTTTCTCATGCTTATACGTTTATTTTTTTATGTCAATAATTAGAATCGAACATAATCTCTTGTAAGAGTAAACTTATAAACCTATTTTAATTTTATATTAACAAATTGAAAATGTTGTTTTAATGATTAGGAACACGCTAACTGTTTTATCATATAATATTAGTTTTAGTAATCCGTGTGTATTACACGATTTGAATAAATAAAATATTAAATAAAATTAAATTTATTGATTACAAAACGATACTTTAAGATAAGATATGATTGAAATTACGTATGATTAAGGATTACAAGTAATAAAACAATGATATCAACTTTTTAAACTTTTATTTTAAAACTTTTTTTTGTTTTTCTCAAAAATAAATTAAATATTTTGTTTCAAACAAACCATTTTAAGAAAATATCATTTATAAAAATTCTCTTAATATAAATCTCAATTTGAATTATTTTTGGTTTATAAAGAGTTTACTTTTTAAAAGAACTGATTTTAAAATATTTCATATATTTAATAAAAGTTGATGTTTTAGAAAATAAATGTTTTTATAAATATTTGTTTATTTAGAAATAAGATTAAAAAAAATCTCTTTGTTAATTTATTCAAAAACTATTTTTAATTTAAAAAAAGTTAAATAATTTTATTAGTAATTAATGTAATTGTTAATGTGAGAGAAAAACGATAAAATTTTAATAAAAAAGTTTGGTGCTATTATGTGTCATCCATAATTAACTTTTTATTAAAGTAGAAATATGAGTATAATAAAATATTATCTTTTATTTAAAAAATAATTTAAGATTGAAAAATAAGTATATAATAATTTATTAAATCATTAATTTTTAATAAAATAAAGTTATCCAATAATATTAGGAGTGAGAAACTTACCATTGAAACTTTCATTAATTATCACAATAATAATACCATTTTAATAGATAATTTTTAATCTACTTCTTTTTTTATAAGATAAAAAGCTTCATAAAATAGTAAACAAATTTTAGTATTATTCAATTAGGTCACTTATATTTTTATTTGTTATAATCAGGTCACTAAAGTTTTAAAAATGTTCCAATTAGGTCACTAATAATTTTATTTGTTTTAATCTGGTCATTAATGTCTTAGAAGTGTTTCAATTACGTCACTCATATTTTTAAAAATTTATTTGAATAATTCACAAATTTTTTAAAGTAATTTAGTTTTTTATAAATATTGTTAGTCTTTTAAATATTTCAATTTTTTTAAAAACTTTTCGCAATTTATAAATGAACCAATTAGAACAATACTGAAACTTTAGTGATTTGATTGGACACAAGAATTTACGTGTGATTTGATTAAGACAAAAAAATTTATAAGTGACCTAATTAAAATAATTTAAAATTTGATTACTATTGTACAAACTTACCTGTTTTTATAAATAAATAAAGTTTATAACAACACCACTTAAAAAATTTTTTCTAGAAAACAAAGCCGAAACGTAAAATAGAAACTTAATACTTTACTGTAAGAAAATTAAGAGAATTAAGAGTTTATAGAAAATGAATAAAATTAAATTAAATGTAGGGTTTTATTTTCGTAAACTCTTGATTCATCATCTGTCTCACGCAAGCAAATGTTCATGTTCTTCGAGCTTCTGGTAAGCTTTCACAATTTCATCTCTCAAGTCTAACTTCCTTCATTTTATTTCATCTCGTCTCATCTCATAATGATTTTCTTATAGAACACAATCCCCTTAGAATTTAGCCCTAGAAATTTAGGAATCAAGAATCATGGATCAAAATGAGGGCCATGGCGGTGGTGATCCAACCGATCAGTTCCACCGGAACGAAGCCATTTCCGCCGTCGTCGATGAGGGTTTTTTAGGGGAAGACGACGATGACTACGAGGATCTTTATAACGATGTTAATGTCGGTGAGGGTTTTCTTCAGTCTCTTCGGAAGAACGAAGATTTAGGGTTTAAGAACGAGGAAGAAGTTGAGAAGAAGTTGGAATCAGTTTCTCAACAGGTGCATAAGCCGCAAGTGGTGGATGATGTTGCTGCTGGTGGTGGTGGTGGAGGTGAGAGGAAGTATGAGGGCAATGATGGTGGTTCTAGTAGAGTAGAAAGAAGTTCGAGTATCGGATTGGCGGTAAATGAGTCGGCAGGGTGGGGATCTGGCGGTGCAGTTGGTGGTCATGGTGGTGGTGGTGGACTTAGAGTTGAATTAGGGAAAGTAGGTGATGTAGAGAGTGGGCCCTCGAATAACAACAATGGCGTGTTAAACGTAAGGGTGAATCAACAACAGCCTCATCATGTTGGGACCGGAAGTATGGGGGGTGTAGGCAATGCTGGTGGTGATGGTTTAGCTGCTCAAGGCGGTGGGAATGTTAATGGTTCTGGAGGGAACTTTTATGGTAATGGTGGTGGTGGTGGTGGAGGCATGAGCATGGGTGGTGGTGGCATTGGCGGTGCAGGTGGTGGTGGGGGGACGATCCTTTTTGTGGGAGATTTGCATTGGTGGACGACTGATGCGGAACTTGAGTCAGAACTTTGCAAGTATGGTCAAGTGAAGGAGGTGAAGTTCTTTGATGAGAAAGCTAGTGGGAAATCAAAAGGGTATTGTCAAGTTGAGTTTTATGATCCTGCAGCTGCCACAGCTTGCAAGGAGGGAATGAATGGGCATGTGTTTAACGGGCGTCCTTGTGTTGTTGCATTTGCTTCTCCGTATAGTGTTAAAAGAATGGGAGAAGCACAGGTTAATAGGAACCAACAGATGGCTCAGTCTGCAGCTCAAGCCAAGAGGGGCCCTGGTGATCCTCCTGTTAAAACAGGCGGAAACAATATGCCTGCTGGCGGGAGTTTTCAAGGCGGAGGTGACAACAATAGAGGATTCGGAAGAGGGAATTGGGGTAGAGGTAATGGTCAAGGCATGGCGGGCCGTGGGCCAGGTGGACGTGGTGGTGGAATGGGTGGGCGAGGGGGGATGGGTGGGCGTGGTATGATGGGAAATGGGTTTGGACCCTTACCTATGATGCATCCCCAATCTATGATGGGTCAAGGGTTTGATCCTTCTTTTGGAGGCCCAATGGGCAGAATGGGAAGTTATGGTGGTTTCCCTGGTGCACCTACACCTCCGTTTTCGGGCATGTTACCTTCCTTTCCACCTATTGGTAATGTAGGATTACCAGGGTTGGCGCCCCATGTTAATCCAGCGTTTTTTGGGAGAGGAATGCCCATGAATGGAATGGGTATGATGCCAACGAGTGGTGCAGATGGGCCCAACATGGGAATGTGGTCAGACCCAAATATGACCGGGTGGGCTGGTGATGAACATGGTGGCAGGGTTGGTGAGTCTAGTTATGGTGAGGAAGCTGTTTCTGATCAACAATACGGTGAAGGTAGCCATGATAGAGGAACTTCGGATAGAAGACATAGAGATGATAGAGATCGTGAACCTGGGTATGAAAGAGACTTACCAAGAGAAAAAGATGTGGTTCATGACGACGAGTGGCCTGAAAGAAGGCACCGAGACGAGAGGGACCGTGAACGGTCACGTGACCGAGACAAGGACAGAGACAGGGATCGTGAACGGTCACGTGACCGTGAACGTGGTAGGGACCGCCATAGGGATGAAAGGGACAGATATGCTGATCATCATAGATACAGGGAGGTTGAACCAGAATACGATGATGAGTGGGACCGTGGCCGGTCCTCGAGGTCCCATGCAAAATCAAGATTGGCTCAAGAGGATGAACACAGGTCTAGATCTAGGGATGCCGATTATGGGAAGAGGCGGCGTGTGACTGCAGAATGACACTGTGTGATGATGCATTTATCCAGAAATCTGTGGAATTCAAGCTTTCTTAATTGTGGTTTGTTTGCACTCAGGTGGATTTTTCCTGAACTCAGTGACAATGATTCTCTTTATCAAGTTGATGAATGAGGTATTCTTTTGAAATGTAAGATACCATCTTTATATACTGTTTATTTTATGTTTGTTCATAAGTCTTGAAACTTCACTGTTTATCTTATGCATTCTTTACCTAAAGGGAATATGATATCTTATAAACTGTCAAGTTGGAGTGTATATCATCAAGTTGGTGTGTCAAGTTGCTTGTCCACATGATTAGGGTGGTGACTTGTATATTTTTCTAATCATGATGTACTGTGTACACTCATCGGTTTGAGCGTACAATCATTCCTAAAGAACTAGTTATTTACTTATTTATACATAGCAAGAGGTTGTCTTTCTGCACCCCTCCTAAAATATATAATAAATTAAATCTATATATTTTTGGGGTTATTTGCCTGTGCACATGTTCTGCTTGCTCTTGATTCAAACCATGGTTCTGGGTCTCATTTCATTTTATGGGTCTTGTTTCATTTAATGAATATAGGGTGCAACGAAACCAAAGTTGTCGCCCAACATTAGTGATCATTAAAGAGTCCAAGATGTTAGCAATCTTCTGAATTAACAATGAGAACTATTTTTTGTATATGTATGGAAATCATTGCTGCCGTAGCTTGTTGTATAGCCGTTTCTCTTATCCTTGGGCATGCAAGAATCACAGAATTAAGTTTTGCATATTGGTCAGAAGTTTGTTCATTGAAATGCATCTTCTTTGGAGATCAGAAAGTATCATTAAAACACTAGTTGGAAGTCCCTTTCTTCATATGATCCTTTAGTCACTTTCTTCTTTATGTTATATGCATACTCGCATACTCTTTTAGCCCCACAAACGTATCATTTGTTATTCTTATTCTGTTTGAACATTCTAAAGATGTTATCACATAATAAATTAACCCACTTATCATGCTCCTTCTGATGAACTTTTTTGCATTTGTAGGTTTGATGGGGAACTGAAGCTGTTTGGAGTTGTCTTCGCTTTTGAGATGCAAAAGAGCCCTGGGGTTTGAGTTACAGATATACATGATGATGATGATGATAATACAACCTACCTGATTTACAAGTGGAGCATTGTTTCATCTTATTAATTAGAGTTTGTTTGGAATTATGATGTACTTGAAACTATGTTGTGGCTTATGTTTCTTTGCCGGTTAACTTAGACTTTACTACTATGTTTGAATGTGAGATGTATTAGGATTTTTGCAGCTTGTTTCGGAGGATTAAGTCGGTTAACCTCCCTTTTAGTTGTTTTTATGTATATTTTTGTTGTATATTCAGTCTTTTGCTGTATTTGTATGTATACACGCTGCCGGTTGTGGCTCCTAGGTGCTTAGAGTAGTGACTAGGCTGAACTAACCACTTTGACTCGATTAGTACATTTGGTCAATACTGTATATCTTGATATATATAATCAAAGTGACTGTTGGATTGTGTTGCCTTAAAGTTTAACATGTCTGATATAGTTTTATAGTTGCAGTTGGAATGTTTTTTGCTTGTTTATCATAATCTGTTACTGGTGAACTCACAGTACCCATAGGTAATTGTCAACTGGATAAGGTGGATGAAGTTTGTGTTGGGTTGGTGGCTTTAAAAAGCCAAGAGGTTATAATAGGGAACTGATGGAAGTGAAATTCAAACCAGACTTTTGTTAGAGGGAAATTAGGTGTTTGAAAGTGTCACCTGCCCCTCTATCAACCTGTAAAGGTTTATTGTCAAATTATGAATAGGTAACAGTAAATAAGTTACAAAACCAAGATATCATTAGAAAGATATAAAACCATCCTCATGTGACCAATCACTGAGTTTTACATGTTTTGGGGTTGTATGACCATAGATTAGAACCTTGTGGATTTAGCTGGGCAGAGGTCAGAAACAACTAGAGTTTTTAATGCGGTTAGAGTTTGTGACGGTATACAAGAACCTCATGGATTTAGTTGGGCAAAGGTCGGAAGTCAAAACGCCAAATGAATTTATGTATCACAGATTGGAAACGACAACCATCTATACACCTTAAATCAGTTTATACAAGGGATGACATAAAAGAAAGATCATAACCACACTACAAGGTTTTGAAGCCATAAAGCATGATGTACAACCAATTGTAAAAGATGAATCTCATTTACACGGTCCTGCATGAAAAATAAGCCTGTTACAGCATGTCGAACAAGAGACATACAACACTAGCATCTTGAGTCTAAATATAGAAACCATCAATGGGTTAAATTATGAGAACAGACAGACAGACAAATTTTCCTATAATTTATCCTCTCATGTCATGTATTATGCATAACAAGCAGCATTACCACTGCACTTCCACGCTACTTCTAACTCTACAGTGGAAGCCCTAAAGAAATAACTAACATTAAGTTACATGCTTGTATCAGAAGCAACAACAAAAACAGAAACTTCTAAAACAAAAAAAAGTTTTTTTTTTTTCAATCGCAAAACGAGACACTCAGGTCTTGACCCCTTGTCCAGATGCTTGTTTTCCAGTCTTCTCAGGTTCATCTTCATCCTCCTCATCAGCTTCATCAGCTAGTTTGGTCAGCTCTTCCTGGGTTATGAGCTTTATGGATACCTTTCTTGATGTCAGATCTGTATTGAATCGCTTAGCTGAAAAAAGAAAAAAGAATGTTAAGACACCCAAGTAAGTCCAACATTAATGACTGGGCGGTTCAGATAGTGGGTCAAATCATGTACTTCTGTAACAGTAGAGCTGGATGGCCCGAAATGTCAAAACAAACTAAAATGAATAATTGTGTTTTATTGATAAATATATAACTTTTTTAATGAAATAATATATAGAAGGATTCACGTATTAGTTTTGCACATCTTTTTACCTGTTTCCTGTTAAGCAATTTTAAAAACTTGACCAGTCTGACATGTTGTAAAACAAAATACTTATCGGTCTATTCACAAGTAGATGAGTCAAAACTTCCACCACTACTAACAACTAAGGAATGAACGATGCTTACCAAGCTGCTTGAGAATATCAGTAAATGTTGCCTGCAAAACACAAATAATGCAAAACTATAAAGAGAGAAATGCCAGATTTCATGTATATTGCATCAAAATCGAACCCTAACGAACTGCAAGGATTGAGTCATGAAACAACCATAACTTATTTTCTTTCACAATTGATCTCCTGAAAAAGAGGTGATTGGTAATGATATCACCCACATATTGTGAAAACTAACATATCGCTAGATGCGTTGAGAAAGTTTTTTGTGTAAAAATTGTTTCCTTGCAATAATTGAAGTTACTGATAACGGATTCTCACCGTATTGAAGTCAACTTCCTTGAGGATCTCACAGATTGCAGTTCTAAGGTCATCATCACTTATCTTCTGCTTTTCTGATTTAGGCTTCCCCTTCTCTTTCACTGTCTTTTTCCCTTTGTTAAAAAGGGAGTTATCAGGGTATAATGAATAAATATGTATTTTTTTCAGGTTATCCCGTCTGTCGAATGATTTACTTAACCATCAAATAGGTCAAAGGTTGCTCGAAGTGTATTTGAAATGCTGAAAACCTTCTACACTGTTAACTAACATAGTTTATCTAATTATATTTAGCAAATTAGCAATTTGTAAATTAAAAAGGGTAAAAAATAACTTCTCTTAACCATCTTTAGATGGTTATTTGTTATTGACTTATTAGCCAATCATATTTATTTTAGGTTGTTGATGGTTGAAATCAACCCCAAATTGGTGGCTACGGTTAGTATTTCTCATTCTTTAAAAAGGAAAAAAAAGGTGCTTCTGGGTCAACCTATGGTTAATATTTCTCATTCTTTAAAAAAGAAAAAAAGGTGCTTCCGGGTCAACCCAGCCCCCCATTTGAGCCGGAACCCATTTTCACAACGGCCCATTTATAATTATGGTTAAAAATAAGAGAGAAACGTGTCTTACCACTTTTCTCTTTAGGGGCAGGTTTCTTTGGTGTTACAGGCTTCTCTTCATCTACATCTTTCTTGTTCTTCCTTGAGGAAGTCCTTGGACCAGAATCACTTTGATTGGCAACTTTAGAACCTGATTTAGCGGGTGTTTTCTTTTGAGTTGCGCTGCTAGTCTTTTTGGGTGTAGTAACTACTTTCTTCTCTTTAGGTTTCACACCCGAATCTTTTTTAGAAGATTTAGATTTGCTTGAGCCTCTTTTGCGTTTCTTACTACTGTCCTCTTCTTCAGATTCAGGTTCAGACACATGTTCTTCACTTTGAATATCCTCTGACTTCTCATCATCAGATTTTTCAGGAGCACCATTGACATCTTCATTGTCTTTTTCCTCTTCATCACTCACTTCTTCTGAATCATCAGTTTCAGCCGCCCTCTTCTTATCCTCTTCTGAAGTACTTTTAGTTTTCTGCTTCTTCACAAACAAATTAAGATATATATAAACTATTGTTGAACACATTCAAAATATGATCATAACTACAGTTCGCAAGATGAGTGGGCGGTAAGGGGCTGGGAAATGGGTTGACGAGGAAACACTTTTAGCTAAAACTAATAAATAATTTATGAATTAAATATCTATTACAATAGAAATCTTGTTCTTTGAGAAATAAAACGAATGACTTCAACCTGTTGGCCCATTTGACAATTTGACCTTTCCATTTTTGGCTATATTACTAATTTGTAATTAAAAGAGATACCTTAGATGAGCTTTTTGAAGGTGTAGCCTCAGAGGTAGATGTGCTTTTCTTGTTCTCCCTCTTACGCTTTTTACCTTTGGTTGACTGAACAACATATCACATTATAAGAGGGATGTCATAACCAACAACATATATAATAGCAAATTTTAAAGCTAAAAATGTGGACCTGCTCTTTCTCTTCAAGCAGTTCACTAGTCGTGGCATGGGGAGTTAACATAAAATCTATCAGCTTTACCACAATATCTTCCTGTTTTAGCAAAACACACTTATGTCATACTATGTTCACAAGAAATATAAACCGTTCTATCAATCTAAGTTCAAAACAGTTTCACATTCAAAATGAATTTTTTCAACTAAAACTGGTAATTGCAATTTGCAGAACCAAATTGACCAGGGTAATGTATTCCAGAAAGAGAATGTTAATGTCCAAGAGAAATTTTAACACCAGGATTAGAGCAAAAGCCACAAAATCGGAAGTTTTATTGTTCTTTTAATGCAATTATACCTCCTCTAAGAATTGCATCAGCAGCTATTTGATGACTAAACCACATTAGATTAACAAAAGAACCATTTAATAACTAAACAAACCTTCTTTCCATTAGCTCTGCTGACTGTCATGTCAAATATATCACAGAACTCCAAGAGCTTCTCTTTATTAAGCTTGTCAAGCTTTTCTTTAATTTTTAATTTATGCTTTTCCTGAAATGATAAAAAACATTTATAACTCAAAACTTATAGCAATAATTACGAATGAATAACAACCAATACATGTCATGTATTCACATCTTAAATAGATTATGTATGGATATACCATGCATATTTTTCCAATGAAACATAATGGTGATACATATGCTAATACATCTGAATTACCTTGAGTTGAATATCAATCCATCTATTTTTTTTATTGCTATTCTATTTTTTTTCTACATATGCTATATGCATGCTTGTCATACCTTGTATTAACTTTGTTGAAATTTAGCCAGTGAGAAATAAGATCAACATTCTACTATAGATGAAATAACTATTACCTCATTTTCATGCCATACAAAGCCAGAAAACCGCAAGATATTACTCTTGACCTGCAAAGCCTGAATCCAAAGCATAATATTATGCATCAACACATCTATGGTAGCTCACTGAAAATTAACATCAATGATCAAAACATAGCAGGATTTAGTAAAAGACTATAAAGTACACAAGAAAATATGCAAATGAGGGCCAATATATCGATACAACTATAAAACATGCTGCCGAAGTCCATACATACAGAAAATCCCAACTAAAAACTATTTGCATGATTCACACCACCAATGTAGGGGTGCTTTCTATTTCGCCATGATAAACTTTAAGAATCAACAAAATATAGATCAGAGAGGATAAAATAAACAATACAGCTTAGATTCATAGATATACATGAACTGGAGTTCAATTACCTTTCCTTTCCTCCCAAATAAAATAGTATGGAGCAATTTGAGAGTGTCATCGTTCACCTTCCTCTTTGATAACTTGTATGCAACTGAAAAAATAATAATTAGACAGAAAACACAACGGACCATTCTAGGAAATAGGGATTGACACACTGAAACTGATAGTCATGCAAACGAACAGAACTACAACATCAAGCACGATTAAACTCCAAGAAAACAACACAAAAAATTCTGAAAATTAAGCAATTTGCATGCTGACTGATATACAGTGAATACATATTAATGTCTTACCATATCATGAAAACAAATAATGATTTTAGATTGTCAAAAGCTGAAACCAGAACACACCATCGAAGTCATCTTTTTACCATGGTTCAGTAAGCATTTCTGGACGGAAAATACATATGGAATCATACTTATGCATTTTCATTCTCTCTCAATGATATGCATTCAACAAACTTGATGCAAACAAATGCAATCTCTACCAACATAAATTTTGAAAGATAAACATGGCCCAAACAGAAACATAGCAAACAATCACAGCAAGATAGCTTTACACAGCAACTGTAATACTAGGAAGGGGGCTAGTGTTCATTTTTTTAAGACTTAGGCTAAGTAATATAAGCATTATTGCATTTAAATATATGTGTTCTATTCACATTGTTGTCTATTTTATTTTGGCCTACTCCATCAGTCCCCAACAATGCAATGTCTAACTTGGTTCAATAAAAATGTTGAATATTGATCAAATGTCAAAACACTTTTAAGTGAGGACAAAATACACAGAACATGTGGAACAATCAAATTTACAAATTCAAATTAATGATTTCTAAGGAAAAAAGTTACATATTGCTGAAGACAAATCTGGCAGGCATGGGAAAAACACACATATACAAATATATAATTCACACAAGGTTAGTGGCTTTGTACACATACGAACATGTAATACATGATACTGTTAGGTTTATTTCAAAAATGATGAAGCAATTAACCTTTCACTATTTGTAGCTAGATAACTTGAAATTTCAAACACATTATATAATAAGCATAATCCTTCTAAGTCACGAGTCCAAAAAGTAAAAGTGAATTCAGCAGCTTTCCTCCACATCGTAGCAGCTGTGACTGAAGCCCTACCAAGTGATTATATCACTTCAACTTCACTTCATTAAGTGATTAGTTAATCCATATGGAGATAGTATTTTTCAAAAGTATTTGTTTTATGTTTTATATTACTTTAAAATAAAAAAGATTCTTTGACGGAAAAACATGGATTGTTTAATGCAAGAAGGAAATTGAATAAGAATAAGAAAATGAAAACATAAGACATTACCATTTGGAATATCTTTCAGTGCTGTACCACGGCCCTGCACACCATAATAATAACAATAACAAATCAGTGACAGTAAAAAGATTTAGTTGAGTTGTTTAAAGACAAACAACAAGAACAGTCTTGAATTTCTAAGTGAAGAAAATAACCTTTGAGATATGGAATTCCTTGGTAGTGTCTTTCTCAATGACGGCAACAAGCCGTTCTACAGATTTCCTTTCCCGTACAGGCCGTTGAATTGTAGGAGCAGCAGGAGTTGTTGGTTCCTTTTCTTTTTTCTCCTTTACCATTTTCTCTCCCGATGCTTTTGTCTTGCTGCTGTTTTTTTCTTCATTGCCCTTCTTTTTTGCACCTTTTTCCAATCCCTTCTCCTCTGGGATATCTTCCTGATCCCCTTCCTCTTGATTCTCTTCTTTTTTCTTATCCTCTTCCTCTTTATGATCAGCAGTTTCTGTATTCTTATCCTCTGTCTCCTCGTCTGGAGCTTTCTTGTCATCAACTTCCATCACCTCACTCTTGGGTTCTTCATTTCCCTTCTCTTCCTCTCCTTTGTTATCTTCTACTTCTGCTTCTTCTTCTTGGGCATTTTTGCTAACCTCAGGAACTTCCTTATCAACTTCAACTTCTTTAGTTTTATCATTCTCATCATTCTTTATATCTTCCTCCATCTCTTCAACTGCATCCGTTTTCTCCTCTTTTTCCTCATTCACATCTTTGCTTGCTTTATCTTGAGAGACCGTCCCATTTTCCACCGTCTCTGCAACTTCAGATGTTGCACCTTCCTCCCCCATAACTGAACATTTGATTACAAACAATCAAGTAAAAACTCACTACAAGTCAAAATTCAACCAGCAAGTCGGTAGAATTCTAAACACAACACCTTTAACAAATTCAATAACATCAACCACAGGCATCAACACTCAACCAGCAAAAAGCTGCATAAATCCTAAAAGACAACATCATCAACCAACTCACTAACATCACCCCCCACACAAACAACTGCGAAAGAGTTGCCCTTTAGTACTTTTACCAGCTTTAGACAGACGAAAATCCAAACACACAAAAAAGTCACCGGCAGTTGATACAGTAAACATCATAAACCGAACCAAAATCCACACTTCATCTAAATTACCTATGCATCGAATCTTAGCAACAAACATACACAATTACAATTCACGTACACAACGATTTCAGATCAAAATACGCACACACATACCTAACAAACAAAAGCACAAACAAACTCATTGACCTTATTAACACAAAAAACAAAACCCTAACCAGAACAACACAATTCACACGCATTAAACATCAAACAAAACCACATACCGTTGCAAATCAATCACTTACAACAACTAAAATTGATAAAACTCACACGAATTAGGGCTTACATGAAGGTTTTTGGATAGAAATTGAGTACCGATAAGAACAGAGGTTACGTTTATTCGGTTGGAGCGTTGAGAGAGTGATGTGTTCGGACTTGAAATACGGATTTCAAAAGCAGTTAATTGTCATGTCATGCATAACATTGGGCGGCATACTAGTGGCGTATGGGAGGCCGATGGACGGCTGAGATGTGATCACCGGCTGGTGGGGAAATCCGACGGTGGATCTTTGGCTTCTGCGGATCTTTACCGGCAACGAACATCTTCTCCCAGATGGTGACTTGTTTAACAAGTTATATATGAGTGTAAGTGCAATCTCACGTGTTGTTTTGCATTGTTGCCAAAGGGATAAGACATGTGTAAACATTTAATCATCATCATATGCAAATAATTAAATGGGAAATCATGAAAATGAAAATTCTCATTTGAGAAATCAAACTTGTTTAAGCAAAAATATAAAAAATATTATTTAATTGCTAATGAAAGAAAAAAATAATATTTTTTAATATAATTATAAGAATAAAGATAAAAATCTGATGTGAATGCTCTTAAAAATTAAAATGGGCTTTGACATTTTCTTTTCTTTGAAAATAAGGAAACAAAAACCAACAAATCTAAATAATACGAGAAAATGAAAACAATTATCATTTTACACGAACCAAAAAGCCACAAATGAAATTCATAAAGAATTTCTTCATTACCTTTGGTGTTGAGTTGGAAGAAAATGGTTGGGGATACTAAGGCCCTGTTTGAAACTTTTGTATGAAATGAATCGATCAAAAGCATTAAAAATCCGGACTCGATCAGAAGCAAGAGAAATGGTGAGTCAGAAGCAAGGGACTCGGGTTAGCTGACTGGATCGGGTTAACTGATATCAAACAGCCCCTAAGAATGTCAACCAACAAGTTCATATTGCAACCTCAACTTGATTTTGCTATGGTTATTAATTATTTATTTTTTTGAAAATTGAATTATAACCCTTAAATTTGTTAGCTACTCTGATCAGTATTGTTAGATGGCTATTGATATTCTTATCCAGTGCAGACCCATGAATTATTTTTATTGGAGTTGGAAATTTTAAGCTTACTTGTGTATCAATAGATATAAAAAGGAATTTTGGTTCAGATTTAGTCGGTAACATCATATAAAAAGCTAAATTATCAATAGCATATCTGAACAAATGCTGACATTTTCAATTATCAAACAAGATGAATAAACATTCTGTAACAACCCTTTATTTATCCATATAACTTATAAATATAAAAAACATGAACAATCTCAATTCAAACAAAAACTTCAACGTACAACTATCGGTGTTCCAGAAACCATATCAAAAAGAAACAGGAAATGTATTCTTTTTCTAATTTTAAGTAATATATATAAGGAAAAAAAATTAAAAATAAAAAAAACCATAAAAGATTTTAGTCACTTTTATTTGTAAAAGAAAAAAAATACTAAAAATATACACGTACCAGAATTTCATTTTTAGTTTGATTAGGAATACTTAAACTAATTTTAAATAGTAATATTAATATTATAGGAATGTCAACTAAGAATAAGTTACATAATTAGAATCTTTTAATAAGGAGGATATTACGTACGTTTTCAATTACAAAAGAATCACTTAAGTAATTTTAAGAAATTAATTGAAATCTCAATATAAAAGACTACCTAATTGGTTAATTAATTTGGTTTTATTAGTAATGACTTACCATTTATTTGTTTATCTATTCTAATTCTATATGAATTAACTCACTCTACTAATCAACATTTTACTTATATTGTTTTATCTATGTCACTTACAAACATTTTAAGTTACAAATGCCTCATATCATTCTATATCTCCATCTATTTCTTCTTTCCTAGACTTCTATAATCCTCTATCCGTGTCCGTCATACCCGACCTACCTAATACTTGTGGAAGGTAAAAGATATTAGGGGTTCATTGTTAAATTTTCATTTGTGGGATCATTGTTGAAATTTCTTAAGGGTCGGCATCAAAACTCTTGGGGGTCGGTGTCCGAATTTCTTGGGGGTTGGTCGAGATTTAATCATATATGCTACTATAAACGAAAAATTTTCATGGGGTGCGGATGACCCCCGTGGAACCCATATAGGTCCGTTGCTGTTCTTATCATTATCTTGAACACCTCCCCATCTATTGTGGTGAAAGTATTGGATCACTTAAGGAAAAAACATGAATTTTATCATGGTATTAGAGTCGTGATATCTGATCGTTTGAACTTAAGTATCTTCTCCAACCCGTTCACCTTGACATCAACAAATACATGCCACTTTTGATATGCAACAAATGACGATCGTACATGTCCTAATCATGGTAGTGGAGCTCAAAATGGTTAATACATGTACATGAACTATAAAACTATTGTCAATCAAGTATTTTTCATTATAGTTCAATACAATATACATGAAGAAAGAACAACTTATTTGGATCAATAGTTCCCTCCAAGACAAAAACCAAGAAAGTTAGATAATCTGGAAAAGTAAAACAAGACGACATATCCAAACGTAATCCTAACCATTCTATAGTTGTGGCAGCATGAAACTCTGGCCTCTAAAAATAATCATTTAGGGGCTGTTTGACAATATCTGAATGATTAAATGTTGAACCAATAAGAGGTCTAAATCATTAAGTGCTGAACCATTAAGAGGTCTGAACCATTAAGAGCAAGTAATCACTTAACTATTCAAAGACAAATGTCTGACCAATTCTGATAAGAATTCTTAACCATTCGGCATTAGTATAATGCTTAACCATTCAGAGGCAAATGTCTGAACCATTCAGACATTTGCTCGCGAAACAAACAGTCTGAACCATTAAGTGCTGAATCATTCAGACATTTGAACCATTAAGAGGCTACCAAACAGCCCCTTAGTTTCGGATTCGTGTTTAGAAATCTGATTTATTGATCAAAACTCCTAATGGTCGTTGATCCTTATATTGTCTCTACACAAATTTGTATCATTGGACCTTTACAAACTCCAATTAATCGTGCCATTTCTCGAGTTGAAGGCAAGTAACATTGTTGTAACTAGATGCACATTCCCACAATCAGAATAAATATAGTGATCACCTGCCAAGCCACCTGTGACATCGGTGATGGCTCCAAGATTATTCGTTAGTGGGGCCCAAAGTGGACGGGCCGAAACGAGTCAAGTACACCAAAAATAAAACAATCAAAACAGGTAAAATACGTCAAGATAATCCAGTTGAAATGGATCATATGATACAAGTATCAAGGTCATAAAACATTATGCATCCAAAACATTATGCCGAGTAAGCCAACTTTTAGCATCAATATATAACTTATTGAGAAAATGAAGATACAATTTTTTTCACATCTTTTCGTCACTTCCATGAACTATTATCATCAATATATAACTTTTTGAAAAAAAATTTAAAGTTTATAAATAATATGAATTTAGTTAGTGAAAGCAAGAGAAGAATTCTGAATATAAAATCAAGGGGCAATTTGCATAGTAAGGTAACCAACTCTGGTTTAATTTAAGTGTTTTGTTAACCAACTTTCAAAATTTTATAAAAATCTCTGCTGATGTGGCAACTGCAGTTTCACTAAACTTGACAATCAAAAGAAGGCATTAAGATAACCTCTTGATATTTTCCTTGAGAGATACTGGGAAGGAGTTGGAATGAATATATATCATTGCTTATACCAGCAGGGGCACAACAAAAAAGAAATCATACCTTTCTCGGCCTTTTGGCTAAGATTAAGTGTGGCATATGTTCTTATTGGCTTAATATCTGATATGTGGGCTATCGGCCCACTTGATATGAATCTTGTTTTTTAAGGGGAAGAACTATCACAATAGCTGTTGATGGAGTTTATAAGTGTCGTCAGGACGATGCACTATTGCCTTGGCATGGTGAACCACTCCAAAACTTATTTTAAAACTGTTGTAACTCATTTTAGTTATCTTTGAATTAAATTTGTGTTCAAGGGCTTATCAAACGTACTACATATACTGATTGCTGAAACAAAGCTTCCAATGTGGACAAGAAAAAACAATTTTGACTATCATTCTTCATTGGTGTGGACGAATAAAAACAATTTTGATTAACAAAATTTGACTTCCAGCAGATTGGGTTCAATGTGCAAGTTTATGATGAAACATAAAGCCATATGAATTCTCTTAGGCAATCTACTATGAAAAGTGCATCGTAAAGAACGATATAATTCTTTTGAAACAGCAAACAAAAGCAAGTGAAGCATTGTTGGTATGATTTTAGTTTTTGATAACTTTTAGAAAATTTATAAAATAGCCCAAAGTTTCAAAATTATTGATATAAGTAATCTATTCTGCTACCTGCAGGTGTGCTAGCTAAAGTTCTTGAAATTTGACCATGTTGACTTTTATCCCCCTAAATGGTGCCTGAAATTGGGTTTAACTTGGTAGATTACCCTAACTGAAGACATTTTGAAAGTACGCCAAATCTTGAAAGAACCAAACCAAATCCCCATTGGCATCGTCCGGACGCACCATCTTCTCCACAACATCCTGCCATTTGATTCAGATGGCTATAGTTAATATGAAACAGATAAACACAATCTGACCGCATATATATAATCTTTATGAATTTTTATCACATGCGCGGTCCATATGTATGGGTTTAGTGGTAGCTTACGTTATGAAAAACCACTTTCCTAGCACTTTCTGTGTAACATCTACACGATTATATAATATTGAAAGTGAGTCCATAAAACAAGAATTTGTTTAATAAAACATATATGAACATGCAGTCAATTCTTTTACTATAATTTGGAGGGGTGCGCCAGGCCAAGGCAATAGTGCAACACCAAGGCGACACTTAGAGACCCCAATAGCAAGCTACTGTGATGAGCCTCTCCCCTTAAAAAATTAGATTAATATCAAGTGGGCCGATGGCCCACATATCAGATATTAAACTGATAAGAACAGATACTACACTTGATCTTAGCCAAAAGGCCGAGAAAGGTATGCTATTCTATTCTTGGGCCTCTGTTTATATACTCAGTCTCTTCATTTTTGTGTTTTTCACTCAGCCAGTGTGGGATTGTCCTAAGACTTTTTTCCTTTAGTTTTCGTTTCTCATGATTTTATGCCATAAAGCACTGTGGATTAACGGCTAAATCCTGATAACTCTAGACTTTTGAGATTGGTGTGCATAACTTGATCGAAACCAAATGTCCAAATCAACCCTCCAGACGCTTTTCAAAAGCACCTGTCTGTATTCAGTTTATAACAAGAGTAATCATGATTTTATGTCGTAAAGTTTTTCGATAGCCGCACTCTGAAAATTGTTGTTTCAATCTGAAAGAGCTCAGTGTTGCTAGCTTATAATCTCTTATCACTATTCAAATTCTGAACTTCTAACCCTGATAACTATTGTGTTGGTTATACAAAAACTATCACTGGTGAACTGTTATTAATGTGTTCAAATATATACAAATTTGCTAAAGAACAGATGGAACAACTAGCCATTTACTTATAACTTTTGCTTGTCTCATCCCGTCCTTTTACATCCAGTGTCCGTCAAAAACAATCATTACTAAAAGGGCTAACGTGTTCATTGTTCTCTCAAGAAACACTAAGATTTCATGTTTCTCTCAAAGACATGGCAATCTTCTACTGCTGATCAGGTTGATTTTAGATCATATTCTATTTGTATGTGTTAACTGTTATATTAGTTTATGAGATTGTTTAAAGAAGTTTATTAGTGGTAATCGTTTGAGTATCTTGTTTGAAGCTATTCTGAGTTCGTCTTGAGTTTTAATACTACTTCAAGTGTTAAAAATATTTGTAATAGACTCATACACGACTCTTGTGAAAGGAAAAATGATATGTACCCAAACCGTCCCCACCATTTCTCCATGTGCTGCATATGCATAAGACTAGGAACCCACAATTACTTTTTCTTCTATATATGTACTAGATCTAAGTTAATGAAAAAGAGCAGAAAATTGAGCAAACAAGTTCTCCACTTTATGTTATATTTTTTTGTTTACGTGATTTAGTTTAAGTAGACCGCTGATCTCAAATATGCCTATATTAAAGGAGCATGGTAGAAGGAAAAATACAACAAAAACAAAAGTAACTAAACTCAAAGGCATGATGCAAAATCAAAGGCTATATACACTTGTTCATCATCATCAATCTTATTTCTATCAGCTACTAGAATGATTTACTTAAGAGGCCAAAACAATGATTTCCATCAAAAGAAGATATACAAAGAACAATACAACAAAAACAAAAGTAACTAATCTCAAAGGCCTGATGCAAAATCAAAGGCTATATATACTTGTTCATCATCATCAATCTTAATCCTATCAGCTACTAGAATGATTTACTTAAGATGCCAAAACAATGATTTCCATCAAAAGAAGATATACAAAGAACAATACAACAAAAACAAAAGTAACTAATCTCAAAGGCCTGATGCAAAATCAAAGGCTATATATACTTGTTCATCATCATCAATCTTAATCCTATCAGCTACTAGAATGATTTACTCAAGAGGCCAAAACAATGATTTCCATCAAAAGAAGATATACAAAGAACAATACAACAAAAACAAAAGTAACTAAACTCAAAGGCATGATGCAAAATCAAAGTCTATACACACACGTATATCATCAAGAATATCATACATTTTGATATTAATTTATTATCAAGAATATCAATGACAAGTGAGTTTAAAACATCACTGCATTAACCTAATGATAAAACCATGAAGGAGAAATAACTTGGAAATTCATATATCATCAATCTTATTTCTGAAGCTACTAGAATGATTTACCCAGAGGCTGAAACAACAAATTCCATCAAAAGGGGAACATATACTTGATACAGTGTTCATAAAATCTAGATAAATCTTTCATATACTAAAATGATATGTTACCTCGTGAAATAGAATGCGATCTGGTTGATTTTATCAATTTAGCATAGATGTCTCATACATCTGATATTCATTTATGATCAAGGATATCAACAAGTGAGTTTAAAATATCACTGGTCTAACCTAATGATAAAACCATGAAGGAAAATTAACTTGTAAAATTCCTTTGATCTCACAAAGCATATTCTTTATTTGATATTTAACCAATCCCTGTCATCTGAAAATATACACTACATGAGAAAACCAGAGAAATACCAAAGTCCAAAGCCAGCCCATTAAGAAAAAAATCAGTGCACTAGGATTTTAACAAAAAGATTAAAACTTGCTATTGGAGGGGTGCGCCAGGCCAAGGCAGTAGTGCAACACCAAGGCGACACTTAGAGACCCCATAGCCAGCTATGATAGATCTCTCCCCTTTAAAAATAAGATTAATATCGAGTGGGCCGATGGCCCACATATCAGATATTAAACTGATAAGAACAGATACTACACTTGATCTTAGCCAAAAGGCCGAGAAAGGTATGCTTATTCACTTCATGGGCCGCAATTTATATAGTCAGTCTCTTCCTATTTGTGTTCTTCAATCAGCCAATGTGGGATTGTGATACGCAATGTATATTAACTCCTAAATCCTGATACTTTTGAGATCATAAAGTATTCATTACTTGATCCACACTAAATCAACCCTACTGATCATTTTATACAAGTACCTGTCAGAACTCAGTTTATAGCAAGTGTAATCCATAACCTCACCCTGAAAATTGTTGTTTCACAATCAAAAAACTCAGTGCTGCTCACTCACAGTGTCTGATCACTTGTGAAGTGTTATAATGAATTCAGATATCAAAATTTGCTAAAGAGTAGATAGAAGTACTAGCCAGTTATTTGTGAAGTATGTGTGGCCCTTGCATTTATATCCAATGTCCCTCAATAAAATTTTTGACACACATGCGCCATTTGTATCACTAGCAAAATGTTTTGACACACATGCACCATTTGTATCACTAGCAACAGTAGATACAGAATACAGAAGCTTAGCATGCATAACAACACCAGAAAATTATGATATTACCATTAAATATTGCACACTAGACAACACTCAAAATTATCTTTTTACACTCACCAATTAGGGGAAACTCTGCAGTAACGTTTTCCCAAAGTTCTAGCATGTGGAGTTCACATATAACTTGAAGAGTTTTATAACAGGAAACACCAACTATGACAAGATGATTTTCATAATCAATGAACAGCAGTACAAAACTAGTAATTACTGCAGGATACTGCAAATTTAGGATTCAATTATTACTGGACCCTTTCTAAATCAGTTTATGAGAGCACCTTACAAGCTATTATCTGTTTGTTTCTCTTCATTTAAATCAATTTCAGGTGATCACAAATCTAGGTTAACATTTTGCCTAATTTATAAACCAGAAAAATGCCTCATATCTAGGTCATCATAATTCTAGAAACGATTAAATGAAACAAGTAGATAGAAAAAGAATCAAATAAATCAAATGAAATTAGAAGGTAAAATCAGTAAATCACAGATGAGCACCAAGAACACCTAATTGATCGAAGTGAATGGATGAAGGTAATCACATGGTCAGAGTACAACAATGAAGGTATGCCATTGAACGCACATGAAGCACAGCTTCTGTTTGGATCGAAGTGAAATGTTTTGGTTATTAATTCATATATGAACATGCACAGTCAAAACCAAAACAGTGACACAGTGAGTACCTTAAGGGAAACCCAACTTTATTCCAAGAGTTGCATATTAATGTGTAACAAAGTTATAAAGCAACCAGCAGCGTCAATGTATTCACACACTTGTTCCAAACGTTTTTCTGAATATTCAGTCAAAATCAGACGTGAAAGTGACATGATCTATTTCCTGAAAGATTACATACCTAGGATTTTATGATGTCACCTAACAGATCGCATACCTAGAACTTCATGATTTCTCCTAATAGATCACATAGTCTTGCAGATCCTTTTAACACTTTTGTAAGTTTTCCTATAGAACACAATCAAAATCATAAAGACTACATTAGTTCATTAAAGCTCAAATATTTATTCCTATGGATTGCAATAATAACTGAGACCATTTCAAAATGAAGCCACTGTAGAAAAAAATGATTATTAATTATAACTAAAACAAAGGAATAACTTAACTACGGTTTTGGAGGGGTGCGCCAGGCCAAGGCAGTAGTGCAACACCAAGGCGACGCTCAGAGACCCCAATAGCAAGCTATTGTGATGGGCCTCTCCCCTTAAAAAATTAGATTAATATCGAGTGGGCCGATGGCCCACATATCAGATATTAAACTGATAAGAACAGATACTACACTTGATCTTAGCCAAAAGGCCGAGAAAGGTATGCTTTTTCTCTTTTTGGGCTTCTGTTTATATAGGCAGTAACTTCATTTATGTGTTCTTCACTCAGCCAATGTGGGCTTGCATAAGACTTTTTCCCCTTTAGTTTTCATCCTCAGGATTTAATGTCATAAAGCACTGTGGATTGACCCCTAGATCCTGATGACACTAGACTTTTGAGATCAGAAGTGTGCATAACTTGATCGACACCAAATGTCCAAATATACCCTCCAGACCATTTTCTAGAAGTACTTGATTGAATTTAGTTTATAGCAAGTGCGACCCATAACCTCACTCTGAAAATTGCTGTTTAAAACTGAAAGAGCCCAGTGTTACTCACTCACACTCTCTTATCAATAAACAAAATTAATACCTCTAACCCTGATAACTAAACTGTTATAATCAATTCAAATATCCAAAGTTACTATATGGTAGATAGAATTACTAGCCATTTACTTGTAAAGTTTGCTTGTGCCATCCAACTACATCCAATGTCCCTTGAAGGCAGTCATCATTAGAAGGGCTAATGTGTTTGTTCTTCTCTCAAGAAACTCTTGGGTTAATCTTGACGGGTCAACGGTTACGGGTGGGTCGGTTAACTAAACGGGTCAGTAGCTGATGGGTTATGGGTCAACTAGTTTTATTTTAAATATTTTATTAATAACATGTTTGATTGATTAGCAAGTTTTAGTTAGTGGGTGTGAACATGGTCATGTTCATTAGTTAGTGGGTTTGTTTTCCTAGTCTTTAGGAGTCTAATACTAGCTTTGACGATGAGGGTATTGTCACTGGTTTTTGGCTTTAAATAGGCAACCATTTTCTTTTTGTTTGTAAGCAGCAATTTTAATTGAATACAAAGAAAGAGTCGATCAGTGATCAAAATCGTTGCCTTGTAGTTTTTGTTTGCATTTCAAAGTCAGTAGAAAGGGCCTGATTACCCATCAGAAACCATAAGATTTTCTGTTTGTATCTAAGATTATCAATCTTTTTGCTGCTAATCAGGTTAATCGTAGATAATATTGCTTTTGTTATATTAGTTTATGAGATTGTTTACAGAAGTTTATTAGTGGTAAATCATTTGAGTATATTGTTTGAAACTAGTCTGAGTTCATCTGGAGTTTTTGATACTGCTTCAAGTGTCAAACATATTTGTATTCGATTTTTACATGAACCTTGTGAAAGGAAGAATCATGGTAGAAGAAACAACAAAACAAAAACAAGTAAACAAACTCAAAGGCATGATGCAAAATGGAAGTTATATACACTTATTTTATCGATCTTATTTCAGCTACTAAAATGATTTACCCAGAGGTTAAAACAACAATTTCCATCAAAAGAGGAAGATATACTTGATTCAATGTTCATAAAATCTAGTATAAATCTTTCATATTCTAAAATGAGATGATACCTCGTGAAAAAGAATGCAATCCGGTTGATTCTATCACCTTAGCATAGATGTTTCATACATCTGATAATTATTTATGACCAAGAATATCAACAAGTGAATTTGAAGCATCACTGGTTGAACTTAATGATAAAATTATGTAGGAGAAATAACTTGGAAAATTTTATGATCTTACAAAGCAAATTCTTTATTTGATGTTTAACCAGTCCCTATAATCCAAAAATATATAAATCTGTGTGTAAAACCAGAGAAAGATGTCTAGCAAAAAATTGAAAAATACAAACTAAAAAAGACATGATAACAATATAACTTTCTTACTATACAAATTAGCCCAAAAGCTGCCAAAATAAGAGAAAGTTAAGTCACAGCACCAGGATTTTATCAAGAATTTTAAAACTGATAATTGGAGGGGTGCGCCAGGCCTTGGTGGTAGTGTAAGACCAAGGCGACACATGAAGAACCCCAGTAGCAAGCTACTGTAACGGGCCTTCCCCCTTAAAAAATAAGATTAATATCGAGTGGGTCGATGACCCACATATCAGATATTAAACTGATAAGAACAGATACTACACTTGATCTTAGCCAAAAGGCCGAGAAAGGTATGCTTATTCACTTCTTGGGCTGCTGTTAATATAGGCAGTCTCTTCATCTTTCTATTCTTCACTCAGCCAGTGTGGGATGGTCAGAAACTTATTTCCTTAGTTTTCATCTCTTGTCTCTTGGGTTTGAATACAACAAAGCAAAGTGGATTAATGCCTAAATCCTAATGACACTAGACCTTCGAGAATCGAGATCATAAAGTGTGACTACTTGATCAACACTAAATCAACTCTCCAGATCATTTTCTAAAAGGACCTCACATTTTCAGTTTATATCCATTACCTCACCCTGAAAACTGTCGTTTCTAACTTAAAAGAGCTCGGTGTTGCTCACTCTCACCATCTTATCACTTGTGAAGTGTCACTAATAAATTCGAATATCAAAATCTACTAAAGGATATATAGAAGCACTAGCCCTTTACTCGTAAAGTTTGTTCCCCCTGCGTTCATATCCAATGTCCCTCAACAAAACGTTATGACACACATGCCCCGTTTGTATCACTGGCAAGCGTAAATACAAAATCCACAATCTCAGCATGCATAACAACACAAGGAAATTATGATGTAACCATTAAATACTGCACACTGAAGAACACTCAAGATTATCTTTTTTCACATACCAATTAGGGGAAACTCTGGAATACCATTTTCCCATAGTTCAGTCACACGGAGTTCACGTATAACTTATAAGAGTATCATAACACGAAACTCCAACTATGACAAGATGATTTCCATAACGCGTTAACTTCACTAGTCATTACTGCTGAATACTGTAAATTTAGGATTCAATGATCACTGGACCCTTTCTAAATCAGTTTATGAGAGGATCTTGCAAGCTATCACCCCTTTGTTTCACATCATCTAAATCAATTTAAGGTGACCACAAATCTAGGTTACATTTTGCCAAAATTAACCCAGAAAAAATGCCTTATATCTAGGTTATCACAATCCTAAAAACAATTTAAGGAAATAGAAAAAGAATCAATAAATCAAATGAAATTAGAAGGCGAAATCAATAAATCACAGATGAGCACCAAGAACACCTAATTAATCAAAATAAATGGAGGAAAGTAATCACCTGATGAGAGTATAACATTGAACGTATGACGTTGAACGCACCTGAAGCACATCTGCTGTTTGGGTGACCCCATTTGTTAACACAGTGCGAGTGTGCGAGTGTGCGAGTGTGTGTGTGTGTGTGACTAGTGATCGATAGGTTCTCTGAGATAGACGAAGACTGTGGGTGTGTTTGGCGCGAAATCGAGTGGGTCCGACAGATTTGACACACAAGAAAGGCTTTTGATCGTTAATAATATAAAAGGGTGTTATTATTGTGACACACCGTAATTATAAATCAATACCTTGAATTTTTATACGTGTTGGATTGTATCATACGCGTCACATAGGAGGGTCGTATAATCATGTACGGATTGTGTAACCCCTTTAAGAGCCTTTTGAATTTTTTCTCGTAGTAAGTGTCGAAATTTGCTATGCGGGTCGTATAGCCCTGCATGTGTCGAATACTATACAGGGCGTATAGCCCTCTGACACCCCACCCCCCCCCCCCCCCCCCCCGAATTTTTTCATTTCAAGTGTCTTCGACCCTATACGCAGCATACGATGTCATACGAGCCATATAAAAGTAATCAATTTATAACGTGAGATGTCTGTAATTAGAACCCATGTAAAAATATATATGCCTAATGCTAAATAACATGCCTAATCAAGGAGATCAAGACATGAGTTATTTTTTGGGTGAAAAATAAAACTAATGGGAGCCTTAAATTGGGAGCAATAATGTAATTTTACTTTTCAAGTTGTTTTTATTGGTCTTGGTGGTTGTTGATTTCTAGTAACTTGCTAGATTGTTTTTTTTTTTTTTTTAAGTTAATTACATGAAAGGTTCCTGTGGTTAGCCCTGTTTTTACTTTCAATCCACAGGTTTAAAAAACTATAAAGTCGATCCACAAGTTTGACAAAATGTAACACAAAAGGTTCCTGTCATGAATGAATGGTTAACTTTTCTGTTAAAATTTTTAAAATAACAAGAATACCTCTAATATTTAAGTCAAAACCCACTATCTCCACCCCACCATCTTCTTTTTCTTTGACACCAAAACCATCATAACCACTCTCTCCACCATAACAACCATCCATCTCTCTCTCTCTCTCTTTATCTCTCATTAAGAAGGTTGGTGGCCAACAGACACATTACATTGAATATGGCATTTGTGGTTGCGATGGGGGGTTGCGGTGGTAGGCTACGGTGGTGGGTTAGGGTGGGATGCTACGGTGGTGAGGGACGGTGGGGGTTGTGATGGTAAGGGGGCGACGGTGGGCGGCGGTGTCGAGTTTGTGGCATATATGATGGTCGGAGATGGTGGGTTTCAAAGGACTGGTGGTTGCCAGTGAACTGGTGGTGGTGATGGCTTGGTACTTGGTAGGATGGTGGTGGTGGTTTGTTAGAATAATAGTGGTTGGTTTAAGCTAGGGTTTGAGGTTGAAGCTGAAGATCTTATGGTATTTTGGTCATTTTACAAGGGTTTAAGGGGAAAAGATAATGGTCATCCACGACGGGGACTTTTTGTGTTACGTTTTGTCAAACCTGTGAACCGACTTTATAGTTTTTCAAACCTGATGATCAAAAGAGAAAACAAGTATAAACACAAGAACCTTTCATGTAATTAACTCTTTGATTTTATATGAAAGTGATTTTACTATTATAAAAAATAACATGATTATAATGAGTTGTAAGATAGGTGTACGAGTGTCTTGCTATAAAACAATATAAATTTTATTAATTAGGTTAGCATGATAAATATAAAAGGATAGTTGGAAAAAAAAAATAATAATAATGGTAGAATACATTTATATGGATTAACAATATATTAGGTTTCAATAAGTTGGATTGATTTATTGAAGAAATGTGATGTTAATAATAGATAATATTAATATGTTTCTATTTCTGAATACGTTTAACTTTTAATCTAGCCTCTCGTTAGGTTCTTATTGAATTCGCTAATCGAAACAAAAATTGAAAGATAAAATTAAAAATAATGTGTTGATTTTTTAATAATATTGAAGCAAGAGGCTAACCTAACATGAAATTTTAAATTTGTTAAAGAGTATTAAAGTTATTTTATTGAGTTGGAAGTCTAATTTCTATAGACGGGTTGTTGCGAACTTTATAAACTTATTAATTAAAGAAAAAGATATATATCTCTTCATCTACATATCAATACAAATCTACTTAATCAAAATCATCCATTATCCCCTGTAAATTGATTTGAGCTTCATTTTCTCATTTATACATATTCAAACAAAAACAATGTTACAAAAGAAAGCTTCATATCAATTTATAACTTGGAAAATATATACGAAACACCCATTATATATATATAAATCCTCATTGTCGGTGACTATAGTCACCTTCAATGGTTTTAAAATTGGCCCCCAAAAGTTCAATTGTTTTAAAATTGGCCCCCAAAAGAATGGTTTTAAAATTGGCCCCCAAAAGTTCAATGGTTTTTAAAATTGATCTCCTATATTTTTAGTATCTTACCCATCAACTTTACAATCATATAATACTTAAAATTTATTAAAAAAACAATTGATACAAACTTTTTGTTTTTACTTTTTCTCTTATAGTTTTTAAAATTTGATGTTTTATAAAATTTAAAATGTATTGTTGTGACGTGGTTATATTAAGTTTTAATATAAATTTCATTCAATAATAAGTTGTACATAATAATACAAGTCACGAAGCGCACACATTCAAGTCGTCAAAGCTAATCATGAGATATTTGTTTCAATGTTTCAACATGATTTTTTCGTGGGATGATTACTAATTTTCGATTCATCGAAATCGAGTCTTACAGATTTCAATAGGCCCGCTGCATCACGCGGGTTTCATCACTCGTTGTTGACCAATTTGGTCAATCAATTTGCCATTTTGGGTTAGTTCTAGTAATAGTCATAATTTTTATCAAAACCACATTTTTTTAATTAACCTTGGATTTACATAAAGCCACTTCTAATGGGTGATTAGATTTTAATAAATAATTGACGTTTATGACCCCTTTTAAAGAAAATTTCACTCTATCAAACTTAGTAAGTTTCACCCAGAACACTAATACACGTATTCTTTGTTAGGCTAGACTATTAAAATTAAACCTATTTAATATGTTTCATCCATGATAAGGATGCTTCTAAGCTAATTTTGTACTTAACCTTAATTTCAAGGAATTCATGATTAGGTTGGACTCAAAACCTTCTTAAGATCTTTAAAATAGAGAATATTCTTAGAATCAAGCTTCAATCACCATTTTCACCTGAATTCTAGATTCCTTATTTTTTTTTTAACAATTTTTAAGCTACTTTTATAAACTACTTATACATATTAAATAAAAGAAAGACATCTTACCATCAGAACGTATGATATAAAACTACTTATACATCTTAAACAGAAGGAAGACATCTTACCATCAGAACGTATGAACCGTAGATTCCTTCTACTTTCCCTTGAGTTGCATCTTAAAAACACACATAGACGAAGTCTACACCTATTTCCTTCTACAACCAACCTTAACATCTTACTAAATTCATGTATAGATTAAAACAAGTTGGCAAGGTCAAATACAATTTCCAAATGTTTTATTCTATTCTTATAAAAAAAATAAAGATCGTGTGTAGTTTTAAACAAAAGGTCACATCTATATCATTAAATGACCAAAATGCTCTAAACACGAGCACGATTCATCACAGCTCACCATGTGATCCATGTCCATCTTTCCTAATTGTAACAACCTAAAATTTCAAACTTAACTTTTATAAGAACATTAAAACATTGTCTTAAAATCAACTAAGATTAAAAATGAACTTAGGGAAGTTAAACATGTTGACTAAAATTTTATTAAAGACTTCCTAAATATACATCAGTAAACTTGTTTTATGTCCCATATTTTAACAAAATCAGAATTTTCAATTGTGTCAACAACATAATTTAATCACTGTAAGTTTCTTTACAAACCGTTGATCGTTGTTAGCTTAAAGAAAGATAGAAGTTGAAGAAAACATTTCCAAATGTTTCAACAACATAATTTACTCAATGCAAGTTACTCACATGCTGCTGTGGCTGTTACTGGTAGAAAAAGGTAGCCAACAAAGAACTATACTGTTGCCTCATAAGATAGTTACCTTACCAAAAATATACCTTGGAATAAAAGTATATTATTTAGCAGTCATAAGGCCTGCTTCCTATGCAAAGAAATATCTATTTTCTGTCATTTATGGTTGCCAACCTTATATCATTAAAATGCTTTTAAATATCATTATGATTGAATATAAAGAAAAAATTATAGAAAAGAAAAAAAACAGCAAACCTATCGGTTAAACCAACTTGCTGTATACAGTACCTTATATTGATCATTTTACATCACATGCGCGCTCCATATATATGCCTTGAGCGGTGGCATCCTATATAAATTTAGCTTTCCTATGTACTTCTCGAGGAATACTTAAAAAAGATTATAAGCTACTGCAAGCCTAGTCCAATAAACAACCAATATCATTAACAGTTTCACCAAAGAGTATAAGAAACCAAAAATTAAGAATATATCTGACCAGTCCAGTTCTGCAGCAAAATTGACTCCCTTGAGGGGATGCAATGAGCATTCAAGAGTATGCGACAAGAAGCAAATACAAAAAAGAAAAAAAAAAACAAGAAAAAAATAATCAAAACATGAACCTGAGTTTATAACTGTTATTTTGTTCAGATATACACTCCAGGAGTCCAGCACCTTATGAATGGATTCTTTCTCCATGTCGGACAACCCACAGTCCATAACCACGGACATCATCACTCAAGCCTGTGTAGTTCTTATCTCTTCACTGCTATGCAGGCACCATGTCCGTCGCAGACGCCTCCATGAACAACGATTGCAGATGGTCTTAGTATTGATGGAACATCTTCTTTGCTATTAGATTCTGACTCATTGCAATTGCATTTCTTGAAATGCAAATGTCACTTTCATCAAAGTAGCAATTTCTAATGACTCAAAGACCTCAAAAATGGCATTTGAATAGATAATTCACTGCTAATTTCTTCAATATATATGACTTAACTCATGAATTTTAGGGGATGTATGTTTCATGAGAAGTGATGGGATTCTGTTGAATGTTAGTAATCTAACAAAAAAACATTAACATTAGATAGGAATCGAGAGGTCCACTAGAATGGCCCTGAGAAGCTATGTCATGTTACATTTCATCCAATACTTGTTACACAATAAAGCACAAAGTCAATTACGTAGAACTAACAAATATTTGATAGTTTAGCATATACATAATCAAAGATAGGAAAAATAGTACATTTTTTGCTCTACCAATACCCATGTGTCTTGGATGTTTGTCTGTCCAGAATACCATAATGCCATATGAGCTACAAATCATTTATGGATAGAAGTAGACATATCTGAAACAAGAAATGTTTGTTAACTAAAGAGTTTTTTAAAGGTTAGACACCCAAAGTAACAATAAGTAACTAAGTGCAATATCATCATGGAATACTAAAGAAGGTGGCTACAAACAGATAAGCGGAAGGCTATCCACACATAAGTGTCCAATCTTATTTCTAAAACACAATTTCTATCAAAAGAGGAAGAGATACAAACTCTTAAAACATATATAAAATAAAAAAATTAGGAGATTCAACAAGTGAGTTTATCAACTTAAAAAGCATATACATAAAGTTTATTTTAAAACGGCAACACAAACATCCTATAAAGCTTAAGACTAAAATTTGGAGGGGATGCGCCAGGCCAAGGCAGTAGTGCAACACCAAGGCGACACTTAGAGACCCCAATAGCAAGCTATTGTGATGGGCCTCTCCCCTTAAAAAATAAGATTAATATCAAGTGGACCGATGGCCCACATATCAGATATTAAACTGATAAGAACAGATACTACACTTGATCTTAGCCAAAAGGCCGAGAAAGGTATGCCTATTCTCTTCTTGGGCCTCTGTTTATATACTCAGTCTCTTTATTTTGTGTTCTTCACTCAGCCAATGTGGAATTGTGAAACATTTAAGACCCTGATAACTATTGGCTATTGGTTTTTCATCTCAGAATTTAATAACATGAGGAAGTGCAAAATAATGTTCTATAAATCGCCCTTCAGGCCATAAAGTGTTTAACACTTCTAACCATTGACTGACACTGAAACAACACCCCAAAACTGTTTCTGAAATGCACATGATTGCATTTGACATGCATCATCCATAACTTCACACTGAAACTTAATGTTTCAAACTCAAAGAGCACAGTAATGGCCACATTTTTTTTCTTAACACACTATCAATATACAGTATTTTTTATCACTCACCCTGATAGGTATCGTGTTATCATCTAAGACCACGGGTGGTTAAGTTTGATTTTCCTAGAATCCTAATCTAGCTATTAGACTAATTCCAGCCTGCCATGTTTGTGTTGAATTGATAGCCTCTATAAGTGAGTGTACTCTAATCTTGTTCTAACTTATATCCATTACTTACATACTTAAAGAATACATGGGATTCTTAGAGTTGATTGCTTATTTGTTAGAAAGTTTATAGTGTCGATCAATCACTTATGAATCTCCGAAATCAGTGACCTACTACAGCAATTTATCAATAAGAAAATCAACTAAAATATCAGTTTTAAGAACTGCGCAATGATATAACAATGAGGGAGCAGTAACTTGGAAAAACACATTTGGTGACTTACAAAGAAGATTATTTATTTGATGTTGAATCCATCATCCATCCCTGTCTCCCAATGATATAAATACCTGTATAATGAAAATAAAAGAAAACATTAAACTGAATTTGAAAGAGTTGAGACAAAGAGACATGCTTGCGGATCCAGGTGAAAATGAAAAGATACAACTAAAAAAAAGCAAGAAAGCATTACTTTGTTTCGCTGAACTTCTGCTCATAGCGCTCACAGCATTGGACAGGAAAAGTTAAGTTATTCTATGGATAAGTGATATTGTGATCAGTAACAAGCTTAACTACATGGAAGAACCAATAGCAACTTGTAGACCGCAAGATGAAGCAGTTTGGTGGACTGACGTAAAGCGATCTCTGAAATTTTTTGAACGCAGGCCAATTGAATTAGCAGATTTTTAATTGCCTGCCATGTCCATCCACATCTTAGCTTTAAATTTGAGAAAGTTCTAAAAACTCTTGGTTTTAAATTAGTGGCAATTCAAAACTTCTAAAACACATGTTTGTTACCATGTTATCTTTTAATGTGCTCAACTGCTACTTATCAAGATCCAACCCAACTCAAATGATAAACCATGAAATATGAGTTGTTATTGATAAGCATAAGTAGAAAAAGGTAGCCTAGTAAGATCTCAGTCAGCTTTACATAAAATATACCTTAGCATAAAAGTGGATTGTTCAGCAGCCATAAGCCTGCTACCAATAGAATAGAAAATTCTATCAGTTGTCATCATGGTGATCGACTGTATATTAGTAGATGCATTTCAAGATCATTATAATTGAATATATGTAAAAAGTCTACAGAACATCAATCCTACCACTTCAACACACTTACTAGTACATAACAACTTCCATACCACAAGAAGAACTATCAGGGCCACATATGCTGTAAATGATGATGTTATTCGTTGTTGGTTCTAGAAAAATAATAAATTTTTATGTGACACACACGGTTCACAGCAGGCTTTCTTTGGAGTCGGTGGGGAAGTTTATGGTAAAAAATTAAAAACATGAAAATACTGACTAGGAACAACTTGCTTTACGTATATATTCTGTAAATTAAATTGAGAGCTAGTAAAAAAATTGGCATTGATGTTTTAAGCAATCTCATCAGGCAGGTAAACCATGAAACAATATACCATAATCTTTGTATTACTAGGAATAAATGTGTCAACTGTCATCTGCAAAACATGTTTGGTCACAGAATAGGCTACATGTAACTGCCTACTTAAACATATGTTAAAGTCGGGACTCGAACTTGTTAAAGCCCACCATCCAAAATGTGTATGAGCCAAAATACGGAGTTTAAAGGCTTGATTTGGTGTTATTACTCGCCTAAATGGCTAAAGTTCAGTTTGAAAGGTAAAAACTCATATAGCTATATTGAGTACATGTTTAAAGTGTAGTTAGTAACTATTGAAGGTGAATCCTTGTAAGATGAGCATCAAATAGGTTAGCGGGTTAAGGAGACTTAAAACCAACTACAGAAGTTAATTGGATATAAACTGAATCCTGACAACCTATAAAGATATGCTAAAGGTTTGTTTGGGAAAACTTGGAAGAATTCTTTTTGTCTTTCCATTTTAATCCCTATCTTACAAATCTCTTAATCTCTCTAATTGTAACAAAAAACAAAATAATCCAATTTTGTTTGAATAAAAAGTTTATAGCGGCCAAGACTTATTAGATAAACAAAAAAATTAAACTATGTATTGGAGGGGTGCGCCAGGCCAAGGCAATAGTGCAACACCAAGGCGACGCTTAGAGACCCCAATAGCAAGCTATTGTGATGGACCTCTCCCCTTAAAAAATTAGATTAATATCGAGTGGGCCGATGGCCCACATATCAGATATTAAACTGATAAGAACAGATACTACACTTGATCTTAGCCAAAAGGCCGAGAAAGGTATGCTTATTTACATCATGGGCCGCTGTTTATATAGGCAGTCCTTTCATCTTGGTTTTCTCCACTCAGACGATGTGGGATTGTGAGAGACCTTCTCTTTATAGAGCAAAGTGGATTAAGGCCTAAATCCTAAAATTTATAGCTTTTTGAGATCATAAAGTGTGCATTACTTAATTGACACTAAATCAACCCTCCAGATCATCACCATGAAGATTGTTGCTTCCAACTCGAAGTCTCTATGTTGCAACTCACACTCTTATCAATAAACAGAATTCTTTATCTCTAGAGCTGATAACTATTGTGTTGGCTATACAGAAATGATAACATGTGAACTTGTTAGTAATGAAATCAGATATCCAAATTTGCTAAAGAGTACGCAGAATTAATAGCTAATTACCTCTAAAGTTTGTTTTTCACGTGCATTTACATCCAATGTCCCTCAAAAGCAATCATCATAAAAAAGAGTTTTGACTGGAAGATGGAAAGCAGGCTCCTCAGTCGCACCATCTGTATTAATGGCAAGAGTAAATACATAATCGACAAGCTCAACATGCATAAGAGTACAAGGAAATTATGATACTGCCATTTTGTTGTTAGAAAATAACTTCAGTTTGGATTGTATATTGTAAGAGGACACACAGAAGTATCCTTTACCCTTATCAATCACAGAAAACTCAGTATGTTTATATAGAAGTTGTAACAAGTTCGTTACAACGTCAGAATGTGAATAAGCAACAAAATACACCTATGTATACATCAGAATGATAACATGAGATGCAAAAAGAAGACAGTATTGCACCTTCTATATACTAGTAAAATCCTAAACATATTTAAGTGTATCCTGTAAAGAATTCGACAATACTTCAGATGAAACAAAGAAACATATGAATTTGTCAAAGAAAAAGGACTTTGTAGATATGGAATAAAGCAAAGAACAACATGTACAAATCATCTTTATAACTTTTATTTGCTGTCCTTCAATTCCCACCCAAGATATTATGCCCTTACCTATAACAGATAAACTGATTTAAGCTTCACTACTACTCTTATTGAAAATGTTTCACACTACACAATTTTATCTTTGAAGTGTGTGTGTGGGGGGGGGGGGGGGAGGTTCTGTATGGTAAAAGATGTGTTGTAATCCAAGTCTACCAAAAATATTTTCTAAAAGATGTGTTCTCATCTTAGTTTTTGTTTAGTCGAGATGATAGGGGAATTTTCACTTGACCAACTTTCCTTCATGTTTCTTTGAAACATCTACAGTTCTTCCTCTCTCACGAACAACTCTAATGACTCCATTTGCGTATTCCGTAGATGGTTCCCTGCATGTTAAGATGATTTCATTTAAGAAGTAAATGAAAATAAAAGACCAAAAAGGCTGTCCCAATCTTAAAAGGCGGTCCAAATCTCAGGTCTTGACATTGCAGTAGCAGATATATTTCACATCACCATCTTCATCAGAATACTAGAAACAAAACACGGGAGTTCTAAATGATGGTTGGAAAAAAAAATCCTCCAACAGATTTGGCACCAAGGTTATCTAGAACACTTCAGAGTAAATTGGAGTGGTGCACCAGGCCAAGGCAGTAGTGCAACACCAAGGCGACGCTCAAAGACCCCAATAGCAAGCTATTGTGATGAGCCTCTCCCCTTAAAAAATTAGATTAATATCGAGTGGGCCGATGGCCCACATATCAGATATTAAACTGATAAGAACAGATACTACACTTGATCTTAGCCAAAAGGCCGAGAAAGGTATGCTTTTTCTCTTCATGGGATGCGGCTTATATGGGCAGTCTCTTCATGTTTGTGCTCTTCACTCAGCCAATGTGGGAATGTGAGAGACCTTATTCCCTTGGTTTTCTTCTCTCAGGATTAACACCATAAATTAATGCCTAACTCCTAATAATAAGGTCCTTTTGAGATCGTTAAGACGTTAGCTGTGCGTTAATCGATTGATACTAAATGAACACTCCAGATCCTTTTCTGAATGAACCTGGCTGAATTCATTATATAACCGGCGTAATCCATAACCCCATCCTAAAGAATAACTATTGTGTTGGCAATACAGAAGCTATCGCCTGTGAATTCCTATTTACTTGTAATGTTTGTGCAACATCCATATCACTTAACCACAGGCAGATCACTTGCAACATCCATGTGTGAGAGAATCTACCATAAATTGGGCGAAGCTCTACAGAAACAATTTTCTAAAGTTCCAGCACATGGAGTTTATGAGTGAGAGAATAAATCTACCATAAGTTTAGAATATCTATCATTAATCACAAACTATAATGGTTAGCTCCACTAGTAATTATTGCATAATAGATTAAAAAAGTAAACCTTTTGGCTGCAGGATATCATAAATTTACGATTCTTATGTGCACTCCAATTCAAGGATAATGTTAAGCTAAGCTTTTAATCAAGGCAGTAGATAATCTTAACATATTTGACAAATTACCGGGCCCCTTGTAAATCAGTTAAAAAATCATCAGGGCAAGCTACTGCAATCGATTACTTGGTTGTTTCACTTCAAATCTTCTTCTTTCACCTGATTGCTAACTTTATCCTCCTTAGTCATTAAATGCAACGTTAACTTGCAAATTGGCGAGAAACAGACTGGTTACAATTTCCCCAATTAAGAAACCATAAAAATGCAGGAACCCTAGGGCTTCATAATTCCAGAAGCGATTAGAGGAAATAATCAAATGAAAATAGAAGGCGTTATCAACAAATCACATATGCGATGACGAAAGTATTGACAGACGAAATTTACGTTACAAAATATGTAAATGTATGCGAGTAATCACCTGATGACTTGTGAGTAATACAGTAGATAAGAGTAACAATGAATGCATGATGTTGAAGGCACATGTGGCTGTTCGTCGACTTGGTTTCTTCGCACAATGTGGTCGTGAGAGATGTTAAGATGTTGGCTATAGTATGTTGGACTAATCTTGTAATTACACAATAGTTAAAGGGGTAGCAGAAATTATCATTTAGGAGTAGATAATTATTAGTTTATCTAAATAAGTTTGAATAGATTAGGAGTTTAGTATGTATGCTTATCTTATTATTTAGATAGTGTTTGAGTTTGTTTAATATTAGTATTTGTTTAGTATATATAGGGGATTAAGGAGTCTTTATAAGTTGTCCCGGTTTATTAAATACAAAGATTTCAAATATCGTGTGTTATTTTTCTTTCTTGTTATTGCTTGGTTGCCATCAATGTAGTAGACGAAGAGTGTGTGCTTTGCGCGTACCAGTATGGCGGGAATGCGAGTCGGTCCACCCGTAAATTTCTAATGTTTTTTTTTAACTCAATCACACGATTATCTAATTTGTTTACACCAATTCACTAGAGGTGAAGGCTTGAATTTTAAGGCGTTGTTTGGTAAGTTGATATTACAGAACCACTGAAAAAAAATGAAAAAATAGATTTTTGGTTAAACAATAGAATAGAATCGCAGATCACGTAAAAAATATAATTCCCTCTAAACACTCTAAAATCATTCCTTCCCTGCCCTTTGTTTCTTTTTTTTCTATTCCACCACCAATCCCCACCACCACGGCACCACCGCCATGGCCGCTACCAACCACCACCACCGTCATGGTCACTACCAACCACCACCGCACCGCTATAACCACCACTACCACTGTTCGCTACCACGACCCACCAAACCTCCACAACCACCACCACCATCACTACCATCACCACCACCACCACCATTGTATTTCATTCCATCATCTTTTATTACCAACAAAACAAAACAAAATAATGATTTATTTAACTTTTATATAGTAATCAAACAAAACAATGGAATTGAATGTTTCATTTTATTCATTTACTCGTTACATTATGTCATTCATTTCATTGCGTCGTTCACTTCATTAACTCGTACCAAACAGACATTAATATTAAAAGGAATATCAGCACTATAACTCTAATAGTTGTACTATAAGACCCAACCATCCATTTCGACATACTGACTATGTGGATTGGTAAATAAAAAATAATAAATTTCAATGTAAAACCACATGATATTAAAAAGGTGTTTTATTTTTATATAAAAATAGTAAAAATTGTCCGTATTGCAGCGATGTTGATTTGGTTAAGTACATAAATAAAAATGGATCAATAATGTTCGTTCCTTTAACAATTAAAAAAAAACCAACTTTATAATATGCTGATTTAACTAATTTATTTGTTTTTACTGATTTCATTTTCACTTCAATAATGTTTGTGCGTTTAACATTAAAAAACAACCTTTATTTCTTAACGTCTCGGTATAATTGTTGTTAAAAGTTGAGTTGTATTTAAAATAGTGTGTTTTAAGTGTGTAGATTATATCAACAAAGTTAGTCAGTCGCGCGGTGGATTTGTGCACAATTGCATAATAACTAAAGTCAGTATATGGGTTAAATCAATTCGCGCAATTCATTCCATTAGTAATTGAAACCCGTTGTTTCCTGTAAAAATAAAAAAAAACAAAAAAAAAAACAAAAAACTATCATTGGGCCTTGGAAAAACATTGTTAAAATTAGTGAGGATCTTAACTAGATGGGCCTTGACCTTAATGATCTAATCAGCAACTCAAGCACATCTGTTTCCAAGGATATTAGACGAAAGATCGAGGAAGTAAACTTCCTTAAGATGATCGAGCTTTTCATTGGTCCAGATGGGTGCCAATCAAGACTAATGTGTTCGCTTGGAGAGACGTCTTTGACCGAATTTCGTCCAAAGCCTCTCTTATGAAACGTGGTATTGTAAATGAAATTACTTCACTTGGATAAAAATGACGAGCCCTCAAATCACCTCAGTGGAATCTCTTCTTCATCAAGTTAGTTGCCTCCCAGGATCGAGTGGGCTCAAAAGTCTAATTTATGTCATTTTTCTAATCTCATTGTGGTGCATTTGGAAGGGTCGAAATGAAATGACTTTTAACAACAAAAGAAAAGATGTGTTCGAGATTATAAGCGATATCAAAACCTTTTCCTACCTTTGGATTAAAACTAGAGGAAAAGTCGGGAATCTAGATTGGAAATTATAGTCTAAATTTATGTTTTAATTTCTTGTAGTTCCTCTCGCTTGCTTCTTGCTAGTTTTTTATAAATGTTGGCAGTTAAAAAAAATAAAATATAAAAAATAAATAAAGTCAGGCACGCTGTTTGACTCCAAGGGTTGACCAAGCTGGTTTTCTTTTTTTTCTTTTTTTTAATTTTTTGCTTTGATTGATTTCATTTACATTTTTATATTTGTTTTTTAATTAGCTTTATATCTACCTTTTATATATTTATTTTTATGTGTTACTAACATTTTAACAGATTTGCCGTTTCAAGGGTTAAGCTATATTTGCACCGTAACGTACAAGACATAATGTTATTTTCTATCTATATTCTGATCTATATAGTTGAGCTATCACAATTTCATACGTTTATTTTATCTATCACGACTTCACCGTCGCAATGTGCGTAACAAGGCACGCAAACGCACCAAATCATACGGGCTTAGTTTCTAGTTTACATATACTTATAAAATGGTAGGAAGATATAACATAACCTGTAAAATAGAAAAGGTAGAAAAGATTGAAAGGCATTGTTAGAAAAAGATGAATGTTAATGCAACAGTCCATTTATATGCTGTTCTAAATAATAATAAATAAAAAAAAAAAAAAAAACAGTCCCTTTATATACTACTGAGACACTCGCTTATAGTTTAAAATTCCAATTTAAAATGCATAAACCATAATTTCAAGATTGAGCAATTACAAATTACTTTACCAAACACCATCCCTTTAACCAACAATGATACAAATAACAAATTCACTACACAAAAATGTCAATTAGCAGCATTTCACAGCATAAAGGAACTCCAAAGATGCTTTTAAAGCTTAACCTCAACATCAACACCAGCAGGAAGATCAAGCTGCATCAGGGAGTCGATGGTTTGTGCAGTTGGATGTAGAATGTCTATGAGTCGTTGATGGGTTCTGATCTCAAAGTGAAATCTAGCATCTTTGTGAACATGAGGAGATTTGAGCACACAGTATATTCTCTTCTTGGTTGGCAATGGAACGGGGCCCATGGTCTTTGCATTCGTCGTTCTAGCAGCATCCATGATCTGCTTGCATGAATCCTCAATTAAAGGCACCCAGTATGACCTCAGTTTGATCCTAATTTTCTGTTTTGGTGCTACCTGAGAAACAAAGAAATCTTTAACCTTCTACAAAATTAGACACACAATGATCAACACACGAGCCTCTTGCACCATGAAGCAGGTTGTTTTGAATCATTATAGTCATTTTTTTTGGAACTCGTTAATCATTTTCATATTGTGGGTCCAGTTTATCCCTGTATGAGAAAAGAAGGAATTTTCTTCTTATAAATAGCAGTCTTTCATCCATGAATTGTACTACTAAGCCACACTATCTTATGTGTTCGAGAACTCTTTTCTACAGCCTCATAAAGGCTCTAACTTCATGCTTTAAAGCATGAAACCACCTTAAGTGTCATCTGACAAAGGTAAAATAATAATAATCCACACAATACATTCATAATTCAAGATTTTTGATGACAATGGCATGTCCAGTTACCGATAATGGAATAGTAATGCCAAAGTTTGAAATTTGCAGCTAATATATATATACCTAGGGAGAATTTTGGATTTGCATTTTGAAAGTGATTATGACGACGATCATTCAGGATCAGATACACAGGTTATTAGAATTAACCAGAAGTATGTAGTTTGACATTTTATCCCAATTTTCTGTCTTCTTTTGCACAATTATCTCCACATGTTATCGTTTCGACCCTGGATAACCAGATAATCACAAGTCACAACTTCTAGAAAACTCAAGGTCTACTCCCATCAAGCAATTTTCCTCCATTACCATTGCATCAAACAAATTAGACACTATAGCATTCCATTTGCTAAGTCGTAAAGGAAACGGAACCCATGAACCTAATTGTCCAGTAAACCTAAAAGGAACAGGGATGAAGCCCTGTCTTTGCTACAAATTCATACACTTTTTTCTTGAATTAATCACAAAACCACACAATTAAGCTAAAAAATTAATCAACTAAACCATTTAGATTGTGAAAATGCTAATTCTTTATCAAATTTATCATACCCTTAATTTTAATTTTTAAACTATCTCTAACACCACCAAACCTGCACACTATATGATTCAAACACAAGGGGGAAATACACCATCTACCCTCAGGACATCTCGTATTTCACATACCCTTAATCTTCTTATTCTTCCACAAAACAAATTAAGAAGTATATGCAGCAAAAGTACCTTTTCAGAATCAGAACCCACAATCACCGTCGACGATTCAGGACCATCAGTCTAGCAAAACAATTACAACAAACCCACAAACAATCTCGCATCAATTCAAACAAGTAGCATAACATTGGGCAAAAACACATTTACCGATCGAATATAATCATACCTCAAGGGTTTGTTCCAATGCTTCAGGAGCAGAATACACTCTAGATGTAGTCGAACGAGGTGAATGAAACTGAATTCTGGAGGTAGATGAGACATTTGGAATGAAATGTACAGCAGAAAGCTTGGGGGTAGATGAAATTGAAGAAGAATTGCATAAAGGAAACATGGTTGCTGCTAAAGATGCTGAAATTGACATGTTTTGAGTGGGGGTTTGGATGATTCTGAAGTTAATCTGCGGTTCGGTGAAGTTTTGGGTCTGTGAAGGTTATCGGAGGTTTTGCCCACAGAGGGTTATCCACAGAAAACTTCAGGGAGCCAGAGAGGATGGAGATATGGAGGATGAAGAAAGATTGAACCCGGTTTGGTTTCAGATTGACATGTGGGCTCCTGGTGGTTGCTATAGTATAAGCTGGATCCATAGCCCAAGAACTCAAGAAGAGGTGCAGATCTGTATATAAAAAGGGCCGGTTGTTAAAAACCGGTTAAAGTCCGGATATCGTCAAGACTCAAGACCAGTTTTTGTGAAATTGTGATAACCGGTTCTTGGTGTTGCAAACCCCTACTCGTCTAAAACCGGACTGGTTAACCAGAATAACAGACATGTCAAAATATTATTCTTTTAATAAGGAGATCAATTAAGTACATATAAATATAATATAAGTGGAGTAAGTTTTTTTTTTTTTTTTCCTTGAACCTTAAAACCGGACGTAATGAACATTTTAGGGGCTTCAAACATGATGACATTGACACAAGTAGGTCTTTAAACACCATTACAATATAATTATAAAGAACTTCAAACCTATAGGGCTCTAAGCCTTTAACGGACATCAAACGCAACTTTTCCTGTATTAGTGCATCAATAGGAGTTTCAAACACGAGTTAATCACTACATTTGATTTAAAAAAGGCTTCAGTTAAATGGTTTTTATCTAGATGGCATCTAGGTGATATTTTAACTAAACAACCATGGATACATTTAATTTTTTATATATAATCACCAATTAACCATCATTGTCATCGTTTAAGTTTAATGTTTATTTTTCGTCATCCGGATGCTAGAACATACATTCATCGTAAGCGTGTTATTCATTAGAAAATAGATACACCATTCCTCTTGTTGCTTCTTCGTCGTGTAATTCATCTTTCACCGGAACTCACCTTCAAGACTTGTAATATGTAGTACACGTTTCATCGTTCCCAAGTAGTCTTTCAAGAGCATGCATTTCCCTCGACGTTGTAGTGAACTTTTTTCCTCGGATGGAAAATCCCGACAGTAAGAGAAAAGGCGATTTTCAAAACTGTCGTATAGGTTTTGATCAGTACACGTTTTGGTTGCATTTATATATACATTTTATCGTGGTTCTATGGTCTATTTTTATTACATATTGTGTATTTAGCACATGAATCTTCATTTATTTTGTGCAACACTCATATTTGTGCAACATCTTTATATATATATATATATATATATATATATATAACACTTATATAAACAAAACTAGTTGTAATAACTATTCAACAACGTGCGTTGCGCGAATCTCGATCAACGACTATACAACGCAATGTAATCGTTATGTGACGGTAATTATTAGTAACGCAAAAAAGGCTTAGAATAAGTGATTTCTTATGACTGCAAAACTAGTGCCACACCAAACAAAATAAACAACAATAGAAGCCAACAAACCATACCACACATACATGTAAACCCAACAACAATCTAGTAGCCACGATTAGCACGACCACAAATCCCTTCCCACGAACATCAAAGTATGTTTCATTTATCAGATGAGACTAACCCAAGCACGATTCAAACGACCATAAATCATCACGATCACAAAATAATAGTCAAGAACACCTCAAACATTATAGATCCAAAAGACAAAACATATGTTAGCTGGATCTAACACAAAATAAACTCTCAGGCGTGGCCTGCACATCATCAACAAACAGAAGTAAAGACAAAATGCATGTTAATTTGAGAATAAAATTATGTTTTACACTCATGAACATAAGATCACCACCTCAAAAGCAAATATTCAACATAATAGATACAAGTATACAACAACCAAAAATCTAAATAACTCAAAACAAACTGCATGAATGTTACTATTCCAAAACCTACAAACACTATATCTAAGACCAAAACGACTCTCAAATGTGGTTTGCACATCATCATCGTGTAAAATGATGAAAAGAGATGAACAACCATCATCGCAAAAAGAAGAGGCACGCAAGTTAGTAGGAACCACTAAAGGACGCATGTGAGAAATCAAGATAACTGGCGTATCTTTGCACAATCATAGCCAAAAATAAAACAAAAGAAATGCACCGACTCACTTTCCCTCTTTAAAACCAACGGCACCAGTTCATCCCAAACACACACAATTTCATCTCCCTCCCTCACACACACACACACACACACACACATCGTCAAGCCTTAGCGATCCATTCGATAACCAGTTTCACGCAAACGATCGCTTGGTGCCATGGAGGAAGTCGACGAAACAGAATCAGTGCATCAGGTGTGTCTGACCACATTCACTACTTCTTACTCGTAATCACTGTAATGTTCACTCGATCAGGCTGTTGCTTACATGCATTTGCATATTCTGTAACCTAATTTTCATCTGTTTCGTTTTTGTTGTCATTGTTTGGTGATTTATCAATTGATTCTTATATGCTTTTTATTTACTCCTATTAATCAAGCGTTTTTGGTGCTGATGTTTGATTTGTAGATTGTGCGCTGTAATTTCTAACTTGCTTGTTATCTGGTTATTAATAACTTCGATTAATTAGGGTTTACTGGTGCTGTGCTGATGTTTGATTCATGGACTGTGCGGTGTATTTTCTTATTTGCTTGTTATCTGCTTAATAACAATTACGTACGATTAGTTAGGCGTTCTTATTGCTGTGATGATGTTTCATATATGGTTTGTACGTTGTGATTTCTTCACCGCTGCAAATCTGCTTATTAGTTACTACGATTGAGTAGGCATTACTGATGCTGATGTTTAATTAGGCGTTCTTAGTGATTTCTAGATGTTTGGTCTATTGATTAACTGGGGAGAAGTTTTAGTTTCATTAAGCAAAAGCATGCTTCGAATTTTTTAACTAATTTTCTGATTAATGAAAAGATAAAATATATTAATTAGCTAGTTAAAATCGTAAGGACCGTTTAATTTGCGGATTCCCTCCAAAAACTATTTAACGTGACTGCCAAATAGGATATGCATTTATGGTATTAAACATCTTTGAAAGAATACGTGTATATTATTTTTGTGTGTCCTAAAATTTAATGGTACAATATCATGCCTGAACTTATTTGCCATTAATATGGTTTTTGATGCAGGTCTACATGGCATGCCTCATGCATGGTCATAGGTAAGCTTCTTAGGTGTACAAGCATCAGTATACGGTTATCCTGTTTAATGGTATGCATAATCACACTATAGTGATTTAATACAGCCATTCTATGTTAAGCATTCTCCTATACCATTTAGTTACCAGGAATAATGTGCTCCAACTGCTAAGACCAATATTACTTGATGAAGTTTAGCCTGTTATCATCATTGAATTGAAGTTTACATAAGTCTTGTTCATTTATGGAAATCATGTTGTCAGAGTTGGAATTTCCTACTATGATAGTCTTACACGTGAACTCCATGTGCTGGAACTTTGGGAAGATGGTACTGCAGACTTTCCTCTAATCGATATGGGTAAGAGATATTTTTGCTTCTCCTCTTACATACAATACTTTTGCTCATCAATCCGATTTGGATTTTCAGTTCCCAATATTAGGAGGATGTGGCAGCCTTTCCCCTTTTCAATGTTAACTTTATTACCTCTTTTCACATTATGTGTCAAGTCTAACCAGTAGGTAATCAGGCTGCTTACTTCAGTTTAAGCAACAATATGGTAATATCATAATTTATCATGTCTCAGTGAAGTATCAGGTTAAGCCCTTGATCATATACACAAGTACCAAAAGTGAAGAATCCCTCTTAGCTGCTTTACAACAAAACAGTAATATCATAGTTTCCTTGTAGTCTTTATGCACATTACATGTGTGGATTCTGTATTTACTCAAACGATTGATGTAGATGGTGCAAGTGAGGCGCCTGCTGTGAAGCTTATGAAGAGTTCAATATTTAGTTATGAACAAGCATGGCACAGGTGTAGTATACATTAAGAAGGTTTTATATTATTCAATTCCACCTAATTTTCAATTGCATCCAAAATGTGTACTTAATGATGAATGCTTTTGAGGGGCATTGGATGTAAATGTATCGAACAAACAAACTTGTCATGTAAATGGCTATCAGTTCTATCTAACTTTTGGCATTTGGATCCAATAATAACAGTTCACGGGCATTAGTAAATATTTTATTCAGTTATGTTCTTCATACAGTCCACACTTTTCTTATGATCCGGCATTGTACCAGAGATGCTCGTGATTTGTGCATACCTTTTGTTGTTTGAGCTGAAATATTCACATTGTACTAAGCTAGCATTTAACAAGTAAGAATAGTTGACTGTATAAGACAGTAGAGGCAAAAATTGAATTAACTTGATTACCGTTCTTTTTAGTTTCATCTTTTCATTTTGCATAATGATTCCATAGACATGCTGTCCCTTAGCCTCTAAGGTTCTTTCTTCTCAATACCATCTTTAATATATTCTCTTTTATTTTCACAACACAGATTAGTGTATCTTCGGGTAACTGGAATGGATGATGGGTTAAACATCAAAGAAAGAATCTGCTTTGTAAGTTATCACATCATTTTGCAAAGCTCAACCTCATCCATAGTTTTACTGTTGGTTTGACACATTTCTTTAAGCACTGGGATTTTAAAGTTGTAGTTGGTTTCTTAATCGTAAAATATATCAGCCCTCACCGGGTCTTCTTTATATATGTGATATCTTTGATAAGTCGATGAAATCACATGGATTGTATTTTGATCCTAGTCGTTCTTGTATTTTTATATAACTGTAGCTAAGTTCTATGATGGACATTGAGAGTGAAGTTCAAGTTCGTGCCAGTGGAGGGCTTCTTGCTATATTGGAGAACGAAAGAGTCGTGGATACCATTGAACAAAATGAATGTGGGAGTGTATCAATTGCAATCAATTCTGTCATGCAAATTTCATTGTATCTGATTATAATCTTTCCTTTATTCATGCTAGAATCCACCGGTTTTTGTTATAATTTTCCTATTTAAAATGCAGAAATAAGTTCCTTAAAGTTGACTTCGCAGCTCACGAGGCATTGCAGATATTCCAAACCGATAAACATCCAAGCCACATGGGTATTGGTAGAGCAAAAGAAGGGTATCATTTTTCCTAATTCTTTACTCTATGTCTCAAAAGCAAGTACTAATATCTGTTTATTTGCAGGTTCTCTGTTTTTGGCATGCTGAACAAGGTGTGGAGATTGTAATTTTCTTTAGTCTGTTTTGCCCTTAAAATTTATATCTAATTGATGTTTTCGATTTTAGTGTGTGACACCTATGGGTAAACGTCTTTTAAGGTAACATGGATTTCTGAGTTTAATTCTAATAATTATAGAACTTTACATAAAAGTTAACACCATTGGTGCTGGATAAATTTTTTTCGGTAATAGGGCATGGTTTCTCAGGCCCATACTAGACCTTGACAACTTGAATAGTCGTCTTAATGTTGTATCCTATATTTTGTATAATATATGAAAGTCTATGGATGACTTGTACTCATTGTTCCGTGCGTTATTCCATATCCATGAAAGATTTGTTTCCTTTAAAAAATATAGATATCATTTTTTATTTCATCTGAAGAGCTGTTGACTTCTTTACGTGATACACTGAAGTCTGTCAAGGATGTTCCCCACATACTTAAGGTGCAACACCATCTTTTTTCTCTTTGATCACATGATAATTTCTTTGATGGACATGCAGGTGTATTATGTTGTATAACCTGGATGTACTCATGCTGACCATAATAGCATACTACAATCCTAATTTCTGAAAATATTAATTTTTTGTGAATATACGAGTGTGATCCAAACTTTCTGAAATTGCTTTTGCACATATCTGTAGTTTTAAGAATCTTTAATATTTTTATCATGTAATTTTCTCTCAATCTTTTCAATTTCGTTGTCACGGAAGAAATTCAACTCCCCAAGTTCAGTATGTACCTGTGGTGATTGGACTGCCTTTCTAAAGGTAATCTTTATTCTTTGTTTCATCCTTCTTGTATAGTTCCTGTAAGTAGTACTCATGAAACTGAAAAAAGTGCATAGTGCTCAAAATATTTTGTCAAAATCTCCTTCTGGGACCAGGAATTTCACGTTTACTATCTTCAGAGTATGAATTAAACAAACAATTGATTTATTTTTATGTATCTGGTGTAGTTGTTGATTAGTTACATGCATGTTAAATGACAACTTATGTTACTTATACATAGTGTGACTTTGTTATCAACTTCTTGCAGAGCCTATCTGCACTTCTGCATATCAACAAGATATTTGAACTAGGAATTTCCGAAAATCTTCAGGAACATGCTAACTATTTTAGTGTAACTATTGTTGAGAAGGTATTGAATTTGTTTTCCCAAGCATGGTAGACCTGCAGTTTTTAGTCTTTTGTTTCCATACCTATGCTTTAGTTGGCAGGCTATTAATTGATGTATTAGTTTGACAGGCTGCTTCGTGCATCTCAATGGATTTAGCTTATGTATATGAACTGGTTAGTTACCTTATTTTCACTGTTGTGACCATCATGATATGCTTCAATTTAGATTCAATCGCAATGAAACAGAAATATATTGTTACTTCCTCTTTTAGATATGCATAAAAGATTCCCATTTGAGTTTAACAATAAATTTCTTATTTATTGTTTTTTTTTTTTTTTTTTTTTTTTTTTTTTTTTGTAGGTAATTGGTGTAATTGATGTAAATAGAAGTAAAGACAAAGGTTACGAGACAACTGTGAAAGATGGTTTTTGTGATGAGGTTTAGGACATTATGATATAAAGTTTTCATTAACCACCCTTTACTTGTTTATATGTGTGTTCCGTTCTCTTGACATAAATATTCTTCATTAAAAATGCAGCTGGATGAACTGAGGCAAATATACGAAGAATTGCCAGAGTTTTTGGAGGAGGTGCAATTAATTCCTGTTACAAATTGTTATCAAGTATCCAGATTGATGATTATACAAATGTTTTAATTGAGTTAACATAGGAACTTGAAATAAGATTATCAAGAAACTGTATTTATTGTGCTAATCTGATTATACCACTGCTTAACAGGTGTCATCATTGGAGCTTGCACGTCTTCCTTTCATGTCTAGAGACAAATTGCTTCCACAAGTTGTTTATATAAATCAAATTGGTAAGTTATGTTCTTTTTACTATGTTGATTTTCTCTAGCACCTTAAGGGAAAAAAACACACCTAGAGAAAGCAGTTTGAACTCTATGTAGTTTCTTACAATCCTATGATATCCATGCGTATGTAACCAACGTATAAGAGTTAAAATCATGATATGGATGTGCTTACTAATAGAGGTTATCAGTTTAAGTAAAACAACCAACATATAAGAGCTAGAATCATGATATGAATGTGCTTACTAATAGAGGTTATCAGTTTAAGTGAAACATAGCTGGAATTTATTTATCGGGTAGATTAGGGTACTTAGAAAATCAAAGTACAAAACGTAATCTGGTCTTGTTAGCAAAATATTATTTTTATAGTTTGTACTAGGGCAGTGTAATTTGTATGCATCCCACTTAAATTTCCTTCAAACAATACACATTTATGATTGATTTACCCCAAGTTATGGATGATGCCTGTTATAGAATGAATCAAGTCAGGATTCAGTTACCTTTAGAAAACGAATTTGGATTGTTAAGTGTAGATCAATTGATGAACACTTTATGATTTTTCCAGTTTATTTGACATTAATAATCATTTGTTTATGACATTTAAAGGCCAATTTACTAGTTATTAATCCACATAAATAATGGTATTAAATTCCGAAAGATGAAAAAACAAAAGGAAATAGACACTTACAATCCCACATCGGCTGAGTGAAGAATACCAAGAGGAGGAGACAGTCTATATAACGAACGGCCCAAGTAAAAGGAGAGCATACCTTTCTCGGCCTTTTGGCTAAGATCAAGTGTAGTATCTGTTCTTATCAGTTTAATATCTGATATGTGGGCCATCGGCCCACTCGATATTAATCTAATTTTTTAAGGGGAGAGGCCTATCACAATAGCTTGCTATTGGGGTCTCTAAGCGTCGCCTTGGTGTTGCACTACTGCCTTGGCCTGGCGCACCCCTCCAAACTATAGTTAAAATCATGTTTTTGTTATATAACAACCTAAATTTTTTGTCTTCTCATTGTTTATTCATTTTTTTTTTAAGATTCCTGCTTTTATGGATTTCCTATATTTTTAATTCAAGTATAGTGTCTTTTGAAACAAGCTGAGCTATTATTTCTCAAATGTTGAAATTGAGTATCTCTTCTTGCGCTTACTTTCTATCACTGCTTCCAAATAGGATATTTGATGTGCATAATTGAGATTAGTGTGCTCTGGTGTCTTTTTAAACATGCTGAGCTATTATTTCTCAAATGTTGAATTTGAGTATGTCTCTTCATGCACTTACTTTGTAATTATGTTTCCAAATAGGATATTTGATGTGCATTTTTGAAGAAAAGCTAAATGAATGCATTTTAGAGGAACTTCAAGACTACGAATTTGCTGTAAGCCAGTTATACTTTTAAGCATCTCCTGTTTGTGAATGTTTTTTTTGGATCCTAAATTAGAAAACTCATGTTTCTAGTTCTCTGATGAAGATGGTGATGTTAAGAGGTTCTACTATCGCAATGCAAAGACACGAGAACTGGACAGCCTTCTTGGAGACATATATCATAAAATCCTAGGTATTAAGAAAATTCCCTGTCACTTTCCCGTATCTTTCTGATTAATTTTATAAACAGAAGCAGTGGAATGAGTGTACAAAGCCATTGATTATGCTATAATTGCTTTAAACTTATATAAAAAAGTTTGTTTCGCACTAAAAAATATTCTAATCTTGGAAGTTGGAATTGAGTTGATTTTTTCCTCATTGTTGTGGTTTGATTGTGCATTTGTGTATTATTAAACAATTTCTTGAACTTTTTGTCTATTTACCTGATCCTATCCAAGACATGGAGAGAGCTATCACAAGGGACTTGGTGTCACGCATCCTTGAGTTCTCAACGCATCTACTCAAGGGAATCAATTTTGCAGCTGAACTCGACTGGTCAGATATGTTCTTAATTGTTTGTTCCTTTTGATTTTTCATTTCCATGTAAGGCTTCTTTACCATGGATTATTCAGTATGTTCTTGATATATTTCTCATGGCTGTGTAGCCTTTTGTCATTGTCGTTGGTTGCTCGACAAAACAATTATGTAAGACCCACAGTGACTGCTGAAGCTGTGCTCGATATTCGTAACGGAAGGTCAGAAATTTGTTTTACTTTTTGCTGTTCAAAGAATATCCAGATGCAACTCTTCATGCTGCACATTTCTTAATGGACTGACTGATTAAGGGAATTCATATGCATTTAAGGGTAACATCTATCCAATTCTGTTACCAGACACGTTTTACAGGAAATGACAGTTGACACATTTATTCCTAATGATACAAAGATTATTGATCAAGGTACATGGACTGTTATCTATGTTTATTATTTTTGGTCTTTTTGCCTTTTTGGAGCTAGAGATTGTTTATTACATCATATCTTTTCTCTTACTATCTTTTCATATAGCAGGGAATATTCATATCATTACAGGACCTAATTATTCAGGAAAAAGCATATATATAAAGCAGGTTATTTCTATATAGCATATGTTTCCATTTGTATTTGTTTCATATAAACTTGCACATTAGAGTTCAATGAAACCCGTTGAACGCTGTCATGGATATCATAAGTTGTTATCAAGGTATAATTTTTTGATATCACCAATCAAATTGTCAAAAACAATTGCAGGTAGCATTAATAGTTTTTCTTGCCCACATTGGAAGTTTTGTTCCAGCAGATGCTGCGAAAGTGGGTTTAACTGATAGGTTGGGGCTTTTTTACCTTATATATACAATCATAATAATCTTGAAATGAATATACTTATATACAGCTGACCACCATAAATGACGAATGACAGAATTTTCTGTGCCATGGGAGGCAAGCTTATGACTGCTGAACAATCCACGTTTATGATTGATTTACACCAAGTTGGAATGATGCTAAGGTATTTTTCCATGTAACTGAATGAGATCTTACCAGTAATCAAAAATAATTTATTTTGATGTTGATACTTATGTTACTAACTTTAAAGGCATGCTACTTCTCGGTCATTATGTTTACTAGACGAATTTGGAAAGGGAACTCTAACTGAAGGTTAGTTAGAGAGAAATGTATAGGTGTCATTATGTTCTATTGATTTTTTATTGTGCACTAATCATGCCCCTATATCCCTTTTTAGATGGTATTGGTCTCCTTGGTGGAACTATTGATCATTTTATCTCAATGTATGCTCCCCCAAAGGTTTGTTGTTCTTTCATTGTCATTCATTCATTATTATGCAGCAATAAAAGTCTCTGTTTTTTGATGCTGAAATTTATGAAAAAGAATTTAGATAGTGTGAGATCTTTTTTTTATGCTGAAATTTATAAAAAAGAATTTCAATCATGTGCAGGTTCTAATTTGCACTCACTTGACGCAGATATTTGTTGATAGTCACTTATCTCAGGTATGCAGCCACAACAATTTGAAAGATTTAAAGTTTCTAGAACATATCCACGTCTAACAAGTTAATATTTCTAATCATTAATAATCATCAGTCGGATAAAGTCAAATACTACACCATGAGTGTGCTAAGACCCGACAACAATAGTGAAGACCTGGAGGAAATTGTATTTCTCTATAGGTAAATCAACAATGCATAAAACTTACTTTATTAGCATATGCAGTTGGTCTGACTTCTTATATATGTCAGGCTAGTTCCTGGACACACACTTCTTAGTTATGGTGAGTTGGTATCTGCTATTCTCCTTGAATATTTCTTTTCCAATTATGTCACTCACTATAATTCTCATTTGCAGGACTACACTGTGCTCTACTTGCTGGTATGTTTCAACCATGTCTTGTTAAAATAAAAGTCTGGATGAATTTGATCCTGTCTCATATCATTTTATTAGTTATTACCATACTTGCCTGCATTTTCTTAAGATATCAAGAAAGTAAATTAATAATGTTTGATAGAACCTGTACTTGCAGAACTATAGGGGGTCTGGGGATTGTTGACCCTCTCACCAACCAAATTTCTATAGATAGGATTATATAAGTTTGACCTTCAAAATTGTCACCGGTAGAGTAGTTGAAGCAAATGCTGAAAAAAGAGAGGAAAAAATTCTGTTGTGCTGCTCCAAATTGAATTTCTTGTGTTGAGAACCCACCTAAAGGAAAATGCATGAATTATAGTTGTACAAGGAAATTCCAATATCATACAATCTTGTAGGTGTTCCTCAAGAAGTAATTCGGAGAGCAGCATTTATATTGGATGCTACCACTAAAGGAATACATATCGACCGAGCATGTGACGAAAAGATAACAGCTCAAGATGAGCAATATAAGGTGCCATATTCATTAAGATTATATATTTTCATTCAAGTGTTGTCTTTATCAGTTTGTGAATTACAGGATGCTGTGGAGAAGATGGTAGCGTTCGACGCTATTAATGGTGATTTGTCCCTGTTCTTTCAAGACTTGTTTCCTGGTCAACCTTGATTTTCGTACATCACAAATCATTTCCTGAAGACTCATGTGTTTTACAACGGTATGCTTTGAAGGTATCCATTTTGTTTCTCTTTGCGTTACTAGCATTATTAAGTAGGACACAGAGACAAGAATAATAAACAAGTATCATTTAAGGTTTTAGCAAACATGGTTTAACTATCCAATGAGAGTGTGACCTTAATGTGAACACTCGATAATGAGGATTGGTTGTCTGTGAATAGTGGCCAAAGTTTTGCCATGGTGTCAATTGTAACCAAGTTTATAAAGACAAATTATAGTTTGTTTTCGATGATTCCCTGTTTAATGAGGTTAAGTGGTCAACGGCTTGATTTTGGTAATTTTAGAGTTTGGATCATGGAATTTAGGTCACAAAAGTTACTAGCAACCAGTGGTGGTATGTGGCATCTATAGTTGTAACTGTACTGGGACATTGGCAGTTCTGGTTAGTACATGTGCCTTGCATGGTCTAAAAGGTTGTTTAGGATATCACCTTCCTAGTGAATTATATAATGACGACGACATCCGAAGTTCTCAACAATAGTTAGGTAGTAGCACTAGAATTCCGTCAAGCTTGTTATGACGCAGTTTCAAGCTACAAAAGATCTCGTTGAAAGAACTAAGCAACGAGTCTTCTAGTATGACATGAACATTGCAAACAAAATTGATAGAAACGAGTCTTCTTTATAACTACACAGAAGACTTTATCACAGAATAAGTTTGACAAGATTGTTTCACAGATGATCAAAATGACCATTCGAGTCTTACACATTATACACGCACATCTTCTAATCTACTCGTAAATCTATGCTTTTCAACATGAGACTAGAACTCTTAATCACTTAAAACTAGATACTTTTCTACACACCTTGGCACTCTAGGTTACATTCCCTTTGATGTTTACATTATAAATATGGTTGCAATCAGTTTTACATATATACACGAGAGAGAATCTATTAGACTATATTATTTTTAGGGTTTAGTATTGATTATTATTAGGGTTGAGGCCACAGGCCCGGTTTAGGTTTTTAGGGTTTCTTATAAATTCTATATAATGTAACCATAACCTATCAATAATATTCAATCAGTCTTTTATCATCTAACATGGTATCAGAGCCTTAGGGTTTTGGGTACCTTCTTCTCTGCTGCACCACCACAAAAACATACAAACCCTAGCCGTCGCCACCGAGTTTAAATACTAGACAGGGCGGTGTGTCGCCACCGCCGCCGTCCTGTCCCACCTTTGTTTTATGTTTGCTTCTTCTCTATTTTCTAGTTTTAGTTGAATAAAGTTTCGTTATTTGTTGAATATTTAAACTATTACCTATCTCTATTCTCTTGCTTTGTTCACATCCATTCTCTTGGTTCGTTTCTGGATTATGGCTTCTAACGTGCAACAATTTTTTTTCTTTATTTTTCTTTCTATTTAGCGGTGTTTTAGCCGCACCAAGGGCCATGGTTCACGCACACCGATCTAAAGCTACGTTTTGATTTGATTTTTTCTTTTTCTAGATTTACGGATTTTATCTCCTGATCTACGGATCCAAGAGACCGCCATTTGACCAAGGTCACCGGTCTGGTTTTCTTTTTCTTTTTTATATCTACATATGTTATCTATTGATCTACGGATCCAAGAGACTGCCGTTTGCTAGCCTCGAGACAACGCCAACGATTACAGTCGTCAGTAATCAGATTATCATTTCGGAAATTATGAACCAAGGAACTATCAAGCGCAATATGGATAGCACAATCAACCAAAATTTGGATGACAACATCAAACACAATATTAATTTGTTGGCAAAAGTTTGGATATTTAAGTTGATCGAAGCATTTTTATCTTATTATTTTTGGTTTTATGTTTTTCAGTTTTAGCGTACGGTTACTTCCGCTACGACTGCGGGGGAATATTAGACTATATTATTATTAGGGTTGAGCCCATGGGCTTGGTTTAGGTTTCTAGAGTTTCTTATAAACTTTATATAATGTAATCATAACATATCAATAATATTGAATCGGTCTTTTATCATTTTTCACCCCACAATATGAAAAGAAACAAAATTTTGAAAAGATTTGAAGTTTTGGTCCAAATTTACAATAGCCGCTTGGCTATTTTCTTCAATCGGAACACCACAAGCACTAGCTTTTGGATGAGATCCAGAGGCTTTCGGTCGGGAACATCATTTCCAGCCGTGGGTTATAAGGCAACCAATGAGAATAAAATGATTCATAGTCTCCGTTGACTTTATTAATGGTTATAAATAGTGCATACACATGGTGGTGGACCTGGTTGGTCCTAGTAATGGTTACGGCACGGGGAACATCAGGTCCGTGGGGATGTTTAGGTTGGATTGATAACAAAATATCGTCTATCGTCAAAAGGTTGGGGTGATTTTTATTTGGAGGACAATGTGGGTGGCAAATGAGGTAAAAGTAGGGATGAAAAACGAACCTAAGCCCGAAGAGCCAGTCAGAACCCTATATATTCGTAACGGGCAATCAAGTATGAGTAATTCTAAAACACGGGTATTAGATGATATTATGTGGTATTAGATGAGTATGATATTATGTGGTATTTGACCCAATCGCCCAAAAAATACATGTTTACTTCAACCATACGAGTAAACATTTTGTTTTCTTCTATCCCTAAGGAATCGGTTAATATACTATTCTACCAAAATTTTGTTTTATATCTCAGGTAATAACAAAAAATAGTAGTAAAAATCTCCTTGAGAATTCCTTTGAGTAATTTTAACAAACTATGAGGTTACCTGATATCTATAAATATACCTAATGCTTGACTTATGATGACTAAGTAAACAACCCATAGATATGTGACTAACATAGGATTCAATTTTACAATTAGGTATGAGACTAAGATAATCAACATTTGTTCCGATATCAATCCTTGGAAAAAGCATATGCTACATATTTAGAATGATGTGTGCCTATATATATTATTTAATAAGTGAGAATTATTTTATTTAAAAGCTGTAAAAGATATTATATAAATTAAAAAATTTCTAAAGAGATTTGTATTTGTTTTGAAAGAAATTATTCTATTTAAAACTTTGATTTAGGGCTTAAGCAGTAGACTATCTCCCTCCCACGTGAACGTCTTGAAAATGGATAGCACTGTTACTTCACACTGGTTCATGTATGAAGTAATGGGTGAGTAAGTTCTTATACAACATAGCTTATTACATAAATTTATGGAGAAACTTTACTTATTGTGAAGAAGAATTAAAAACTAAACTTTTGATCCGTTACGCATTGGTTCATTTATAAAGCAAGAGATATATAAGCTCTTATAAAAAGAAGCTTACTTTATAAGGTGAATCTCACTTATTATATAAAAAAAAAATAAAACTTTTAATTCATCCTTCACTGTTTCATGACTTCATCTATAAAGCAATTCCCTTGTTGGTTCATGTACATATAGTAAGGGATCAGTTAGCCCTTAAAAAAACATTCTTGCTTCACATGTTTAAGGGAAAAACTTCGCTTATTATTCATATAGTGGTAATCCCGCGCGTTGCGGCGGTACGACTATTGCATGATTTTTTAAAATTTTGATTTTAGTCAGTATCGGCTCAGTGCGTTATGATGTAAATTAAAAAATCAAAATATAACCATTGAAAAAATTGAATGAAAGAAAACAATTATGTATATTACAAAAGTCTTTAAGATAATTATATTATCCTAACAAGATTAGTGAAAGCATGGGTAGTATTTGTGGTCAGAAATCATTTATTACCAAGATTTTAGGGGTTTCATTATAGTTTAGAGTTTTATGATCATCGGATGCAACTTTCAATGGTGATTTGCATAGAGCGGAGAAAGTTAATGGATAAATTATCACAACAAATTACCATATTTATTTTTATTGAGCTTTTAACAACCGGCAAGAAAAATGGAAAGAGGGATTACCGCTCAATCGTAGTAAATGAACCGAATTGAAAGTAAATGACGGTTTTGTTTGGTCACGTGTATATGCTTTAGTATTTGTATTATAAGCATCATATATTATATTTTATTGTAAGGGTATAAATAAAATAAAATGGTTAATTTTTTAAAATTTAAGCATGACTTTTCATATGGGAGTCTTAATCCATATGTAAAATTATAATTCAATCCTGCTTTCACTTTTATTATAAAAGATATATATAGATAAATATAAAAATTATTAAACTCACAATATGACTCTAGAAAAATATTAGTATTATAGTTATTATAAACATGAAGATATATATATATATAAGTTATATACTTAAATATTTAAATAAAATAATACTTAATTTAAATAATATTTAGTTATAAAAATATAATTACTAATATAAATTTAAATGTCAATTTATAGTATCATATTATTAAATAATGTATCAACAATGTTTATTAAATACATGAAAAAGACAAAGGTAAAAATACCAAGGTATATAAAATTTAATTGATAAATTTACCATATTGCCCGTAAAGTATCTTAAAATCTTAATCAAATCTCTATTCTACCCCTCTTAAATGTCTTACATTTCTTTGTACGTGTTGATTCAAAACTTGTATGTTTGACAAAATTACATATCTATCTAGAGAGATTTATTATAAAGTAGTATAGATATAAGTATTTAAATAAAATAATACTTAATTTAAGTAGTAGTTAGTTAAAAAAAATATGATCAATGATTATAAAGTTAAATATGAATTTATATTATTATAAATAAAATAAAACTTTAGTTTTAAAAGTATGATTAGTAATTATAAATTTAAATGTCAATTTATATTATTATAAATAAAATAAAACTTAATAAAGTGAATCAAATAATATCATTTTATTGAATAATGTATTAATAATGTGTATTACATAAAAAAAATAATTAGAAAAAGTTAATTAAATAGGGGCAAAAGTGAAATTATTGCATAAACCATTTGTACTCTATGCTTAAAATATTGTATAGATGTCTTACATTTTAAATAAAATTACCATCTTATTCTTCTAATATGTATTATATAGTAGTATAGATAATACTTAATTTTAATAATATATAGTTCTAAATATATAAATAGTAAATGTAAATTTAATTATTATTTTAAAAGCATTATTAATAAGTTAATACTTAATTTAGTGAATTAAATAATGCATTAATTATAAGAAGTATATTTAATAAGGGCAATTTAGGAACTATTACATAACACACTTGTATATTATGCTAAAAAAGTTGTCTCAGGTGTCTTACACTTTGAATAAAATTATAATTGTATTCTCCCTATATGCTTTATATAGTAGTATAGATAAATACCTTCATCAAACCTTTTAGCTAATCCTTAAATCCCACATTGGTTTTGATTAGATTGATAGAGATTCAAACACCAACGATAAATGACCACCCTTGGCCAGATCAATATGCATGCCCCCGTTATCGCTAACTTAAACGTACATGTGAGGTTTTATTTATGATTGTGATAATCCGGACCACATTGGTGTTAGCTGATCACTAACGCTATGTTCCCGAGTTTACTTAACGAGAGAAAAGAAAGGAAAAGAAAGGAAACATTTTCTTTTCCTTTCTTCTCTTTTCTCTTCTTTTCTCTTCTTTCCTTTCTTTTCTCTCCCTTTCCTTCCTATTTGGAAAGAATGTTTTTAGCCCTTATTTTCCTTTAATTTCCTTTCATTTCCTTTCTTTTCTCTCCATAAGTAAACTCGGGAACACAATCTTTTTGTTTTCCTTCCATTTCCTTCCATTAAAAAAAACTCAGGAACACAATTTTTTATTTCTTTCCTTCCGTTTCTTTTCTTTTCTCTCCTTAAATGGACTCGGGAACATAGCGTAACTCATATCTTTGAGTTTCGGCTACATAGGGTCCAAATTTTATAAAATCCATAGTCTTAAGTATAAAACGGTAGGCCCATAAATATTATAGCCAAATTGTCGGGATTAAGCTTCAAACTCGTATTATTATTCAAGGGTACTTATGTAGTAAATAAGATCATTAGGTTTTATATTATTAACAAAAAATTTTAATTGTTTCGAAAGACATTTGAATTTTGAAATGGTAATGCGTTTTGTAGTATTATTTAAACGTACTTATGTGGTAAATCGGAGCTCGAGTGGATTCGTTCCAATCTACCGGGTACTCAAATTTACAAACAGATATAGATTAAGTGCCGAACACTTAATTATTTATTTAAGTAAATTACATGGATGGTTCTTGTGGTTGTGTTAAAATTTTAGATTTGGTCCCTAAAGTTTAAAAATCTTGAATATAGTCCCTATTATTTTTTTCTCTTTCATTTATAGTTCTTAAGTCTGTTAGTTAATGGTTAATCATGTTAAAAACTATAAAAATGACATTTTACCCTCACTGACCATTCATTCAATTTACCTTCTAAACTATAGTATTATTTTTATTAAAAAAGATTTATATTTTTGTTATTCAAACTTTTTTATTCTTATATAATTTTATTATTTCATTATTAATATGTTTATTATTTAATAAAGCATGCTTTAAATATAAGAATTAAAAGTTTTTTAAGAACATATTTTTTATATGTTTGATTTTTAACATTATTAAAGCATTCATATTCTAGATTCCATTCTTAAAATCGTTTGATTTTTATATTTTTAAATATTTTTTAAAGTTCTTTTTTTAAAACCATTTGTTTTTTCAAACATATTTTTTTAAAAGAAAAACACACACGGTTTTTTAAAAGTCATTTAAAAAAATTTGTATTTAAACGTCTCTTTTAATATTTTCTAAGACATTTAATAAACAAACAATATTAAAAATAATATTTAAAATTTAAAAATCAAATGATTTTAAGAAAGAAGATAATCTTTTAAAAATACCTATACATACCAAAAAGCTTTAAGAAAGACGTCTAAAAGTAAAAGGTTTGAAAAAACATTTAAAATCCGAACGTTTAAAAAAATACATTTAAAAATATATATATTTTTGTATTAAATAATAAACATATTAATAATAAAAAATAAACTTAAAACTAAAATAAAATGTAAATTATATTGATGATCCATGTAAGTAAAATAGTAAATTTTGACAAATTTAACATTATTAACTGAATTAACAGAACAAGAACCATTAATAAAATATAAATATAATATTAGGAATTATATTCGTAACCTTAAAAATCAAATCTAAACATGCAAAATACTCTGTTTATTTATCTAAACAATAAAACATCAAAACCGTTAAAAAAGACAACGAACGAAAGTGAGTAAAACTGAACCATAGTGTTTTTGTTTGAGGCAGAAGCTTCGTGCACGTGCTGACCCATTGGGGTCCGGCGGCCGTAGCGTAATTGAATCTAATTATTGCCTTAAAAAAGAAAGAAAGAAAGAAAGAAGAAAAATTTGAATCTAATTATTAAGGGATTGGAAATCGGAATCTTGTAGCACAAATCACAACTACCTGGACCGTGGACGCTTATGTTGACCATCATCGGAACGTAACCGATTACGTGTGAGCCTTTAAAAATAAAATAAAAAAGAAAATTGTAGAATCCCACCTTACGCCATCCTTCCGTCACCGCTTACGATACCATCTATCTATAATTATTTTCCACATAATGATTAAACGTTTAGTTTAGTACTAAGTAATCTGATGTTTGTAAATGCGTGTGCACGTTCATGTTAGCATTGTCGTGTTAACTGTTAACTGATCATAAATTTACATTATTTTATTTTTTTAAATCGTTCTGGACATATTCATCTTTAGCACTGGCTCTGGAGGGTCCTGTCATATAGTTGGGGTGTTCATAAACTGTTCGAACTGTATAGACTGACAAAATCAAAGGCTTGTAGGTCGGTTTGGCCGGATTAAAACATATAGTTCAAGCTACATTAGACCATCGTTTTGGTTTATGAATATTAAAAATAAGAAAACGTTGGTTTACCCAAATATCGTGGTGGAACAAGATGTAAACACCCCTACCATACAAGCGACCTTTTTTTTTTTTCCCTAACTCCAAGCTCACACATTATTAGATCGACTCCTAAACTAATTATTTTTGCCACAGTGGGACTTAAACCTTGACAACTTGAGATAGACATGTCATTTAAACACTTTGGTACCATTGAGCTATAATCCTGTGGTTTAGGTTGTCATTGCCTTTCCTATTTGTCAAGTCTGCAAGAAATCTTTCATTCTTCTACCTCATCTCATAAACGCCTAATAAGCGTCTTATTGAAAATGATCTTGTTAGAATAAATTAAATATAATTAAAACGTACTTTTGGTTAAATACCAAATTCAATAAAATGTAGCAAATGCCATACAAAAGAAAATGAAACAAAAATCTACCAAACCACAATAAAAGAATTTAGAATAAGTAAAGGAAAACTTTGGGTGTCGGTAGTTTAAGAAAAAGAAGCATGAGTTTTGAGGTGGCAAGAAGAAAAACAACACTTCGGTTGTTGTCTTTGAGAGAGACCGTCACAAAAGCTATTCGGCTTGGCTAGGCTGCACATCAACCAAGAAAAAAAAGCATTGTTTGATGTTAATTTTGTTTAAACGCATGTTAACACACTTATCTATTCTTACACCTAAACTATATCAGTAGATAATATCTAAACAGTACAGGATAAATTGTCACATTCATGACTTGAACCCATAACCTTTGGTTTGGGTGAGAACAACATTTACCATAAAATCAACGTATACCCCTGTTTGATGTTACTAGTTCTACAAACATTTTTTTAAAGGAAAAGCCAAGCATTGTTTTAGCTTGGTTGGGTTGCACTTCGGTTGTTTAACGCTGCTAGTCTAACAGGTAAACCTTTTAGTTGTCCGGTTCATTTTTCAATCCGCTCCTAAAATATTGATAAAAAGCCACTTGGCTTGATACACGTATAAAACATGGTGAATACATCTCTACAATAATGTGATTTTATTATTTGTTTTAAGCTAAACATAAAATTAAATCCTGACATTTAACGTGAGAATGCATGTTAAAACTAGTGGAACAACCATCTTAGTGGTAAGTTTAATTTCTAGTAATGGATAGTTAATCAAGTTTAATTTCTAGTAATGGATAGTTAATCAAGCAAGTATGTATGATTAGCATTCATCTTCTATACATGTAATTGTGAGTTTTGTAAAAGGATACAGTTTTAAAATGTACTTTCTACCCTTATATATTTAGCTTAATCTAGATCTAATTTTAATTTTTACTACTAACCTTTTTCATTATTGTATTTTCTACCGCTCAAAATAATCTCACGGAAATTAATGATGTCTTGAACTTATTTATACACAACAATTAATGGACACTAACATTTGAAAATGGAGTTTATGTTAGATTTAATTTTTTCTTATATTTTCTATTCTGTTAAAATAATAGAAAATATAAGCTCAGTAAGTATTTCACATAACCCTGATGGTTTTTATCTCATTCTAAAATAAATGAATTAAACACGAGTGGTTTTATTCTTACTATACTATTAACATAATATTATATTATTCGTTAAATATTAAAATATTTAACCCAATAAGTACAAAGAAAGAAATGTAATCCATAACGACATTAAATTTGTAACGGTTAGAAAAAGTAAACGAGTAACCTTTATTTTAAATAATTAAAAATAACATATTATTTACAGTCAATGTCACGACGAATGAGGTTAACATTCACTAGTCACTAAATCTTAGTTTCAAGTTTCCACAAGATCCAAAAAAGCTTTCAAATTTGTTTAAACTATATAAATATTTTATTTTCATCGTAGATAAATTGAAATCAAATTTGGATAATCTGAAAGTTGTGAATATCATTTTCAGATCGAGATTATGTGGTGGTTCACCCAAATAAATCAATCGGATATAATACGAGAACAAGAACTAGTACATATAATTATGCGATTTTTGTGAACCAGAAGAAGAGAATTCGAACTAGAGAGAAATGACAAAAAATGTATGCAGTTCGATTCTGGAGAGTGGATCCTTAACTACCATTTGATAGTTTTCATTTTTTAAAAACAATGCCTTAAAATCGCACATTTTTCAAGCCTGGATTACACATGTGAAATTCTAAAAAATATTTTTAAGACATTTTTAATTATGTCATTTTAACAAAAAACCCTAGCTAGGGGCTCTGGCCCTTGAACCCCCCTAGGGGCGCTGCCCCCTTGAAACCACCATTGCTTAGAGGTTCGCCCCTAAACATTATAAGGTATAATGTTATAATGTTGAAGATAATGATAAACTCAAACCCGCGTGCACTTCGTACCTCCTAACTTGTTTATGGATATTATGATCACATTGTACAAGCTTTTATTTTTTTATTCAAAATATTATGAGCCATTGATTTTAATACAATCAATGGTTAAGATTTGATTTATTGATTTTTATAATTTCTTTTGATTTTTATTTGAATTAAACCCTATAATCACATAACAAAATTTCAAAAATGATATACAAAAGAAAAAGATTTCATCTACATATCATTTATATAATAATAATTATCAACTTACTTATGCATTAAGGTTTGTACCTTATACTTTATAGATTGTACATCACTTTGTTTTTTCTTTACTTTTTCATTTTTAACCCTATAGTTTTTGTCTTTTACCCTAATATCTTTTCATTTTCAACTTTGATTTCATATACTTTTTATCTTTTATAATTTTTTGTTTTACGTCTCAGTTTAAAATTTTCGAGTTAACATACATGCACATGCGTATGTGTTTTAACGTTTTTACATCTATTTTTTTTATGTTTCACAACTGCGTTGTATAATACACTTCGTTTGAATTTATACACATTAACACGTCGCAACGCACGTTCATGGGTTAAAGTTTTTACGTATATCTTTCGTTCGATTTTATTTATTTTGTTTTACGAGTTTTTTTGGTGTTGGTGGTCGCTAGCGACGGTATGACATTTATGTTGTTTGACATAGTTTTACGCCCTCACCGCAACGCGTGGGGTTAAATATTAGTTTTATGATAATTTCGAAATGATATGCTCCAACCCCTCCATAATTTTAACTTTAATATTTTCAAATGAAAATTAATATATATATATATATATATATATATATATATATATATAAATATTTCAAGCGAACTCACGAGCTCACAAACCGAGCCAAGCGTAGCTTGGGCTCGACTTGTTTACAACCAGATCGATTTCAAGCTGAGTTTTTTTTATTTGATCGAGCTTCAAACCTTAGTATTATACCTATATAGTTATGGTTATTTTATGGTTTCTTGTATATACAATTTAATATAATTATCTTTATCACAATTAGAGATTATAACTAAATAAATAATTTCCTTTATAATTATTTATTCCATCTTTAGATATAGTATACGTAACGTAAGACTTCAGTGGTTTTTCTTTATCTTCCATATATATTTCACATAACTTTAAACGTTAAAATGTGTTTTTGTATAATCAGAGAAATGCACTTGACTAAAGTAAAGTGCCGACATCACTAGGGATGCAATCGCAATAACATATCAACAAAAAATAAATTTATTTTGAATTTAAAATTTAATTGATTAAAAAACTCATCAAGATCAATCCATTATTTCACATGCCTTTATACGGTATCCGATCTATATTTAAGGAAGTGCCTTGTTTAAGAAGAGTGGTGACGTCACTAGGGGTTCAATCATTTGCCCTTGCAAATTAAATTATGAAAACTTATTAAAATAAGCATGTTTGACTCGGATTTTGCAAAAATAAACATTTAACTTTTAAGTCTTTGAGAAGAAAGCCTTCAAGTTTGAAAAAGAAGATGGCTAAACTATAGTTTTTAAGTTTGAGAAAAAAGACGGTTAGATTGTTGCTTTTAAATACAGGTGATCTTTTAGTATGAGTTTGATTTGATTTGAAGAATATGGTTTAGCTGTTTGAAAAAGAAAATAATTAGATTGTAACTTCAAGTACAAGTACTGGTTTCTGATCGGTGAAGATTTTACTTTTTAGCTTCCTAGAAAAACAGACGACTAGATTGTAGTCTTTAATCAAAACAAATCAATTAGAAAACATCATTGTGTACTAGAGACTGTAATTTACCCGTCTTCTTTCTCAAACTTAAGAGCTACGATATAATTACCTCTTTTGATAAGGCCTAAAAGTCAATGCCTATGTTTGCAATTGTAGTCTACCTGATTTGGTGATTTTCCCTTAATTAATTTATGATTAATACAATTTTAATAACATCAACACAACCCACACATACTTGAAATCATGTAACCCGAATATGACTCGTCTAACTCATTTAGCTAAACATGTTCAACGGGTTGCAAGTAATAATCAAGTTGCGCGCATGTTAATCAGGTAGGTGGATTGTAATAAATGGTTAATGGGTCGACATGTTTAATTAAATAGATTAAAACGTCGACTTGTTCAATTAACTAAGTTAACCTATTTATCAATTTAATTAAACGAGTTAAACAAGCCAATCTAAACCTGACATTTAATTAAACTACGTTAACCCAAACACACCCTTTTACTAAACAGGTTACGATGCCGAAACCTAATTATTTTTATGTCGTATTTAAACGATAGATATCACCCGATCATAGGATTCGTCCAAGTAGATAACCCCTCCACCACCAATTTTTATTTTTTATTTTTTAATAATATATTTTTCCCCTTCAAAGCTCCGGTCTTTAACACGCCCACGCCTCCTCAACCTCATCATATATAAATGGATTGCGTCCCTTAATCTCACGCTCAACCTCCATACTTCTTCATACAGTCAATCACCTCTATTCCCCATCAATTCCCTTTGAAAAAACACATATAAACATGACTGTTTGCATACACAGATCAAGAACACAAGTTCTTGAATTTGAATGTCATCACAACTATCCCAAATTCTGCAGATCAGATTACCCTGATCAATTATCCTGCAAACCCATCTCCAACATCACTATACATGATGATTATGATGATGATGATGATGATGATATATGGTTGAAGATGAAAGATGAAGCAATATCTGATATTGATCAAGAACCCATCTTGTCAAGTTATTATAACAGCTTAATATTATCTCATTCTTCAATTGAATCTGCTTTAGCTAATCACATCTCAATGAAATTGAGTACTTCAAGTTTGCCTAGTGCAACCCTATATGATCTTTTCATGGGTGTGCTCACAGAGGATCAAGAAATTGTTGAAGCTGCTAAAGATGATCTAAGGGCTGTTAAAGAAAGAGACCCTGCTTGTATAAGTTATGTGCACTGTTTCTTGAACTTCAAAGGGTTTCTTGCTTGTCAATCTCATAGAATAGCTCATAACTTATGGTTAAAAGATAGAAAAATTTTGGCACTTTTGATTCAAAATAGGGTGTCTGAGGTGTTTGCAGTGGATATACATCCTGGGGCAAGAATTGGAAGAGGGATTATGCTCGATCACGCGACTGGAGTCGTGATTGGTGAGACCGCGGTTATAGGGGACAATGTGTCCATATTGCATAATGTGACATTGGGTGGCACTGGAAAGAGTGGTGGTGATAGGCATCCTAAGATTGGTGATGGTGTGTTGATTGGTGCAGGGACTTGTGTTTTGGGGAACATTGGGATCGGCGAGGGCGCGAAAATCGGGGCGGGGTCGGTTGTGTTGAAAGACGTGCCTGCTAGAACTACTGCTGTTGGAAACCCTGCAAAGTTGGTTGGAGGGAAGCAGAATCCAGTTAAACTTGATAAGATTCCTAGTTATACTATGGATCATGTTCAACATGTGAATGAGTGGTCTGATTATGTTATTTAATTAAACGAGGTTGATTTATGAGGATTGTCATTGTAAGATTTTATTTTTTATCAGATAACATAAGTAGATGCGTAGAAGGCGTGCGCACGTCATGGTGCAGCACAGGCACAGATCCATGCTGATGCATGTATGGCTTTGTGTAGAAGATGGGGTATGCGCGTGTCGAACAAAGGATGGAATCTGTGTAGAAGACATTACTTTGTATATACATTTGCATATCCAACATTTCTTATCCTTGAAAATTTGCAATAATGATGTTATTGGAGGCTTTTTACTGTGTCTTTGTTTCATTTTCATGGTAGATTTGTATCGTTTATTGCGTAATATGTTGTATAACAAACATCATGTATGTTATAGAGTACAATAGTACAAGTCTACAACATGTGAGACAAGGATTATATATAGAAGATGATGCTTTTCTTAATTGTTGTACATCTTAGTTGATCGATCAATGCTTGGTGTAAATTATGAATTTATGATGAATAAAAGGATGTTCTTGTTGTTTTATTGCTAACTAGGTTAAAATCCCATGCAATACACGGGTTAAATAAATTTACTGTTACATGGTTAATAATATAAAAAGTTATGTCTTAAATATTGTGTAATATACGGATTGAATGAAACTATGTATTACACATTTGAAAGTTTGAAGTTAACATATTTGAAATTTTAATTATGGATAGCTATTATAACATTCATAATTAAAAAGAGAGAGAAGCAGGAAAACTAATTATTAGATGTAGGGTTGCAAACGAGCCGAGCCGCTCGTGAGCTACTCGAGATCGGATCGATAAAAAGCTTGAAACGAGTCGAGCTTTATCGAGCCCGAGCCAAGCTCGAGCTTGGAAAAAAGCTCATTTAATTATCGAGCCCGAGCCCGAGCTTCACGTATCGAGCTCGAGCCGGCTCGCGAGCCTAAACGAGCTTTTTATTTATATATTTTTATTTAATATATTATATAAATAATATCTCTTATATATAAAGTTATGATAAAAATCAATTAAATAATATGAATAATGTTCTATATAAATTATATAATTATAAATATATATATATATATATATATCAAAATTAAATATAAAAATATTAAAAATAATATTTAAATTAATAAACGAGCTGAGCTCGAGCTTGAAAAAGTATTGTCGAGCCAAGCTCGAGCTTTAAAAATAAAGCTCTAAACGAGCCGAGCTCGAGCTCGAGCTTTCCTAAGTCTTCACGAGCCGAGCTCGAGCCCATACGAGCTCGGGCTCGGCTCGGCTCGTTTGCACCTCTAATTAGATGGACTAGAATGGTGACAATTGTCCGGATTTATTTTTATATATTAGTATAAATATTGTATTTGATGATTTTAAGCAATGTTTTCAGAACTGGATTGGACGTCGAACCGGACGCCTTACTGGTTTGGTGGTCGGACCGGTTGGACCGGATTTAAGAACCGGATGACGTCATAATTATATATATATATATTTATATTATATATATAGTTATATATATAATTCAATATAATAATTTATGTGTGTATTTTATAGTTATATAACTCAGCAATAATTATACATCCAACACTCAAATTCATCATCCGACCTGCCCGTTAAACCCATTAAAACAAAAAAAAATAAAAAAATAGAAAATCTGGTCCGAACCAGTTCCCGGTTCAACCGCCAAACCGGTTCGAACCGGCCGGTTCTTGAAGAAGGAAACGATTTGGGGTGGATCGGACCTGTGGCCCAACCGAATCCCGGTCGGACCGGCCGATCCGATCCCGTTGTGACAACAATGATTTTAAGGCGTCTTTTTATAACATATTTTTTAATGTATGATAATTAGTTTTACTGAAAGTGATTAAAGCCAAGAAATTAGAACTTAAAGCTTATGATATAAGTATCATATATAAGATAGCCCATGATGGACATAAATTCTTGAATTTCACAAGATCTATATTAAACGTAAAAACGATATGACTTTTTTGAAATTAGTAAAAAGTTTGGAATCAGATCTTTAGATGATAGAGTTTGGGCTTGATAATTGGGTTAAAAGACCCAAGGTGAGTTAGAGGTGGGCAAATCGGGTCCGGCCCAATACCCGAATCCAGGTTGAAACCGGGTTGGGCCCAACCGGGTTTTTTCGTACCCGGGTTTTATTCCATTATTATGCATGATGTTGAAATGTTTTTATTCCATTATTATGCTACTTTTGTCTAAAACAAAAAGATTTACGTTTCCAAATTTATTAGTGAAAATTTTCAAAAAAACACTTAACTATTTAAAAGGATTCTTACTGCATACCAAAAATAAGCATAATAAATTAACAATTACATATTTTGCAGATTTAAGATCCATGTGAAAAGGAAGGTAAATGATAAAAATTTAGGTGGGAAATAGAAGGGTATAAATAGCTAAGAGGCTGTCACATCAGCAAAGTTATTTTTATTTATTAGAAGTAAGATGGCCACGGGGAGTTCTTTATCCTATCAATTTGAGTTGCAAGGGCCATGCCATAGTGTTTTATATGGGCCGACTATTGGTTTAAGTTGGTGGCCACGCAATTTTAGCCCAACCCAATACATTCACCATTTACAGTCTCACACGTTGTAATTACATTCAAGGCCCACAACATTCACCGTTCCCAGTTTCCCACAAATGGTGCACAAACCATTTTTTTTCAACCCTGGTCGGATTCAACCTGGTTCGGGTTTTGGTCAACAAAATAGAAACCGTGTGTGGTTGGGTTTCGGGTCGGGTCCAACTGGTTTCAAGGAGGGCAAAATGATTAAAAAATCGGGTTTAAACAGGGTTGGATTGGGGAGAACCCGGGTTGGGGTGTGGAGGGGACAAACTGGTTGAACCCTATGGTTTGAATCAGGTTGGACCCAGGTTGAGGAGCTACCGGGTTAAACCTGGGTCGGGGTCTGGTCTGGTTGGAAAACCACGTTGGATGTGCACCTTTGGCAAGAATTAGTGACAGTATGCTATCAATTAGTCCACGTATGATGCTAAAGTTTGGGATGTTAAACCGATATTATTGATAAATATCCAGTGAAGTCGAACACGAAAGGGAACCAACTCGTGATGGGGATGAAGAGATTGAAGTGGTTGTATTTCGACATGAGAATCAGTGTAAGTTTGAAGAGATAAGTAGAAATATAGAACTATGAATCCTAATAATAAGTGAACCATGGGCGAAGCTTCTTTGGGGGGGGGGGGGGGGGGGGGGTCTTAAAATAGTTTACTTACGCCCCCGGCCTCTCTAAGATTTGACTCAAGCTCCGCCACTGAAGTGAACATTAGTAAATGAGTATTGAATGCATGTGATCTCTTAAGGATGACATTTATAGTATAGAATATAGATCATCTTCGATCTTTTTGTTGTTAATATTCGTACTGAACCGTTAGAGGGGGTAAGTTCGGTTGATAGTTTATGTCTCATCTAAACTTGTATAATTGTATATTTTCTCAAATCATGTTTGAAAAGATTTGTACGCTATACAATTCACATGCCCAAATTTCACGTCTCAAACTCTGCAAAAAGAGTTTCAATCTTTCATGTTACATGTAAATGATAACACGTTAACAATTATATGTCTTTTTTTAAACGGCTGCAACAATATTAAAACATATATTTGAAATTTGATGATTTATGATCATAATTTTATAATGTTTATGACAAAAGAAGTGTTTAAAGTTGCAATGGCTCGATGCAAATATCGAAACATATGCCAAAAACATGTAGCAATAATATAGTCTGAAATCAAGAAACGTTAAAAGTTAAAAAAGAAGTAAAAATTATATCTTATTTGGCTCTGCTTAATTTTGAATCGATTTGACATGAAAGCGTAGATAAAAATAAAAACATCCAAACTAGATATTTGAGGTTTTATAACACATTATTTCTTAGAAGTTATAGGGGAAAAACAAAATACGTTAAAAGTAGTTATAATATATAAAAAAAAAATTTGTTGAAACGCCGGGGGTTGTTCGAGCGCGGGCCAGCTTTCGTAAGAATTTATAAGATGCAAATGCATAAAATAAAATAAAGTTAAATTAAAAAAAAACATATATGCCATGACTCATGTAGTAAACGTCATGCTTCATTTGATAATTGTTGTGTATACAATTTGAAGCAAAGATAATCGTTTTAAAACTTGACACCGTTATTTATGACGTGAATTCCATCAGAGCTATTTACATATCTATGGGACGGCTACTATACAACATGTTTTTTTTGTGCGAAGCGTACGAAGTTTGAGTGAAGAATTATCACGTAACAACAAGTAATAATCACGTGAGATGGATTACACTCGCGTGATATTATCACACAGAGATTAAATTATCACGCAAAAAAACATTCTTGTGATTCTTGCGTGATAATTTCACCTTTGTGTGATAATTTTATTTCTGCGTGATTAATTCTTACACTTGCGTTATAATTCCACCCGTAACGTTTATTCTTGCGTGATAACTTCATACGCTTCGCACGAAAAAATCACTTTGTACCGTAACCTTTCTCTACATATCTAATTTAGATTTAAGTTTACAATATATTTTGTTCTAAAAACAAATTTTTATACATATATTTTCTAATGATTTTACGGCCGGGTGTTTTGAAATGATCATAGCTTGTACAATAGGTGCCATAATATACCGTATTTGGAAAAACAAGGCAAAATAAGTATCTTTTGGGTTCGGCTTTAAAGAATTGAATTGAAGGTTATATACTTATAGATTAGCCGACCCACATAACCCATTCATTAAACATGTCAAGGCGGCCCGGCGGGATGGGCGACTGACAAGGACCCGATCTCCTCAGGGGCCTAAAATTTTTAAGAAAAATTATATTATATATATTTTAAAAAAACACCTAAATATACTTTGTTAAACACTTAAACTCATTAGACGGCCTAATAAACATTAGAGCCAACTAAAATTTTAATTATTCTAACCCACTATCATTTACTTATTACTAAAATTTAAACCCATTTTAAAACTCAAACAAAATAACTTGTGTTCTGAGGTGAGGGTGGTAAAAGAACGATCAGAACACATAAGATCAGAGCGATTGATTGATCGAACTAGGGTCTCGTTTTTTTCCTACTTGCACAGGGCCCAAATTTTTATATATGAGTTATTCACTTTATATAACAAGAGCTCGTTTTTCTCTACCCTTTTTATGGCCTAAAATTTTTACGATTCTCGAGGACGGCCTAGAAACATATTAGGTTGTTATGATCATCAACTTGAATATATATGAACAGGTTATCCGGTCATTGTTTATAATTAACTACTGTATATATTTTACCATTTCAACATTTTTATAATATTATTTACTAATTATTTTGTCAAAGGTTCATAACAAATTTGTCAACCGATACCGAGGCTTCCATGTTGTTTTTAAGTTTGAGTCTTCCCAAATTGACAAATTATACAGTCTTCTTATAAATCTATTAAGTAATTGAAAGCGACATATATGCGTAAGTAGCAAGCAATTATAGGAAATATCGTGATATTAATTATATAGTCTTCTTATAAAAGCATTTCATGTTTGTTTTAATTCAATAAGTCAAATATAGTGTCTAGAACTCTCGATAGTGACTAAAGAGTTTCTATCACCTTTTATATAAATGATTACACATTAACAATATCATTTATTAAGATGTAAATTTAAAATTCTAATTATAACCGTAGTAAAATTGTAAAAATAGTCATGAAGGTTGGTTACATTGCATGTTCGATCTACATGATTGAAAAATTACAAGTATAGTTTAAAGTTTTGAGAGTTATTACAAAATGTGTAAGTGATTGTTAGTTATTAGAGTTAAGTGGGAACAAAACTTGTCAATTTACATTCTCCTTTATTTACTTTTAACATATACAATTCTTTGTCAATTAGTGTTTACTTTTTTAACATACACAATTCTTTGTCAATTAGTGTATTTTATAGTAAAAAAAAAGATGATGTAAAATGACAAGTTTACCCGCATTTAACCCTAAAAACTAATAATCATTTAATGCTAGGTATTATTTTTGCAACATCTCATAAAACTTTAGTCTGTTTATGTAATATTTCAATCCTAGAGACCAACATACAATTTGACTAAACCACATAAACTATAATTCTAATTTCCTCTAAAGTTTATTAAATGCAAAAACAAGTATCTAGTAATTGAACTTAGTTACTAAATTTCTTATTCTCTTATCTTTATTATTATTTTTTATACACTTATTAATACTTTTAGAATGTACGTAGCATCCTTATTGATTTTATCGATGCTAATTAACTTATAAGCATTCACATTAGGTTTTTTATATTTATATGAGTGTTTCATATATTTTAAGAAATAATTGTAAATGGTTCAGAGTGAAGTAAAAGAAAAATTACTGTTTATCTGTATATTTAGGAAATCACTGTTTAATCTTTATAAATTTTTTAATATTTTTGAAAGTGGTTGTGAAAGAAGAAAAAGAAAAGTTAATGATAAAAGTATAAAAAATATTATTTATTGAGAAGGAGAAAGAAAAAATAATAATTTTTAATATAATTATAAAGATAGAGATGAGAAACTTAATGTGAATGCGAGGTGAATACCATCAGAAATGCTTACATGCTCATTAAGTCTAAACGTGTAATTTATGTTAAATTCTAATATAATATTTTGGATCAAACCAGAAGGAGTGTAGTGTAATAAGAAAAAAAATATTATAAATTCCGAAATGCTTGATGAATATGAAGAGAGAAAAAAATATCATTTTGCCTAATATATACTTATAAGCGTTTTTGTGTCATATGCTTTAATACGATGATAAATTACTTGTATACATGGGTGGTAATATATAAAACCACAGAGAAACAATTTTCGTTTTAAGTTGGATTTTAATGTGTTTGGTTTGTACATGGGATGACCTTATAACACATGTGAGATACAAGTTTGGTTTTGTTGAGTGATTTTACATGCTTCAGAACTTGTAAACTAGAAGTTATTGATGAGGAACAATACAAGAAGATGACGACCACTTGGATCATGTTTAAGATCGATTTGCGGAACAAGTAAACAACGCGGGCATCACCACTGGCAAAAGAGATTTATTTTCGTAAGATCAAATCACTCAATAAAAAAACCACCATGCTTAACAACACAAATCAACATACAATATATCGATCATGCAATACATAATAAGCAGTAAATATTTAATAAAAAAAAACGTACAATGATTAACAATATAGAATAATCAAAGAAAATAGCAAATTACAATACGGATTACAACTGAAATAATAGAAAAATTATGAATACAAAATACGAAAACTAATTTCGTGACCGAGACTTCGTGTTGAACACGGGTACTCTAAAACAAATTCCGAGTCTCGCAAGAGAACTCTAATGTTTTTCAGGGTACACTGGCAAAAGCAATATGTACAACCGGGGAGGAGTCTAAACCAGAATGAATAACTTGTGTTCAAGAAAAACATTGCTAGAACTTTAGAGAAAAAAAAGAGCTGAAATATGAGAATGTTATTGTATTTTTTATATGTCTAACAACTAAGAATCACCTATACGTATTTATAGTGAACCCAGAGTTAAAACACTTTTCAAGTTATTACTCAAAAATTGAATTTAATGTTAAAACATAAAAAAAAAAATTAATTCAAGGAGTAACCACCCAAAGTTGTAGCATCTAAATTGAATTCAAATTGAAAGATTTTATTTATAACAAAATAAACTTAAAGCCAAAACATACTATCTTTTATTTATATATTTTCACATATTATAAAAAATTCCAACATGTACCATTGACAACAAGAAGGTCACGATTGACACCAAAATACAATGATCCAGAAAAACAAATAGTGGCACTAAACAAGTGACAAAAATGAATCACGTAGTAAATGTAGAGGCTACTAGCTAAGATACATTTAAACACTCTCCTAGACGTTCTTAACCTTAATCCTATGTCTCCGCATACTCCTATTCTAGATTATGTTCTCAAAGAGGTATAACTGGAGCAAATTGTGTCTAATATTATACTCTTAAGTAAGTTTGAGGTCTACCTCTACTCTTCCCTTAAACATCTAGGGTCTTGATCTATTACTGTAACTAATATTATCATTTGTCTCCACTTAACATATCTAGACCATCTTAATCTCAACTTTCTAATCTTATCTGCTATACTAGCTATTTCTAACTTACGAGTAAAAATATTTTTTTTATCTAGTCTAATTCTATGTATCCATACATCCACCTCAACATATTCATCTCTGCCACTTCAGTTCCATCTTATGATGTAACTTGTCTAGTGCCCTAATAATATTCCTTTATTACTAATTGGCTTCTTTCTTTTCTATTTTCATTCATTTGTGTAAAACTCACATCTTACTTTTAGTTACTCGTGCTACGCTAAAGGTAAGTATATTTAATTTGGCACGACGAGGTGTTTGTATTTTTTGCTTCTTTCCTTCAATTCCGGGATTGTTGTTGCCTTTCATAGGCGAGTTACTGCCAGTTTGCTGCCTTTGACTCCAGGACTTGATCAATAAAGGTAGCATCCTATCCAACTTAATAAAGTTACTGCCAGTTTGCTGCCTTCTCACGGGACTTGATCAATAAAGTTACTACTAGTTTGCTGCCTTTGACTCCAGGACTTGATCAATAAAGTTACTGCTAGTTTGCTGCCTTCTCATAGAGTAACGACTTGGTGATTATCATTGTCTCTCGACTTGATCATGGGGGTGGTAGTCCAACTGGTGCAACTTTAAAAAAGTTGTTTTGTACGTCAACCATCATATATAATAAGGAATTTTCTTTTTTTTTTAATTAAATGAAGTTTTTTATAGAGTACAAGGGCGAAGCTTTATTGGGGCCGAGAGGGGGGGGGGGGGGGGGCGCTTCCTTGTTTTTTTCGACTGTATTGTTAAATTTTAGATAGTGTAAATTTTTGGCCAGATAATGTAAATTTTTATATAAATATCGAGTTCGCTCCCCTAAAAAATTAATTTCGCCCCCGCTCCCATACGAAATAGTTCAAGCTCCGCCACTGATAGAATATATATTAATGTGGTTTTGGTGCATCAGTTTCGTTGTTATCCTTACACTAGGCCAACGCTGGTTCAAAACTTCCAGCAGCATCCTTCTTGGTGGAATTTATTTCATTTAGATTACTTTCTTTAAGATTAGGCCGCAAGTGTATAATGAAGTTCGCGTACGCGCTGCAACACGCAGATCTTTAGTTAAATTACTTTTTTTTTAAATTATTATGTCGCAACGTGCTATACTTAATATTATTTTTAATATGTTTCTTTTACGTCCTTAAGTTTGTTAATGTCCATGTCACAACACGCGTAAAGAAGTTCACAAACATGACGCTATGGGCGGTCACGCCGCAACCCGCGGACAACATTACTCGTTAGTATATATTTTTAAACATTTCAATTAAATTACTTATTAATAGTTATTTATATGGTTTTCAAAATATAAATATAATTATTTTGATATAGAAATCATAGCCAATTTATCGAGCAATATGAATGTTCCTTGTAAGTTAATAACTATAAATTACGATATAATTGACGGACAAAACACCATGAATCATGATGTTATTATTTTACTGTAGTCAATATTATATAGTAATATAGTATTCTTATCAGATTATAAAGCAATAAAAAATGACAAATATGCGTAAGTAGCAAGAAATTATAGGGAATTCCTCCAAGTCACAAATCGACAAGAGTCTACATCTTATCCTCTAACCCCTTGTCTAGAAAAGAAGTCCCACTACCTCTAATATTTCCACACATCAAAAAACGTGTATTGACTTTGAGAAAGTGTAAACTTAATGAAATTTATAATCTACGTATAATACTAAAAGAGTAACTGGGGGACACTTGGCATATTCTTAGGCCCCTTAAGTTTGTTTTTCTCGCCTCTCTCTTTTCTTAAATAATTACCTAAATTAAACTTTTTTATAACATAATAAATTAGTTAAAACATTAAACCTTTTTAAAAGTACGAGATATTTTAAATTTTATATTTATAAAAAGAAAAAATTTATAAACTAAAATTAATTAAAACTTGGAGCTACAAAAAGAATTTTAAAAAATATATTTTTTAAAACGGTTTATATTGAAACAAAATGTTTTGTTTGAAAAAAACAAAAACTGTTTAAAAACAAAAATTTAAAGAGTTGATATAATTATTTTATTACTTATAGTTTTCACTCATACGTAATTTAATCATATCTTATTTTAGAATATCGTTTAATAATTAATAAATTTTTTTATTTTATTTAATATTTTATTTTTCAACCCGTGTAATACATGGCTTTACTAAAACTAGTAGGATTATATATAGTAAAAATGATGTTTAATCTAATAAGTTTAAAAATATTATAGCTTTGACACATATTATTCTATTGTTTTAGGGAAGGGGGGGGGGTAATTTGGTCATTATGTCAAATATGTAAGCTCATTATGTTTTATACGTTTATTGTGTTAAATATCAGTTCATTGTGCCATCCATTTTACATAATTTGTTATATGTTTTCATCATTGTGTTTTACGTTTTAGATCATTTTATGTTATTTTTATCATTGTTTTTATAAAATATATAAATTTGTTATCTATCATTATGTTGTACAATTAAAAGTATATAATGATATACTTTCACCAATGTATTTTTCAAAACTTATAGTGTTGAAGATAACACAATATGTTATTTTTGTTATTATTTTTAATAGATTATATAAACTTTATAAGTTATTTATCATTATGTTTTACAATTAGAAGTACACAATGATGTTATTTCATCAATTTATTTCTCAAAACTCATAGTGTTCAAGATAATAAAATGACATTTACGTTAAAAAACACAATGAGATATTGTGTTATTTTGTTATTGTTTTTAAAGTATTATTGTGTTATTTTGTTATTGTTTTTAATGTATTAGATTAATTAATTGTTAATTTATTATTGTGTTTTACATATTAGAAATACACAACGATATTATTTTACCATCATATTTTTTTTCATAATTATTCATTTTAGAAAAATACAATAGTTTTCAGAAAAACACAATAACTAATAAAAAGACACAACGAACTGCACTAAAGACATAATAACGAGATATGGTGTTAAAATATCAATTTTTTTTTATCTTTTTATATAACAATATTGTACTCATTTTTAAAGATCAAAAATGCTCGTTTTTATGGTTAAATTTTTATACTATAACACATAAAAGTTATTAATGTTTAAAAAAAATAAAGAAACTAGCAAACAGTCAACAAAAATGACTATTATTAAAATATCCTTTTTTAATTTTAAAAGCGTTTGTATTTTAACATTTCTCATATTATTATTGTAGGTTTTTATCACTTGATGAAGGACATGCTTTTAAGTTTTGAAAAAAAATTTTATTCATAAAACGTGAGATAAGATTATATATTAGATCGTTAAACGAGCGACCCTTTTCTCAAACTCTACATAAAACAAAAACTGAGTCATATAATATATATGCTTTGTTTTATTGGTTTTTACTTACAATAACATTTCTAATAAAATAATCACAAGTTCGCTACACATTTGCGTTTGGTAGATTTTTTTGTTTAGAGGAGTTAACATATTTTCTCTTCTTAATTTATTAATTACATACTTACTCAAACTAAAAAGATAATTAAATATTTTTTTCTATTAAAACATATATATTATATATTTATCTATCTTATTATAATTAAATTATTAAATGACTGCTAGTGAAAATGTTCGGGCGTTGCGGCGGTACGGCTGTTACGCGATTTTTTGGGAATTAGATTTTAGTCAGTATCGGCTCGGTTCGCTATGATGTAAATAAAAAATCAAAATATAATTATTAAAAAAATTGAATGAAAGAAAACAATTACAAATATTACAAAAGTCTTTAAGACAACTATATTATCCCAACAAGATTAGTGAAAGCATAGGTGATATTTGTGGTTGGAAATCACTTATACCTAAATTTTAGGGGGGTTCGTTTTATGAATGTAGGTTAGAGTTTTATGATCATCGGATTTAGCTTTCGGTGGTGATTTGCATAGACTGAAGAAAATTAATGAAGAAATTGTCACCCCAAATTTCCATCTTGATTGTTATTAAGCTGTTAACAACCGGCAATGAAAAGGGAAAGATGGATTAGTGCTCAATCGCAATGAATGAACGGCATTGAAAGTAAATGGCGGTTTTGTTTGGCCACGTGTATATGTTTTAACATTTTTATTATAAGCATCATATGTTATACTTTACTGTAAGGGCATAAATGAAATAAAATAGTTAATTTTTTAAAATTTTAGCATGACTTTTCATATGAATGTCTTAATCAATATGTGAAATTATTATTCTATCCTGCTTTTACTTTTATTATAAAAGATATAGATAAATATTAAAATATTAAACTCATAATATGCCCTTAGAAAAATATTAGTATTATATTTATTATAAATATGAAGATATATATAAGTTATATACTTAAATATTTAAATAAAATAATACTTAGTTTAAATAGTATTTAGTTATAAAGATATAATTAGTAAATATAAAAATGTCAAGGTATATAAAATTTAATAGATAAATTTACCATACTGTCCCTAAAGTTTCTTAAAACCTTAATCAATTTTTTGTTATACCCTCTTAAGTGCCTTGTACTCCTTTGTACATGTTAATTCAAAACTTTTATGTTTGATAAAATTATATCTCTTTGGAAAGATAAGAATTATATAGTAGTATAGATATAAGTATTTAAATAAAATAATATTTAATTTAAATAGTATTTGGTTATAAAAATATGATTAGTAACTATAAATTTAAATGTCATTATATTATTATAAATAAACTAAAATTTAATGAAGTAAATTAAATAACATCACATTATTAAATAATGTATTAATAATGTGTATTAAATAATACAATAATTAGAAGAAGTTAATTAAATGAGGGTAAAAGTGGAATTATTGCATAAAACACTTGTACTTTATGTTTACAATGTTGTATATGTGTCTTACACTTTGAATGAAATTACCTCCTTGTCCTTCTAATATGTATTATATAGTAGTATAGATATAGATTCTACTTTGATTTTACTAAAGGAGTTATATATATATATATATATATATATATATATATATATATATTATTTTTTAAGACCGTAATTTACATATTTTGAGCTTTCTATATAAATTAAAACAATAAAAATACATCTCTAAATACAAAAAGTTTAACATATTATTTCAAAACAATAATCACTAATAAACAAAGTACATATTTAAATATGAAAAATAATTGTCAAAGTTTTAAATAATTAAAATACTAAAAATCAACATGTGAAAACTTCTTAGTAAAAATAAGAGTTATATAATCATTTAATAAGTTTATTTTAAGAAAAAAAAGATAAATATGTAATGTATAGTAAATTACAAATTACGTCATTTGACAATCGGCCAACCTGCACGTTATATCCTTTGAACAAGAAAAGTACATTGTGTGTCCTTCAATTGAACATTTTGCTCAAATCAAATTCCTTTTATTGACTGATGCTATCTGTTTTAGTTAGTTTTAAGTAAATAATCAAATTACCCTTACTAATAAAATACAAACATGTAAAGATAATAATAACAAAGGGACCAATTCAAATAGGACTAAATTGACCCGAGAGAGAAAATTTTTTTTGCAACCCTATCTTCACTATAACTTAGCACTAATCTCGTCAAATCTGATCATGGAGTTTACAATAACACTATACACCTACGCTTATAACCATGCACTGAAACAACAAAGCAAATCGAACAACCATCAATGGAGATGGAAAAGTCGATGATGTAGGGTAGTCACTAGTAGTGAAGAGGGGTGCAACGATGCCGGCAGAACTTTGGCTATTGATTCAAAATCCCAACATGTTACCCGACTCCTGATTCAATTTTGTGTTCTAAATCAGGATTTGAACAATGGTGGAGGCGGCAATTGTTTGCTTTTTAGGTGGTGGTGGTGGTTTTTTTTGCGCAAAACTTTAACAAGGGCGATGGGTATGGAGAAGAAGACAAGGATAGGGTGGGGCATTTAAAATGACAGAGATGCCTCTCATGTGGGAGTAGATGATTTGACTTAAAAAAAAAAAAATAGATGGTGTTAGTAAAAAGGATTTGATTTATGTAAAATTTTTAATTAAAGCACACGTTGTAATTTTTTTCTTCACAAGACATAATTTACAAGTTGGACTATTCTCAAAGGACATAAACTGTAATTTACTCAATATTATAAATATTAGGAAAGAGAAAAATGTAATTCAATTAATTTTTGACTTGAAAAAATATGTACTTTTTGTTTAAAAGATATGTAAAAATCTCTTTTGGTTCTGGGAGCATGTTTATACTTCATGTGGTACAAAAGTACAATTTAAAACTTAACTTTAAATTACTTTTGCTATAAAATTTTTGCACACTACATTACATAAATAGCTATGCATGAAACCTACATCTCTTAACATCTACTTGGTATACGATAATGCAATGGATGAAAGTATAAATCGAATGAGGAAATAGAATAAACAAATTATTGAAATAAATCATTATATTTTATTGTCCCGTATGGTTACAATTTGAGAATATTTAGTGAATTATTACTTTGTGTTTTTGTTAGGTAGGAAAAATGAAAGAGCGGAATACAAAAGTGGTTATAGTGGTGACAGTCGTGGTGGTGGGCGCTGGTGGTGAGTGTGGTGGTGGTGGTCGATGGTGGTGAGTGTGGTGGTGGTGGTCGATGGTGGCGGCGGGCTATAGTGGTGGTGGTGGCGGCGGTGGTGGCTGTGGTACTGGTGGTGATGATTGATGGTGGTGGTTGATGATGATTGGTGGTGGTGTCCAGGATTGGTGGTGGCCGATGGTGATTAATTGTGGTGTCTGGTGAAGACCGATATATATTGGTGGTGGCCGGTGACGGTTGTTGTGGTGGTGGGCAGTGGTGGTGGTGAGCAGTGATGGTGGTGACTAATGATGGAAGAAGTAATGAAATAAAAAAATAAAAGGAGGGGAGGTGAGTGGATGAGATGAATTTGATGTATTTAAAAAGAATGATATTATTTATGTAATGATCCATTCTGCTTTTTCATCAACCAATCATTTTTTTATTCAGTCCTAATAGTTCATTTATTCCACCTCTTAATTTTCTTGCATAGCAAACGTTAATTTAATTAAAAATTTTGGTTTTGATTATTTATTTATTTTTGCGGCTATGATTACTAAACACTAAAAATAGTTTTGCTAAGCGGAATAGGAAAATACTTTGATACGAAATAAAATACCCCCATCATTTTCCTATTTATTTAAAAAAGCAAATGCACAAAAGATTACGATACAACTTTTGTTCTTTTGTTGTTTTCTTTCTCGTGAGTGTGTTGCTTTTACTACCTAGGGAATACGTATTTTGTGGCTTATATTCATGTAAGATTAAAGCACACCTCAAATAAAGGTGATGCGCATTCTTTAATATAAAGTTCCAAGTTTTACGTTATAGGAGAGAGTTTATAAAAAAAAAATCATAAGTTATACGAAAATCATGAAAACCAAATGGACCCAATGGTTACTTATATACCACTACAAATTATATATGTAAAACCATGAGTTATGTAGGGTAGGATTATCTTGAGAACCATCTTATTTTGTGAGAACTCTAGAAACCAATCTCAGCCACACAAATTAAGTCACATGCAACTCACATGTTATTTTCATCTTTTTTTTAAACGTTCATAACTTTTTTTCACGACATTATTTTTTCAAAAAAATTACACCATAAAATTCAGTATTTTTTTTATCTTTCCAACGCCTACCATATTGATATATTTTTTTTAAAAAAATCACCTACTTGTTATTTACATATGTGTAAATCCTGTTATACACATGTGTAAATCTGGTTTGACACATGTGTAAATCTGGTTTTACACATGTGTAAAACGAATTTTGGAAAAAAAAAACGAGTTTTTTTTTTAAATTTTTTTATTTTTTTATGAATGAGGGAAGCGAGAGTAACATTTTGTGTATTTATTTTTTTCATTTTCATCTTATTTTTTGTTTTATAATTTTTTATATTATGTTTATATTATTTACCATTTTGCCATTGAAAACTAGTGGTTCACATTGGTTTATAGAGTTCTCGTAAAAAAAAAAGAAGTTCGCATTTGATCCTTCCCCTATATATGTATATGTAATCAACATTGATCCTGTCATGACTAGAGGCTGGAGTGATTTAAAGTAAAAAAATACAAATATCATTATCTAAAACCATGACTTTGTAATTTACTCACATACTCTTTAGACAGTTAAAAATATATATAATTTATAGATTTTATGATCGTGTAAAGATTGATTTTGTAGTTTTCTCAGAAGTTAAGGTTTTTTTTTTGATCCCTCACTTATATTATATGTATCGTATATTTGATATATAACGAATTTTAAAATAAGAAGCTCATTAGTCGAATAGTTATTGTATCTAATTAGTTTAAATGCAATATATAAAACGATTTTCTTAATTGTCTTTGTTTATCACTCACAATACATATAGATATCATCTTTCACGTCTTACATAGGCACTATGTTTATTAATCTTATAATAACAAGAGATACGAGCTTAATTACAAGGTGTCTATGTGTCATACGCTAATTAAAGTGGTTATTTAATTTATTTTGTCTTTTCTAAGATTTTACATATAAAGTGCAAACAAATGTGTAAATTTAGCAATTATCTTGTGAGTGTAATTTTTGTTATTTAGATGATGCAAATTTACTTAAAGAAAGTTATAATTAAAACAATTAAATCCTTGGATACAAGAAATCAAACTTGTAACTTTTCCTCTTTTTATCATATATCTATCCGTGTACTGTCCAATCATCTTTTCACCATCGCCACTCTCAAAAAATCTTATCACATCCATACATAAGCATTGCATCCATTCTCTCAAAACCAAATGTTTCTTTAAAAGTTCTATAAAATACATCTTTTAGTTTTATTTTAAAATTATAAAAAATTAGATTTTAATAATACAAACTATTAACTATTGAACAATAATAATCCAACTAACAATTTGATCAGTATTAATCACAACTTTTGATTTTGTTACCAGCAGTAGTCCCAGTCTAACTATTCGTTAACTCCGTTAGATTATGATGTGACACGTAACTTTGCTGGTGACATGGCAGGTGACATGAAGTATTACATAAATCAAATAAAAAATACAAATACATCAATCAATTATGCGTCTGTTTGTCTCCAAAATACTCAACCAATGACAAAAGCGTTACGTTAAATACTTTTAACTAAACATCTTTTATAAAAAGAAATTGAGTAATATATTTATATTTTTAATTATAATTATGTTATACGTCATGTCACGAGTCAAATCACGTGATACATAATAAAAAACTAACGGAGTTAACGAACAGTTAAACTAAGACTACTAAAAAATTATAAATTGTGATTAATATTGATTAAATTATTAGTTGGAATCAATATTGACCAATAGTTAATATTTTAGATTATTAAAATCACAAAACAAGTCGCGTTAGCCCATAAAATTAAGGTAATGTTTGAAATTAAGATTTATATATTTGGATATTTATTTTATTAATATAGATTTTTTATTTAAACAATTAAATTTATGAATATATGTTATAAAAAATTAAAAAGAATATTAATTAATATTTAATGATTGCATAATTATTAAATTTTGTATGATGACTATCATACAACTACTGTTTTCTTTTTCTATCACGCTAATACTCCATATCACACCCAACATTACTCGCGCTCTAATCACACATGAGTTCAACATTAATACAGTCTTCAATTTCTCCACATAACACATAAACAACATATCACGACTCAATCTATTTTCCTAATTTTGAAAGGAATAGTTTACAATTTTTCTCAAACCACTTTTAATCTATACGTACATATTAAAAAATTAAAACCTCAACCTCTTAGATAGAGGGATCAGCAATCGGATCGGACCGGCTGGGCCGACCGGGAATCGAAGGGGCGCCCAAACCGGTATGCATCAGTTTGTTTTGTAGAGGTTCGACCGGCTGGTTCGTCCCGAACCGGTGGTCGGACCAGGACTGGACCGGTGGTCGGATCGGATTTTGTTTTTTTTTTAATTTTTTGGATTTTAATGGGTAAAAATAAAGGGTTGAACAATAAATTGATGTGTTAGACATAAGATTATTGTTAAGTTTTAGTACATATATAAATTACTTATATTGAACTACATATATAACTATATATATAATATCTTATATATAATTATGACGTCATCCGGTTCTTGAATTCGGTCCAACCATTAAACCAGTAAGGCGTCCTGTTCGACGTTCGATCCGGTTTTAAAAACATTAAGAGGGATAGTATATTGTTTAAAAAACCCTTAATGTAAATTAAATATAATATTGTTTTATTCTAGCGAACTGTTTTAGTTAACTCAACACATGTTGAGAAACCCTAAAAGATAACATCATGTTTTTCGAATATTCTTTCGAAAATCCATAAGCCCACAAACTAATTTACAAACCATTATTTCTAAATCTATCAAAGAATCTTTCGAATTACAAACTTTAACTCACCAATCGAAAATCCCACAAACGCAATAAATTGGGTCCGACGTTGTTGTCTCCGTCTCCTTATTCTTGGCCACCACGTTATTTTTCAAGAAACCCAATTTTGACTCTCTCCACCTTCACTTTCATCACTGAAAAACCACTATATAACGGGTACCCATAAACCCCAAAACCCCATCACCACTAGTGCTTTATGAGTCATCGTTATACGAGTGAGTGGTGACCTCAAAATCCCCGTAAACAATAACATCTTTCGATACCAATTTGATCGTATAAACAATACAAATTGAGAATCTTATTGTTTCAAGATTTGGTATGTCTTACAATTCTGTAATGAACCCTTTGATAAACCCTGTTTTCTTACATGGGTGTGTGGCTTGCATCCAATTTCTGTTCTTGATCTTCATATTAATCTCATGGGTATGGAAAAGATTCAAGATTGATCGAACTTTGGTCCCAAAACAGAGTGTTGGGTGGTTGATTTACAGGCAAACTCTGTTTTGTTGCCTTGTTCTTTCAATGTTTAATCTTGTGTTGTGTTTCTTGATCAATTTTTATTGGTATAGAAACGGTTGGAGTGATGAAAAGATTGTAACCCTTTTGCACTCTGTTCTTGGAGCACTTGTTTGGTTATTTGTTTCTGTTTATTTGCACACAATCGTTTCGAATTCGTCGACAGAATCAAAGAAATACCCATCTGTTATAAGGGTCTGGTGGGTGTTCTTCTTTGCAGTTTCTTGTTATTCAGTTGTGGTAGACTATGCTTACTACAAAAGAACCCATGAGTCAATTCCTATGTTCTTTGTGTCTGATTCTGTGTCTTGTGTCACGGGTCTGTTTCTTTGTTTTGTGGGGCTGTCCTACAAAACAGAGGAAGTGTCCCAAATTAATAATCTTGAAGAACCCCTTTTGAGTTCTAGTGGCTCTAGAGGTGAAACTGGATCAACTTATGAAAATGCAAGTTTCTTTAGCTTGTTGACATTTTCTTGGATGAATTCTGTGATTGCAAAAGGCAACAAGAAAGCATTAGACCTTGAGGATGTCCCTCAACTCGCGAGAGTCGATAGTGTGAGAGGAGTCTATCCTGTTTTGTTACACAAAGTAGAGTCTTTAAGCAATGGGAATGATCAAATCACTTCATTTGGTCTCACCAAAGCCTTATTGTACATTGTGTGGAAAGAAGTGGTTATCACAGGATTACTCGCTTTAGTATCTTCGTTGACTAGTTTTGTTGGTCCTTACCTCATTGAGGGATTTGTTCAGTACTTAAACGGACAGCGAGATTACAAAAACCAAGGTGTTGTTTTGGTGGCTGCATTTCTTGTGTCCAAGATTATCGGGTGTTTCACACAAAGACATTGGTACTTCAAGCTCCAACAAGCTGGAATTAGAGCCCGATCTGCGATTGTTGCCATGATTTACCAAAAGGGGTTGACCATCTCTGGCCAGTCAAAGCAAGGGAACTCGAGTGGAGAAATCATCAACTTCATGGCTGTTGATGCGGAAAGAATAGGTGATTATGCTTGGTATATGCACGATTTCTGGCTAGTTCTTGTGCAAGTTGGCGTCGCGCTGTGGCTTTTATATAAAAACTTAGGACTAGCCTTCATCGCTTCATTAATCGCTACAATTCTTGTGTTGTTGGCCAATGTTCCACTTGGAAAAATCCAAGAAAAACTTCAAGATGACTTGATGAAATCTAAAGATAAGCGGATGAAATCAACGTCTGAAATCTTGAGGAACATGAGAATTCTTAAACTTCAAGGTTGGGAAATGAAGTTTCTGTCGAAAATCATCAAACTTAGAGATGAAGAACAAGGTGCCTTGAAAAAGTATATGTATACTTTATCCATGACTTCTTTTATCTTCTGGGGTGCTCCAATTGTTGTTGCTGTGGTCACTTTTGGTACATGTTTATTAGCTGGCATCCCTCTTGAATCAGGGAAAGTACTGTCTGCACTTGCAACTTTCAAGATACTTCAAGAGCCGATTTACAATCTTCCCGACTCAATATCAGTGTTTTTCCAGACTAAAGTCTCAATTGATCGAATTGCCACATATCTGCGGCTCAAGGATATTGATTCTAGTGCTGTTAATAAGGTTGCACAAGGTAGTTCTGAAACTGCTGTTGAGATCACAGATGGTAATTTTTCTTGGGATTCAAATGCATCTAAACTGACTTTGAAAGATATAAATGTCAGAGTGAATCATGGGATGCGAGTTGCGGTTTGTGGGACCGTTGGGTCAGGAAAGTCAAGCTTACTATCTTGTATCTTAGGTGAGGTGCCGAAGATATCAGGAAGTGTGAAAGTCGAAGGATCAAAGGCATATGTAGCTCAATCTCCATGGATACAAAGTGGGAAAATTGAAGATAATATCTTGTTTGGTAGGGAGATGGATAGAGAGAGGTATGAGAAGGTTCTAGAAGCATGTTCTTTGAAGAAAGACCTTGAAATTCTTTCGTTTGGTGATCAAACGGTTATTGGGGAGCGAGGGATCAATCTAAGCGGGGGTCAGAAGCAGAGGATACAAATTGCTCGGGCTCTTTATCAAGATGCTGATATCTATCTTTTTGATGATCCATTTAGTGCCGTTGATGCTCATACAGGAAGTCATCTGTTCAAAGTAAGCAGTTTTTGTTCGGTTTTTAGCGTATTTAATGATTTAAATCACATTACTTGAATGTGCATTCTTTATTTTTTTCAATGACAGGAATGCATGCTGCAATTTTTGGCCTCAAAGACGGTGATTTACATCACACATCAAGTTGAGTTTCTACCTGCTGCAGATCTTATCCTGGTTAGCTATCTAATTCTTTGCTTTCATTTACTTTGTACTAGATATGACTGTTGACATACACTTCTAGATATGAATTCGGGCCTTTTCATGGGCTGGTTGCAGTCCCGAAAATCCATTTGGTTAAAATATTATGCCCATGTACTGTCTATATATGAATCAGACAACTGCCTTCTTTGTTTCTAGTTAGATTTTCATTTCATTTGTACATATGAACATGCTATCTCACTTGCTATAACATTACAATTAGGTGTTGAGAGATGGAAGGATCACACAAGCGGGAAAGTACAACGACATTCTCAATTCTGGAAGTGACTTTATGGATCTTGTAGGTGCACATAAAGAAGCATTATCAGCCATTGATGCCATAGGGACAACCTTTCAAGAACAAACAGATACTTCCAGGAACACAAACGATGGTCAAAATGGTAAACCAGATGACACCTCGGTTTCAAAAGCACAACTTGTCCAAGAAGAAGAACGAGAAAAAGGAAGAGTCGGTTTCTCAGTCTACTGGAAGTACATAACAACAGCTTATGGTGGGGCACTTGCACCCCTTATATTATTGGCCGTGATCCTCTTCCAAACACTTCAAATTGGAAGCAATTACTGGATGGCTTGGGCATCCCCAGTGTCAGCAAGTGATCCAGCCCCGGTTACTGGGTCGACCATGATCATTGTTTATGTAGCTTTAGCAGCTGGATGTGCTGTATGTGTACTAGCAAGAGGTTTGCTTCTTGCAACCGCTGCATATAAAGCCGCCACTATTCTCTTCCACCAAATGCACTTGGCCATTTTCCGCTCACCCATGTCTTTCTTTGACTCAACTCCAAGCGGACGAATACTAAATAGAGTAAGCAAACACCTCCCCACACCAAATACGCGATCTGCCCTTTTTTCTTGCAGCTGTGAATTTATAATGTGTTTCTTTATGTTTATAGGCATCTACAGACCAAAGCGCGGTGGACTTGCAAATCCCTTACCAAGTTGCATCATTTGTGTTCGCAATCATTCAACTTCTTGGCATCATTGCAGTTATGTCACAATGTGCTTGGCAAGTGATCATTATTTTCATTCCTGTTGCGGGAATGTGCATCTGGTTACAACAGTATTACTTGCCATCAGCAAGAGAAATGGCTCGGCTAGTTGGAGTCTGTAAAGGTCCAGTGATACAGAGTTTTGCTGAAACAATATCAGGATCAATGACCATTAGAAGCTTTGATCAACAAGCTAGATTCCAAGACACGAACCTAAAACTAAATGACGAATTTTCAAGGCCAAAGTTTCATGCTGCTGCAGCTATGGAATGGTTGGGCATACGTTTGGATATGTTATCGTCGTTTACGTTTGCTGTGTTTTTAATTTTCTTGGTTTCTCTACCTGAGGGAATGATTGATCCAAGTAAGTATTTCTTTTTCCTTCTTTCATATTGCATTAATCAATAGGAAGATTGAAGTATATCTGACCGTTGTGACCTTTGATTCCTACGTTTATCAAGGTATTGCGGGATTGGCTGCTACTTATGGGCTCACTTTGAACACCTTACAAGGGTGGGTAGTATGGACTTTAACCAACCTTGAAAACAAAATTATTTCAGTTGAAAGAATATTTCAGTACTCTTCCATCCCGAGTGAACCTCCTCTCGTTATAGAATCAAATAGGCCTGATGACCAGTGGCCATCACAGGGAGAAGTTGACATCCAGAATCTGCAGGTACTTATATCATACACTTTGTTGCATAAATGTCTTGGTCAATTGTTTAATCTTTTTTGGCATAAATAATTGCATTTAATGATTTGTTTTAAATAGGTTCGGTATGCACCACATATGCCACTTGTGTTGCGAGGCCTTACGTGCACTTTCAATGGGGGAAAGAAAACTGGGATTGTAGGAAGAACTGGTAGCGGGAAGTCAACTCTAATACAAACACTCTTCCGTATTGTGGAGCCTGCAGCTGGACAGATTTTGATAGATGGAATAAACATATCAACAATCGGACTTCATGATCTTCGTTCAAGATTGAGCATAATTCCTCAGGATCCAACCATGTTTGAAGGAACTATCAGAAGCAATATGGATCCCCTTGAAGAGTATACAGATGATCAGATTTGGGAGGTAGCTAAATTACATAATATCGATACGAATGCATTCAAGCACGTTGTGGTTCTATGATCTAACCATATTTGTTACTTCAGGCGCTCGATAAATGCCAACTTGGAGATGAAGTGAGGAGTAAGGAAGGGAAGCTTGACTCACCAGGTCTGGTTCATAGTCTTTGTATCAAGTGTTTTTCATATATTCACTAACACTAACACATTTGTTTTGAAGCAAGTCGATTTGGGTTATAGTTTATCTTAAAATAATCATATAGGCTAACTTAAAAAGATTTACCCAAAAATGAAACTGGTAAAACCGGTTGAAAGTCAATAACAATGTTATTAATTTTTTTAAATTTTCATCGTCCCAAATTGTTTCCTTCCAGCAACTTAGGTATTATTGATAGCAATATAATAAGTTATATTACAGTATTTTCTATAAAATTAAAAAAAAAAAAGTGGAGAAAAGCATATCGATGAGTCTGCCCATATTGATGTGTGTTAGTAATCACCTGTTTTGAGCTGTTAACCAACCCACCTGGATCTAGCATCTCGCCATATTTAGTATTTACTTATCAGTTTTCACATAAATGTTGTAGTTACTGAGAATGGAGAGAACTGGAGCGTGGGCCAAAGGCAGCTGGTGTGTCTCGGGCGCGTGCTACTCAAGAAGACCAAAGTCTTGGTACTTGACGAAGCTACTGCATCAGTCGACACTGCAACTGATGGAATGATTCAGCAAACGCTCGGGAAACACTTTACTGACTCAACTGTGATAATGATCGCGCATCGCATCACCTCTGTGCTTGATAGTGACATGGTTTTGGTTCTAGAGCAAGGTTTGTTAAGAAACTTTGTCAGCCTTTGTATCAGTGCGTTAAAGTCTTGATCTAAATAATTGTTTTTTCCTGTATGCAGGTCTGATTGATGAATATGATTCTCCTACAAAGTTGCTGGAAGATAAATCATCTTCATTTGCAAAACTTGTTGCTGAGTATAGTATGAGATCGAGTTCCAGTTATGAAAACTAACATAATATATTGATATCAAGACGGGCGCTCAATCTTGTTTATGTATTGTCGATGTTTGTAAGCATTACTAGTTCCTTCTTGCAAGTTGTCTAAAGTTACGTAAGACTCAATGCTTATAACAAAAGATGAGTTTTGATCAAGTTTTGAGTTGCTGAATGTTAAGCTTATAGTTAATGTCTGTCCCATTAAGTATCATATATGACACTGTTTTCGTAATAAACCTTACTGAACTTATTATTAACATGATCATATCCATGCTCGTATCAAAATCCCACCATTGTCATCAAGAACATAGTTTGACTCTTAAACAAGTCAACTATATTAATTAAAGTAAGCTAACTATAAGTTAAACAGAAGCTCAAGCCTTGTTTTCTTCAAGGCTGCTGCAGATTGGGGATTAACGATTATTGTAGCGCTGTCAAACATGAAATTTGTGAACTTTGGTTCCAAATGACGTACTACACGACTTTATGATTATTGCAGACATCATTGATTTGGTGTATTGCCTCAAATAAAATATCCTCCAGCAACAGTGGTTGGTGCAACCTTTGACTATGCTGCCCCCTTTTATGTTTGCCTTCACTGTGACAAACAAAGACTTATGAGGTATTATGATCACCTGCATCCATCTCAATAAATTTGAAGTGAATTCTTAGCATATTTGAATATAAACTTTTTTATGATCTTACATCAGTTATAAGACCTTACTGAACTTAATTTAACTGGATCATATCTAACCTCATATAGAAATCCATTCATCTTCATCAAGAACGCAGTTTGACTTTCTAAAGAGTCAGCTATGAAACCTCAACTCCATGAATTAACTTATCAAACTTCACATTCTAAATTGATTTAAGGCAGTTAATTAGTACACCTTCCAAGTTGAGGGGTCATACCTTGAATACACAATCACACTCTCCCAAAATTGATGTTGAAAAAGAATTGAACCTGTTGAGCTTTTGAATCAGCTTGACCATTTGGTTCAGTGTACTGCCAAAATGCAACCAAAAGAATGTTGAAACAACTAATAAGTAATCCACTAAGCTTCTTATTTACTAATCAGACCTTTTAAACCACCTGACTTTTTGTAACAAGTTAATAATCATTCACTGTCCAACAATATTACTACCTTTGCTTTAAATTGCAGTTTTCTTTGTTTTCCTTTAAATTGCAGTTTTCTTTGAATCAGCTTGGCCATTTGTTTTCTTTGTAACAAATTAATAATCATTCACTGCCCAGCAATATTTGGTTCAGTTTACTGCCCAAATGCAACAATAACTATCAGTTTCAAAACTCAAATTAAAGTAAGAAGATAAATAGAAAAGTAAGAAAGTACCTGTTACGATAATTGGGTCTGTTATGATAATTGGGTGTATATGTTATCTAAGTATTAATGCCCCAGAAAGCCATGTATTTAGAGTTTTGCAATACAGACGTAAAACCATAAGACTTGAGCTCCACCTAGAACAAGAATAGCAGATCTTCCAACTGAAAAATGCTCAACGGAAAATCTCTTATGCCTGTACCTTCGATATTTAACTCTTTTAAATATTTTAGACGTCCTATTTCCTTAGGCAGTTTCTCAACAAGAAAACAATTTGTGAGATGGAAACATCTTAGACGTTTCATATCACAGATGCTGTTTGGAAGATCTCGTAAGGATGTACATTCTGTTAAGCGCAGCTCCTCTAAACACTCTAATCTGCCAAGATCCTCAGGTAACTGCTTAAGAAACCAACAAGACTTAAGTTGGAGAAGTTTAAGATGTTTCAACGTACAAATGCTATCCGGAAGATGTTCAATGTTTGTTGACAACAAAGTTAGCTCCTCTAGACATTCTAATTGGTCAAGCTCCTTGGGAACCTCTGGAATACTGCCTTCAAGTGTAAGCTTTCTTAATTGCAAATGACTAATAATTCCAGATAAACTTGCAAGGTTTGTGCACCAACATACACCGAAACCAATAAGCTTTGCGAGATTTAGGGCTGATGAGAGTAGAAGTTCAGTATAAGTACATTCAAAATGGAACTTGGGCAAATCATTGTCAGGGTGCAATGGGCATGTACCTAAGGACCTCGCAATTAGATGTAACTTAGTTAAAGAACTAGCCGGAGACTCTGAGTTAACCAAAATAGGTTTGAATGTGACACAACCACTTAGACATCCAATAGGAGCATGAATTTCCACCAAGTCAAAACAATCATGAAGATCTAAGCACTCAAGACGTGGAGACAGCCCAAGGTAAAGGGTTCTCAACTTAGGACAACGGATGTTAATGGTTTTGAGCTTAGGACTTTCAAGGGGCATGCGAAGTTCTACCAAATCAACACATTGTACAAGCTCTAACCTCTGGAGATTCTGAGTCCCGATAAGGTTAAGGGTTCTCAAATTGTAACAATGAATATAAATGATTTTGAGCGCAAGACTTATAACAGGCATGTGAAGTTCCACCAAATCCGCACATATAAGCTGATCTAACGTCTCAAGATTCTCAGCCTGGGTAAGGTTAACGGTTTTCAACCTACAACATTGAAGGTTGAGGTGTTTGAGTTTTGGACTTTCAACCGGCATGTGAAGTTCTATTAGATCTTTACAATGCAGAACATTTAATGTTTCAAGATTGAGCGCCCGCGAAAGATCTAAGGTCCTCAAGTTAGAAAAATAGATATCAAGGGATTTAAGCTTAAAATTTTTATCTGGCATATGAAGTTCTTCTAGACATTGACATACATGAAGATCTATCGTCTCAATATTTAGGGACCACATAAGGTTAAGGGTTTTCAACTTAGAACATTGGAGACGGAGATGTTTGAGCTCTAAACTTTTTAGAGGCATATGAAGATCTACCAAATTCTCACAATCTTCAACTTTCAATGTGACGAGATTCTCAGCCCCAGAAAGATCCAAGTTTCTGATCCTAGAGCGATAGATTTTAAGAAATTTGAGCTTAAAACATTTAACGGGCATGTGAAGTTCAACTAAATTATTACACTCTTCAAGATTTAAGCGTTCAAGATTAAAGATCAGCCCAACGTCCAATGTTTTCAACTTACAATAACGGATGTCAATGAATTTGAGCTTTTGTAGAACCTATCATGAGCAAAAAAGGAAGGTGAACTCGGTTTAGTGCCAAACTAACAGATCTATAGCATTATAATGAACTACGCAGAAAAAAAAATAATAAACCATAAATATTCTACCTTTCTTTCTTCCCCTTTCCAAAGTTGATCAATATTGCTGAAAAGCATGACAAGGCCAACAAGATTTTTTGCTTGAAAATTTGTTGGTAAACACGTAAAAGGGTAGCCATTCCAATATAAATATCGTAAACTATTCGGTAGGTATTTTCTATCTTCATCAATATCATGGTACTTCAGATCAGAATCATTATAATGAAAGAACGGATAATCAAAATCCCAAATATTATTGTACGAAAAAGCGAGATCATGATTATTAATACTGCATTTTACTGCAAGAAATCTAAGTTCATTCATATTTCGAAGACCTTTCATGACCACAACCGGATCGAGGTAACTTAGTGTTATACATCTTGTTTCTTGAGTACCCTGTTAAAAACAAACAAATACATGAACTTGCATCATAACAAATAAGTATGTGTTAGTTTTATCCACCTTACAAATAAATGTGAACCTTACCTTATCTTCTACCAATATATCATTAATTTCACTAGGAAACCACAACCGGCTATGTCTGTGAGGTTCATCTGGGTGCAAGCGACGGACAATGTGCTTACCCATTTCTTCTATATGGTCATGCATACTCACGTACCCATCATTAGACACAGTTATAAGAGATTTAAGCTCAAGAACTTTTAAACCATTTATAGCATGGAATCCGCAACTTTCAAGCGCTGTGATCGCCCTTTCTTTCTTCCATCCTTTTAATAAACATGCAATATCTAGGAATATTTCCTTGTAATCTTGTTCCAAACAATTATAGCTTAATTCCAATATTTTGAGAGTTTCCTTCAAAGGAATTGTTTTCAGCCTTTCTAATGCATCAACCCATTCAAGCTCATCCTTACCACGTAGAAATGAACCCAAAACTTTGATAGTTAAGGGAAGACCAGCAGCATAACAAACAACTTGGTTTGATAGCATTTTGTAACCCTGATTTGGAATCTCTTTCCCAAATGCATACCTATTGAAGAGGCAATTTGCTTCTTTCAATGATAACAGATTGACATCAAGAATCAAGTTCTTTGGCAATCCATGTGCAATCAACACTTGCTCTTCTCTAGTCGTAATGATAATTCGACTTCCTGGCTTAAACCAATTTGGCTCACCAGCTAAGGCCTCTAGCTGGTTTATATGGTCCACGTCATCTAGAACAATAAGAACCTTTCTACCACACAATATCTTTTTCAGGTTAGAAACACCTTTTACAATGATGTTAGGGTCATGTAATACATCTGAAAGTATTTGTTTTTGCAACGACTTCAAACCCCACGACGAGGAAAATTCCCTTACATTTTCCACAAAGCTTGAACCTTCGAACCGAACGGATATTTGATCATAAACAACTTTTGCTAGAGTTGTCTTCCCACCCCCTCCTATCCCCTTGATCCCTATCATTCGGACATCATCAATATCAGTATCCAAAGATGAAACTACATCTTTTACCCGTTTCTTCATGCCTATTAATTTTCCATCAATGTTCAAATTATCAAAACTTAACTCTAGTGAGATCTCTTTAACAATTTTTTGGATGAATCTGGCTTCATGTCTGCGTGTTAAAGAAAATTTAATTGGATCACTCAAATTTAAGCAATTAATCTCAAATCTATATATAGCATACAATCACATATGAACCGGTACAACAAGACTAAAGTTTGAGTTATAATTTGAGTATTAAAAATTAAGATACCATGGATGTCCTTTTTAAACATATATAATCAAAGAAATAGAATGAAAGAACATAGCAGAGGTATTCAGATGAAATAACGTACCCATCAAAGGTGTTCTTCAACTCCCACCCAGCCAGATCAGCAACTTCTCTAAGCGCATCTTTCCATTGCCCAACAACTTCTTCTTCATTATGTTTGGCAAATGCTTCTCCAACCGCCCCGCTTTGTTTGCGGACTTCGGTGGGTTCCACATCATAGAAGACTGGGTAAGCTGTGTGCTCGTTCGTCTTTTGGCACTCCATAATCTTGACAAGCTCGTCTAGGCACCACGAGGAAGATGCATAGTTCTTTGAGAAAACAATAATGTATAATTTCGAGTCTTTAATGGATCTGATAAGCTCATTATTGATCCCTTTCCCTTTCTTGATTTCTTCGTCATCTTTGTAGGCGTAGATGTCTCTCTGCTTAAGGGCATGATAGAGATGATCAACAAAGTTCTTACGGGTGTCTTCACCCCTGAAACTCAAAAAAACATCATACTTGAAGCTCTTTTGAATGGATGAAGCTGAAGTAGATGCCATTGAATGTATGCTTAAAGGATCAAATAATCTTTTTGAGGTAAATGTATATGAACTGAATGCAGACAAACACCAAAACAAGGAAGAGTTGATATTAAGAAGACTAATGTGTCAACTAATAATTTGAAAGAATAATGGTGCAATTAGGGGAACATGGAGCTTAAGTTTCATTATTTGGTGATAAGATTCGTAATTCAAAAATATCTACACTTCGTGCAACAGAAAATTATATACTAAAACACCTTTTGCAAAGATAGTGTGAACATCTAAAGGAGGCCTGAGAGCTTTTCTTTCCGTTGATTTCCATATTCTGTTCACACATACAAGACTACTACCATATTTACTTTCAAGAAAAAGTTAAAGAATAATAAATAGGGAAATGTTTAAATACAAAGTTTTATAAAACTAAAAAGTGTAAAAATGATTAAAATGTTGACACGTGTCATTTTTATCAAAATTAAGTTGGGTGCAAAATTGGTAATGTTCTTCCCTTCTCAAGTTTCACATTTTTTTAAACATACATAACTTTTACATATGATATTATTTTTTTAAAAAAATTACACCATGAGTATTTTTTTAATCTTTAAAACCCTTATAGTGTTGATATAAAAATCAAAGTTTTTTTTAACTTATTGCGTAATTTCATCAGACCATTGTGTAATCTTCTAAATTGAGGAGAATTACATAATTATCTATGAGAATTACATAAATATCTAATAAGAAATACACAATGAACTTGAAACATAAAAAGTTTACATTCTTTATTATTATGTTATTTGAAAATCATCATTTTAAAAGACACAATGCATAACACAATTGAACATTAAATACAATGGGTAAAACAATAACCGGCACTAGACTCGATGATTAGCAATAGACACGATGAGATGCTTGACAAGGATCATACAATGACATGATCAGGATTACATAATGAACTGAAAAACGTAAACAAAATTACATTTTTAGCATTGTGCAATTTGAAAGTTATCAATTTAAAAAACACAATACATAACACAATAGTCAACAATAAACACAATGGGTAACACAATGATCAACGCTATACTCGATAATTAGCAATAGATATAATGGGTTGCTTGACGAGTATTACATAATGACCAGATTATAATTACACAATGGACCGGAAAAAAACATGAAAAATTACATTTTCAGCATTGTGTAAATTGAAAATCACAATTTTAAAAAACACAATGGTTAACATTAGGCACAAGGGGTAAAATAATGACTAGCACTAAACTTAATGATTAGCAATAGACACAATGAATTGCTTGATAAGGATTACACAATAACTTATTAGAATTAAATAATAAACTGAAAAACGTAAAAAAAATTACATATTTAGCATTGTGTTATTTGAAAATCATCATTTAAAAAAAAAACACAACACATAACAAAATGGTCAACATTAGCCACAATAAACAAATTAATATTACACAATGACCGATATTACATAATTAGCTAAAATAACGTGAAAAAAATTCGTTTTTATGTATCAAAATTATAGGCGTTTTAAAGATTAAATGTTTTTATGGTGTAGTATTTTAATATATAATATTGTATGTAAAAGTTACGAGCGTTTAAAAAAGGTTGAACTTGAAAATGTTGTTATGACTAAAATACCCTTAGTCTATCATTTAAAATTTTAATTATTTACCATTATATTTTTTATCGGATTTTCTTAGTCTAATAGATGATAATCATTCTCACACTCTCTAGTTTATCCCCCCTTTTTACAATAACCCCACCCTAATAAATATTACATAACTAATCATGGAATCACACAAATTATTAAAAGAATTAACACAAACATTCTTGTTAAAATTCGATTTAAAAGTTATTAATTATAAATCTATACTAATAATCTATACTAGTAAATCAAAATGTCTATACTCTATAAGCCACATTTCATGTTCCTACACTATCCACCTAGGCTTCATCTAGGATTTACACAGGTGTCGTTTTTAGAATAAAAGTTAAACATTTAATGATACAATAAATGTTAATGATTCTTTATATACTTTTTAAATTATAAGACATATTTTTTGCATATTAAAACATATCTTTTATTTTAAAAACATAATTTTTTTTTAAAACCAAAAGGTTATGAAATATGAAGTTCTTTTAATACAAAGAACTTTAAGAAAGAATTGTTAAAAAAAGTATTTTAAAAAAAAATTGGAGTATTAAAAATAAAATTTTAAAGTAAACATTTTTTAGAGATGGAAGTTTGAAAAAATATTATTATTTTTTTATTACCTAAAGTAGTTATTTATAAGTGATTTTTATTATATTTTATCTCAAAAATCATTTTATAATATCTAAATATTCATAAATAATTATTAATTTAATATTTTCATTCAACACGTGTAATACATGAGTTTCTAAACTAATATTAAAATAACTCAGCATCTATACATATTAATAAATGACTAGCTTTTGTGTCATATGGCCTTTTCTTAAGGTGTTCAGCTAGGATTTGTTCACGTGTTATCACCTCAATAAGTATATTAATTTAAACAAAAATCAATTAAGTTAAACTTGTCAAACTTAATTTGTACAAAAATTTACGTAAAATGAAATCGAGTTTGATTCGAAATCATTATCTTACTTAAAGAGGTTAATTTCGTAAGCACAACTTAAGTAATAATTATATATATACATATTAAACTATTTGATCGGTTTGTGCAGGAAACCTCTACAGTTTTATGGTTTGGCCACCTATATAAGAGCATCTCCAATAGGGCGTTTTTAACCCTAAAAACACAACATCATCCGTTTTTTAGATCAAAAACCATTGGGTGGGGATGTTTTTGATGTAATTATTCTTCCCCAAGAACACCAAAAAATAATAGATGTGGACCCCATGTACTATATATATGAATATATTAAAGAGAGAAAAAATGAGTGGTTAAAAATAAAAAGATGGTTATGATGTGGTAATGTTTTTGAGTTTTTTTATTGGAGTAATTTTTGAAGATTTCAAAGAACATGTATTTTTATGATGTGTTAGCATATTAAAAATGTTTTTAGTTGTTTTTAAAACTTGCTATTGGTGATGTTCTAAGTTTGATAAGTTGCAAAACAACATGGATTTTGGTGTACTCCTTTTATTGCATATGGAACTGCTACTTGATGCGTTATTATTGCAGGCTGCTAGGTAAGAGAGATCAGACTATCAGAGGGGTAAGGTAACAGCTTTTTCTAATTCTTTTATAGCAAGTTTTTCTCTCATCAACGTACAACTTTTCCTTTCTTTCTCTTTCATCAAACGCATCCGGATAAACAATCAAGATTAGAGGCTTCTACACCCCCATGTTGCCAGATGAAGATGAAGAACGTGGTGGGATTTTAGTGCAGTCTGTTGTTTATAATTAGTTTAATCATGTTAGTATATATGGTGGGATTTTATTTATGGATTCATCTTATAGTTGAAAGGTTTGAGCAATTGATGTTTTCTGAGATTCGTCTTTTAGTTATAAGGGTTTGGGGGTCAACCATTTTACCACATCAAAAGTTTGTTTCTTAATCTCTATGCTTACAAAATCAATGTGGAACTTTGGTAAATGATCTTTAAAGATGGAGAATGTTTAAAGAATTTAAAGTACGTTTAGGACTTCAAGTATTTACAGGTGGTGGGTCGGCTAGGTGGTTTGTTTCTTTTCTCCGATTTAACCATTGTGTTTATAGGTGGGTCGGCTAGGTCGCCTGTTGTTATGGGTAATGATTTCAGGAAATGATTCTATACTAATATTTCACCACTAAACTGCCGCGTTTTGAGGTAGGGCGACAAACTAACTTTTTGATTAACTTTTATATTATTAATTTTTGAAAAGTCAATAAGTTAATAAATATGTTTTGAGAAATTGTAAAAAGTTGATTTTAAAAGGTTAATAAGTTACTTTTGAAAAATTAATAGGAGTAACTTTTGAAAAGTAACTTTTTATAAGTTATTTTTTGATAAAATAAGTAATTTCAAACATGGGCTAGGTGGGCAACTTCAAGCAACCCCATTCACTTAGGGGTTCTTTATAGTTCTTTGCGTGTGCGGCTTTTGCTTTTGTTTGCTTTTGTTCTCTCTGATTTAATACGTCTTTTTGTTTCACTTTGAACTGTGGAAAGTTTTCAAACTTTGTTAGTCTGCAGTAATTTTGTTTAATGCATAACTCATGAATGATCATTTCTATTATATTTTGTTAGTTTTAAGTTTTGTTTTGCTTGGCCTAATTTGATCGCTAATCATGTTGTGTGTTGTATTGCATCTGGATGTCTTCCTTGTGTAGCTACTTATGTGCGGTTTCAAAAATTTTTTTTATCTAACCTTTTAATTATTAATCATATGGTGATATATGCTAATTTACTCGTAAGACCATGGTTACTTAGTTGAACGAATCATCGTTATTTGAACTTAAAGTTTACGATATTGTCTCTATTATGTTACAAAACTAAAACCATCACATGGGAAACATCTTCCATGTTATTAACTCTGCCGGCGGCAACGCGCGGAGAAATGTTACTAGTTATAATAATTATTACTAACCAGAAAGGGTAACGAGAACACATCGTTTTGGATGTAGTAATCATAACACGAACATATCAATCATTATTAAAGAGTTATACTCAGTGTGACCATTATACACATATATATATAAATGCAATTGTGATGACGAGTATACATATGGATTTATAACATCAAGTGGGAATAATAAGCGTGCATTTTAAATAAATGGTAAGCATTATTATTGATATTGATACTATTATTTGGAAAAACGAACACAAATTATTTTGATATTTAATTCCTACTATTATTACTTTTCATTTTCATACTATGGTTTAATATAATAATAACGTATTAATTTACAGATAATGTTTACAAGCAAGCATATGTGTAGGCATACACTTATATGTAGACAAACCAATCAAATACTTCTTTTACAAGTATGTATAAATATTTATTGTATTTGCATGTTTATTAGAAATTTTGCCATCAAGAGAGAAATTTGAGATCTTTTTGCTGCAGGGTTTAATGATAAATTGATGATCAAGATACTAGGGAGCAATTGTTTTCGTGCATCAGGTATTTAAAATTTTCAATGATTATTGCATTAGTAGTGGACTTATTTTCTAGTTAGAGTTTATGATTTAAGTGTAAACTTTAAGACAACAACTAGGTGAAGTCAAATAATCTTTACTTGTTTTTGTTTTTCTTATATCATGTTTCTTTAATCTTTTAAATTATTAAGACGAGAAATATTACAATTTGCATGGCAGGTTGAGAACCAAATGGAAGTGTTAAAACTGATATAATTTCCTAAGACGATTCTTGATATTGATATTGATATTGATGTAGTTTACATTAACCATTTACAAAAATGCATTAGTTGTACACTGGTTTGTGAAAACATTTTGATGTTTGTAAATTTGTAAATACTTGTACTACTGTATTTTTTATTTGAACTTTGTAAATATAAGTTATGTGATCTATCTATAAATATATGTTTTTTTGTTTGGTTTTTAAAATAAAAAAATACAAAACAATAAATAGAAAACAATAATATATAGACTATTTTTATGTACTAGTGAATTATTTTGATATTTAATTCCTACTATTATTACTTTTCATTTTCATAATATGATTTAATATAATAATAACGTATTAATTTATAGATAATGTTTACACAAGCAAGCGTATGTGTAGGTGTACACTTATATGTAGATGAACCAACCAAATAATTCTTTTACATACATGTATACACATACGCATGTTTATATGCTCATCGTATATAAAGCACATACATTATCCAAGACTTAAATTAGTAATTAATTACGAAACTAAATTCAATTATTCACTTATTAAGCTTATATGAAGACTTAGCCGTCATCACAAACTTCTAGACTCGTATGTATATATAAGTATATATATATATGGATGTCTAATGCCTAGCATGGATAAACCTAAATAACTATACATGTATTATTTAACAACATACCTCGTAACTATAATATGAAACAACCATCTCTCATAAATTATATAATATATTGCTCCCGATCTATCTAACTAACTAATTGTATTTTTAAGAGATTCTGGTCATTGTATCAAATATATAAGATCGGTGTGTCGAATAGTTTTCATAATTTGTCATATTTATTTATCATTGTTTTTTATATTTTAGATTATTTTGTGTTAGTTTATCATTGTTTTTAATGTACTAGATAAATTAATTGTTAATTTATCATTTTATTTTATATATTAGAAGTACACAACTGTGTTATTTTATTATTGTTTTTTTAAAATTTATCATTTTAGAAAAACATAATGGTATCTAATAAAACACAATAAAAAGCGGAAATACACAATAAACTATAAAAAAGACACAATGACGAGTACGAATCATATATGCCAAACATCATTTCTATATTGTGTAATTTATAAAAAAAAAGGAGTAAATTACTATTTGGCCCCTGGGGTTAGAGCCCTATCAGCCCAAAAAGGAATCATTTGACATATCGACCCCTAACGTTTTATTTTTTAACTGTTTTGGCCCCTAACACTAACTCTATTAACTGTAAAGGTATTTTGCTCATTTTCCACCTTAAGGACTATTTATGTAAATGTTAAATCTTTAGGGTTATTCACGCATAATTTCGAAATTCCCAATACAACCAACTCCACAAAATGTCATAAAAATTTATCCCATCAGAATCCCACACCATCTCCATAGTAGCAATCATCTTCCTCGTCTCCGCCATCATCGCTGCCAGGGTGGTTCTCCACTACTCAAAATCATTCTTCCTCATCGTCGGAGCCGTCATCGCCAAATCCCCCAACCCACACAACCCCAGCCTCCTCCTCCTCCACTGGTTCGAAGCCAACGCCATGTGGCAATATTCCGACTTCATCTCTCCCCCTCTCCTCCAAATTCAACCTATACATCCCTGACCTCCTTTTCTTCGGATCCTCCCACACGACCCGACCGGAACAGACCGAGCACTTTCAGGCGGAGTGTGTGATGGAAGCCATTGGAGCTGTGGGGGTTATGTAAGGACCATAAGGGGTAGGTTATGGGGGTAAGCTACGGTGGGTTTATGGGGTATAGTATGGTGGTGCGGTTCAGGGAGAAGGTGGTGTTCGTGTGTTCGGGTGTGTGTGTGGAAGGAGTGATATGGGGCTAAGCTACGAGCATTTTGTTGGCTAAGACACCTGAGAAGCTAAGGGAGTTGATGCGAATGATGTTCTTTAAGCCTACTAAGAATGTGCCTTCTTGCTTTCTCTCTAATGGTGGTTGTGTTAGGTGGTGATTTTGGTTGTGTTAGATAGTGGTGGTGTGTGGTGGTTGTATTGGAAATTATGAAATTATACGTAAATAACCTTAAATATTTAACATTTGTATAAATAGTCCTTAAGGTGAAAAATGATCAAAATACCATTACACTTAACAGAAAAAAGTTAACAGAGTTGGTATCAGGGGCCAAAACAGTTAAGAAATAAAACGTTAGGGGTTGATATGTCAAAGATTTCTTTTTGGTCTGATAAGATTAAATGACGCTAACCCTAAGGGCCAAAATAGTAATTTACTCTAAAAAAATAAGACCGTATATAAAAGTTATGAACATTTAAAAAAAGTAAAAGAACTTGTAAAAAAGTCAGTAAAGTTGGCTATGACTAAAATATTTTTTTACGAAACTTTTTTCTTGTTATTTAATCTCAATAACTAACTAAGAATATTAATGATTAAACTTGTTTATTACATTTGTTCAATTAGAAACACTTTTTATATGAATCTTTACCTATAAATTTTATAATGTTTTAACGGATGTTCATAATCTATAGAATATAATAAAAGAAGGTTTTCTTAGCCACTTGTCATTCTCTTAAACAATCTTTTTGACACATGCCATTCATTTAGACACCATAAATTTATTTTTCCTCCAAAAGGGTATTATAATAATTTAAACACTTAAACAAATTTCTCTCTCTTAATAAAAATTAATTTTATTAATTGATACATTTTCCTCTCTCATCTAGATTTTTTAAAATCAAGCTATTTTTTTAAAATTAAACTTTATTACGAAAATTACAAATCATATCTTTTTATTAAAATAGAAATAATAAAAAATAAATTTTTATATAATATAAAATTTTCTAAAACAGTAAATATTTTTGAAACATAATATTTTAAATTGCTTTTGTTAAAAAAAATATAAAAAATATAAAATTTCTAAAAGTAGTTTTTATTAAAACAACCAAAATAATTAGAAAACCAAGTTTTTAATATACAAGATTTTTATAAACAGTAAAATTTTTATAAATAAATATTAAAACAAATGTTTAAAAATGAGACTATTAATATAAGAGAGTTAAAAAAAAATAGTATAATAGTTTTATTTCTTGAACTATTACGTATATATAATTTTAATCATATCTTATATTAAAATATCATAGTGTAATTATTCGTGTTTATTACTAACTATAATACGTTTAATAAATGAGTTTTTAGCCTATCTATTTATCTACATATATATCTATCTATCTATATCAAAGAAAAATCTAAAAAAAAAACTTGATACAATTGTAAATTTTATCATACTAACTTTTTTATTTCTTTTTATCATTACTAATAATATTGAATACTAATAATATTAATCATATCATTTTCATATTAAAAATTATATTATTTAATAAATTAAAACCTATTTTTTATTAAAAACACACTTTATAAAAATAAAAGTTTTAAAAAATACTGAATACAATAAACTTTTTTAAAAATAAATTCATTTTTTTAAAACAACATATTTAAAACCCATATTTTTTATAAATAAAAGTTTAAAAAAATATATTATAGTTTATTTACTTAAAGTAGCTATTCATATGCAATTATAATCATATTTTATCTTCAAACATAATTTTATAATTTATAAATTTTTATTACTAATTATTTAGTATTTTATTTATTCAACCCGTGTAATACACGGGATACTAACCTAGTATAGATATAAATAGATGTTATAATTTTTGACCGTATTTAGAAACCCCAAAACAAAAATACAAGTATATTTTGGGTTTGGTTTACTTTCAATGAACTGAATTAAAGGTTATATTAGCTGGCCCACATAACCTGCTTTAAACATGTTATGATCATCAACTTGAGTTATATATAAACATGTTATCCTGTCATTATTTATAATTGGGTTAGTATCCTATGTATTACACGAGTTACATAAATTAATATTAATAGTTAGTAACAAAAATTATAAATTATAAAACAATATCTTGAGATATTATATTATTAAAATTATGTACGAGTAATTACTTTAAATGATAAAACAACGATATTATTTTTTAAACTTTTTTTTTAATTTTTGAATTTTTTTTTTGTTTTAAAACAAAACGTTTTTAAAAATGGTATTTTTAAACTTTTTCTTATAAAAAGTTAGAATTTTAATCATTTTTGTTTCATAAAATAATTATTTTTCAAAGACACAAGTTTTAAAATATTTCACATTTTTAAAAAAGTTTAATCTTTTAGTAAAATTTCTTATTTTATAAAAAATTGTTTATTTAGAAATTACATTCATAAAAGGATCTCTTTTTTTAATTTATAAAAAATGTTTTTAATCTTAAAATAAATTAAATAAAATAATTAGTTGTTAATCCAATTTTTAATTAGGATAGAGAAGCGGGAAAATAAGATTTAGAAGCTTTATAATTCTACCACATGTGACCAAAAATTGTTCTTTTATTAGTATTGATAGATTGATAGATTGATAGATTTATTAATGTGTATATTCTAACCTTTTCAATTTTTTTGTTGTAATATTTACTAATTATTTTGGCGTACTTCATAACAATTTTTTTGTCAAACAATACCAATTAAGTCTTCCATATTATTTGTTAAAGTATGAGTCGTCTCAAATTGACAAGTTATATAGTCTTCGATCTAGCTTATAATAAAATTGTAGTCATCATTCCCAAATTGACAAATTATATAGTCTTCTTATAAAATTATTGTGGTCATCGTTATATATAACTGAAAACGACATATACGCGTAAGTAGCAAGAAATTATAAGAAATTAGTAGTATTCCTTTGCGCATGCGGCGAGAATTACGTATCTTGGCAAAATAGTTGAGCGATCTTTATCGAAGTATGGACCGGAAAACAATTATTGCGTTTTAAGTGAAAAATCTTTTCTATAAAGGTGTTTTATATCTATTTGGTAAATTTGATGAGCGTCAACACAAGTCCCGTTTAAACAATATTGATATCGAAGCATGTTACAACGGTATTATACATCAAAAGCTATAAAAAAAATATTATACTAGACCTGGCACGATTTTAAATATTTTTATCAAAACATAAATGCAATAAATATTTGACCTGTTCGGCTTTAAATAAAATTTATATCGAAACGTAAGTAAAAATAATCATGTCATAAACAGAGATTTATAAAAACAATATATTTTAAAGAGTTAAATGCGGTTTACGTCCCTGAGGTTTCATATAAATTGTCATTTTTATCCAAAAGTTTAAAATGTTGCCATTTGCATCCAAAGGTTTCACAAAAATTATCATTTGAATCCATTTAACTACTCCTAATTAAAGTCGTTAAGTTTTTTCGTTAAGTTTCCTAAATTAGAGGTATTTTAGTCAAAACAATTACAAAATAATAAAAATCAGCTCTACGTGATAAGTTTTAAGCGTTCAGTCTCTTTTGGTAATCATCATTGCGATTTTAATTTACAAATGATAATAGATCAGCAGTTCTTTTATTTAATAAAAAAAGTCATCTTTGGACGTCCTATTAGATAAAATAAAATATAAGCTTAACTAACTAAATGTGATTTATTTTTAACTTTATAAAACATACAAAATAAATATATATATATATATATATAAATAAACAAACAAGTCAAATAACATAAATTATTTGAATCATAACCATAAAAGACAGATTATCATAAAAGTATAAGAACAATTAATAATATGAAATTAACTGCCATGAATAATAATCATAAAATATCAATTATCGTAACCATAATTAAACTTTAAACCAAAGAAATCTATGTTTAATAAAACGGGCAAAAGTAACACGATTACTAAACCAAAATACATTAACAAGACAAAACATTAAAAGACTATTTTAAAGTCAAATCATAACTGCAATTATTAAAAGAAGTTAAATATGTAAAAATCCTCACGTGAGTTGGTTCTTTATTTTGTAATTTTTTTAATTAAAATAACTCTTATGTTGGAAACTTAACGGAAAAAGTTAACCGTGTTATTTAGATATAACCAAATGGATTCAAATGGCAATTTTAGTGAAATCTTTGGATGCAAATGGCAACATCTTAAACTTTTGGATTCAAATGACAATTTCTATGAAACCTCAGGGACGTAAAACGCATTTAACTATATTTTAAAAGTTATAATAGCCCTATAAAACAATATATTTTAGAAGTTATAAGAGTCTTATAAAAAACATATTTGTAAAATCAATCAATTAAGATTCATTTTCAAAATTTTTGTATATTTTACATTTCATATTATGAACTAATTATTCTACGTATGTATTTGTGTTAGGGATATGAAAATCTTCAAAAAGATTGCAAGGGTTTTTTAACACGTTTATGCCAGAAGTTGTTACATTCAATTTGGCTTCACAAGTGTTAGTATTTTGGTTGTTTCTTTCCTTCAATCACGGCATGGTTGTTGTCTTTCATAGGCGAGCCGCTACTCAGTTTGCAGCATTTGACTATGTGGCTTAATCAATATATGTAGTATCTTTTCTGTCCTAGCAAAGCAGCGGATGCCTGTATTTTCTTTAACCGCGATTGGGTAATAACTTCTTGAAGAGTCGCATCTTGATAGTTATCTTTGTCTTGTGACTTGATCAATGTGGATGGTATCCCCAACAAGTTGCAAATATAAATAGGTTTGTTAACTATTTTTAGTTCATTAGTATATGTTCTTATTCGTTTTAAAATTTCAACTTCTTTTCGTAGTAATAGGTTTTCATAATCTAATTATTTTGACAAAGAATTCATAACCAATTTGTCCAGCAATACGAACGCTCCTTATAATTATAAATGGGAGAGGTCATACATACCCTTTTTCTTTACTTGTCATACCTTACCATTTAAATATTAATTTTAAAATTGTCATATTTTACCCCTACAAAACTTTTGATTATTTTTAAATGAGTGAATTGTCGTTTTCCTCCCTATGGTTTGGTGATATTTGTCATTTTCATCCAGAAATGTTTTTTCTTACATTTGTCTCCTCAAGGTTTGAAAAAGTTGTTATTTTCATCCAAAAACATGAATTCCGCGGTAAAATTTTTTATTAACAACACGTAAACATAAATTAGGATTTCATTTTTATATAAAACTTTACGTAAGTACCATTTTAACGATAAATATTTAACATTTTAAAACAATGTAGCTAAGATTTTTGGATGAAAATGGCAACGTTTCCCAAACCTTGAGGAGCTAAATGCAAGAAAAAACATTTTTGGATGAAAATGACAAATGTGATCAAACCATAGGGAGGAAAATGGCAATTCACTCTTTTTAAATAGTTTTATTAGGTTATCAAATAATATTATTTTTGTTATTTAAATTTAAATAGATCTTTGTTTACAAAATGTAAAAAACAATATTAATCTAAAATAGTATATGACTCAACAAACAATATATACACAAATGATGAATTCAACTAGCATCAAGCCTTTGTGCATTGCGACATGCAACTAAAACCTTTATGTAAAACAACGTTAGAGCAAGTGCATTGACGATACATGAAAGTTCATATAAAAAACAAACGTGTTAAAAATTTCACAATGATATGTTGATAAATATAAGAATGTAAATATCTTTATGTAAATTTAAGTATTACAATAAGTGCAGTGATGATGATATAAAACTTATATAGAAAATGAGCCGGTTAAAAAAGTTCATGTCGAAACTTCAAGAAAAATAAGCTTACCATAATGATAGGTGGTTGATAACATCCTATGCATATATAAGAAAACGAAACCATAAAAACTCATGACAATAAAGATGTAATTCATGAAGAAAAATATTTAAAATTATCTCGAGAGTTTAAATAAATTTAAAATTTTGAATTTTTAGATATTAGAAAGAACAAATTAATATTATTATAAAAAAAATTCATGTTAAAAGACATAAAAAGGACAAAAAGAAAACAAAAATGTTAAATTGTATATATCTAAAAGTTAAAAAAAAGAATATAACAAGTAAAAATATGTCCTACGAAGGTACGTATAATAACACCCTTATAAATTACAATATTTTAATAGCAAGACAAAACAGTGAAACATCATGATATTTTATTGTTTTATTGTAGTCAATATTATATAGTATTTTATGAAAGTATGAAGTTATAAGAAACGACAAATGTGCATAAGTAGCAAGAAATTATAGAGGATTCCTCCCAAGTCCCAAATCCAAAATCAAAATTCAAAACCAAATGACCAATGTTGTCTCCGTCTCCTGATTCTTGGCAACCACGTTGTTTTTCAAGAAACCCAAATTTGACTCTCTCCACCTTCACTTTCGTCACTGAAAAACCACTATAAAATGGACACTCATAAACCCCCAAAACCCCACAAACATTAACATTAGCATTATTCTTACCAATTTGATCGATAAACAATACAAATTCAGATTCTTATTGTTTCAAGATTTGGATGTTTTACAATTCTGCAATGAACCCTTTGATAAACCCTATTTTCTTACATGGGTGTGTGGCTTGCATCCAATTTCTGTTCTTGATCTTCATTTTAATCTCATGGGTATGGAAAAGATTCAAGATTGATCGAACTTGGATTCCAAAACAGAGGTTTTGGCGTTTGTTTTACAAACAAACTCTGTTTTGCTGTCTTGTTCTTTCACTATTTAATCTTGTTTTGTGTTTCTTGATCAATTTTTATTGGTATAGAAACGGTTGGAGTGATGAAAAGATTGTGACCCTTTTGCACTCTGTTCTTGGGTCACTTGTTTGGTTATTTGTTTCTGTTTATTTGCACACATTCGTTTCGAATTCGTCGACAGAATCGAACAAATACCCATCTGTTATAAGGGTCTGGTGGGTGTTCTTCTTTATAGTTTCTTGTTATTTAGTTGTGGTAGACTATGTTTACTACAGACGAACCCATGAGTCAATTGCTATGTTCTTTGTGTCTGATCCTGTGTCTTGTATCATGAGTTTGTTTCTTTGTTTTCTGGGGCTGTCCTACAAAACAGAGGAAGTGTCCCAAATTAATAATCTTGAAGAACCCCTATTGAGTTCTAGTGGCTCTAGAGGTGAAATTGCATCAACTTATGAAAATACAAGTTTCTTTAGCTTGCTGGCATTTTCTTGGATGAATTCTGTGATTGCAAAAGGCAACAAGAAAGCATTAGATCTTGAGGATATTCCCCAACTTGCGAGTATTGATAGTGTGAGAGGAGTTTATCCTGTTTTGTTAAACAAAGTTGAGTCTTTAAGCAATGGGAATGATCAAATCACTTCATTCGGTCTCACCAAAGCCTTATTGCACGTCATGTGGAAAGAAGTTGTTATCACAGGATTACTCATTTTAGTATTTACGTTGACTAGTTTTGTTGGTCCGTACCTCATTGAGGCCTTTGTTCAGTACTTAAATGGGCAGCGAGATTACAAAAACCAAGGCTTTGTTTTGGTGGCTGCATTCCTTGTTTCCAAGATTATCGGGTGTTTTGCAGAAAGACATTGGTACTTCAAGCTTCAACAAGCAGGAATTAGAGCGCGGTCTGCCATTGTTGCCATGATTTACCAAAAGGGGTTGACCATATCCGGCGAGTCTAAGCAAGGGAACTCGAGTGGTGAAATCATCAACTTCATGGCTGTTGATGCAGAGAGAATAGGTGATTATGCTTGGTATATACATGATTTTTGGCTAGTTCAATTCTTCTGCAAATTGGCGTCGCATTGTGGCTTTTATACAATAACTTAGGACTAGCCTTCATTGCTTCCTTAATCGCTACAATTCTAGTGTTGTTGGCCAATGTTCCACTCGGAAATATCCAAGAAAAGCTTCAAGATGACTTGATGAAATCTAAAGATAAACGGATGAGATCAACTTCTGAAATCTTGAGAAACATGAGGATCCTTAAACTTCAAGGCTGGGAAATAAAGTTTTTGTCGAAAATCATCAAACTTAGAGATGAAGAAGAAGTTGCATTGAAGAAATACATGTATACTTTATCCATGACTTCTTTTCTTTTTTGGGGTGCTCCAGTTTTTGTTGCTACAGTCACTTTTGCTACATGTTTATTTGCTGGCATCCCTCTTGACTCAGGGAAAGTACTGTCTGCACTTGCAACTTTCAGGATACTTCAAGAGCCGATTTACAATCTTCCCGAATCAGTATCAATGTTTTTCCAAACTAAAGTGTCCGTTGATCGAATTGCCACATATCTTCGGCTCAATGACATTGATTCTAGTGCTGTTAATAAGGTTTCACGAGGAAGTTCTGAAACCGCTGTTGAGATCATAGATGTTATATTTTCTTGGGATTCAAATGCGTATTCTAATCCGACTTTGAAGGATATAAACATTAGAGTGAATCATGGGATGCGAGTTGCAGTTTGTGGGACATTTGGGTCAGGGAAGTCGAGCTTACTGTCTTGTATCTTAGGTGAGGTGCCAAAGATATCAGGAAGTGTGAAAGTCGAAGGATCAAAGGCATATGTAGCTTGTTGGCAATCAGAGATGAAAACAGAAGAAAAACAAACGAATTTTGGGGCAATTTTCTGAATATATTCAAAACTCAAATGTGCTTACAAGAGGAAAAGAACTGAATAGGGAAACATACGAACGTAAAGTAAAGCTACTACCAACTTATTTAAAGCAAAAAACAAACAACTAGAAACTTCTCGGTCCACGTTTGCCTTCCACATCTCCATGTTTAGGTTCCACTTTCTACCCCACTTTCTCGGTCAATCCTTTGATGAGTCAACAAAGACCAAGTCACATCACTTAACATTCTCCCCCTATGTGAACTTGTATTTTCACAATCTTCAAGTCCAATCAACTTACTCATTTCACCAAACTTTATCCTCGCCAAAGCCTTTGTAAGAATGTCAGCTCTCTGTAAGTTCCCTTCTACATGCTCAACACAAATCTGCTCTCGATCTACACATTCCCTGATAAAATGATATTTGGTGTCGATGTGTTTGCTACGACCGTGAAAAACGGGATTTTTCATCAGGGCTATTGCTGCTTCATTATCCACCAGGAGCTTCACACGTTGAGCCTTCACTCCAATCATCTCACTAATCAAATTTCGCAACCACAAAGCTTGACAGGCAGCTGCGGTTGCCGCCATAAACTCAGCCTCACATGAAGAGAGTGCAACTGTACGCTGTTTCTGTGACATCCAGATTATAGCATTTCCTGACAAGTAAAATATAGTACCTGTAGTACCTCTCCGATCATTTACATCAGTCCCAAAGCTGCTGTCACTATATCCGACCAGCTTCCCATCTCCACCGGACCGATACTTCAACCCATAATGGATCGTCCCTTTGATGTACCTCAATATGTGCTTCACTGCTGCAAGATGACTTTCTTTTGGTTTCTCCATAAATCGGCTCACAACACCGACCGAGTAACTGAGGTCGGGTCGTGTGTGAATCAAATAACGTAGGCTTCCGATGAGTCTTCGATAATAAGTTGGGTCAACCTCATTTCCTTCTTCATCTTTTGTCAGCTGTAACTTATGTTCCATAGGCCATTTACACGGGTTACATTGATCCATCCCTGCCAAGTTAAGAATCTTCTGAGCATAGGTGGATTGCTTCAAAATCAATCCTGTTTCCTTTTGATCCACTTCAATACCGATGTAATATGTCAGGCTCCCTAAATCACTCATGTCAAATATAGACTTCATCTTTCTCTTGAAGTTGTTAACATCCTTTTCTTTGGATCCTGTTACAATCATATCATCAACGTACACACCGATAATTAGCAATGATTCTCCTTTCTTGATTACATAGACCGCTTGATCATGATTGCACTTAATAAAACCAAAATCTTTAAGTGCTTTATCCAAGCGTGCATTCCATGCTCTCGGCGCTTGTCGCAACCCGTACAAAGCTTTATTCAACCTATACACCAGGTTCTCCTTACCTTTAACTTCAAAACCAACAGGCTGGGCTACATACACTTCTTCTTTAAGATCACCGTTTAAGAAGGCGGACTTGACATCGAGGTGATGTACAAGCCACCCTTTGGTCGCAGCTATAGCCAATATCACCCGTATAGTTTCCATCCTAGCCACCGGTGCAAAAGCATCCTCAAAATCAACACCCTTTTGTTGAACGTACCCCTTTGCGACTAACCGAGCTTTGTGTTTAACCACATTGCCATTCGGATCTCTTTTCAGTTTAAAAACCCACTTTAATCCAATTGCTTTATGATTAGGAGGCAATTGAACCAAAGTCCAGGTTTTGTTCTTCTCAATCGCAGCTAGCTCAACATTCATAGCTTCTTTCCACTTCAAATCCTTTGCTGCTTCCCAATACGTTGTCGATTCATCGTTGATCAGCAACAGTTCTTGGTCATACAACTGGTTAACCTCTTCATCATTCATGGCTGTAGATTTCTGATAAATTTCTTCAATTGAATGAAATCCCTGTATGGGTGAGTGCTCGTACGGTTGATTACTAGCTGATCCGTCATAATTTGATTCCTGAGAATCGATACTCTGGTTGATTGTGCTACTGCTCTGTGATTCTTGGAGACCTGGAGATTCAAGCAAGGACGAACTAGGGTTATTGTATAAATTCGGTGGAGTGATGTTACCTTCCAATTCCCAGTTTGTTGTATCTTGTGGATGGGGCCCAACTTGAGTTCTCGCATTAACTCTAACATTGGCCCAACCGGGTTGTGTCATGGACTCATTCTTTTGGGCCTCCATCCAAACCCACTGTTTTTTTTCATCAAACTCAACATCACGTGCCACCACAACTTGTTTTCTATTGGGGCAGTACATGCGATGAGCTTTGCTCCCTGGTTCTTCTCCCAAATACACCATAGCAGCACTCCGATCACTTAATTTATTCCCTTGCTTCGATACTTCTTTGACATACCCGACTCACCCAAACACTCTTAGGTGATGCAGCTTTGGTTTTCTTCCCGTCCACCCTTCGTATGGGGTTATCTCCTTAACCGATTTTGTCTTGATTCGGTTCAGCAAGTAGACAGAGTGTCGTACCGCCTCCCCCCACAGTTGATCAGGCACCTTCATTGTCTTGAGTAGAGATCGAGTCATATTAAGAACAGTTCTGTTCCGGGCGTTCTACGACACCATTTTGTTGCGGTGTGTAGGGCGCCGTTAATTGACGTCGAATGCCCTCCTGTTGACAGAATTCAACAAACTGATTCGAAGTAAATTCACCGCCACGATCCGTCCTTAAAGCTTTCAACTGTTGTGAGCTTTCTAGTTCCACCTGTTTCTTAAACCTTTTGAAAAGAACAAAAGCGTGGTCCTTTGATTTCAACAAGTAAACCCACATATACCGGGTACAGTCATCAACAAGCAAAAAGAAGTATCGATTACCTCCCCATGTCTGTGGATTGATGGGCCCACACAAATCTGCATGAATTAGCTCCAGTGGCCTATTAGCTCTCCACTGAGTTTGACTCGGGAACGATTTTCGGGTTTGTTTTGCAACCAAACATCCCTCACATAATTGGGTTGGATGAGAAATATGGGGCATACCTTCAACTGTGCCTTTCTTGCTCATATCTTCCAGTACTCCAAAATTTGCATGACCCATTCTAGCGTGCCAAATCCAAGCCTCTTCATCAGATTTTATGGTCAAGCAAACTGGTTTCCCACACGTAAGTGTGAGTTTGTACAACCTGTTGTCTGACCTTTTCACCTTCATGACCAACCTTTGCCTTTCATCATACATTCTAAGGTACTCGCGTTTCATTTCAATCTCATATCCAACCTCTGTCATTTGTCCAAGACTAATGACATTGCTATTGAGGGCAGGAATGTAATAAACATTTGTAATGACAAACTGATCACCGTTCTTACAATCAAACAAAATTGTACCTTTCCCTTTGATCTCAACCTTAGAACCATCTCCGAAACGCACCTGTCCGGCTACATTTTGATCCAATTCTGCAAACAAACCGAGATGGCCGGTCATGTGATTGCTAGCCCCATTGTCAAGGTACCACTGGTTAGTTTCACCCTTCTCGAATTTGCCCGGAAATACTTTCTCTTCGTTAAGCAAAATCATCTTTGGTTCTTCTTCACCATATATGCTTAACAGTAAGGACTGCTCATCTTCTTGTCCCTGAGTCAGGTTTACTTCATGATCCTGTCTGTTTTCTTTCTTGATCACACTCGGACGCATAATGTCCAAGTCGTTCACACTTCAAGCATTTTACATGCTTTTTGTCTCTGGGCTTCTTGTTGAATGAGTTTGTGTCACGTTGTGGCCCGCCACCCCAGCGTCCACCTTTTCCTCGACTAGCACCTCGGCCCCTCGTCCCATTTCGACCCCCTCTTTCTGCTGAATAGCCTCGCCCACGACCTGCTGAGTAATTTTTGTAACCAGACTTTTGATCTGATCGGCTATCACTCTTGGTAAGCAACAAAGTGTTGTCACTTCCCGTGTTCCCTTGTCTCGATTTCAGTCTGTCTTCATAAGCTTTCAACCGCCCAATAGCTTCATCAAATGGCATGTTGTCAACATCTGAGTATTACTCTATCGAGGCAACGAGTTGGAGAAACTTGTCCGGAACTGTATCAAGTAGTTTTCGGACCAACACACTATCTTCTAATGTTTCACCTAGGCTGCTATGTTTCGAAATCATACCGGACAACTTTCCGGCATACTCATCTATGGACTCCCCATCCTTCATCCGCAGCGCCTCGAACTCACTCTTGAGGGTGTGCAGACGAGCCTTTTTCACCCTGTCGGCCCCCAAATATCTCGTCTTTAGGGACACCCACACCTCTTTTGCCGTCTTCTTCTTCAAAACTTGCAACAAAACATCCTCCGGGATTGACTGAAACAAGAATGCTCGTGCAAGCTTGCTCTTCTTTTCGTCAACTTCTTCTCCTTCAATGGACTTCCATAGATCTTGAGCATCCAGTATCGCTTCCATTTTGATTGCCCACGTTGTGTAATTCGTGGCAGTCAGTAATGGACATTGCAATGAAACAACTCTCGTGTCCTTTGGCGGATTGGCTACGGTTGACATTGGCTCTAATCGTGTTAACTTTAACAGTGTGGTAGGCTGTGATACTAAATCACTCGTACCGGAAAGTAACAATGAAAAAGAAACTGAACTGTGTACTCTCTGTTGAAGCAAAGTCTAAAACATTACATTTGAGAGAAACAAACAAAACAAGGCTATAAAGTAAACATAGAAACTACCCACTACTACCATTACTAGTCTACTACCCACTACTATGAAAAGATAACTTGCAGGAATAAAAAATAAAAGAACGTGGGTACATGGACCACATAAGCTGTCACATCATCTACTATTTCATTTTTCCCATGCACACGTAAATACAAGTGGTGTTGCTTAGTCAACATACTCCCTCTCAACACCAACTTGTTGCATTCCCATATTAGACACAAATTCCATCAGCTTGATTCTGGGCAAACCCTTAGTTAGAACATCAGCAATCTGCAGTTTAGTATCCACATAAACAAGGTCTATTTCACCCTTGAGTACCTTCTCACGTATATAATGGTAATGTGCTTCTATGTGTTTCGTACGTGCGTGAAATGTAGGATTTTCTGCGAGTTGAATAGCCGGCTTGTTGTCACACCACAACACAACTTTGTTCTCTATCTCTTGCTTCAAATCTCGCAGAACTTGCAGCAACCAAGTGCATTCTTGTGCTGCCATTGCAGCTGACCGGTACTCTGCTTCTGTCGTTGATAATGATACCGTAGGCTGCAACTTACTACACCAAGACACAGCTCCACTACTCAGCAAAAAAACATACCCCGTGGTTGATCTACGGTTGCTTGGGTCACCCCCATAATCAGCATCACAGAAACCAACGAGCTTTACACAAGGCTCCCTCTTGTACAATATACCAAACCCAATAGTGGCCTTCACATATCTTAGCACACAACGTATAGCATGAAGATGTGGTCGTCTCGGCTTTTGCATAAACCTGCTAAGAACACCAACAGAAAAGGAAATATCTGGACGGGTCAACGTGAGATAAATTAAACTGCCAACAATCTTCCGGTACATTGTTGTGTCTTCAAGTTCAGTTCCTTCATCTGGATACAATTTTACACTTGTGTCTATGGGAGTCCATGCAGGTTTGGAATCAAGCATGCCAAAACGCTGCAGTAGATCAGTAGCATATTTACTCAAGTGCAGCAATAATCCAGCTCCCCCATAGCTCAATTCCAGACCCAAAAATCGCTGTAGTTTTCCCAGATCCTTCATTCGAAAACGGGTACATAAATTTGCTTTCAGTTGTCGAACTTCATTTTCAGAATCACCCGTAATGATGAGGTCATCCACATACACCAACACAATAGCTACTTTGGAACCAATACTTTTGACGAATAGACTTGCATCAGAATTCGAACTTGAGAACCCATTATGTTCCAAAAAACTCGGCGATTTTTCCAAACCAGGATCTAGGTGACTGTTTTAAACCATAGATAGCTTTCTTCAGTTTACAAACATACTCCGGTTGAGCTTCATTTTCAAAACCCATCGGTTGGCTCATGTAAATCACGTGATCTAGGGTGCCATATAAAAACGCGTTGTTAACATCCATTTGATGCAACATCCAGCCCTTGTTTGCTGCTACAGCTAGAAGAACCCGGATAGTGGTGAGTTTTGCCACCGGGCTGAACGTCTCCTCGTAGTCTAACCCTGGTTGTTGAGAAAAACCCTGAGCTACAAGACGTGCTTTGCATCGTTCCACCGACCCATCCGGTTTGTATTTAAGTTTATACACCCACTTGCATGAGATCGGCTTTACTTCAGCGGGCTTTGGCACCAAATCCCACGTCTCATTCCGCAACAATGCACTTATTTCTTCATTCATAGCCTCCCTCCATTCCGGTTTACTGTTGGCTTCAATGAATGACTCCGGTTCCATTACCACATCAACAACGGTCGCAACATGGGCATATTTAGGGTTAGGCTTTTTAACCCGAGCTGAACGTCTTGGTTCTTCACTTTGATCAGTGTTGTGGTGAAACATTCCTGTGTTCCAAGGCTGCTGATTTTGGCTTGTGTTTAAGAACTGATCTTGCCATTGCGAAGCTTGAGTTTGACCTGTAACTACATCAATCTCATCATCAACACACGAACCAGAAACAGGAAGACTAACCATGTTGTTTTTAAGTTCCTCTTTCAACATAGATGAATCTGGCAGCACTTCTTTTGATGTAGACCACCACGAGGAAGTCTCATCAAACACCACATTTCGAGAGATGTAGCACTTTCCTGTTAATGGGTCACAACATCTCCAACCCTTCTGGTCATTGCAGTACCCAACAAAGATACATCTCACAGCCTTTTTCTCTAGTTTATGTCTTTGTGAACTGGGAACAAAAACATAGCACACAGAGCCAAATACCCGTAGGTAACTTACATTGGGCTTGACCTCAAATAGTTTCTCGTATGGTGACTTATAATCAAGGCCTTGTTGAGGGACCCGGTTGATTATATAGGCAGCTGTTCGCATGGCTTCCGCCCAGAATCGCCCGGGTACATTTTTATCATGAAGCAGACACCCTGAAACCTCTGCGAGATGCCTATTCTTCCTCTCCGAAATACCGTTCTGTTGTGGCGTGTTCGGGCAAGTAAACTGTCTCCTTATCTTGTGCAGGTTAAGAAAATCCGAGAATTCTTTACTCACGTACTCACCACCATTATTGGATCTAAGGACTTTCACAACCAAACTTGTCACACTTTCGGCTTCCGACCTGAAACTCTTGAATCTATCAAGTGCCTCGTTCTTTTCTTTCATAAAGTATACCCAAACAAATCGTGAGAAATCATCTATAAATGTAATCATATACCTCAGTCCACTAATTGAAGCTTGTTTCACCGGACCGAACACATCGGTGTGAACAAGCTCTAGTGGAGCCTTCGACTTGTAGTTTGAGGCATGAAAAGGTTGTTGATGTGCTTTTCCAAATTGACAACCTGAACACACGCCACCCTTTTTGACTTCCAAAACTGGTAAACCTGCTACAAGTTTTCTGGTCATCATCATGTTCAGCTTATCATAGGCCACATGCCCCAATCTTGAGTGCCATAGATCTGCGTTTTGGGTGCCTTTTGTCTTCTCAATATAGGCGGACTCGGCCGACAACACATACACTGTTTCTCACCTGTGCCCACGTAGAACAGCCTTCGAGGGTGTTGAGAATTCCTCATACACTTTCACATCATCAGGACCAAAGACCACATACTTTCCTGTTGAAGTTATTTGAGAGACGGAGAGCAAATTCTTTTTCATACCTGGCACGTGGTAAACATCCTTGAAAACAAGATCTTGTTCATTGTTGTTACTTGTGAACGCAACATTACCAATATGAGCAATATGATGCTTTGAATTATCCGCAGTTACCACTAATTGGCTGCCACCGTATTGGATTGGCTTCGATAACCGATCTTTTTCCCCGGTCATATGATTCGAACATCCGGAGTCAACAATCCAATCTTCTAGCTTGTTTGAGCGCGCCATTGCTGTTGCTGCCATAGCATCATCTTCGACTACTTGTGCCATAAGTGCTTCAGCGTCCCACTCAGGTTCATGAGGAATAGTCGTAGCTATGTTCCCTTCTTCACGGATCTGGTCACAATTCTTAGCAATATGACCCTTTCTTCCACAATTGTAACATTTGTATGGGAACCGCTTACCATGTGACTTGGACTTTTTATCATTTGATCCTTCGCCTCTATCATAGGACCGACTCTTCTTATCTCCATCTTGTGGTTTTGACCTTTCACTGTTGCGGTTCTGACTACCAGACGAACTGGACTTGTACTTGTGCTTCGTCCTCCCAACATACAACGCCTCATCTTCTCCTTTGATTTTAACACCCGCGAACTGCTTTGCAAGCGACTCTTGGCTGGCCAAAAGGTTTTCAAACTCAACAATGGTCGGCTGAGTTTGCCAACCCTGAACTGCTGCTACAAAGCTGTGGTATTCAGGCTTCAAACCATGTATGATGATACGCTTCATTCGTGCATCACTTATCCTAGATTGAGGGTCAAGCTCTCCAATTTCTCTACATAGGCTTTTCACTTTGTGAAAATACTGAGAAATTGACAACTCTTTTTGGGTTATAGAGAGTAATTCATTTTCGAGCAGTTGCAGTTTAGCATCGTTCTTCTTCGACAACAATTCTGCCAGTATATCCCAGGCTTCCTTTGGACTAGAGGCATCCTTGATATGTTCAAGGATTTCGTCTTCAACCGTCGTCTTCAATATAAACATTGCTTTTCCCGCTTTAACTTTCCACTTCCGCTGCACTCCTTCTTGATTATCCCTAACAGGTTGAACGGTGTCGTTGCCCTGAACCACTTCCCACAAGTCTTGACCCTGCAGATACGAGGAGATGCAGGTAGACCAGGTTTTGTAATTTTGGTTGTTCAACTTCTTCACACCACCAACTAAATGCACGTCCGACATCTTGGAATACAAGCTCTGATACCACTTGTTAACTTTAACAGTGTGGTAGGCTGTGATACTAAATCACTCGTACCGGAAAGTAACAATGAAAAAGAAACTGAACTGTGTACTCTCTGTTGAAGCAAAGTCTAAAACATTACATTTGAGAGAAACAAACAAAACAAGGCTATAAAGTAAACATAGAAACTACCCACTACTACCATTACTAGTCTACTACCCACTACTATGAAAAGATAACTTGCAGGAATAAAAAATAAAAGAACGTGGGTACATGGATCACATAAGCTGTCACATCATCTACTATTTCATTTTTCCCATGCACACGTAAATACAAGTGGTGTTGCTTAGTCAACAAATCGAAGGTATTTGGGCATAAAAAGAGGCTAACCGTGAAGCTCTGATACCAAATGTTGGCAATCAGAGATGAAAACAGAAGAAAAACAAACGTATTTTGGGGCAATTTTCTGAATATATTCAAAACTCAAATGTGCTTACAAGAGGAAAAGAACTGAATAGGGAAACATACGAACGTAAAGTAAAGCTACTACCTACTTATTTAAAGCAAAAAACAAACAACTAGAAACTTCTCGGTCCACGTTTGCCTTCCACATCTCCATGTTTAGGTTCCACTTTCTACCCCACTTTCTCGGTCAATCCTTTGATGAGTCAACAAAGACCAAGTCACATCACTTAACATAGCTCAATCTCCATGGATACAAAGTGGGAAGATTGAAGATAATATCTTGTTTGGTAGGGAGATGGATAGAGAGAGGTACGAGAAGGTTCTAGAAGCATGTTCTTTTAAGAAAGACCTTGAAATTCTTTCGTTTGGTGATCAAACGGTTATAGGGGAGCGAGGGATCAATCTGAGCGGGGGTCAGAAGCAGAGGATACAAATTGCTTGGGCTCTTTATCAAGATGCTGATATCTATCTTTTTGATGATCCATTTAGTGCTGTTGATGCTCACACACGAAGTCATCCGTTCAAAGTAAGCAGTTTTTGTTTGTTTATTAGCGTAATCAAAGAATTAAATCACATTACCTGAATGTGCATTAATTCTGTATTTGTTTCAATGACAGGAATGCATGCTGCAATTTTTGGCCTCAAAGACGGTGATTTACATCACACATCAAGTTGAGTTTCTACCTGCTGCAGATCTTATCCTGGTTAGCTATCTGATTCTTTGCTTTCATTTAGTTTGTACTAGATATGAGCCTGCATTTAACTGTTGACTTACACTTCTAGACATGAATTTGTTTCTCGTTAGATTTTCATTTCATTTGTACATATGAACATGTAATCTCACTTGCTATTTCATTACAATTAGGTGTTGAGAGATGGAAGGATCACACAAGCCGGAAAGTACAATGACATTCTGAATTCTGGAAGCGATTTTATGGACATTGTAGGTGCACATAAAGAAGCATTATCAGCCATCGACTCTATAGGGACAACTGTTCAAGAACAAACAGATAGTTCCAAGAAGAACACAAATGATGGTCAAAATGATAAACCAGATGATAGCTCGGTTTCAAAAGCACAACTTGTTCAAGATGAGGAACGAGAAAAAGGAAGAGTTGGTTTCTCAGTCTACTGGAGGTACATAACAACAGCTTACGGTGGGGCACTTGCGCCCCTTATATTATTGGCAGTAATCCTCTTTCAAATACTGCAAATTGGAAGCAATTACTGGATGGCTTGGGCATCCCCAGTAACAGCAAGTGATCCAGCCCTGGTTACTGGTTCGACCATGATCATTGTTTATATAGCTTTAGCAGCTGGATGTGCTGTATGTGTACTAGCAAGAGGTTTGCTTCTTGCAACAACTGCTTATAAAGCCGCCACTATTCTCTTCCACCAAATGCACTTGGCCATTTTTTGCTCACCCATGTCTTTCTTTGACTCAACTCCAAGTGGACGAATACTAAATAGAGTAAGCAAACGTCTTCTCATTACAACAAATACGAGATTCACATCCTTTAATTTTTACGTGGTTTATGGAATTATTTGAAAATTTTTATCAATCTTTTCACATATATTAACACTTTACAGGCATCTACAGACCAAAGTGCGGTGGACTTGCAAATTCCCAACCAAGTTGCATCATTTGTGTTTGCAATCATTGAACTTCTTGCCATAATTGCAGTTATGTCACAATGTGCTTGGCAAGTGTTCATTATTTTCATTCCTGTTGTACGTGGGAATGTGCATTTGGTTACAACAATATTACTTGTCACCAGCCAGAGAAATGGCACGGCTAGTTGGGGTCTGTAAAGGTCTAGTGATACAGAATTTTGCTGAAACAATATCAGGATCAATGACCATTAGAAGCTTTGATCAACAAGCCAGATTCCAGGACATGAATCTAAAACTAAATGATGACTTTTCAATAACATAGATACGTTGACGAAATTACCCATTAAGAGTGTTCTTTAACTCCCAGCCACCAAGATCCGCAGCTTTTCTAAGAGCCTCTCTCCATCTCCCAGCAGCTTCTTCTTCTCTATGTTTGGCAAATGCTTCTCCAACCGCTCCACTTTGTTTGCGTACTTCGTTGGGTTCCACATCATAGAAGACTGGGTAAGCGGTATGCTCACTCGTCTTCTGGCACTCAATAATCTTGACGAGCTCGTCTAAGCACCATGATGAAGATGCATAGTTCTTGGAGAAAACAATAATGTAAAATTTCGACTCTTCAATGGATCTTATGAGCTCATCACTGATCCTTTTCCCTTTCTTTATTTCTTCATCATCTTTGCAAGTGATAATGCCTTTCTGTTGAAGAGCATTGTAGAGATGATCAACAAAATTTTTACGGGTGTCTTCACCCCTGAAACTTAAAAACACATCATACTTGAAACTCTTTTGAATGAATGAAGCTGAAGTAGATGCCATTGTGTGTATGCTTGAAGGATGAATAAAATGAAATCTTTGTTTGGGGAAATTTGTATGAATTGCTTTCAAACAAATACTGGAATAAATGAATAAACCTTTGATTAAGCATTGATTTTAATTAAGATGTCATACCGTCTCAACAGTGATTGATACTTGATAACTCTTGTTTGCTATACAATTATTTTAATATTAACTCTTTTAATTATTATTATTATTTGCTATACAATATTATACTCGACATATCTTCCATGTGTTATACATCGTCATGGGTGCATTTAGGTGTATTTTTTTATTATCATTTTTCTAAACGCAATCTTTATATATTGAAATTTAAAGGGAGCAGTTCACTCGGCCCACTTTGGGGATGAATATATATATATATATATATATATATATATATATATATATATAGGAGGGATCCTAAGAAAACCACAAAGTTATGAGAAAACTAGAGAAAACCAATAAAAACGATCAAATAATTTATAAATTTTTTTATCACTACCCTCTATATATATGTGTGAGTATATATAAATAAGGGTATGGACCAAATGAAAACCGCAGCATAGTTTTACATATACGTCACACATAGGTTACGTATACGTAACCATTTTTCATTCGACATAGTGTTACGTATACGTAAGACTCTTCATTCTCGTATGTATGCTCAACATATATGTACCAAACACTTAAATAACATTTTAACAATTAAAATAACAAAAAAATTTTGAATTGTGTTATTGCTTTCCGTGGTTTTCTTTGGTTTTCACATAAGTATTGGTTTTCTCAGGAACCCTCCCCTATATATATATATATATATATATATATATATATACACACACACACACACACTAGGTTAGAGCCCGTGTGATACACGAGTGATTTAAACAACCAGACTTTCATTAAACATTGATTACATATAATTTTTATAAGTACAATATGGTGTATTTAATTTTTAAAGCATAAAAGTTTGTGATAGTAACATATATATAAGTCTTTATAATATTATTAGGAGGTTGGATTTGAGAAAGTAATGATTCATTGGATATTTAATTGATTTCTTTGAATTTTTTATTACTGAATTAAAATAAATAATTATTGAATAAAATTGATTAAAAAGAATATTATGATTGATAGGAGGTATGGTATATAGAAAATAAATGTTAATAAATTTTGTAAGATGGATAGATTGATAAATTACTGGTAATTACAAAATAATTTAAAAACTGGAAGAATATATTTAAATGTTTACTACCATTTGAAACACTATGGTAAATATGGTTGAATTTATTGAAAATGGTTATTTTTTATAATTAGAATATCAAGTATTAAATTATTTCTATATTTATACTTTTTAGGTATAATATAACGTATTTATTTTATTTATTTCCATCCATAACTGGAATACAAAAGCAACTTAATAAATAAATTTCATATTTAATTTTGAATACAAAAACAAATCAATTAATTAATTTCATATTTAAGTTAAATATCAATTATTTCTCATATTAAAAAACACATAATTCGTACTCCTAAATTGAATGCTATTTAATTCATTGCTGGTTTTTCAATTTCAAAGTCAAAGTTTTTAATATTGATTCAATCACTATTAATTTTTACCATAAATTGTACTAAAATTTCAATTTTTGGTGAAATTCAAATTTCTTTTCCTCCCGTTTTTCTTATATTTAATGATAGAAGTTTAAAGTAAATATTACAAACGTTATATATAATAATTATATAAATCTTAATTTTATAAAATTTATTAACACTCACTAAATTATAAGATGTCAATTATATTATATACCTTAAGCGCTAAGTAATATTGACCAACGAAATGGAGGCCATCTTCTAGGGTAACTTAAAGTAAATCAAAAAATTTAAGTTTTTTCTATTGAAGTTGTTATGTAACTCTTCAAGAGAACCTAATTACTAATTGTAAGGTTTTTGTATTGTCACTATGAATGTGAATGTTTGAAGATTAAATAGGTACACAAATTACCTTACTAAATCAACACAAAACAAAAATAATCTAATTCAATCAAATCATTTATGAATACATAATTCCATGAAATCCCTGTTCAAAGTTGCTGATCTAAATTGTAGTAGATATCAATATATGAAAATTGAAATTATATACTATTAATAAACCAATGGAATAAATAGTAAACTTTTTTAAGTTTTAAGTTTGGCCACATTACTCTATTATTAATGTTCATGAGAAATGAACAGTAACGGGGCAAAATGGTAATTTCACGAATGATCTATGGTTTCTTTAGCCCTTTTCCTCTATCGCCTGTTGATGCTTCTTTTCCCTTTCTCTCTCTAGGATTCTGACTACGTTGTCGCTGTCTGATTTCTTACCAATTCCCATCGTTTTTTGATCTTTTTACCCGATGGAGAGCATATTATGGTGGCGATGATGCTTGATTTGTGTTGAACCCTCCGTCGCCTCTGCTGCTGTTACAATGACGACAAGTATGGATTGTGATGAGGGTAACCGCTGGTTGTTAACAAACGTGGAGGGTCACGTTTTCATCAGAGAAATAAAAGAGAGAGATCTATTCGAACAATCATTGGCCGATCATATTGGTACATCTTGGGCAAAGGTTTTCAAGCAATATACCGGGTTAGTAATTAAGGGTTGATTAAAATTTGTTACTGTGGTTGCATGTGTAATCATGAGTTGAAAATCAAGTTTCTGTATCCAGATATCATCTAAAATATATAAATTGAAAGAAATCTCATAATCAATATTATATTTGTTGTTTTGTTTACATTTAGTGTTCTTCGTAACTTATATAATTTTCATGTTAGGTGACATGATGAAATGTGAATACTTTAGTTTTAGACACATTATATGTATATCAATCTTCTCTGTGTTTTGATTTAAAATTTTATGAACAGTTAGTATTGAAAAAAAAAGGTTTTTTTGTCAGTTCAATTGAAGGGATATGCTTTTGGATGAGATTAAATTGACATCAGATTCCAAGGTTAGTTTTTACAGTTTTGTTGTTTTGATTATTTTATAGGAACACCTTATGACCGAAATTGATTATATTTAAAGATATGATATGCTATTGATTATGCAAGTTTATCATATGTAAGTTGCACACCAAGTGTTTGATAAAATGCTTCATAGAGTTATGAAATTCATACTCATCACGAAGCTTTTGTTGATAGTTAATATATTTACATTTGATCGAGATTTTGATTTGAATCATTACATCTCTGATCTCTTCTGATCATTAGAATTGTAATGGCTTCTCATCTGATTAATATTTTTTGTTGTTGCTTTACTTCTTGATGTTTGGTTTGGTATTTGTTTAGATTTGAATTGTTATGTTTATTATCAGTTTTTGGCATGTTATTTATGTTCATTATTATTTTTTTGATATAGATCAGTTTTGTTTAGTATATTAATGTACCATGTTATTTATGTTCAATATTATATTTTTGATATAGATCAGTTTTGTTTAGTATTATAATTATACAGTTCTCATACTTTTTATCTAAACATCAAGGACTTTCTTTGAGACTGGGTTGCCAGAGGGGGATCATGTTTCTCACAGTTTTGATGTCAAGGTAACATCCCTACTAAGTACTAACTTATCAAAGTTTATTTGTAGTTTTATCAACTTTTTATATGAACTCAATCATTTGATGTGAACAAACTACAAAGTTGTGAGTCAAAAAAGAAATTATACCATATTCGACCAAGAAAAATTACTGTCATCCAAGACTTGGTATATATGCAAAAAGCGAGACAAGAACTTCAAAGAAGACTAAAATGCAAATTAGGAGGACAAGAAATCGACTACCTGATGACTTCTCTAATGGTATATTTTGCAACCAGAAGGGGTTAAAAGATATGCAAAATTAGAAGTCATATTTTGAAGCAGTTTAGTGTTAATCTATAGCTTTTGTACTCAATCTTTTGTATCTATGCCAAAATGTAATGGTGGCAAGGTATCTACTACGAAGCAATCTTTATTTATTTTGTAACAAGTGATTACTAGAAATGCAAAATTACAAGTGATATTTTGAACCAGTTGAATCCAGAAAATCCAATATGACCCGCGCAACGCGCGGATTGATTGAACCTAGTTAAATTAATAAAACACAAATTGATGAACCTTAATCCTAATAATATCATTGTAGACATATACCTTAACAATCACCAGATGAATAAGCAATGTGAGAAAGCAGATTCGCAAGGCCGTTTAGATAAATGGCCATCTAGGGTTTACGAAGATAATGAAAATGAAATTAAAGTTCAGCTATCATCGATTCAGTTGGAGAGTTGTGTTTAGGAAGAAGAATAAAAGATTAGGGAAAGAAGAATACCTGGTTAGAAGGTTTACGTACCAGCAAAGATGGAAGAGTGTTTTGAATCTAGGGTTTTGTGTGTGAAAGAAGAAGAAGGGATGAGATAACTGGGTATTCTCATGGATTAAAAAGGTCTGCGGGAAAGGTAAATATAGGTCAAGATTTAGGCAGGATTTTAAAAGATAGGTGGTGTAAGAGTTTGCCACGTGTCAAAATGGTGGTGTAAGAGAATGCCATGTGGCTTCAAAAATCTTGCTTTATTAAAGACTATAGATTTAGATATAGATATAGATGCCTTTTTGTTTTTTCAAGGAAAAGTTATCCAACAGACAAATCTCTACTGAAAATCTATTTTTTGAAATATATTTATTTTTATTTTGATTTTAAATTAATCTAATAGCAGTGGGTGACAACGAATCTCAATAATTCATTAATATTCAAAGCCAATTGTTTTGTTTGCGAGCACCGTGATTAGGGCAAATATACCTTTTTTACTCATTGGGTCAAGTCAAGCTAATATTAATTTTTAAATTTTGGACTAACATTCAAAACCATTACTGATGAATAAACATTATTTAATTAGGTATCTAACACGACGATCCTTAAATCTCCATTTATGTAAATTTAATCCAAATAGCAAAAAATCATCATAACATATACGTGACTAGATCTACCCTGCCAATATTAAATCTAATGTTGTAACTTGTAAATGAACCGAGCTATGCCAAACTTGCAAGCCAATTTTTTATGTTTTTAACTAGAAGGCCATCTAATTTGAGTTTTGCAATACAAATGTAAAACCATAAGACTTTAGCTCCACCTAGATCAAGAATAGCAGATCTTCCAACTGAAAAATGCTCTGTGAAAAGTCTCTTATGCCAATACTTTTGATATCTAACCCTTTTAAACATTTTAAACATCCTATTTCCTTAGGCAGTTTCTCAACTAGAATATAATTTTTGAGATGGAAACATTTTAGACGTTGCATCTCACAGTTGTTGTTTGGAATATTTCATAAGGATGTACAATCCGTTAGGCTTAGCTCCTCTAAACACTCTAATCTTCTAGTATCCTCAGGTAACTATTTTAGAAAAACCAACAAGATTTAAGCTGGAGAACTTTAAGTTGTATAAATGCCATCCGAAAGATGTTCAATCTTTGTTGAAAACAAAGTTACCTCCTTTGGGAACCTCTGGAATACTACCTTCGAGTGTAAGTTTTCTTAAACGGTGTAAACAACAAATTAAATACTTTGTGATAAACTCACACGATTTGTGCAAGCACATAGACTAAAAGAATTAAGTTACTTTGAGATTTTCAGTCGATGAGGGTAAAAGGTCCTTACAAGTACATTCAAAATAGAACTTAGGCAAACTATTGTCAGGGTGCAATGGGCATATACCCAATTAAGGACCTCGCAATTATATGTAACTTGGCTAAAAAACTAAAAGCATTTATAGTAGGTTTCTTATATTATTTTGAGTGTGTTTTCTATATTATAAAAAATAATTGTATGTAATTGTGAGTGGATGAATGATAATCATTTGTATGTTTGGAGGAATACACTATTCATCGCTATAAATTTTTTAATATTTTTGAAAATAGTTGTGAGTGAAAGATATAAAAAATATAATGATAAAAGTATAAAAATATTATTTAATTAAAAAAAATAATAATAATAACTTTTAATGTAATTATAAACATGGAAAACCCGATGTGAATGTTCTAACCATGAGAAAGCCTTGGTTAACCAAAAAGTTTTAAACATGACATGGGCATATACCCAATTAAGGACCTTGTCATTCAGGTAAATTTGAAGGGGTCGGAGGTGTCAGTATGAAAACAATCATCCTAAGTTACAATAGTTTACAAACGGCATATTTATTGGTCTTAAAACACATGATTTGTCTTGTTCTTGTTTGTTTGTATCTCACAAAGTCACCAAGTGAAAGTTTTCAAAATGACTTTAGCTATAAAATGACAAGCACTCATCTAGTTTTCAATACAATCATTCTAAGTTGCAGTTTACAAACTACACATTTATTGGTCTTAAAACACATGATTTGTCTTGTTCTTGTTTGTTCGTGTCTCACATCGACACTAAAATGAAAGTTTTCAAAATGACTTTAGCTATATAATGACAAGCACTCATCTAGCTTTCAAATGCAAGGGTTTGCAATAGCTTCATGGGCACTCAGTTGGCTGAAGGATTTGAGGAGTTATAACAGAACCTTCTTCTACATTTGTCATCCTCAGCCCAATTGGTAAGCTCTATATAGGTTGAAATTACATAATGAAGAGATTAGAAAGAATCTGTGAGTAATCTAAATCTTGATATAAGTAAACATGATTAAAATGACTACATGAGTCTATGATTATTGCAGACATCAGCTGTTTGATGAATACCTCAAAGAAACTGTCATCCTGTCTTTCTAGTCTCTCAGTCTTGACATATTGAGCTCATTGGAGTAACAGAGCTGTTGGTGATGAAATTGTTGCACCAAAACCATGATAATTTTTTTCTCCAAATTCTGCATTCTTCGTTCTACAGCCGAACTGTGACAAACAAACAAAATTATGGAGTAGTATATGTCTCCTTTATCCATCTCGATAAACTGAAGTGCATTCTGCCTATCTATGTAAATGTAAAAAAAATTAGATCTTACATCAGTTATAAAATCTTGCTGAACTTAATTTAGCATGATCATATCCAACCTCTTATCAAGATCCATCCGTCTTCATCAAGAACACAGTTTGACTTTCTAGATAAGTCAGAACTATGTTAACTGAAATCCATGAATTAGCGTATCAGTTATCAAACTTCACATTCTATATGATTTAAAGTGGTTATTCAGTATACAATCCAAGAAGGTGATCATACCTTGATTAGGCAATCATACTCTCTGAACTATTCCAAGAATCGTATAGTGATGTTGAAAAAGAACAGTTGAGCCTTTGCATCAGCTTCATTCGTTCATCTGAAGGTAGGTTTTGGAGATGATAATTCGATTGAGCAAAAACTAAAACCTTGAGGTGTGATCCTTTGGTTCAATGAACTGCCAAAATGCAACCAAAAGAATTGTTGAAATAGCTATAAAGCATGCTAGTAAGCCTACTTATAGACTAATTTGACATTTTCGAGTACTTGACTTTTTGTAACAAACTGTTCTTACATGCAACAAGAAGAACAAAAAACAAAACATTTTCACTATATGACTGTTTCTTGGTCTCAAACAGATCCAAACAAAGTTGACAAATGAGAATGTGTTTTTTATTTCTTTCGTGTGCATGCCTATTGTCCAACAATTTTACTGTATCCATGGTTTGCCTTTGATTTGAATGGCAGTTTCCTCTGTTTTTCTTTAAGAATTTACCACAATTCTTTGTATATACTAATAAAAAACGATTAATAAATAAATGAGAAAGTAGCTTTACAGTAATTCTGTGCTGTAAAAGCAGTTCTCTTTTAAATAAATACTCCATCCGACGAATTCTTCATCCATCTTGATAAATTCGAAGTCAATTCTTACGCATATTTATGTAAATCAAAACGTGTTTATGATCTTACATAACTAATAATATTTTAGTCATCATAATCTAACATGATCATATCTGATAGAGGGTTGATTTACACGTGTTAATGATATCTAATTATCTACTTTTAACCCTTAAGTTATATTTAATTGGTTTATATTTTGAATTTAAAGATTTAAGAGATCGCAAGCTTAAAAGTGATTAAAGTTAATAAATTCATATTGGATGTTATGTTTATACAAATTAACTTGGTTAATTTAAATCATGAGCATTTAAAGTAAAGTATCTTAAATGGATTAATTAATTCGATGCCACATATTAATTGGTTGGTGCCAATTTCACAGAATATGAATATTAAGTTAATGATTTTTTTTGTTTGTAGGACCTTTAATCATGTGAGCATCAATGATAAAGTTGTAAAATAAATTGTTTATTGGGCTGAAACAATTTACGTGGACTTGACAAAGGAATACCGCAAGTCAAAGTGGGCTATTAATTAATTTGTGGGTTCTTAATGATGGGCTTGTGGTAAATATGGATCCACGTGAATGAGAATTTATTTTGATGAATTTTTATGGTTTTTGGGCTTGATAAAACCCACACACTCCAATTGAAGAGGGGGATTGACGGCTGCTTTGGGGGAGGCGATTGAAGGCAGAAAATAACAAGAGGGCAGCAGCCCTTTTGGCTGTTGAAGCACGTAGATCAAGAAAGACGGCATGTATTTGATTATCGATACAGTGAGGAAAGTTTTTCTAGTTTATTTTAATGGAAATTTGTATAGTAAAAGCATATGAACATTTTATTATTATGGAAATTTGTATAGTAAAAGTTTTTCTAGTTTATTTTAATGGAAATTTGTATAGTAAAAGCATATGAATATTTTATTATTATGATTGGTTAAACTTTTGTGATCTACTTCGGGTAATAGATTTTGTGTGATTACGTTTTTGTTCGTGTTCAACTTGCCATTGAATTAAACTTTAGAACCCGTTAAGTTCTTTTATAAGTTTAACTTATGTTTTGATTATTTAAACAATTGTTTTAGTTAACCTTTATTTGAATATTATATAATCTTGTGCGAATTATATGGTTGCAAAATTTTGGTTACTAATTGAATTGGTATTGTGTACTAAGACCCATTAAATCTTGGTTATCAATATCACTTAATCATTACACACATAGAATCCCCGTTAAGGATTTTCCATCAAGTTGGACTAAACAATTAGCGAAAACCAAATCTTGATCCCGGGGTGGATTACTATTTCTCATAATTGTCTTCTTAATTAATTTTTACTATTTGCAATTTGTTTTCATAATTCGCTTGTTAATTATTTTAAAATCAAATTTTTACATCCAATAGACAATAGTATAAGTAATTCAATAATTTAATTTAGTTAAGTAACTTAATTAAATAATCAAACGAATTGTGTAACACTAACCACATGCTTCCTGTGGATACGATACCTGACTTACCCTAGCTACCTAGGTTAATTAGGTTTTTGCATGACCTCAACGACAGGTCAGCAATATCCAACCTCATATCAAAATACACTCTTTTTCATCAAGAACACAGTTCTTAAGAAGTCAACTATGTTAACTCAACTCCATGAATTAACTTATCGGTTTTAGGGTGGATATTTAGGACACCTTAGAAGTTGGGGGATCATACCTTGAAAATATTTTTCCAAGTTGACGTTGAAAATGAACATGTGGAACCTTTGAATCATTTTTGACCAATTAAAGGTCGCGTTTGGAGATGATCTGTTGATTGAGCCGAAATCAAACCTCACTTCCAAAATGCAACCAAAATAATAGTTGGAACACTTAAACACAATTAAAGCAAGATAATTAATAGTATAACGAGAAAGTACCTAATAATTGTTTGGTGTGCCGTGTGGGTGCCTATTTTATCCACAGCTATATGAACCAGAAGGCCATGTCTTTTGAGTTTTGCAACACAGATGTTAACCCATGCGACTCAAGCTCCAGCTAGACAAAGAACCGTAGATCTTCCAATTGAAAGATGCTCTCTGGAGGATCCGTTATGCATGTACCTTCTATATTTAACTCTTTTAAACATGTTAAACGTCCCATATCCTTGGGCAGTTTCTCAACTAGAATACAATTTGCGAGATAGAAACATTTTAGATGTTTCATCTCGCAGATGCTGTTTGGAATATCACGTAAGGATGTACAATTTGTTAAGTGCAGCTCCTCTAAACACTCTAATCTTCTAATATCCTCAGGCAACTGCTTAAGAAAGCAACAAGATTCAAGCCGGAGAAACTCAAGATAATTCAATGTACAGATGCTATCCAAAAGATATTCAATTTTTGCTGACAACAAAGTTAGCTCCTCTAGACATTCTAACTGGTCAATCTCCTTGGGCACCTCTGGAATACTGCCTTCAAGTGTAAGCTTTCTTAAACGTTGTAAACCACAAATAGTTCCTGATAAACCAGCAAGGTTTGTGCAAGCACAGAGACCGAAAGAAATCAGCTTCTCGAGATTTCGGGTCGATGAGGGTACAAGATCCTTATAAATACATTCAAAATGGAACTTAGGCAAATAATTGTCAGGGTACAATGAGCATACGCCTAAGGATCTCGCAATTAGATGCAACTCGGATAACAAACCAACCATAGGAAATCCTTGGTTAACCAAAATAGGTTTGAACCTGACACAACCACTTTCACATCCAATGGGAGCGTGAATCTCTACCAAGTTAAAACAATCATGAAGATCTAAGCACTCAAGATTTGGAGACAGCCCAAGGTACACAGTTCTCAACTTAGAATTACGAATTTTAATGGTTTTGAGCTTAGGACTTCCAATGGGCATGCGAAGTTCTATTAAATCCTCACAATGTTCAAGGTCCAACCTTTTGAGATTCTGACACCCGGTAAGGGTAAGGCTTCTCAACTTTAAACAACTAAGTTTAATGAATTCGAGCTTAGGACCTTCAATGGGCATGTGAAGTTCTAGCAAATCCTCGCATTGTTCAAGATCTAATCTATTGAGATTACGAGTCCTGGTAAGGTCAAGGGTTCTCATTTTAGAATGACTAATTTTAATGGTTTCAAGCTGAGGACTTCCAATGGGCATATGAAGTTGTAGCAAATCCCCACATTCTTCAAGATCTATCCTCTTGAGACACCGATTCCATGCAAGGTTAAGGGTTCTCAACTTAGAACAGCTAACTTTAATGGTTTCGAGCCGAGGACTTTGAATGGGCATGTGAAGTTCAACCAAATCCTCACATTTTACGATATCTAACCATTTGAGATTTTTAGTCCCGTTAATGTCAAGAGTTCTCATATTAGAACCACTAACTTTAATGGTTTCGAGCCGAGGACTTTCAAATGGCATGTCAAGTTCTAGCAAACTTTCACATTGTTCAAGATATAACCACTTGAGATTGTCAGTCCCGGTAAGGTTAAGGGTTCTCATCTTAGAACCACTAACTTTAATAGTTTCGAGCTTAGGACTTGCAACAGGCATGTGAAGTTCTAGCAAATCCTCAAAATTTTCAAGAGCTAACATCTCGAGATTCGGAATCCCAGTAAGGTTAAGGGTTCTCAACATAGAATAATTAATTTTGATGATCTTGAGGCTAGGACTTTCACTAGGCATGTCAAGTTCTACCAAATCCTCACATTGTTCGAGATCTAACCTCTCGAGATTTCGAGCCCCGATAAGGTTAAGGGTTCTCATCTTAGAATGACTAACTTTAATGGTTTCGAGCTTAGGATTTCCAACAGGCATGTGAAGTTCTAGCAAACCCTCACATTGTTCAAGATCTAACCTCTGAAGGTTCCAAGCCCTCATTAGGTTAAGAGTTTTTATCTTACAACATCGGAGATGGAGACGTTTGAGCTTTTCAGTGGGGAAGTGAAGTTCTACCAAATCGTCATTATCTTTAATAATTAATTGTTCAAGATGGTGAGCCCGCCCAATATCCAATGTCCTCAGCTTAGAACTACGAAGGGTAAGAGATTTTAGCTTAAAGTTTTTAGCAGGCATGCAAATTTCTACTATTTTTTTGCATGCTACAAGAGATAATCTCCCGAGATTGGGGATCAACCCAATGTCCAGGAATCTCAACTTACAAAAAGACAAGTCAATGAATCTGAGCTTCTTTAGAACCTATCATAAGAAAAGGGAAAAAAAGTTAATGTATTGTGATGATAGGTAGACGGTGTAAGTATGAGTAAAGAAGATGAGTTATTAGGCTTGACCACTAAATAAGTGAGTGAAAAAGGAAATGATGTTGTGGATTATTATTATTGGTTGAAATTAAAAAATAAGAAAAAAAATATCTCCATGTCTCTCACATCATGATCATGTTCACTCTCTTTATGTCGAGTCTCGGTCACGTTGAGTGTGTCATGGTTGAAGGGGCGTAAGTGGGTGCGAGTAGGGGTGGTCAAGCCCCAAAACACGTATCTTGAAAAAAAAAAACTTAGGAGCCATAATTATACCTTTCTTTGTCCCCCTTCCCAAAGTTGATCGATATTGCTTAAACGCATTTTAAGGCCAACAAGATTATTTGCATGAAAATTTGTGGGTAAACATCTAAAAGGGTAACCGTCCCATTGTATATATTGTAAACCTTTGGATAGGTATAGGCTATCTGCATCAATATCAATATGGTTGAGATCATAATCATCGAAATAACCAACTTCCGTTTCATGTATAATCACATCAAGAAATCTAAGTTCCTTCATTTTCCGAAGACCTTTCATGACAATAACCGGATTGACATTCCGCACTTTCATACATCTTATTGCTTTAGTACCCTACATTAATAAAGCAAATACATGAACTTTGTGATATATCAAAAAAAGTATGTGTTTTGTTTCTCTACCTTACAAGTAATGCTAACCTTACCTTGCCTTTGACAAATATATCGCCAATTTCATCTTGAATCCACAATCAGCTATGTTTGTACGGCTCATTAGGTTGTAAACGACGAATAATATTATGGCCCATTTCTTCTATATGGTCATGCATATCCAATCTTCCACTATGAGAAATAGTTATAAGAGATTTTTGCTCAAGAACTCTTAAACCATTTCTAGCATGAAATCCAGAACATTCAACCGCTATGATTGCTAATTCTTTATCCCAACCTTTAAGCATGCATGCTATATCAAGGAATATTTCCTTGTAATCCTCTTCTAGAGAGTTATAGCTGATTTCTAGTATTTCCAATGTTTCCTTTAAAGGAATTGTTTTTAGTCGTTCTAATGCGTCAGTCCATTCAAGTTCATCTTTGCCACAGAGAAATGAGCCTAGAACTCTTATCGTCAAGGGAAGACCAGCAGCATAATGTACAATGTGATCCGATAGTATTTCGTAACCTTGATTTGGAATCTCTTTCTCAAATGCATATTTATTGAAGAGGCATGTGGCCTCCTTATGTGATAATAGATTGACATCAAGAATAAAATTATTTGGCACTCGATGTGCTACCAACACTTGCTCTTCTCTTGTTGTAATGATAATTCGGCTTCCTGTCTTAAACCAGCTAGGCTCACCAGCTAATGCCTCAAGCTGTTCTATATGATCCACATCATCTAGAACCACAAGAACCTTCCTAACACATATCCTTTGTTTCATCATCTTCTTCCCTTCATAAACACCATTTACGGTAATATCTTGTTTATTTAGGACATCTGAAAGTACTTGTTTTTGCAATGACTTCAAACCGCACATTGGGTTCTTTGAAAATTCCCTAACATTCTCAACAAAGCTTGAACCTTCGAACTGAAATTATATTTGATCAAAAACAACTCTCGCCAAAGTCGTCTTCCCACCTCCTCCTATCCCTTTGATCCCTATTATGCGAACATCATCAATATCGATTTCTAGTAATGAAACTACATCTTTTACCCGTTTCTTCATGCCTACTAGTTTTTCATCGATGCTCAAATTAGTGAAATGTAGCTCTAATGCGACCTCTTCAACAATTTTTTGGATGAATTCAGCTTCACACCTGTGTGCTAGAGAAGATTGAATTAGATTACTCTAAAACCTAGATGAACAATTAATCTCAAATATATAACATACAATCATATATAAAAGTACTCAGGTAGATATACTCATGTTTCATGTTCAATCTTTCAACAAGAATTTGAATTTGACAATAAAAAATGAGATACCATAGATGTCCTTTTAACCCTGATTGAAATGAAATAAAATAAAGGCATATAACAAATATATGTTGATGAAATTACCCATCAAGAGTGTTCTTCAACTCCCATCCAGCAAGATTGGCAGCTCCTCTAAGAGCATCTCTCCATTTTTCAATGTCTTCTTCTTCTTTATATTTGAAAAATGCTTCTCCAACTACCCCATTTTGTTTACGAACTTTAGTGGGTTCCACATCATAGAACACTGGGTAAGCAGTATGCTCGTTTGTCTTCTGGCACTCCATTATCTTGACAAGCTCGTCTAAGCACCATGACGAAGATGCATAGTTTTTGGAGAAAACAATAATGTAAAATTTCGACTCTTCGATGGATCTGAAGAGCTCATCACTTATCCTTTTCCCTTTATTTCTATATCATCTTTGTAAGTGATGATGTTCTTCTGTTCAAGAGCATGATAGAGATGATCAACAAAGTTTTTACGGTTGTCTTCACCCCTAAAACTTACAAAAACATCATACTTGAAACTCTTTTGAATGGATGAAGCTGAAGTAGATGCCATGGAGCTTATATACGCTTGAAGGATTGAATAAAATGAAATCTTTGTTTGGGGAAATTTGTATGAAGTGGTTTCAAAGAAACACTAGAATAGATCAATAACCTTTGATCAAGCGTTGAAATTAATTAAGATGTCAAACTGTCTCAATAGTAATTGATGCTTAAACTCTTGTTTGCTATAATAATTACAATTATTCTATTATTATAAAAGTATATAATTATCTCACTCTTTTAATAAGTACTTACTATACAATTATTAAAGGCTATTATTACATGTGTTATACATCGTCATGCGCATTACAAGAAAACACACCTATAATACCTATCACGACGACAGTCGTCGCCCTTACGGTTCATACCTTGTCGTCGTTATAGACCTTCAGATTTTTTTTTCCACTGGCTTTTGTTCTAGGCAATGACTTGTTATTGCGAAAGAAATTGACGCGATGGAGGGAAATTTTAACATAATATAAACACTTAAATAAAAATTCATATTATTTATATATATTCAGTTAAAAAACAAAATATTAAAATACTATATGTTTAGCATGGATTTACACTTTTAACATAATATAAACACTTAAATAACTAAAATATGCATAATAAGTTACTAATTTAATCAAAAAATAAGATTTTGAAAAGAAAAAAATTAAAAATTAAAAATTAAAAAAAAATTGAAATCAGCCCAAACACCTGGTATTGTACCAAGTAATCGGCCGGTTCAACTGTAACGGTCCAAATACACACAACCAGACCGGTTTTATACTGGTTTCCGGACTAACTGATCTGGTTCTGAAAACACTCACTATAGCTCTTGTTTCTTATAGTGATGGGTGCATTTGGGTGTATATTTTTCGTCATTCCTCTAATACCAATCTTTGGATATTAAAATTTAAACATTTTCAAGGAAGTTAGAAAAATCAACGTATTTTAGTAGATTTCAGCAAACATTTAGATTTACTAGATTAAAATCATCATACACTACATATTTTTGGTTTAAAATTACTATCACTTGGTCCTCTTGGGACGACTTAAATAATCTGTAGCTTTCTGTTTTTTTTAAGGAAAAGTTATCCAAAAGACACCTCCACTAAACATACGTACTTTTTAAATAAAGTTTTTTTATTTTGATTTCAAATTATCTAATAGTAATGGCAACTAATCTTAATAATAGCGGATTGCAACGAATCTTCATTGATATTCAATGCTAGTTGTTTTGTTTGCGAGCACCGTGATTATGACAACTATGTCATTTTTTTACTCATTGGGTCAATTCAAGATAATATTAATTTTCAAATTTTGGACTAACATTCAATGATGACAAGCGTTTTGTTTGCGAGCAATAATTTATGTGGTCATAACAATCTACAAGCATGGGCGAACTTAGCTTGAAGGATCTAGTATCACAGGAATACAGTGAATTTTCGCTCGTATATGAAGAAGTATATACGAGTTTTTCGAGTGACACCATTGTGTTGTTAGATGTTGACTCCATTAGTTTTAAGAAAATGTACGTATAAACCCAAAACTTGAAAAAAAAAAAAAACTAAGTTAATTAATTAAATAACTAAATAAGTTCACTACAACTAAACACTAAATACCCAAAAAGCCATGAATTAATTAAATTAAAATAGCCTATTCACAAGAAAACCTTAAAAGAGAATGGACTTGCAAATTGCAATTAAAACTCAGAAGGTAGCAGGGACGATTTGTTCATCGAAAAACAAGATTCAAAACTCATCACTCAAGAGATTATCAATAATCAATTGATTAGTTTTTTTAAGAAGTTTTTCTTGAAAGAAGCATATAATTGTGGAGATCGGATGGGTGATGGATACATGAACGGTTCTTGCATTAGTGTTTCTTCAATAAGCTTCTGTCGAATATATAATGCAACATTTTCTAAAAATAAAAACTCGAAGAGAACATCTATAAGACGTTTTATTACAATTTGTAAAAACCATTGTTTATATATTATGTGTCTTTCATTCTAATGATGTTTTTTTTAACTGAATCTTATTTTTATTATACAATCACACTACAAAGAATTCGACCATTAGCGGCGACAAAAGCCACCGCAAATAATGCACAGTATAGCCGCTAATAGTTATAGCGACGACATGTCACCGCTATTAATTTGTCGCAAATGATTAACTTTTCGCCGTTAATGATGTCGCCGCTAATAGCCTCATTGGCGGCGCTTTTGTCGCCGCTATGCGGTTAATTTTTAAAAAAATCTGGGAAGACTATTAGCGGCAATATGTTGCCGCTATTAGTCCCTGTATTTTAGAAAAAAATATATTTTCTTATTTCTAGTTTTACAAACCAATTATACACTTATAAGAATAAATTCAGATTTTCCAATAACACAAAATACACTAGTGTTCATAAACGATATACAATTCTCACACGTACATAAACATTAAGTAGTTTAAATATATTGTTTAACTTAAACATAAAACCACCCAAAAACAAACTAAAACTAGTCATCCAGTAGGCTATCCATCATCTTCATCCACATCATCTTTGTCAGTTGGATTTGAAGCATTTTGCGAAGCAATAAACTGTGTAAGCTATGACATAAAATTCGGGTCTTGAAACATACTTGCAATTTGAGCCTACAAAACAAAATATACATTATAAGTTGTTGTATTTTGACAAAGTACATATTATAAGGTAATGCATCCAACTTTAAGTGTATTAAGTGTGTTGCATCATTTTGATCATTTTAAATATGAAGCAAACCCCTCACGGTTTGTGTATTTTTGTTGTTGACGATTTGTTTTGTTTGATTTTGACGCATTTCTATGAGTGTCACACATGAAATAATCAACGGTTTTCCTTCAATTTTCATCATTCATACCCGTTAGAGGGTTGACCCTTGTTTGTTCTACATTATCATATCTTCCAACACGTTCAAAGTGTTGTTTTGCCATGTTTTCCGGTCTCTGAATCGCTTGAGAAAGATCGAACGAATGCCACCTTGAATCTGAGCGTGTTCACGATCTCGCAAAATCTCATTAAAATCAAAGCGTCGCTACATTTAAGTTAAACAAAAAAAAAGTTAGTAAAGTAAAAAACAAATAACAAACATAGAACTTAAAAAAGTTACCCCCATATGTTCTTCCAATGCATTCTTCTGAGCATCGGAAAGATCATCCCAAGAACGCACATTAAAAGGATAATGAAACTAGTGAAGTTTAGTTCCAAAATAACTACATGAGTTTATGATTATTGCACACATCAGCATGTTTAATGTGATGCCTCAAAGAAATGTCTTACAGCAACAGGATTGGTGAAATGTTTGATAGAATGTCCTGTCTAAATCTTGACATATTGAGCTCATTGGAGTAACAGAGGTGTTGGTGATAAGATTGTTGCACCAAAACCATGATAAATTCTTCTCCAAATTCTACATTCTTCAGTCTGCAGCCAAACTGTGAGAAACAAACAAAATTATGTAGTAGTATATGTCACCTGCATCCATCTTGAAGTGAATTCTGCATATTTATGTAAATGAAAACTTTTTTTTTTTTTTTGGATATCACATCAGTTATAAATCTTACTGAACTTAATTTAACACGATCATATCCAACCTCTTATCAAGATCCGTCCGTCTTCATCAAGAACACAGTTTGACTTTCCAGATAAGTCAGAACTATGTTAACTGAATTCCATGAATTAGCTTATTAAACTTCACATTCTAAATTGATTTAGAGTGGTTTCAGTACACATTCCAAGTGGGTGATCATACCTTGATTACACAATCATACTCTCAGAAGTATTCCACGAATCATACATTAATGTTGAAAATGAACCGGTTGAGCCTTTGAATCGGCTTTGTTCATCTGAAGGTAGGTTTTGGAGATGATCATTCGATTGAGCAAAAACTAAAACCTTGAGGTGTGATCCTTTGGTTCAATGAACTGCCAAAATGCAACCAAAAAGAATAGTTGAAATAGCTATAAAGCATGCTAGTAAGCGTACTTATAGACTAATTTGACCCTTTGGGGTACCTGACTTTTTGTAACAAACTGTTCTTACATGCAACAAGAAGAACCAGAAACAAAACATTTGTTGGTTTAGGCCCCTTGAGAAACAAACACACAAACACACTGTTGTGGATAAATTTCTGTGTATTCCCTTACTCAAAACAAATACAAGAGATCCTTTTATAATACTCCTAAACATTTTGAGATAAACAATATTTTAGAAAATAAAAGAAATAAAACATTAAAAAACCCACGTGAAGCCTCCATGATGACTCCCACGATTTACCCATATTACTCTATCAACACATGACCAATTCACATAACAACAAACTCTAATTAAAACAAGTAAATTAATGTGAATAATATAAATTCTTCCGCTGCAAGTGTGGATCTGACCCATATCTAAAATCCACGTGAAACATGACCCGTAAGCTACTAAACCATGACCCATGAACCAAACCCGATTAACCCAACAACATTTTCACTATTTGATTGTTTTTTGGTCTCAAAAAGATCCAAAAAATTTGACAAATTAAAATTGTGTTTCTATTTCTTTTGTGTGAAAGGCCTACTGTCCATCAATATTACTGTATTTGTGGTTCACCTTTGCTTTGAATGGCAGTTTCCTCAGTTTTTCTTTAACAATTTACCACAGATTCTTCATATATACTAATCAACAATGATTAATAAATAAATGAGAAAGTAACTTTACAGTAATTCTGTGTTGTAAATGCAGTTCTGTTTTACACAATTACTCCATCCGACAAATTCTGCCTTCAGCCCAACTGTAACAAACAAACAAACAAACAGAATTACCATAGTATCACTTGCATCCATCTTGATAAATTTGAAGTCAATTTTTAAACATATTGATGTAAATTAAAACATGTTTATGCTCTTACACTACTTATAATAGTTTTACTCAACTTATTTTAACATGATCATATCCAACCTCATATCAAAATCTACTCTTTTTCATCAAGAACACAGTTTGTCTTTCTTAAGAACTAAGAAGTCAACTATGTTAATTCAACTCCATGAATTAACTTATCAATTTTAAGGTGGATATTTAGGACACCTTTGAAGTTGGGGGATCATAGCTTAATTATACAATCATACTCTCCAAATTATATTTTCACTTAAATGTTGAAATACTTATAAGCAATCAAATTAAGACAAGTAACAGTAAAATAGGAAATTACCTGTTACAATATTCGTTTGGTGTGGGTGCCTATGTTATCCATGGCTATATGCACCAGAAGATCATATATTTCGAATTTTGCAACCATACGACTCAAGCTCCATCTAGACAAAGAACTGCAGATCTTCCAGTTGATAGATGCTCTCTGGAAGATCTGTTATCCCTGTGCCTTTTATATGCAACTGTTCTAAACATTTTAAACGTCCTATTTCCTTGGGCAATTTCTCAACTAGAGTACAATTTCTGAGATGGATACTATTTAGACGTTTCATTTCGCAGATGCTGTTTGGAATATTTCGTAAGGATGTACAATCTGTTAAGTGCAGTTCCTCTAAACACTCTAATCTGCCAATATCCTCAGGCAACTGCTTAAGAAAGCAACAAGATTCAAGCCGGAGAAATTTAAGATGATTCAATGTACAAATGCTATCCGGAAGATATTCAATCTTTATTGACAACAAAGTTAGTTCCTCTAGACACTCTAATATGCCAATATTCTCAGGCAACTGCTTAAGAAAGCAACAAGATTCAAGCCGGAGAAATTTCAGATGATTCAAAGTACAAATGCTATCTGGAAGATATTCAATCTTTGTTGACAACAAAGTAAGCTCCTCTAGACACTCTAATCTGCCAATATTCTCAGGCAACTGCTTAAGAAAGCAACATGATTCAAGCCGGAGAAATTTAAGATGGTTCAATGTACAGATGCTATCCGGAAGATGTTCAATCTCTGTTGACAACAGAGTTAGCTCCTCTAGACATTCTAACTGGTCAATCTCCTCGGGCAACTCTGGAATACTGCCTTCAAGTGTAAGCTTTCTCAAACATTGTAAAACACAAATAATTCCTGGTAAACCAGCAAGGTTTGTGCAAGCACAAAGACCAAAAGAAATCAGGTTCTCAAGATTTCGGGTCGATGAGGGTAGAAGTTCCTTATAATTAAATTGAAAATGGAACTTAGGCTGATTGTTGTGAGGGTGCAATGGGCACAAACCGAAGGGACTCATAACTAAATGTAACTCGGGTAAAAACTCAACCATAGGAAACCCTTTGTTAAGAAAACAAGGTTTGAAAATGATCTGACTACTTAGACATCCAATCGGAGCGCTAATTTTTTCCAAGGTAAAACAACCACTAAGATCAAAGCACTCAAGATGTGGAGAAATCCCAAGCTTAAAGGTTTTCAACTTGGAACAATGCACATTAATGCTTTCGAGCTCAAGAGTTTCATCAGGCATGTGAAGTTCTAGCAAATCATCACATTGTTCAAGATCTAACCTCTTGAGATTCCGAGTCCCACTAAGGTCAAGGATTGGAACTTTAGAGCAATATTGCACTTTAATGGTTTCGAGCCCAGGACATTCATTGGACATGTGAAGTTCTAGCAAATCATGACATTGTTCAAGATTTAACTTTTTGAGATTCCGAGTCCCGCTTAGGTCAAGGGTTGGTAATTTAGAGCAATATTGCACTTCAATGGTTTCGAGCTCAGGAGTTTCATTGGGCATGAGAAGTTCTAGCAAACCATTACATTTTTCAAGATGTAACCACTTGAGATTCTGAGTAGCGCTAAGGTCAAGGGCTAGCAATTTAGAGCAATATTGCACTTCAATGGTTTTGAGCTCAGAAGTTTCATTGGGCATGAGAAGTTCTAGCAAATCATTACATTTTTCAAGATGTAACCACTTGAGATTCTGCGTACCGCTAAGGTCAAGGGCTGGCAATTTAGAGCAATATTGCACTTCAATGGTTTTGAGTTTAGGAGTTTCATTGGGCATGAGAAGTTCTAGCAAATCATTACATTTTTCAAGATGTAACCTCTTGAGATTCTGAGTACCGCTAAGGTCAAGGGTTGGCAATTTAGAGCAATATTGCAATTTAATGGCTTCAAGCCCAAGACATTCATTGGACATGTGAAGTTCTAGCAAATCATCACATTGTTGAAGATATAAGTTCTTGAGATTCCGAGTCTCGCTTAGGTCAAGGGTTGGCAATTTAGAGCAATACTGCACTTTAATGATTTCGAGCTTAGAACATTCATTGGGCAAGTGAAGTTCTAGCAAATCATCACATTGTTTAAGATATAACTGCTTGAGATTTCGAATCCCGCTAAGGTCAAGGGTTGGCAATTTAGAGCAATATCGCACTTCAATGGTTTTGAGCTCAAGAGTTTCATTTGGCATGAGAAGTTCTAGCAAATCATTACAATTTTCAAGATGTAACCTCTTGAGATTCTGAGTACAGCTAAGGTCAAGGGTTGGTAATTTAGAGCAATATTGCACTTTAATGGTTTCGAGCCCAGGACATTCGTTGGGTATGTGAAGTTCTAGCAAATCATCACATTGTTCAAGATCTAAATTCTTGAGATTCCGAGTCCTGCTTAGGTCAAGGGTTGACAATTTAGAGCAATACTGCACTTTAATGTTTTCCAGCTCAGGAGTTTCATCGAGCATGTGAAGTTCTAGCAAATTATTACATTGTTCAAGATCTAACCTCTTAAGATTCTGAGTCCCACTAAGGTCAAGGGTTGGTAACTTAGAACAATGCAATTTAATGGTTTTAAGTTTAGGACTTTCAGTGGGCATGTGAAGTTCTTGCAAATGCCAAAAGTCACTAATATTCAACACCTCAAGATTCTGAGCCTGCTTAAGGTTAAGGGTTTTTATTGGAGAATGTAGGAGTTGGAGACGTTGGAGTTTTTCAACATGGAAGTGAAGTTCTACCAAATAGACATTATCTTTAATACATAATTCATCGAGATGCTGCGCACCCGCAATATCCAAGGTCTTTAGCTTAGATCTATTAAGGGTGAGGGATTTCAGGTTAAAATTTTTAGGCACATGAAGTTCTACCAAATCATTACATTCAAGATATAACATCTCAAGATTTAAGGCCCGCATAAGATTAAGGGTTTTTAACATATAACAACTTGTGACTTTCAGGTGTTTGAGCTTAAGACATTCAACGGGCATGCGAATTTCTGTCAAATTATCACATTCTTGAACTTCTAACGTGACAAGATTAGGAGCATGCTCAAGATCCAAGGTCCTAATTAACCAAGAATCATAGAGGTTTAGGCACCTGAGCTTAGAATTCGGTAGGGGAAGTTCTACCAATTTATGACACTTTTCAAGACTTAATATCTCAAGATTCGGGATCAGCCCAACATCCAAGGATCTCAACTCACAACGAGACAGGTCAAGAAACCTAAGCTGCTTTAGCACCTATCATAAGCAAAAAAGAAGATGAATCATTGTAATGACAAACCAATAGATATATAGCATTATGAAGAATCATACCAAAAAAAAAAAAAAAAAAAAAAAAAAAGAAAAAAAAACCTTATCAGCCAGAATTCTACCTTTCTTTCTCCCACTTCCCAAAGTTGATCCATCTTGCTGAAATGTATTTTAATGCCAACAAGATTATTTGCTTCAAAATTTTTGGGTAAACATGTAAAAGGGTAACCATACCAACGTAAATATTGTAAACCGTGTGGTAGGTGTAGGCTATCTTCATCAATATGATCATCATAATCAAGAGCAGCATTGGGGTTCAAGTAGAAATAAGAATTGTCAGCAACAAAGTTAGATTTATTTCCACATATCACATCAAGATATCTAAGTTTCTTCATTTTTCGAAGAACTTTCATGACAATAGCCGGCTCAACCATCTGCACTTTTATACATCTTGTTTCTTCATTATCCTATATTAAAAAAAACAAATATATTAACCTTGTTCCATAACAAATAAGTATGTGTTAGTATACTTCAAGTTACAAATAAATGTGAACCTAACCTTATCTTCATCCAACATACTTTTAATATCATCTTCAATCCACAATCGGCTATGTTTGTAAGGCACATCGGGGTGCGCGCGACGAACAATATTCTTACCCATTTCTTCTATATGGTCATGCATACCCAAGCACCCAATGTCTGATACAGTTATAAGAGATTTAAGCTCAAGAACTCTTAAACCAATTCTAGCATGAAATAAGCGGCATTCAAGCGCCCTGATTGCTTCTTCTTTCTTCCAACCTTTCATCATGCATGCAACATCTAGGAATATTTCCTTGTGTTCATCTTCTAGAGAGTTATAACTTAATTCTAGTATTTCTAGAGTTTCCTTCAAAGGAATCTTTTCTAGTCTTTCTAGTTCATCTGTCCATTCAAGCTCATCTTTACCACACAGATTTGAACCCAAAACTTCAATCGTCAAGGGAAGACCATTAGCATAATGTATAACTTGGTATGATAGCTTTTCGTAACCTTGCATTGGTGTCTCTCTCCCAAATGCGTACCTGCTTAAGAGGCGAATCGCTTCTTCAGGTGATAAGAATTTAGCATCAAGAATCAAGTGCTTTGGCACTTTGTGTTCTATCAACACTTGCTCATCTCGTGTTGTAATGATAATTCTGCTTCCCGACTTAAACCATTCAGGCCCACCAGCTAATGCCTGAAGCTGTTTTCTATGATCCACATCATCTAAAACAACAAGAACCTTTATGCCACACATCCTACGTTTCATCATTTCTTTCCCGTCACAAACTCCACTTATAGTGATATCTTGTGTTTTTAAGACTTCTGAAAGTACTTGTGTTTGCAACGAAGTTAAGCCACACAATGATTCTTTTGAACGTTCCCTAACATTCTCAACAAAGCTTGAACCTTCGAACTCAAAGGATATATGATCAAAAACAGCTCTCGCCAAAGTCGTCTTTCCGGCCCCTCCCATCCCCTTGATCCCTATGATGCGAACATCATCACCACCAATTTCTAAAGATGAAACTACCTCTTCTACACGTGTCCCCATGCCTACTAATTTTTCATCAATGCTGAAATTAGTGAAACGTAGCTCTAGTGAGATCGCTTGAACAATCTTTTGGATAAATTTCCCTTCATGCCTGTGTGTTCAAGAACATTCCATTAGATTACTCAAACTCCCAAGTGAACAGCTAATCTCATATACATAACTTACACTCACATATAAATTAAGTAAATAACTTGGTGATACATATACTCATGTTTTATTTTCAATCTTTAAACATAGATTAAAAAGAAATATAATGAAAGAATTTAACAAATATGCATAGATAGAAATAAAATTACATACCCATCACATGTGTTCTTCAACTCCCACCCAGCTAGCCCTGCAGCTTGTCTAAGAGCCTCTCTCCAGTTCTGATCATCAACTGCTTCTTCTACTTTACGTTTCTTAAATGCTTTTTCAACCGCCCAACTTTGTTTGCGGACTTCGGTGGGTTCCACATCATAGAAGACCGGGTAAACAATGTGCTCACCCGTCTTCTGGCACTCCATAATCTTGACAAGTTCTTTTAAGCACCACGATGAAGATGCATAGTTCTTAGAAAAAACGACAACGTAATATCTCGAGTTTTCAATGGACCTCATGAGTTCATCATTGATCCCTCTCCCTTTCCGGATTTCCTCATCATCTCGGTAAGCGTAAATGCCATTGCGCTTAAGAGCTTGATAGAGATTATCAACAAAGTTCTTACGGGTGTCTTCACCCCTAAAACTTATGAACACATCATACTTGAAGGCCATCTTTTGAATGGATGATGCTGAAGTGGATGCCATGCTTGAAGGATCGAATGAAGTGAAATGTTTAATGGGAGAAACTTGTATGAACTGATTAATGCAAACAAACACAAAATTCAGAGATGATAATTGATATATAATTGGAGTGTGATGCGTTTGTTATTTGGAAAAATTAAGAAGAAATGGGGAAATTAATCGGGGAAAAATAAGACTTCAGATCTAAATTTGAGCAGATCTGAACTTTGAGCAGAAGAGACTTCAATTCATAAAGAACCATCATATATCATATATATATACTTGAAAAAAAAAATATGAAAAAACACGCTTTGTTCCGTAAGAATAATACTATCGGTTGATGTAAAACACTAGACAAGAATGAAAACCATGGAGATCGAAGAAGGGAGAAAGTTAACCTGTTGGTCTGTTGGTGTTTATACGTGGAATTTGAGATTTGAGCAGATAGAGGGAGAGAGAAAATTTTTAGTCTTTGGTAAAAGAGAAAGTTGGAAAAGAGAAAATGGACAGGTGCTGTGGAGGTAATGATTCTGCTGATGGCATTGTGTCTCTTGCTTTTTTATGGTTTTTTCTATAAACCACTTTATTAATTTGTTTTCTTTTAATAAATTAAAGACTATTATACTATATATCAATTTACCAGACTTAATAGTTTGTTTTTTTTAAACAGCCAAAAGAAAACTTCATTTAAATCTAACCAGAAGCTACAAAAAAATATCTCTACTCTAATAAAAGAGTAACTATAAAGTACACGTTACTGCATCACATTCTTCTTAATCAAAAATTTTTCGCCTCTCTCTCGTATTAAATAATCACGTTAATTTCTAATTATATTATTTAACTTTTTTTAGATTAAAAATAGTTTTTTAATAAATTAAAAAAAAAAGATTTTTTAATATTATTTCTAAAGAAACAAATTTTTATAAAATAAGAATTTTTTTAAACCATCGAACTTTTTTAAAAACACAAAATATTTTAAAATTAGTGTTTTAGAAAATAAATTTTTATATACCAAAAGAAATAGAGAGTTATAATAAAAAAATTAAAAATAATATTTTTAATACGGTTTGTTTTGAAACAAAATGGTTAACTTTTTTTTGGAAACTTTTTTTTTTAAAGTTGATATTTTATATTATTTGTAGTTTTTACTCGTATGTAATTTAAATAATATCTTATCTTAAAATATCGTTTTATAATTAATACATTTTTAATATATTTAATATAAAGCTAGTTACAAAATATATATGGAGATCAAATTACAATAAGATATTACATTAAGCATTTCATTTCAACTCACCAACTTTCTCCTTAATTTTCATCCATAAAAAAATATAAAAACATTTATTCTATATTTTATAAAGTTCAATTGCGCTTTATGTTCTATATTTTTTTTTAAATGAGTAATGATTGCAGCCCAGCGTTGTTGGTTTTAAGGGTCAACCTTTTTAGGCGTCGGAGCTGCTTTTTTATCAATTTATTTTTCCTCCACTTAATGGCTCTATCATGTCTATTATGTCCATTGTAGTATGCTTGGTTATGCATTGTTTTAACATATGAAGGTTTTTATTGCCACCACAAAAAGAGGAAAGCAAATGATAATGTTAAATTATTGAATTGTTTTGTTTTTTATATAAAACTAGTTTCTTACCTGCCGCGGGTTGCGACGGCAGCGTACGCGGTGTGATAAAGTATATACTGCAATCTACTCGACTCATTTTTAAACTAAATTTATGCCGAAATGTAGAGTACCACGAATTTATACGTTTGATGAAAATGTATTATAAAGTATAGACTACAATCGACTCGACTTATTTTTAAACTAAATTTATGCCGAGATGTAGAGTAATTCGAATTTATACGTTTTATAAAAATGTATTATATTTGATACGATCTTAAAGAAAAGTTACATCAAAACACAGACAAACAAAAAAATACATAAAAATAAGCACGTGTGACCGCACCATATGAGACGTAACAAAATATATACTACAATCGCTTTGACTTATTTGCAAACTAACTGCATGTCGAAACGTAAAATCATTGGAATTTATATGTAAAATTAAAACGTATTATATTTAACTCTATTTATTTTGAAATAAAGTATAATAACAATAATACACCTTCGGTCTTTATTTGTGATTTGTTTGGTAGAAAAAAAAAAGTTAGCTTACATTGCCAAACATGCTTACAGTTCAGTGCAATTTCATCTCAAATCAAACAATTTATTTTACAACTCTCATTTTACTCACTGCTTTCCATCTCTCTTAAAGGCATCACCACCTACAACACCACATCGCCATCACCACCGCCAGGACACCACCTCTTCCCCCACATCGCCACCGCCATCGCCATCACCAGCGACACCACGGCCTATCACCCCGCCACGAAACCGCCGCCACTGTTACCCACCACCACACCTCAGCCAACATTTCACCGTCACCAATATTGCCACAGCGCTACCACAACCACACCATCATCGCCACCACCACACTCCGTCACACCACTGACACAAATACACAGTCGGATTGCAAGTTAGAACACCGGAGACCTCACCAGATCGGTAGATCTGAAAATCGTATCCCTCATTGGAACCAGATGTGTAAGTGAAGATCTAGGTCTCGTTTTCAGACCTTCATCTTCGTCTTTCAGATGTGGGTTTCAACTTCCTTTCTCTTTCACAAATCCGATGGAAACGAGGGATGGCAAACTTAGGCTTTAGTGGTTGTATTGATGACCTAGATCTAGCGGGGGTGGTGGCGTTAGCAATAGAGGTGGAAGAACTGTAGGTTGACGGACTAGATGGTGGCGCCGGCGGTGGCAGCCACAAAAAAAGGAAAGGAAACGGAGTTGTACCATGTGTTTAAGAAGAGGTACTGTTAGCTACAGTACCCCCCTCAAAAACCGACATTCCCGTTTAATGTATATGTAATTTTGAATTTTATCAATGTAAATTCACGACTTTACGTTATTAAGTTTATTTTATTTAGATTCTTTCATGAATTTGGCAAATGTAGACATTATATGGGTCTTATTCAAAACAAAGTCATGTTTACATCGCAACAAATGATATATTATATTTTTATCTATTATTTATGTTTCAATCTCTAGAATCAAGTTCTCGTAATTTTATACGTTTCTTTAATATACTTAATCATGTTAATGTCACGCCAAACTTTTGGACGCCGTTACCTATTATGTATTGTTAATGTAGTACACACAAGTGCCGCATCGCACGGACATCATTGCCTATTATTTTATGGTTAATTTAGTACATAAATGTGTTGCGGCGCCCGGATTAGTTACTAGTTATTACTTAATTCTTAAGGGAGATAAATGTTTCTGTCCTTCTTGGTGTTTGGAATCGTAGTAGCTTTTTTTAACGGCTCTTGGGATCATTAAGAGGCCACTAGTCCATTTAATCATTTTCATTACTCGAGTACATAACCTTGAGCCTCTAGGCTTGCACTTCCTCAAAAGGAACCACGTAATTATAAACTTGATCTTATATTGTTTATTTCATTACCTTATTTGTTACTAACAAGTGATATCTATGTAATTTGGTGTTAGTTGTTCCATCTGGTGTGTTGTGTAGTGACTCTGAATTATGCTTAGGTCTTGACATATTGTTTTCGTGACAAATTAAAGGGCTTGCAAATAGTTCTATTGCTATTGAGGAAATTCCATCTTTACTTGAAGAAAAGGGAAAAACAGAGGTTCGATCACGGACAGTTTTTGTTGCTCAGCTTATTTTCTTTTTTGGTATACAAGTTTTTATTCATTTATTTTTGTCTTTTAATTGTGATAGATTAATTAATGACAGATTTTTTACAATGGGGATTGCTAGACAGTTCTTTAAAACCATCATTCTAATAAAAAGATATAAGATTACTACCTGTGTTCCACTTTTTATCTCTATGATCTATCTTTAAGATAACATGTCAAATGACATATCTTATAACATCAGAAGAACCAAAACATTATTACTCGGCTGGCTACAACAATGTTGAACTCGCTGCATGGTCGAGGTGGTTTAATTATCATGTTATTCTTCTTTTTCATAAATTTATGTTTATTATTGCAATGATGATAAAGAAATGTATATACAAAACCTATTAAATTCTTCTGCCGAGTCGTGCATGTATCGGGAAAGAACCACCACAGTTTGTTTTCATTTTCCAGCCAATAGATGTTTTGAAGGTGCTACCCTCAAATTTGTAGTTTCTAAATCATACGTATTGGTATGAAAATAACAATAATTGTTAGGGTGGATTGAGTTCGGGTTAGAAATATAAAAAAAAAACTAAAATTAATATGGTACGCGTTGGAAATATAAAAAAAATACTAAAATTAATGGTGCAATTTTTTATAAAAAATAATGTCGTGAAAAAAAATTATGAATATTTTTTTAAAAAAAATATGAAAATGAAATGTGACTTAAGTATGTGGCTCATATTAGTTATTAGAGTTCTCACGAAAAAACCTAGTTCTCAAGATAACCCTACCCTATATAAGGGAAGGAACGATTATTAACTCACCTTTATTGCGATAACTCATTAACACTAATGTAACAAACACTTACATCATGATTATGTATTATAACTTACTTACATCATGTTACACCACTCATGTAATAATTTCCCCTCCATTTTTTTATAAAAAAATAATCATTTTCTTAAAACCATCTTAACTTTTTTGTATGATGTTATTTTTTATACAAATTACACCATTAAATTAATCATTTTAATATCTTTAATTCGAGTATAGTCTTGCTATATTTTTTTAAAAAAAAATTAACGTTCATTGTGAATCACTAGTTACCACTGTAACTCTAACTTACAGTGAGGACGTAACCTGCTTTGGACCACTAGTTTGGTTAATGGATTATCGCAATAAACAAGGGTTAACATTCGTTATCTATCCTGTGAACCCGGCTACATTGATTCTAAAAGACAGAAAACAATAATCCTTTAATAACCTTTTTGTATAGTAGTATCGGTGCCAATATTTGCAATCAATCTAAAATAAAATAAATCGAATTAAGCTTCACTAATAATGCACCAAACTTGTAAACTCCAAAATGTTAACCATAACAGAATGTAATCTATGCCTCGTATACTGTCATTAAACAATAAATAGTGCAAATATTGACATATTGTAATAGCAAAATAAATTATTATTGAGCATCGCAAGAGTATCAAGACATGTTACTAGTAAATAAAAAGTGCACATACTAAACAATTTACTAACAAAAAAGCATAATCTGCATTATGCCTTTTATTTACCACCCACAAATTGTTTGAACATTAAGAAAATGTAGGAACATCGTTCACAAAATAAAATAAACATTTTATTGATAAAGAACCTTGATTACAATGCACACGAAACTAAACATATGGATTACACTATTTATGAGAAACAACAAATTAAACAAAGTAAACAAAACAATGGCTGAGTATTTCCTATTGAACAGAGGTCTCTTAAAACAGATTTCGGGCCACCCAGGTTAATCTCATCTATCTCTCAGGGTACAACAGTCGAAGCAGAAGTACTGCCGGAGTCAGCCTAGCACCTGAAAAAACAGGTACCTGAAACTAAAGTACGAAGTTGTGAGAAAGCAGAGAATTCTTCTTGCTGTGAGTAGTGAAACATGTAAGGTCTCATCTCTTCCACAAGACACCAAGTCTTGTATGTATATGCAAAGTGCGCCATCAAAACGCCACATTGTGCCCATCGCCCTCGACCCGAGCCCGTGCGCGTGCGCGTTCGCACCCTTGTGCATGACCTTGGGTGTCCCTCAACATATGTGGGAACACAATACCTTGAAAAGTCCCACTTATAAACTCCTTTATAGTTTACCATTCCACCAATGTGAGGCAACAAATTCCACTTAAATTTTCACAACTTTTGTGTTTCAACCACACAACTTCGAGCATCGATTTCTCATTAATCTTAGCTCCATTTTGGACACGGTTTTATTCGTTGTGTTCCTCTCACTTAGGAGAACACATACGAAATGGTTTGGAAATTAAATTGTAACAAATACAATTAATTATTAATGTCCAAAATGAGTGAAAAATCATATTTTTATTTTTCATTTTCCCCTAAATTTCCAACAATCCCCCACATGAATGGAGATCGATCTTTGTACTCAAGTATCAAGATATAGTTTCAGTAGTTGAATATTGCAGGATAGGTAGATATTCTCTTTGAACCGTACTTTGTGAAGTATACTTAGTCTCTTAGTGATTAGTAGACTCGATGTCTTTGAACTAACCCCTTTTCGTGTAGACATTATTACACGTTCTGGTCATGGAACACTAGCCTGGTTCTGCAAAAGCTCTTGGATTTGCGCCCCAACAAATTCATTCGAATCGACCCCACTTCTCTCTCACATAGGTGACTTTACACAAGTCATTAAAAGCCATAGGCTTAACCTTCTTTGCTATCACTGATTAAAATTTAGGAATGGACTAGGAAATGTTCAATTTCCATTTTATGGTTTGGGTACTCCCCCACAGTGACCTCATTTTGTATAATTAGGTTGTCCTATTGATCCTAGATCTTGGGATCTCCAATCTAGGATAGGTTTTCCTTCGTACAAACTTACTCCATGGGCTTTAGTCCCATCCCTCTAGACGACTTGTATACTAACTCTCTGCTTAAGTCTTTTGTCAACGGATCCGCAATGTTATCGTTTGACTTCACATATTCAATAGTGATAACTCCAGTTGAAAGTAGTTGTCATATCGTATTGTGTCTACGTCGTATATGCCTTGATTTGCCATTATACATTGTACCTTGAGCTCTACCAATTGCTGATTGGCAATCACAGTTTATGCAAATAGTTGTTACAGGCTTTGGCCGTCCTGGGACACATTCCAAGAACTGACGTAACCATTCCGCCTCTTCTCCAGCTTTATCTAAAGTGATGAATACACAATCCACAGTTTTGGGTCCTATCTTTTGAACCTTTGGTGGTGGCACTACCACTTTGGCTAAACACCCCCACACTTTCAAGAATTTGTAAGATGGTTTTCTGCCCATCCACAACTCGTAAGGTGTAACATCCTTATTCTTGAAAGAAATTTTGTTCAAAAGATAAGTAGCTGACAAAACAGCCTCCCCCCACATATCACAAGACTCAATCATATAAGCAGAAGAACTAGATTTATTCATATCTTTCTTGATAGCAGTTACATTAAGTTTAAACATACCATTCTGGGCATAGCCCTTTCCAACAAACATTCCACGTTTAGATAAAACAAAACTGTCACTTTCAAAAACTAATCTAAAGCCAAACTTGTTAAGCAACCACGCGGATACAAGGCTTTTGCGCCCATCAAAGCACCACATTGCTCCCATCACCCTCGACCCGAGCCCGCGGGCGGGCGGGGGCGCGTTGGGAAGCACCCTTGTGCATGACCTTGGGTGTCCCTCGACATATGTGGGAACACAATCCCTTGGAAAGTCCCACTTATAAACTCCTTTATAGTTTATCATTCCACTAATGTGGGACAACAAATTACACTTAGATTTTCACAGCTTTTGTGTTTCAACCACACAACTTCGAGCATCCATTTCTCATTCATCTTAGCTCCATTTTGAACATGGTTTGCTTCGCTATGTTCCTCTCACTTAGGAGAACACATACGAAATGGTTTGGAAATTAAATTGTAACAAATGCAATTAATTATTATTGTCCAAAATGAGTGAAAATTCATATTTTTATTTTTCATTTTTCCCTAAATTTCCAACAATTCTATCAAACAATATGAACTTCTAAACAATCTAAGCTTTATACCGTATGAGTAATACCCTAATATACTCCTATCATTTAGCATACTAGATTGCACCACGAGCAACAGTTGCATTTACACGCATTCTATACAAAGAATCCAGCTTCCATGCTAATACAAAAGCCACAAGAACCACTGATCCAATTATCATTATGACCACACATAAGTGTATCGGCTATCTATCTCCAATCAACCCTGTAGCCACTAAAGGAACCAATGAGAGCCAGGCTACACATGCAGATCGAATGCCAAGCATAAAGGTTGCTTAAAGAAAGATCGTATATGCAAATCCAGCATACAAAGAAATTGAGGTAATAATTGTCTCAGACTCCAATTTGTGCCTGCAATCACAGCAAAGAAAACAATGCCAATGATCCTCCAACCTTGCTTCAAAAGCTCATCTCCCCATTTGTTTAAGGTAATTGGGATGCCTTCGGATAAGCCTTTAAAGTATCCTAGCATGGGAATCAGCGCTAAAGTGAAAACAAAAAACTCCCAAAAGGATGAGGTGTGATGTGAGTGCGTTGAAATGGCATTATAAGTGTTTAAACGTTAAATATTACGTATGATTATTCGTTTATATGCATGTGATTAAGTTGAATAGGTTAACTATGAGTTGGAAGTGATTTTGTAGGTAAAATAAGCAAGTTGGAAGCTTACATGGTGAAACAAGTCATTGGAGGGGTCAAGAAACAAGGATTCAAAATGCAGCAGAAAGGCTTCCACCGGTAGCCTACTATAGCCACCGTAGGCTACGCCAGCACTAAGAAAAATTCAGCAGAATACAGTCCAGCGTAGGCTACGCTGGCTGTCGTAGCCTATGTCAGGACACTTTTTGAAACCCTATAAAAACAGCTTTTTATTATCTTTGATCCACCACTTGCCCCCTATTCGACCTAGGACGTTTAGAGACAATTTTTGGGAGTTCTTAGGCCACTAAATCACCATTCCAACTCTAAAAAACAACATACAATCATCCGGAATGCAAATCAAAAACAGTATTGAAGATTATTCAAGAACAATGAGCGGCTAATCTTCTCGTGATCGACTTCGGGTATTAGGTTTTGTGTGATTAGGTTTTTGTTTATGTTTAACTTTGTTGGGATTAAACTTTAGAACCCATTAAGTTCTTTCATAAGTTTAACTTGTGTTTTGGTTATTTAAACAATGATTTTGGTTAACCTTTATTGAATTTCATTTAATTTTTAGGGAATTACATGATTGCAAGTTTTGGTTTCTAATTGAATTGGCATTGTGTATTAAGACCTATTAAGTCTTGATTATCGGTATCACTTAATCATCACACGTTCAGATTCCCTATTAATGATTTTCCATGAAGTTGAATTAAACAATTATTGAAAACCAAACCTAGATCCGAAGTTGATTACTCTTTCTTGTAATCGTTTTCTTAACCAAGTTTGATTATTTCCAATTTTTTTCTTAGTTAATTTGTTAATCATTCCAAAAATCCAATTTTTAAAGCCAAGAGGCAATAGTTTACCTAATTTAATAATTTGATTATTTGTTTTCATATAAATCAATTCGCAACACACCGATCACGAATTCCACGAGGATCGACAACCCTACTTATCCTAACTAGTTTAAGGTGAATAGAAACGCATAAATTAACATCTTATTTGATTGATACTTCGACATCGATCAAGGTGCACTCTTTGGCAAACATGGAAATGACAACGAGAACGCTACTGATATAAAAACCTAAACCAGTAAGAATGATTTGAACAGTGTTGCTTGGTAGAATTTTAGCAAACACAAGCATCACAAAAGATCCTGTTGCCACAAAAGGCATATATTCCGATAGGTTTTTGTTGAAAGCAGTCTTATAGCTGTTCCCAGCTACAGCAGATATAGCTACAATCAGAAACGTAAGTCCATAATCAATAGCCTTGGATATTGAACTTTCTGCATCTCTGGCCCATGTAGTGAACAATCATATTATGTTACATATAGACAACAATCTCAAACACAAATTCAACTCACTGATCCTAAAATTCAATTTTTAATTTAATCAACAGTAATGAATCTAAGTGTCAAGGAAGGAAATCGTAGAATTAAACAAACATCATATAGCAATGTGAATTCATCACAGATCCTAAAAATGAACATCAATAGTAGTGAATCTAAGAGTATGAGGGATAAAATGGTGAAATTAAACATTAACAACACTTCCTCGATATTTCAATTAGCTGGCCATAAAATCGAACATTGGAAAAAACATAAACACATAATCGAACATGAAACGCATCAAATTCAACATCAGAAAGCATCAAAGTTCCTAAAAATTAACATCAGAGGAATGAATTGGTGAAATTAAACATTAATGACACTTAATCCAGTGTAAGCAAACATAAACTTGCTTCGACAAGCTGACCTAATTCATGTCGAACATAAAATCGAACATCAAACGTATGATTAACTCTCCAATAATGTAAAAACTGATTGCATTCCCAAGAGAAGGGAAGCAATATATATACACTAATGAGTTACACACGGCACACATGAGAAATAGAATATTTACAAGTAAGTACATCAAGAAATAAATATTATTATTGTGTGACATCCCCCCCTCAAGCGGAACGGTGGCGGACCGATACCGAGGCGAGAGCGAAAGAACTCGAACTGAGGGCGAGCAAGGCTCTTTGTAAAAATGTCAGCAACCTAAAGCTTGGTTGGAATGAAATTTGTATACAATCTTCCAGACAAGACAAGCTTCGGAATGAAGTGATAATCCAGGTCTAGATGTTTGGCTCTTTTATGTGCAACTGGGTTTTGAGTGAGAAATAGTGCACTTTTGTTATCACATAGTAAGGTCGAACGGTCCAGATGTAGAGCATGTAGCTCACGAAGTAGATGAGTAACCCATATTATCTCGGCAACAGTTTTCGCCATCACTCGATACTCAGATTAACAGCTCGAGCGAGATACCGTAGGCTGTTTCTTAGCACTCCATGACATAAGATTTCCTCCCAAAAAGATAAAGTAACCATAGGTAGATCTTCGGGTTTCAACACTGTAACAAGCATGAAACCGCACCGGATATTGTCCGCTACTTGGGGAGAATACTCTCATCACGGGTTTAAAACGCGTCCGATAGGGGAAGGTATCTTGCCCCTTATAAAGAGACTTTCGTTCCCCTTCCCAACCGATGTGGGATGTTATAATTTAAAATAAACAAACTTTATCTAGAAATCAATACTTATCGACTCAAACAATTAAAAAGATAAATATAAAGATAAAGAGATAATGATCTCCTCCAACCACCCCTTGAGATCAAACCGTACCACCTTCGAATGCTTCGAATATTGCTCTCATTCAATACTCCCTCTCAATATTTGATTTATTCATTCCCAAGTCTTCGCAGAACACTAATAGCTTTGTACCCGACAAAATTTTGGTAAACATATCAGCAACTTGTCTTATTGTATCCACATATTTGAGATCAATTTCACCATTCAATACTTTTTCTCTTATTAAATGATAATGAACCTCAATATGTTTGGTTCTAGCATGAAAAGTAGGATTCTCGGCAAAAGCAATAGATGATATATTATCACAAAATATCACCACCTTTTCTTTTGTTTCTTGATTTATATCTTTCAACAATTGTACTAGCCACACACACTCTTGAGCTGCCATAGCTGCAGCTCTATACTCAGCTTCAGTTGTCGAAAGTGACACCGTAGGTTGTCTCTTACTACACCAAGTAACCACACTTGAAACGATCATAAAAACATACCCTGTTGTAGACCTTCGAGTTGTTAAATCATGTGCATAGTCGGCATCACAATAGCCGACCAACTCGATCTTTGACTCCCTCTTAAACTTTACTCCAAAGGTTAGTGTTGATTTAATATACCGTAGCACCATTCGAAGCGCATCAAGGTGTGGCTTTCTTGGGCTTTGCACGAACCTGCTTAACACTCCAACAGCAAAAGCTATGTCCGGTCTCGTGAGGGTACGATATATGAGGCTTCCTACTATCTTTCGGTACATTGTGACTTCTTCCAACACTTTTCCTTCATGTGCACGTACTGAAGTAATCGTTTGGTATGTAGGAATTCAATGAAATTCAATGGAATTGGAATTTCAATTCCATTGAGCATTGTGTTTGGTTGATACTACTTTGTTGGAATTGGAATTTGAATTCCATTCTTAACGTGTTTGGTTGCGAAAGGAACTGGAATTGGAATTTGAATTAATTCCCTCAAATTCCTTCAAATGAAGGATTTCAAAATCCTTCCAAATATTGAAGGATTTCAAATTCCACCAACCTCGCCTTCGCCATCAACCGCCATGTACCACCACCTAACACCCCGCTGACCGCCAACCAACACTACCGACAACACTTGTCGACGACGTCGACTTCCGACCGTCGCCACCAACCGCCACCACACGGATCGCCACCAACGCCCACAACCGCCCCCGACCGCCGCCGCCCACGATCACCGATGCCATCGATTCCGACCGCCACCGCCCTGACCGCCATCACCCTTGGCCGATTCTGACCGCCGACACCCCCGACCGCCGCCCCCCGCCGCCGCTCCCGACCGTTGTCGCCCCCGATCACGGCCCCCGACCACTGCCCGCGGCCGATTCCTACCTCCGCTGCCCGCTGTCGCCCCCGACCGCCGACTACCGCCTGTCGCCAACACTGACCGCCGTTGACGCGACCCGACCCCGACGCACATGACTGTCGACCACCGCTGCCGAACCGCGTCGGTTTAGACGCGCTCGACGGAGACTCCCTATTCTCATTGATGGGCGTGATCGGTTGGTGGTGGCGGCAACGGGCGCGGTTGGCGGTCGGGGTCGATTGTCGGCGGTGATAGCGGCGACGCTCGGTGGTATGTAGCGACGGTGATCAATGGTAATTGAGGTGGTGGTGGTTTGCAATGTGTGATAAATTTCAATTCCATTATGAGTGTTTTGTCACTAAAAATGCATTGGAATTTAAATTTCTTTTATAGATTCCAATTCCATTGAATTTCAAATACTTTGGAAACTATTGAATTCCAAATACAATTCCTTGTAATTCCAATTCAAATTTCAATTCCATTTCCAATTACAACAAATTTCGCGAACCAAACGCCCCCTTTGAGTCCATGGGAACTTTGGTAGGCTTACAACACTCCATACCAAACTTGACCAACAAGTCTACTATATATTTGTGTTGATGTAAAAGAATACCATCTTCTTCATACTTAAGTTCTAGCCCCAAGAAGTGCTTCAATCTGCCTAAATCTTTCATGTAAAAATGAGTTCTCAAGTTTGATTTTAATTGATCAATTTCTTTAATTAAGTCTCCTGTTATAATTAAATCGTCTACATAGAAGAGTACAATGGCCACTTTTCTTCCTTCTTTTCGAACAAATAAACTCATATCGGCTGTGGTTGGCTCATAGCCGTTTATCTCCAAGAACTCTCCTATTTTCCCAAACCAAGCCCTCGGCGCTTGTTTTAATCCATATAAGGCCTTTCTCAACTTGCATACATGATGTGGAACTTCTTTATTAACAAAACCACCTAGTTGCTCCATATAAATTACTCGATCCAAATCGCCATAAAGAAATGTGTTTTTCACATCCATTTGCCACATTTTCCATTGTTTACTCGCCGCTACCGCTAATATTACTCGAATGGTCGTAAGTTTTGCAACTGGACTGAAAGTATCATCATAATCAATTCCATATTGCTGTAAAAAACCTCTCGCAACCAGCCTCGCTTTGTAGCGTTCAATTGTTCCATCAGCCTTGCATTTAATCTTGAATACCCATTTACACGTTATGGGCATGACATCGGTCAGTTTAGGAACGAGTTCTCATGTTTGGCTCTTGTTTAATGCTTCTAATTCTTCTGTCATAGCCATCTTCCACCTAGGCATGGGCGAAGCTTAAGTAGGGCCGGGGGGGGCCGCCGCCCCCCCTGTTTTTTTCGCCAGTAGTGTTAAATTTTAGTACGATAGTGTAAATTTTTGGCCAGGTAGTGTAAATTTTTATATAAATATCGAGTTCGCCCCCCCTAAAAAAAATTAAATTCGCCCCCCCCCCCCCCCCCCCCCAAAAGAAAGATTTCAAGCTCCGCCGCTGCACCTAGGATCTTTTAAGGCTTCAAAAACAGATTCCGCTTCGATCTCTCGGCCTTCAACTGTTGCTATATTGGCATATCTAGGATTGGGTTTCTTCATCCTTTCAGACCGACGCATAACAAGCTCTTCATTAGTGGATTCGGTATGTGGATTTTCAAAGGTACCAGATTGCCATGGGTTTCTTTGTCACATATTTCATTGATTGTTGAGGTAGTTTGTTACTTATATATGTTGCTATTTTCATAGCATCTGCCCAACCGACCCGGGACATTTTTATCATGCAACATACTCCCGGATAACTCTGTAAGGTGTCGATTTTTCCTTTCTGCTACCCCATTTTGTTAGGGTGTATTTGGGCATGTTAATTGTCTCTTGATTCGATTTTCTTCAAGAAATGTGTATTTGGGCATGTTAACTCGACGATTTCTCTGCATAGGTCTTTACTTTATGAAAATACTGAGGGATCTTCATATCTTTTTGAGTTACCGACAACAATTCGTTTTCAAGAAGTTGTAGACGGGTATCGTTCTTGTAGGTAAGACATTATACATGTGGACCATGTATAATAATTAGTTTGGTTCAGCCTCTTTATTCCGAAAACTATCGAAAACTCCGCCATAGTTCTTCTTCGTTCGGCTATGATCCAAATCTCGTGTACTAGTTCTTGGATCTCGACTTCAAGCAGTTCTTAATTATCAGGTAACCCTTAAACAATGATAATCACAGCTTTGATCGATTAACAAGGCTCTGATACCACTTGTTAAACTTGATCAAACCAACGTGACACACACAAGCTGTGTATTAAACCAAAGAACTATAAATTCTATTTTCTACAGAATGTGAGATACTCACGAATAGAAACAAGAGAATAAAGTACTAACTCAAATTCTCATTCAATTAAAAAAATAAAGAGAATACAAAGACTTATATAATAACCAAACTTGAAGTCTAAGTTATCTTATAATTTAAACTAAACAAACTTTATCTAGAAATCAATACTTATCGACTCAAACAATTAAAAAAATAAATATAAAGATAAAGAGATTATGATCTCCTCCAACCACCCCTTGAGATCAAACCGTACCACCCTCAAATGCTTCGAATATTGCTCTCATTCCCTTGCAACCCCTCTAGTTCTAGTGGCGCTTAAGTCAATGAAAATTACCGAATACAACAGTAAAGAAAACAATATACTACAAATATTCAGTATACCTTACAACCGTCATATAATTATACCTTTTTACTACAAGTACACTTTTACTAGGTTCTATATTTATAACATGTATTTAACAACAATTGCATACAACATGCCTACTCACACGCATTAATTAGAGTTGTATGAAACAAAGCAACAATTATAGAGACACTCCAACGAAGCCAAGAACTAGATACTGTAAGCATACAACAATAATACAATCGCTTACTATGTAAAAAGTGCAAGTGATATCTTACTTATTAAATTTGATATATTGCACATATTATTCTCTTCATTTTGTTACAAAATCTAATTGCACACAACTTAACAGGTGAAGTTACGACTTCCATTGCTGTTAATGGGTCATGTAGTCACACTCAAATTGCATCAATATTTACCTTACAAGTTACAACTTGTAATAATAATAATATAATAATACAAATCTAAATTTTAGATATTGTAATATCAAGGAAGGAATACATGTATCATCATCAAGCAATCTCATAATATTCACGAGACCCCATCGAGGTTGTCCCAAAAACCGTAAGGAATAAAAAATTAAAAATAATAAATAAACACAATTTTGGGTTAGATGTGAAACCTTGAGCCCCCGTTTAATAGAGTAATAGACAATGTGTTTCAATAACCGTGGGCCCAACTCGGTTGAAATGGGCTTAACATCATTTTGTTGGTTTCTCGAATATTAATAGCATGAGAACATTCACAACCTATTCATTATATTTATTTATATAATTATATTAAAAGTTATTATTTTTTCTTTTATCTTTTCAACTAAATAATATTTTTATAACTTTATCATTGTCTATTCTCTCTCCTCCATTCACAACCACTTTTAAAAATATTTAAAAATTTATAAGGGTGAACAGTTAATCTTCAAATTTACAGATAAACAGTAAAATTTTCTCTCTACTTCATTCAAAATCACTCAAAATTATTTAATATAATATAAGGATTCTACTCACATAATTTTAAGGAACCATTGTAAATGCTTTGAAAAGAATTAGTTAGAAGATAGTTCAATTAGGTGGTAAAATAAGACAGTTTACTTCTACATTTTGTTTAGATGGCAAACTGTAGTTTTTAAAGTTAGTTATGTAGCACTCATTTTCCAGTCAAATACAAAAAAGTTAGTTAATAAGTCATATTTTTATCCTCATCTTCTTAAATGAACAACAAAACTAGGGTCACCACCATACCACCACCTTTCTATCATCACCAACACACCATTTTCTTCTTCCACCACCACCATAGCTTAATTAATGACGAATTGTTATGTGAAAATTGTGAAAATCAAATAAAACTATAAAAATCAATAACATAATTCATAATTTTTTTATTATTTTAATTGTTAAAATGTTATTTAAGTATTTGATACATATATGTTGAGCATACATACAAAAATGAAGAGTCTTACGTATACGTAACACTACGTCGAATGAAAAATGGTTACGTATACGTAACCTATGTGTGGCATATATGAAAAACCATGCTACGGTTTTCATTTGATCCATACCCTTATTTATATATACTTACGCATATATATATATATAGATGGTAGTGATAAAAAATTACATATATAGGAGGGATCCTAAGAAAACCACAATGTTATGAGAAAACTAGAGAAAATCAATGAAATCGGTCACATAATTTTATAAATTTTTTGGGTTTTTCTGAAAACCAAGAAAACCAATAAAATCGGTTACATATATATATAGGAGGGATCCTAAGAAAACCACAATTATATATATATATATATATATATATATATATATATATATACACTAGTTTTAGTAAAACGTGTATTATACGGGTTAAAACTAAATATCAAATACAATAAAAAGATTATTATTAAATAAAATAATAAAAAACCGTTTTAAAAAATGTCATTTTAAAATTTTTTATTATAACTTTCAGTTTTAATTATTTTTGGTTTATTAAAATTATAGTTTTAAAAACATAAATTTTAAAATATGTTGTAGTTTTAAAAAAATTTGATGTTTTGGAAAAAATTCTTATTTTATAAAAAATTATTTATTTAAAAATAATATTAATAAAAAAAATTAATCTATCAAAAACTATTTTTAATTTATAAAAGAATTAGATAATATTATTAGTAATTAATGTAATCATTTAGTAGGATAAATAAGCGGAAAATTTTTGATGAGGAGAATTTTAGTGCTGTCACATGTCCTCCTAGATAGTCTTTTATTATAATAGAAAGATGTTGTGTTTGTGAGTACTATTGTCTATTTCACCATTATACCGGCAAAATGAAGGTGTTTGCATCTTTCCAACAATTATTGTTATTGTTATTATTCTTTTTATTTTCTGGATTCAACAAATTGAACGAACCTATTGGGATAAATATGTTCGTTGTAACACATTAGGATACAACCATTGCGTTTAGTTTTTAATATTTTAGCTGATGTATATGACGTTGTAGAAAAGGATTGTGATAAATATACAGACCAAGTGCGAGAAATGTAGAATTGGAGCGATGAAAGAGGCCATCAAAGTATTTGGTACTTAATTTAATAGCCATGTTCTTATAGTTGAATGTGTGTTATTATTGATTCAAGCAGATTGAAACAATTTGTAGGTGTGAATTCGATGAAGCTCCAAGGGAAAGATAAGAACCAGATAGTGGTGATCAGAGAAGGGTGGATGTCGCTACATTGAGAAAGTCAGTATGAAAGAAGATCAAGAATGTGTCACTAGAAATGGTTCAACAATTATAGCTAGATGTTATCTAGATTTTCAGTTGTAAATTAATTACTATTTACAACAATACAAAACTGTGTTAGTTGAAAAATAACTAATGGAATCCATCACGCGCGATGAGCGTGTTATGGACCGGGCTCAAAAGAGGCTCTTAGTTATGGCTGCTAACCGTAAACGATTGTCATGCCAAAGTAACCAATGTCATTGTTGTTTATCATCAAAACCCAATATTATACTATATGGTAACAGCAATAAAAAAAACACAGATTTATGTCTCAGATGAACACAACATCATCAACTTGAAATAAAAAGAGCGTCACTGTAGTTGTGTTTCTTAAGCATCATGGGCACAACGACATAGCCAAGAAAAACATCAAGTCATATGAGCTTCGACTCGGTCTCATATGAGTCGCTGATCAAAGAAAAAACCCAAAATATATCCACCCAACAAATAAAATCCCAAATAGTACCAGGAATGAATACCAGTATGAACATCAAACCAACAATCTCAGATGAGAAAATCCCATCATCATCGACGTTGCGAATCACCAAACAAGAATGTCTCAAATGAGGCAATACTCATCATCATCAGCATAACTAATCACCCAACCACAATATCGATCGGTCCAGCAAGGATTGAAATAGGAGCCGGTTCGATAGGAAGCTTTTGAAAACGCAGTGCAGATGCATCACATAAAAGCACCCATTCAGAAAAACCCAAAAGCGATCACCATTAGACTAAAAGCAAATATTTTAATTTTTTTAATTTGAGTATGATATTATTATATTTTATTCTTTTTAATTGAGTTTGCTATTCACAATAGGATTGTGACGCAACTTGTTGTTCGTTTACCAGTAATTTTATTGTAATCGTTTTTGTTAATGAATGAAAGATATCTATATTAATCATTGCAAAATGTAATACTAATGATTGTTTTAAGACAATTGAACTTTTATCTGTCTCTAATAAGTTACAATAACTGAAGAATTATTACATCTATCCATTAACTCTAATTTAGACGTCATCATAAACTTCCATAAACGACAGCTTATATCATAAATTAGTAATTATATATCTCATATACAAAAAAATTACTGAAACAATTTTAAAATAAACAAATAGTTTTCATTTGTAGTATTTCATACAAACTGCTAGCAAAAGTACCTACATTTCAAAATTACAACAAAGCAAGGCAAAACAGCACTTGGATCTTTTACAAACAAGTAGTTTGGTTTCACTCCTTCAATAGAATCATAGTCATCCTCATTATTATCATTCATAATTCTACCCGAAATCACTCGACAAATCGCGATAGCCATCTCGCCTTTCGTCATCTCTGCATTTGCATTTGCACTTACAACATCTTGACTATTTGTAGTTAACCATATTCCTGTTTTATTCTTAGGATCATAAAACACTGGTTTAATAATGCTGCAAATGTTGTCTTTACATAGCTTTGATGTTCCAAATGTCCTGCAGCGTGTGAGTTTCGTGCCATAAAACATTAACTTCTCGTTACCATCCACGATGTTTCTTGGATTCTTGTTATGATGATGATCATAAGCTCTGTTCTTGACGTGTTGTCGGAAGTTTTCGAATCTTTCTAGTGTTTCTTTTGAGTTATTCAGCTTTAGGACATGTTTTATGCTGATTGAATACTTTGTGGTGTTGGTGGTTGTTGATTTGAAGATCATCTCGATCACATTTCGTGATGGGTCACCGATCGGTAGCTCTGTTTTGCCTGATTCATCATTGGGAGATATTGACCCGTTATTCTAATTAATGGGTCGATTTGGGTTATAAGTTACGCTAATAGGTAGAGTTATAAAGTTCCAGCAAGAAAGGGTTAAATGGGTCTAACACGAGTACATGACCCGCTTAACTCGTTTATCTAAACATGTAAGACGTGTTGGCAGGTAATTGTAAATGTGTTCATCGGGTTCATGGGTTGTAATAAGTGGGTTTAACGGATTTGAAAACGGAATGGCATGTCAATAAACAGGCTAAATGGGTCTACACGACCACGACTCATTTAGTTAAACAGATGAACATGATCAATATAATTCTAGCTGGAAAGGAGGAATAAAATACTTGATTAAAGGGAGTAGCATTTGGACATATTTTTTGGGCTACTAGATTTTATGTTTTTAATTTCCTGAAATAGTGAAATGAACATTGATGAATTATATATCACAGCCAAAAAACCTGATTTGTGTTATGTTTGTACCGTGTCAAAAAATGGCACCCCTAAATTAAACAGTAAATTATTCAGTGCAACATCATCAAAATTGCATTTATATACAAGCAAACTATGTTCTATATCATTTTATTAAAATTTTATTGTTTATTAAGTTACTAACATTGAGGTTATGTTGAATTATTCAAAATTATCTAAAGATTGTTTATTAAAATCTACTTACATTATCCATGTATAAGGAAACTATTGAGTACAAGTGTGCTAGACCCAATTTTCCTCACGGAAGAAACTAATACTGACCAGGAAAGCAGTTTCTTGTGTGGTGATGAGTGAGTTCTTCATCATCTTCCGAGTTTCTTCGACGAGTGCGGGTCCCATGCGTGATGAGTCTTTCATTTCCTCGAGTCACATCCGTCTGTTTGTCTCGACAATTCACATTCCATCTCAAAAAGGCACAAAATGCATGCATTACTCTAGCAGCCTGTGATTCTAATGCGACTAGTGCGCACGTAGTCGAATCAAGTGGCATTTTAGCATGATGATTGATGACCAAACATGTTGGCTAACAAAGTACATCTTAAAAGGGGAGGGTGATGGTTTGATAGGGGTTGGATTTGGGTGGAGGTACATGAATTCATGTGGCGTATTGCATATAGAAGAGACAAATAGGAAGAATGATTGCGAAGGTTTTGTATGTATTTAGGCATTGAATGGTATTGAAGGTGAATTGTGTGAATGCATAGTGCCATAGATTGTTTAATTTGGAAATACCCAATTGTCCAATATACTAAATACATGGTTGGTTTTCATAGTAGTAGCGTTGGGTCGGCGGTAAGTGGATTGAAAATTATGAGCGCGAGCACACTATATATATTTTTTTGTGTCAAATCGTAAAATGAACACACTTATAATCATGTAACTAAAGCATAACTTCTATAAATCATTTATCTAAATGAGTTGATAGCTTGTAAACAGGTTTATGTGTAATGTGTTGTAATCAAGTAATAAATAGGTTACATGAGTTTGGGTGTCAACACGTTTATTTGGATATAACTCGAACTTTACCTATTTAACCAAAGTGTTAAACAAATTAAACGGGTTAGAACTCATATTTATTAAACGTATTAATCATGTCAAAAGTTATCATCCATAATCAGAACTCATTTTTTATTTTTTATTTTTTATTTTCATTATTGTTGAAAGAACCAACATGAATTAAATACGTTCAATATTCACTTTGAAATTTTTTTAAAGTATACCCTTGTTTACCCTACAATTAAATGATTAATACATACCCCTAATTCACGCAATAGCATTACTGCCACCTACCAATATAACACCACCACCATTAGTCCAAACAAACATGAAATATATGTTTATGAAAGACCATTTTGTATAGCTTTTATTATTTATTTAAATATAATAAATGGATAACTAAGTAGGGTCTTTATGAAAGTCCAAACACATTATCATTGCTGTGATAATTATGGGGTCCATATCCAGTTTGGAATTGAACATTGATTTCTACTTGTTGGTATTCAAGTACCCTCAAATTCTCTTTTCACAGATTTGCATATAACTTTACATAAAAACAAAATATGAGTTTTTCACATCTATTATGTTCGATTGTCATTAAAAATGTCTTCACATATTTACAAACTTTATTCATACCTTACTTTTTATTTATACCTGAATGTTTGTTTGCTAATTTTATTTATTTAAAAAGGGTCAAACTTCAAGAAATTTAATGATACAAGAACATAAATTGAATAACATAATGTACCCATGTATTTCATGGCTATAGAGATAAAGCTTTTCTGACATATACTACCATACAACACCATATAATTGCATACATACTTTATTCCATACAAATATTCACTTCCCATTGTTACAGTTACATTTTATTGATTTTGCAAAGTCCCTGCCCTACAAACCCAATACAAAGACTAATAAAACCTTCAAAGCACCCCATTCAACCAACCATACCCTATTACACTCCCCTACAATCAAATCTACAACATCTCACTTCTTTTCTCCAATTCAATACGTTACACCTAATCTGCTGCTAATATTAAGGCAAAAGTACGAAAGGAACACGAACTAGTGACACGACTGTTGACCATCTTTGACCAACTTGCGGCAAATTCGTAATTCTTACACCTTTTTGACCCGTTGCCATGTGGCTGAGCAGCAGCCTTGTTTTATTTTGTTTCTTCTAATTCTATGGCCCCAAAACTATTCTTCCAATATTTTGCGGGTACGGGTTAGAAGAATGGGTAAGGGTAGTATGGTCATTGTTGCAGGCTTCAACTTCATTCTCTCTTGGCCCGTATACATCATTCCAGTGAACAATTTTTTGGAAATTTGAATTTGAAACGTGTACTTGTGGTTGTTCAGGGAGTCTGTTGCCAACTACAAGATCAAGGCAGATAGCATTGTTTTCCTCTAATCTGGTACGTTGATTTACAGACCCTGTAAGATCATGGTTATTGTTTTTCACAGCAGGTACATCGTGATTATGTTTTCCTTCGTATGCGGTTATGACGGCTTTGGGATCGTGTGATGCTCTCTCTACATGCTTTCTTACTGTGCATCCAACACTTGTGCACTTGTAATAACTCCTGCATAATATGTCAGATAAGTTGCTTTGCGAATTGCATAGTTATCAAAACAAGTTGGAGTTTCTAATAAACCCAAATTAAATTTTTACCGTTTCAGTTTTTTTGGTTGATTAAAATTATATAAATTTTCTGAGAATTATTCTAATAAAAAATTATCCTTTTGCCTAGTATCTATCATTACTCAAAATTTATAATTTTGACTTTGATAAGTGACTTTTTTTTCCAATCAGATGTATTTTAAACATGTAGCGTGTTCAAAAGAAGTTACAAGATTTTCTAACTTTTTTTGATTCCTTGCTTGGTAATATAAATGAAGTTGAGTTCTATTATAAAAAAATGGAAATTGTCGTATAGAAAAAGGTAAAGAGAGTTGAAAATCAAAGATAAAATAGCCACATGGTAAGTTCACAAATAATGCCATATTGTCATGTTCTTATGAGTGTTGGGCCAGAACAGAAAAACAAACAGAAAACTCGATATTTGAACAAAACTATGATCGACTCTTTTGTATTGATAAACCTCAACTCACATAACTATGACCCTAGACCCCTCTATTATACTCACCAAAAAAACAAGTAAACCTAATTTACTTATTAGGAAACTCAATCAAATCAAAAGAGACTCAAATCAATTAAACAAATCTACTAAAACAATAACCTATCTTGTCTCTTAAACTTCAACCCACCAAAAACAACTGAGCCACTTCATATCAAGATTAACCCAACATTTTCCTCTTCAATCTTTATATGGACCCCAATTACCCCCATCTTTCAAAGCAGTGTTGGTTCATCATCCTCTAGAGCTTGAGCCAAGTTTGCCTCTACCTCTTTTCCATTACAAGGACACTCATATGCAAAATGTCCATACTTTCCACACTCGTTACACTATTAACTCACTCTTGTCTCTTTGTCTAGAGCCTCTTCCACGTCCATATTCTTCTCTACCATTCCCTCTTCTACGGCCTTTGTCACGATCACCATTGTTATACCCACATCCTCACTCGTGCCTACCATAACCATGCTCTCTTTGCTTTAGTCCTTGCCCTTCATCTCTAGAAAGTAATAACTTACCTTAATCACTTGCTTCTCATCATGATCTTTGATCCATTTTAAGCCTTTAATCTTCCAACGGCTTCTTTGAGTGACATGTTCTCTATCTCTGAATATTGCTTTATGGAGGCCACGATCTGCAAAAACATCCTTGGAACCAAATTGAGTAGCTTTCTCATCACTAATTCATTTTCTAGACTTAGCTCGGGACTCTTGAACTTTCTAGCACTTCCATTAAGCATGCCCAAAAACTCATCAATTGATTCACTTTCTTTCATTTTCAACATCTTGAACTCGCTTCTAAGAGTTTTAATCTTGCCTTTTGTTCCTTTTTGGTTCCCAAGTATCAAACTCTTAATGCCTCCCACATAGCTTTAGCATCCTTGTGTCTAGCCACTTGGAGCAACACATCCTCAAGTAGAGTGTGGAACAGACTTTCCTTGTTTTAATCAACCCTTTTGTTGTCAGTTTTACAGCCTCCCACAAGCCATATGCTTGCAAGACTGACTCCATCATAATACACTACGCTGTATAATTTGTTTTCTATCAACTATTGTTCCTTGATCAACCATTCGTCACCTTTTTTTAATATTCTTTCTTTCTTTCGGTTAACATAGAACCAACTTTGATCACACGGATCTTTCCTTTCTTTTTCCCGCACTTCAAACCACACAAGTTCTTTGATTCAATTGGTCCCACACAGTTCCCTGATCTAGGTCCACACAGGTTCGGTTTTTCTCACCTTACCACAAAGGTTATTGCACCACATAGGTTTCTCCATCTTGTTGTACCACACAGGTTGTTTCGCCCACAATGGTCTCCCTTGAACCACACAAGTGTTGCGTTCTACACATGTTAGCGCACTTTTTCTTCCTTGACAAGATTGTAACTTGCTTCCTTTTTTTTCATCTTTTGTTTCAACACAACAACTTTTCTTTCTTTTCTTCGGCCTACAGGTCAGTACACAGCAGCAATCCGATGTTGCTGCTCCATCTTGATGTCGAGTTGCTGCAATTCTTCCTTTTCTCGAAAGCTTCTCTAAGCTCCGATACCAATTGTCGGCCTAGAAGCTAAAAACAAACAGAAAACTCGGTATTTGATCAAAACTATGATCGACACTTTTGTATTAATAAATCTCGACTCCCACATTACAATGACCCTACATTCCTCTATTTATACTAAAATTTCACCAAAAAAACAAGTAAGCCCTAATCTACTAGGATACTCAATTAAATAAAAACAGACTCTTAAATTTCTACCCACCAAAACAAACCGATCCACTCCACATCTAGATGAACCCAACTGTGACATTGTTGAATGTTAGATCTTATGTTTAGTAGAGATAATAATAGATGCTTAATGAATCAAATATCTAAACACCCACCAAAGGAAATGAATGAAAAGCTTTTAACATCTTTATATGATTATGAAATGAAACATACCTAGGATTAGGATTACCCCGCACAACTTTCTGACCGTATTTACGCCAACGGTATCCATCATCCAAGATATCAACCTCACTAGTAGTTTGGACAACTACACGTGGCTCACGGATAGGCTTAACCACTGGAGTAATATCAAGGGTACCAAAATCTGTTCGCCTAATCACGATTAAAATTTCTGTAAATTAGCATTGAGTGCAACCAATAGTATTAAAATATACATTTTCATCCAACTTTATCACCTCTTTTTTGAATATGGGTCATCGTCATCATCAACCTCATCCGTACCATCTTGATTTGCTTGTCTAGGAGATTGCAAAGGGGTTGCATTTGCCTCTAAGTTAGGATTCTGGCCATTATTTGCAGAACCTTCAATAATGGTAAATGAACCAAATAGAGATTAGAAACAGGTACTTAATTCCAGCACTATACAAATACACAGTCATGGAATGTTAAAGAGGGTCATTGCAGGTAGTGTTATGGGTCAAAGAGGGTTCAATGGTCACTTTTAGTACCATTCGAAAGGGACCGGGTTGGGTTGCCCCACTTTCTCCGTATTTCGAGAAAATAAATAAATAGTTAACCCATTTGAATGAAACGACTTAGGATGCCGTATGCTTAAAAAAAATTGTTTGGGGACTTTCAACATGCCCAGCCCATTTGACCCATTCCCTTTCAAATAATTGTTTTACATGACCAATTTGACCCTAGTCCAGATTTAATTAAAAAAAAAAAAAAAAAAAAAAAAAAAAAGACAACTCAAACCGATCCTTTAATAAAAAAAATGAGTCAAGTTGCTCCAAATTACCTGCTTGATAAGTTTGATTTTGAAGTTTATCAGGATTTTCCTCGTGTATAGACATAAGAGCACCAGCACTAAATCGACGGCTAGGTTGAGGTTTGGGATGATCATGTGTGCCTTTATACACAATTTCTGTTATTTGACCCGTAGTATAAGACCGTTCAAAAATCTTTTTCACATCACAATTAGGATGTGTACACTTGTAGTAGCTTCTTGGATGTTCGCTTCCTTTCACAACTTTCTGCCCATATTTTCGCCAATTATACCCATCGTCTGATGACCTGTCAACTTGGATAGTGGGCCCAGGATCTTTTGGCTTCCCCAAACCGCTTGTTTCCTCGTGAGGCATGTAAATATGATTTTGTTCTTTTGGTGATGCCAATTCCCAGCTGGTTGCAGATGGAGAAGCATACGATTGTGACTCGTTTTGATTTTGATTATGATTTTGGTTTTGGTTATGATATTGGCCACTTGGTTCGTCTCGTTGAAAGTTAGAACCTGCTGAAACCTTTCATACAACCAGAATTCATTTGACACAAGTCTTTACACTCAAAAGATAAAATTTTACATGATACAAGAAGGTGAAATGTACAACAAAGAAGGATAAAGGTTGGGCACTCATTCTATTGTTGAAGTACTACCTCCATTCTATGGCATTTCTCAATTCAAACAGACATTTAAAAAGAAGAATTAACACTTTATCAGTCAATTGGATTACGAAATGACTGTATGTAGTTTATGAAATCCATGAGAGATAGGTGGTAAAATAAACAAAGAATTCACTTGTATAATATGAAGAGAGATAGATGGCAAATAAACAACAAAAACATATACTCAGATGATTTCTCAGAAAACCATTCAAGCAGACCAAATAATAACCTAGATTAATAATTCATAGACAGAGATCAGCTTAAAAAGCAACATGAAAAGATGGATTAGAGTGATACCTGAAATCCTGCAGAAGGAAACTGTTGAACTGCTGTAGTATGGGTATGTGGTCTAAACTCAAAGAATCCAGAGTTACTATCATCCGAGATCTTTCTGGCAGAGGAATTTGTCTCTAAAGAGAATGCACCAGTGGTAATTGACCTTTGCATCAGCGGAGACTTAAAGAAAGAACCCGTAGTTGGAGAAGGCTCAGCCTATAAGATTAAAAAAGGGAACTTTATAGACTCGTCGCCAATACGATTCATAATTGTTTATTTAATATATTTACCCCTTATTCGGTTGCAATCTATTCACACAATCTGAAAGCATTATTCCTTTCAAATAAAAGAATACACAACTCATAATAGGCTTGATTCCATGATTCTAGAATTTACCTTAAACAGACAAGTCTCAATGAGGGACGAGTGGCAAAGCGCACCAAATAGAAAGGAATATTCGGCCACGTAAAGAAACAAAACTGAAAGCTTAACGAATACGACAAAGGGGTCTGAAAAGTGTCTAGAAACATAGCTAATCATATTAAAAACTACGGGTATTGGGGAGCCACAATTGCATAAAGAAGAAACTGATGGGAAATAACATCATTGTAAGCATCAGAATACAACGGTCCCAAATGCACACATAAGGCGCATAAATTGTAATATATTCTTCTAACAAGCACTTAGAAATGATTCATTTAATCCATAAAGAAAACACACACCGTTCCTGAAACAACTTTCCCATCAAAATAAGAATATCAAACAAAACACGCTTTACAAAAAGCTCATTTCTCAGATGGTGAAGTTGATATCAATCATATCAGTTCACATCAATAAAATCAACCAAAATTCTCCACTAAAGCTACTCTGACGCAACCAATCAACTTCTGTCCGATTGCTGATGTAGCTCTCATAACAAAACACCAACAAAACTACCAAAATCAAATTAGGTTTTCGCTTCCTCTTACAAACTCCATAATCCAAACACACTCATCCACCACAAATCATCAGTACAAACAAATTCAACAGAAACTCACACAAATCCCCAATCGATAACAGTAAAGCGATATCAAACATTCAAACACCGAGGGTTAATGTTAATTCAACAGCCAAATCAAACAAATTACAAATCGTACCTTAATGTTCGTCAGGAGGACCGGCGATTCGAGGAAGGAGGTAGGGCTGAGGCCTGGAGGGACGGTGACACATGCGGACCTTGAGATAGGGAGTTTAGCTGGAGACATGAGCTTGTATTTAGCGCCACCGCTAGTGGCACCGCCGGCGGTGGATCCAGCTCCGGCGGCATCTCCGCCGTGGCTCCGGTCACCGGGAGTGTCGACATTGGAGGTGGTGGTGGAGTGAGAGTGAGGAGAATGGTGGTCATTCATGGTGGAATTTGTGAATTTGTGAATTTGTGATCCAGTTTCAGGTTACGGTGGGGAGAGAGAAAAGGGGTGGAATGTACAGGGGTAGTTTAGTTATTTGACAGGTTAGAGTGTTGACTTGCGGTAACTAGCTTGTCTCATTTAAGGCATATAGGCATGTTGTTTGTCCTTTCTAAAATAAAAATAAAAATTTCTTACCATAAAATTTAAACTCTTCGTCGTTAAAAAATGGAGCACCTAAGAGCATTCGCAATTAATTCTGTATAAACGTGTAAGGGGTTGTTTAGCAGCCTTTTAATCAGTCACTTAATGGTTCAGATTTTTAAATGATTCAACATTTAATGGTTCAGACTGTGTGTTTCGCGAGCAAATGTCTGAATGATTCAGACATTTGCCTCTGAATGGTTAAGCATTATACTAATGATGAATGGTTAAGAGGTCTAATGCTGAATGGTTAAGAACTCTTATCTGAATTGGTCAGACATTTGCCTTTGAATAGTTAAGCGATATGCTAGCTCTTAATGGTTCAGCACTTAATGGTTCAGACCTCTTATTGGTTCAGCACTTAATCATTCAGATATTGCCAAACAGCCCCTAAATTTATTATTTATATTACAAAGGATTGTTGTGAGTGATTGTAAGAAGAGGATGAACAAAATGTTGTTTTTATTTGTATATTTAAATAGACATTGTTTAACTTTTATAGAATCTTTTATATTTTTTTTAAATGTTTGTGAATGGATAAAAGAGAAATAGTACTAATAAATATATAAAAAAGCATAATTTAATTGAAAATAATAAAAAAAATAATAATTTTTAATATAATTATTAAGATGATGATAGATAATTCATTGTAAATGCTCTAAACACACTTAGACAATGTTAGTTTATCTGTAAGATATTGTAGTTAATTGATGCATCACGCAACTAAAACTTAAGGGTTTAAATAGGTTGTCACGTATTTATTTTTAAAATTCTAAAAATTACAGTAAAGAAGTCAGAAATGATTATTTATGTATTTTATAAAGTTAACTAACAAATTGGTCCATAAACTTTTTTTAAAATTTTTGTTTGCACTTTCTAACATAATAACCAAATTGAATAACTAAACTGAAATTCACTTTAAATGAATTGTATTTTTAAGAATTGATTTTTATGGTTTATTTACTGGTCAAGGGCATAGCAACCACTATTGACGATCAACACAACTATCATCCAAACCCACATCCTACTTATGTCTCACTAAGTCGCTATTTTTTATTCTTTGTATGCCTACTTGCTCGTCGATGTTCGTGTTCCGGCTTTGCTATTTGTCGACGTTCATGCTCCAGTTGTTCACACACCTTGTTTTATTGTCAGTTTCTATATTTATCCCGACGGTTTTTTTTTATGAGATTATCATTTTGAAGGCTATAGTTGAGGATCTTGAATTCAAGATTCATGAGTTGAAGATGGATGCGAGCAAGAGAAAGAAGATATTAAATTTTTGTGAATAACAAGGATGATGATGGTTTAGGATACAATGACAACGATAACGGGTACAAGTGCTCCGACTTATATCGTTGCAGTTCTCTATGATGGCTATCTTTCAAGACTCAGCTGTAGCTTATGTTTTTAGAGTACTTTCAAGAGGTCGAGTCTTTTTGTCTTTTAGTTCTTTTTGTGACATTTGAATTTGGTTAGGTCTTTACGATCGTTAACAGTTTTTGAGGATATTTACAAACGGTCAAGTCAGTCGTAGTTATTTGTTGCAAGATCTCGAGGCAAGTTTACGCGGCAAGCCCCCAATTGTTCAACCACTTCTTTTCCATCACTCGTCTTATATTTGGCCATCTAGATGGTTAGCGGTCATCACAAATTGTACGACTAGTTGGTAGCAAGTGACACAATTTATTTCGTAGATTATACTAGGAATAATTACTCCTTTATAGACCACAAAGCCTTTTGCCCTAGTGGTAGCCTTGGTGTTTCTTAAATGGGAGGTTGTGGGTTAGAGTTTAGTACGAGACAATGTATTGTGAGTGAACTAGGAAGTTTTCTTAGTTATAGGTTTCATATTGGGCATAGTGGGTTGGCTCACCACGCTTATGTTCTTCAGGTGGAATGGCGATTCATTTGCCAAACGGATCTATGGTGTTCGGGGCTTTGATGTTAGAAAAAACTATATTTTTACGAATCATATAATTTCCAAACTATAATGCATACAAAACACTATGGACTATATAAGATTCACCCGATTTACATTTAGAAGCGATTTACACAAGGATATACCCTTTAATTAAAAAGTGATGCACACTCGCATGAATTTACCAGTTTTATGTTTATTACGTGAACATGTGATTAGTGAAACCTCTAACAATCAACAAGTTAAAATTTCACAAGTATGATGATTTGATCATTTTAGCATAACATTAATTTTTGTGTTTAATGGTTAGAAATATTAATTAAATCCCCTTAAGAAGGATTTTATTTACATTGAGTATTTTAACTTGAAAAAACATTAATATTGTTAACAGTTAAAAAAACATTCTATGTTAACATTAGGTTAGATGGAAAATAACTAAGTTGTACGTCTCGTAGGTGGTAGTCTAGTGTTAAGAGACACCCTCTTCGGATTAAATTCACGTTTAGACCCAACAATGAATAATTTACGATGACGTAGTTTTAAGTCTGATGTTTAAAAAAAAGGTGGTCAAAAATTAACACTTAATACTTGAGGGACTAGTATTGACAAATTATGGAACTTAATTAAAATTTGGTAAATAACATAGGGGACATGTTTTATTCACTTAGCGGGATATCTAAGGTGTGAATGTGTGTTTTTGGGAGATGATCCACAAGAACAATTAAGCAAGGAAAATATTAAGATTTCTATAAAATAGAGTTGAAGATCAAGAATTAAAGAAGCTGTCGTCATCAGAAAGTGAAAAGAATGTGTAAGTATGAGATTCTTGACCTAAAACTTAAGCTTTTTGTGTTTGTTCTAGTTTCATGATGATCTAGTGGTTGTAAATTAGGGGTAGAAATGGCTTATATAAGTATGTGCACCAGCTAGATTTCATACTCCATTGATGATAATTAAAATGTGAACTCATGTGTTTAGGATTTGAGTATTCATCTAGGGTCTTTGTAATAATATGTGATTAATGGGTAATTATGGGTGTTTTTTTAGTTAAATGCATCTTGTCATATGTATATAAACTAAAGAAAATGGTTGAACATGATTGTGTAATCAAATTTAAGATTTGAAGAATTGAGAGTTATGACCTAATATGATGAAATTGGGGTTTTGTGTTAGACTATGATTAGATGACTTGAGTGGGTGGGAAATGACCCAATCCTTACTTATATGTGTTAAATATCATGAGTGTATGTTGAAGAGTGTAAAGGAATGCGTTTTATTGAAATAGATTTACGTAACAGGTAAAACGGGCCAAGAGATTTAAGTCTAGATGCAACTCATAATTTTAATGTTTATATGCTGAGAAGTGAACTCAAATGACTTATTCATATAACTCAAATGAAATTAGGAAAAACGAGTTAGTTAATACTTAATACACTAGAGTGACTATGATATTGAGTTAAATTTTAGATAATTGACTTCACGGCGTCTAAAACTAAGGGAGATGATAAAGAGCAAATGCCCCGACACAGAGAAATCTTGGAAGTCATTTCAACCGAAGAAGTTGGTATAAGCATGGAAAGATTGTTAGAAGACTCCTACTGGTAAATATAATTTGTTTATAATGTTTAAACTTTATTTGGGCACTTTTAAAAGTTAAATTGCAGGTTTAAACATTAAAAATGGAATTGAGTATTTGGTACGAGTGAGGCACCCGTGTCAAGTTTATGAGCGTTCAAGTTTATGGATTATGCGTGTTATAAAATGAACTCAGGTACATTCAAAAAAGGACCTGGTGGGCTGAGTTAGTGTTATTCTTGAGAGATGGAAATCAAAGGGAAAAAGTTCTCTCACAATCCCACATTGTCTGAGTGAATAATTCAAAATTGAACTGAGTATCTATATGAACAGTGGCCAAAGAATAGTAAAAGCATACCTTTCTCGGCCTTTTGGCTAAGATCAAGTGTAGTATCTGTTCTTATCAGTTTAATATCTGATATGTGGGTCATTGGCCCACTTGATATTAATCTTATTTTTTAAGGGGAGAGGCTCATCACAATAGCTTGCTATTGGGGTCTCTGAGCGTTGCCTTGGTGTTGCACTACTGCCTTGGCCTGGCGCACCCCTCCAATTTGCAGTCAATTTTATCATGCTTTTGTTCTTTGTTAGGCTTTCCAATACTTAAGTTTTTTACTCTTTTGATAAACTTTGAAATAGTTAGTTTATAAATTTTTTATGCTTCTGCTTTGTATCAAATCTTTCAATTCCAATTCTTACAATTTGAATGAGGAAGTTAAATTTATATGTGATGGGAGCCATCCATCAGAATATGCAGATGAAGTCATTAATGCTGTTCATCCTGTTAAGACTATTATTCAAAAAGCAACAGCACCTCAGCGGTGCTTTCGTGAGAGATCAAGTCTGCAGGGCTTTCATGGAAATGTGAGGTCAAGTTGATCAAGTGAAAATTCCCCTATTTTTTCAACCAAACAAAAACTAAGATGATATTCCATATGCAATCCCATCAAATCGAACTTAACTCTATAGTAAATCATTTTCATAGACTCGGAGTAACACACACCTCTTAACATACATTCAATTCATTCCTTAACTACTGAACCTGTCACTCACTTCAAGGATGATATCCTGAATTTGTAAACCATTATCATTAAGGGTAGTAGTAGCAGTGAAGCTAGATTAGTTTTTATTTTTTTATTTTTATTTTTTTAATATATATCGGCAAGGGCAGAAAATATTAGGTGGGAATAGAAGGATAACATATTAATGTTGAAGGATGATATGTACTCAATGTTCTTTGCTTTACTCCATATCTACAAAAATTTAGATACCATTTTTTTTGTTTCATTTGAAAAACTATTGATTTCTTTAGGGGATACACTTAAATCTGATTAGGATGTTCCAATACACCAAAGGTTCAATATTGTCTTCTTTTTGTATCACATGTTAGTTTTCTTGATGTATACTCAGGCACATGTAGTTGCTTATACACATTACGACTTTGTAACCAGCTTGTTACAACTTTTATACAAACATACTGCAGAGTTTCCACTAATTAATAAGGATAAAAGATACATTTGCTTGTCCTCTTACAATATTAAATCCAAGTTGAAGCAAATTTCTAACAACAAAATGACAGTATCATAATTTCCTTGTACTCTTATGTATGTTTAGCTTGTAGATTTTGTATTTACTCTTGCCATTAATACAGATGGCGCAACTGAGGGGCCTGCTTTACTCTTCAAATATGCAATTTCATCTAGCAGTTAGAACTATTTGTTATGATGATTGCTTTTGATGGACACTGCCACACTAGATGTAAATGCACATGAAAAACAAACTTTAGAGGTAATTAGCTAGTAATTTTGTATACCCTTCACAGCAAATTTGGATACATGATTTCATTATTAACAGTTTCACAAGTGATCGTTTCTGTATATCCAACACAATAGTTATCAGCATAAGAGATAAAGAAATCTCTTTATTGATTAGAGTGTGAGTTAGCTATACTTAGATCTTTGAATTTGAAGCAACAAATTTAAGGATGAGCTTTTAGAGGGTTGGTTTAGTGTCAGTTAAGTAAAGCGTACTTTATGATCTCAAAAGTCTAGTATTATCAGGATTTATGCGTTAATCCACACTGTTTTATGGTATTGAATCCTGAAAGATGAAAACTAAAGGGAAAAAAGTCTGACAATCCCACATTGCTGATTGAAGAATAGAAAGATGAAGAGACTACCTATATTAACAGCAGCCCAAGAAATGAATAAGTATACCTTTCTCGGCCTTTTGGCTAAGATCAAGTGTAGTATCTGTTCTTATCAGTTTAATATCTGATATGTGCGCCATTGGCTCACTCGATATTAATCTTATTTTTTAAGGGGAGAGATCTATCATAGCTGGCTATGGGGTCTCTAAGTGTCGCCTTGGTGTTGCACTACCACCAAGGCCTGGCGCACCCCTCCAAACTATAGTCAAATATTCTTATTTATTATTGAAATTACAAATTATGCTTTTTTTACTCATTATGCAAAACCATGCTTTTTTTTAATTGATCAAGGCTTGCAATATTTAATAATTTTGTTGGTGTTCTTCAAGAACTATTTGAGTTATGTGACCACTAATGCTTACATGTGAACTGAGCACGCGATGGAAAGATAGCAGCTAAACCCTTACTAATTCGCTTTGCTGTTTTCTCTTACTAATTACACAGATTTTATGTCTTCAGGAGACTGGGCTGAATGACAGGGCAACATCAAATACAGAATTTCTTACAAATCATCAGATGTTATATTCCCAAGTCGTCGCTCCCTCATTGTTTTATTGTTGGTTTGACACATCTGTTTAAACCAGTGATATTTTAGTTGATTAATAACTTGGTGTACTAAGTCACTATTTCAGAGATGAAACTGTGAAGTATGAAATATTTTCATCTAGGACAGTAGAGAAGTATGAACAGTTTTTCTGTTATACGCAAGGGCAAAAGTTTAAGGATGATTTGTACCCATTATTATTTGTTTTATTCCATATCTACAAAAGTGTTTTTTTTTTCTTTGATAAATTCATAATCATTCTTCATTTCATTGGAAGGATTGTTGACTTATTCAATACATTTAGATCTGTTTAGGATGTTCATAATAGACTGATTGTGCAAAATATCATCTCCTTTTTGGATAGCATGTTGGTTTTCTTGATGGATATGCAGGTGCATTTTGTTGCTTATACAATATATGTGAACCAGGCTGCTTCATGCATCTCAATTATGTATATGATATATGAACCGGTTAGTTACCAACGAAAAGTTCTTTTTCATTAATGGGATGTCTTTGCTAAGCTGATAAAATGACCTGTAGTTCATTTTCATAGTACTTGATTTTATGAACATAAAATAAAGTACATCTTCCTCTTTTGATGGAAATTGTTGATTTAGCCTTTGTGTAAATCCTTTTGGTCAACAAAAGGTTCTTGTTTCCGACGCTTGTGTTATCATTTAAAGGTTCCATCCCTTGATGATCTGTAGCTCATGAGGAATTGCGGATATTCAAGACGGACTAACATCTGTGCATATGGGTATTGGTAGAGCAAAAAAAGGTAATAATTTTTCTATGTTAATGCTATCAATTGATGTTTTCAATTTTAGTTTCTGATGTGATGGATGAAATGTTTTCCTTCGAATTGCACTTGGTAGAGATCAGAATAACTTCACCTTAATTACACTTGGTAAGGATCACCAATGGATTCTTGATACTCAATCAACTTTATAGCTTAATATCCATATGACAACATAGATTTGAGTTATCAATAATCCGTCTTTACTTGATAATATCGATTCGTGTCACTATCATATTTTTGACATTGAAAATGTAGTCGTTTGACTCTCATTGTGTGAAAATAATTCAAAAATTGTATTATGCATCTCGATTATCAGCTAATTAACCTGACACAAAAAAAATATTACTTTTGAGTGTACTAGAAGAATCCAATAAAAATCATTCAAAATTGTCGATCTCGCCTCCTTGTGCAACCGGCTTTTAACATCAGGGACACGAGTTCAACTGTTTGTTCAGATTTCAAAACATTTGAAATGATTTAGTTTTGATGACGTTTGTTCAAAAAGTGACGGATATTTAAAAACTGATGTGATATAAATAAATGTGAATTTAACATTGATCAAACTTAATCAGAATCTTAACATTGAATAATCATTTAATTTATCTTAAAAAACTAGTGTTAAATGTAGATTATTAACTTTTAATTAATAAACTGTTAGAACGGTAAGAATATATGCACCATGAAGAAAAAACTATTGGTTTAAATACTTTTGGTTACTATTTAAAGGAATTCAACTCTACTAGGAATGGTATCAATGCTTTAAAACATCCATCACCTAGGACTCAAGGAATTTATCATTTCTTTACAAGCAGATATGCTTTGGGAAAAGTGAAACTATATTTACAAAATCCTAACAAATCCAAATTCTTGTACAAAGGAAGGCATGTTCTTATAAATTTGAATATCATCTTTCTAAGTCGATCCACGCCAAACCATCCAAGATCTATAATTTTAGAGGCATATCAAGGTCATTGAACGAGTGTTCAAATGATGGTTCGAGTTGATCCACATCAAAACATCCTAGATCTATCATGTGATAGATACATCAAACGATTGGTTAATTGGTGGTTCAAGTCTAACCAAACCGATCCAACAAGTAAAACTCCTCTTCAACCATAAGGAAAATCAAACCCAAATTAACTTTTAAATCCTCAAAATCTTCAGATATGACTCGACCACATTAATAAGTAAAATTTTTTTTTAATATTATTTATTTATTATTATTACTAATTTTATACCGACTCATAATCTATTTCACCATATGCTACCTGTAGAATTTAAACACTCGTCTTTTATATGAATACAAAATAACTTACCAGTACCGCTGTACATTTTACCTCTAGTAAATCAATCAATACATTTCACCTTTTTATCTCCTTTTGTCAACTTATTCAAAGTTTCAAACACAAACCACAAAAGCAAAACAGTTAAAGTTAAAAACATAATTTTATAATCAGCCGAAAGAAACCACATTCACAATACCCGATGAACTTATAATAACTTATGACTTTAATCATCATCACCATTACACCATCACATTTTCATCAACAATGGCATCAAACCAGAGCTTAAGAGACCTTCAATGGCTTCTGCAATCAATCCAAACCGAAACACTCAATCTCAAAAGCATTTCATTCCATCTTTCTCAACCAACTTCATGTTGTCATCAAGAAACTCATGATTCAATTCACATAAACATTTGTAGTCAATCCCACTTCCAATTTTCCACCATTCTCACACTCCTATCATCATCTTCTACGATCCGATTTTCGCTGCAGAATCTCGAGTTTTACGAGGTCGAATGGGACTTAGAGGAAGTAAAGAATCTTGAAACACTGCTTGATAATTCGTCGAATGTTAAACGAGTTGAATTCAAGAAGAACAAGCTGGATTTCGAGTGTATGGATCGATTAGCGAGAATCTTGAAACATAATAATGTGATTAAAGAGATCATGTTGTCTGAATCAAGAATTGGATCATATGGAGCTTGCTTGCTTGCTTCAGCATTGAAGATGAACACTTGTTTAGAGGAGTTACAAATATGGGAAGATTCAATTGGATCAAAAGGGGCTGAAGAAATCGCCAAAATGATCGAAGCAAATTCGACGTTGAAGGTGTTAACCATCTTTGATTCGAGTTCGATCACAGCTACACCATTGATATCTGCAGTGTTAGCAAGAAACAGATCAATGGAGGTTCATGTATGGAGTGAAGAACATGATAAAAACAGTAGTTCCAAAGTGGTTGAATTTGCACCAGAAAGTAGCACATTGAGGATATACCGGTTAACAGTTTCGGGTGCTTGCAGGGTGGCTTGTGCTCTCGGGTGGAACACGACGGTCAGATCGCTTGATCTCACCGGGGTCCGGCTGAGATCCCGGTGGGCCAAGGAGTTCAGGTGGGTTCTTGAACAGAACCGGAGTTTAACAGAAGTTAAACTCTCAAAAACTTGTTTAAAAAACAAGGGTGTTGTTTACATTGCTGCAGGACTTTTCAAGAATCACAGCTTGCAAATCTTGAAGTTAGATGATAACCGGTTTAACGGTGTGGGTGTAGAACACCTTCTTTGCCCGTTAACCCGGTTTTCATCTCTGCAAATTCAAGCAAACATAACGTTAAAGTCGATAACTTTTGGCGGGAAAAGATCAAAGATTGGGAGGGTGGGTTTGATTGCAATCTTGCAGATGTTGAGCACTAATCAGACTGTAACAAGATTGGGGATTTATGAAGATCAAAGCTTGAGGCCTCAAGATTTTGTTAGAATCTTTAAAGTTTTGGAGGGAAATGTGAGTTTGAAGTGTTTGTGTTTGCAAGGTTGCAGAGGGGTTGATGGTGATTTGGTGTTGAAGACTGTAATGGAGACTTTGCAGGTGAATCCATGGATAGAGGAGATTGATGTTGCAAGAACACCACTTCAGATTTGTGGGAAAGCTGAAGAGATATATGTGAAATTAGGGCAAAATGCTAAATCTGAAGCTGAAGTTGATGTTGATCTGCTCAAGGATATGCCCATGACAGTGCCTAAAAGCTGCAGGATATTCATTTGTGGGCAAGAATTTGCTGGTAAGTTTGATCATGATTAGAGCTTGGAATTTGTTACATAACCTGATAACATGACATGACTTGGCATGACTTGACACTGAGTTATATGGGTTAGGGTTTGGTTCGGGTCTAAACGGGTCGGCTCGTTAGTGACATGATTAAGAACGTCTAACTGGGTTCAACTCATTTAACCTACTTATGACACGCTTGAACGTTTAAGCTAGTCGAGACAACCTATTTTTTGATCTTTCTGTCAAAAAGACATAATTTTGTTGTTTCATAAATATTTATATATTATAATTAAATATGGATTCTAAAATTAAGTATCTTTTATTAATCATGTTAATTGTGTTATTATTTCTTAACCATGTTAAGTGAGTTGTGTTAATGCTGTTCGTGTTATTGAACGGCATATATTTAATCATGGTTAAAGGTGGCGTGTCTTGTCACTCGTGTTATTGAAGTGGTTACACTTAACCATGCTAAACGTGTCATGGTGTGTCACCGGCTTATTAAAAATGTATAAGTTAGCGTTTAAGAAAATGTCACGACACGTTTTGCCAACTCTAAATTCATCATCTTCATGCAGGAAAAACCACATTATGCAACTCCATGTCACAAAACCTGTCTAATTCAAAGCTACCATACATTGATCAAGTCAAAACTCTAGTAAATCCGGTTGAACAAGCCATAAAAACAACAGGAATGAAGGTAAAAACATTCAAAGATGAAGACACAAAGCTTTCGATATGGAACCTCGGAGGCCACCACGAGCTCTTCTCCTTTCACGACCTCATGTTCCCAGGGCACGCGAGTGCTTCATTTTTCTTAATCGTCTCCAGCTTGTTCCGTAAACCAAACAACAAAGAACCAAAATCACCATCAGAGTTGGAAGAAGACCTGCAATACTGGCTCAGGTTCATAGTGTCCAACTCAAAAAGAGCAGACCAACAGTGCATGCTACCAAATGTAACCATGGTGCTAACACACCATGACAAAATCGACCCAAACTCGATAGATTTTCAAAATACAGTAACCGCGGTCCAGAGAGTTAGAGACAAGTTCCACGGGTATGTCGATTTCTATCCAACAGTATTCACAGTTGATGCAAGATCATCTGCTTCTGTGAGTAAACTCACTCATCACATCAGAAAAACCAGCAAAACTGTGCTGCAAAGGGTCCCAAGGGTCTATGAACTCTGCAATGATCTCATAACAATATTATCCGATTGGAGGTCACAGAATCACGACAAACCAGCGATGAAGTGGCGAGAATTCAGCGATTTGTGCCAGATTAGAGTCCCATCTCTACGGGTCCAGTCAAGAAACAATCACATTGTAAAGAAAGTAGAGATGAGGCGAAAGGCTGTTGCTGCATGTCTTCATAGTATAGGAGAGGTGATCTACTTTGAAGAATTGGGCTTTTTGATTTTGGATTTCCAGTGGTTTTGCGGTGAGGTGATTGGTCAGCTCGTGAAGTTGAATGGTAGAAAGATGAGCTCTAATGAAGATGTTAATGGTGGATTTGTGAGCAGACAAGAGTTGGAGAAGATTCTGAGAGGAAGTTTGCAAAGCCAGATTCCTGGGATGGGTTCCAAGATCTTTGGAAACTTGGATGCTGGTGATCTGGTGAACATGATGCTGAAACTAGAGTTGTGTTACAGACAAGATCCATCTGATCCGGAATCTTTGTTGCTGATTCCTTCGCTTCTAGAAGAAAACAGAACAAAGATTCCGAGATGGCAGTTGGTCACGTCGGATTGTGTCTTTGCAGGAAGACATCTTGAATGCCATGATTCGAGCCACATGTTCCTCACCCCCGGGTTCTTCCCAAAGTTACAGGTATGTTCTTGATCTGAACAGGATCTCAGGGTTGGGAAAAAGGTTAAAATAGATTCGGGCCAAAACGGGTCTGTTTTAGAACAGTTAAGTTGCGTAGCCGAACAAAATAGGTTTGGGTCAAAATGGGTCAGTTTTAGAATGGTTGGGTTGGGAAGCCGGACAAAATAGGTTCGGGTTAAAACGGGTAAGTTTAAAATAGTTGAGTTGGGTTGACCCATGACAACTTTTTGAGCACTTATAATGTAAAAACTATAAAGAAAAACTGTATTTGGTGTTAACAAAACACAATTCCAACCACCCATTAACAAACTTTCTTATTTCCTTTTGAAACAGGTCCAACTACATAACAAAATCATAGGGCTCAAGAGCCAACATGGAGCAACATACAGTTTAGAAAAACATCTCATCTTGATAAACATCAATGGCATTCACATTCGGGTCGAGCTCGGGGGACAACTCGGCTACTATATCGACGTGCTCGCCTGCTCCACCAAAGACCTAACCGAAACCATCAAGCTCTTTCGCGAGCTTCTTTACCCATCAATCCAAAACCTCTGTCACGGGCTAACTTTAACCGAAAACGTCATTCGTCCAGAATGTGTCAAGAATCTAACACCCCCAAGATACCGAAAAACCCAATGTGTACCACTCTTTCAGTTAAAACAGGCTTTGCTCTCTGTCCCTGCAGACAGCATGTATGATTATCAGCATACTTGGAGTCCAGTCTCAGATTCGGGCCGACCCGTATTAAGACCTGGGTTTGACTTTGCTCGCGATCTACTATCCGATGATGACTTTAGAGAAGTACTTCATAGAAGGTACAATGACCTTTATAATCTAGCAGTTGAGTTACAAGTGCCTACAGAAACCAACTCAGACGCGCTAAATCGCGCTCAAGAGGATGAAAGTGGTAAAGTGGATCCATCATTTGCTGGCATTGCTAAGGGGGTAGAAGAGGTGATACAGAGGCTCAAGATAATTGAGATGGAGATCAGAGACTTGAAACAAGAAATCCAAGGGCTAAGGTACTATGAACACAGGCTGCTGACCGAGCTTCACCGAAAGGTCAACTATTTAGCGAATTACAACGTGCAGATCGAAGAACAAAAGGTCCCAAACATGTTTTACTTTGTGAAAACTGAGAACTACTCAAGAAGACTGGTAACAAATATGATATCTGGGATGACCGCGCTTCGGCTGCACATGTTGTGCGAGTTCAGAGGCGAAATGCATGTGGTTCAAGATCAAGTCGGGTGCGAAATGATGCAAGTGGATAACAAAGCAGTTAAATCTTTAGCTCCATACATGAAAGGCTTCATGAAACTGTTGACATTTGCATTGAAGATAGGGGCACATATAGCTGCAGGCATGGGGGAGATGATACCGGATTTGAGTAGAGAAGTGGCGCATTTGGCGGGGAACCCGCTTGTATATGGGGCTGCAGGGGCGGCAGCAGCCGGGGCGGTAGGGGTGGCGGCCGCTGGCGGGAGTAGAGGGAGGTCAACTGACATTCAGCAGGATATGAAGGCAGCACAGCAGTGGGTAGTGGATTTTTTAAGGGAAAGAGGGTGTTCTTCGGGGAAAGATATCGCGGAGAAGTTTGGTCTGTGGAGGGTGAGATATAGGGATGATGGTCAGATTGCATGGGTTTGCAGGGGTCATATGCATACAAGAGCAAATGAAATATTTGAGGTGCCTATGTGACAAAACCGAAAAAAAAACACATAAGACATTAACCGAGGACCGACCAAAATACATGTATGCGGTCTGGTCTTGGGTCCCTACTTGTTAGGTTTCGAATGATAGTTTGCGTATGAGAATCGTGTCGTGTATTTGGTATTAGGTCTAGTAACATGTCAAAAGTAGCTGTGATCAAGGCAAGAAACCTTGTTTCTATTCAATAATTCTTGAAAATAACATTGTATATTTGTATGTGATCTAGTTGGAAAACAACCATTTTTTTCCCATCCTTCGAAGTAGTTTTCTAAGTTTTGCCAAATAACTAGTCTTGACGATTGACTGGTATTATCCCTTTAGGTGTCCTGAAGTTCTGTTTCGACCAGGGGGTTCTTTATTTAACAACACTCGAAAAACACGGAATTCAATTCGAATTTTATTGGGGTTTCGTAGGACGGTTTGATGTTCATGTATTCGAATAACCTGAAAACGACCGGATTATCACATCTAGCTTTAATTCTTCAAAAATAAGTTCGTAAAAAAATCCATTGCCAGGTTAATTAGTATTTAAAGTAACGAGAGATTTTTTTTTAATTATAATTATAAATAATATATATTTAGATAAAGAAAATAGAAAGAGAGAGTAGAAGGACTTGTGTGTTTGAGAAAAAAAGTAAATGAGTAAATTTATCCGGTGGTTTAACGTTATTAGTTTAATCATCACAAAAATAATGTAAGTTTAAACTACATAAACTAAGTTACTGTTAAGAAAAAAATAAATAAGTGAATTTAAAATTTCCTTAAATCCTTATGTCTTTTTACTCTTAATCTTAATTGTTACGTACCAAAAATTATATATATCATGTAACATGAAAAATGATGATTTGTATTTTAGTCTATTTTGTCTTTTAGTATAACTTTTACAAAATTTTAGATTTTTTTTTGAGACTTTTTGTATTTTCTTTTCAATTATATTTTACTCATGTATTAGTGCTCGTAACATATTTATTTTTATCTACGACTTCTTGTGTTCTTGAACGCTCAATTTTACAACGTAATGGTCTCTAAGATTATCATTAAAGTACTCTTACGACATACGTATTTCTACTTAAAATCAACTCGCCACGAAACTCGGGTAAATATCCACTAGTGTAACTAAATTAAACTCGTTTTTATCCCGAAGGTGAGAAGGTCCTAATTAATAAGATGAAAAAACATTCTTGGGCTAATGATTTTATTTGGGCCAAGTGAATTCTAAGCCCGTTTATAACTACTGGGCTAGGGTTTTCAATAGATAATGCGATCATCTTATTAAAGCAGTCCCTTAACAAACCCTAGTCTTCTCTTTGTTCAGAGGCGCAGGAGCATCCCTTGTGATCTGCAAACATGGGTATGCTTATCAATGTTTATCAATGGCTAACGCAATTTCATTCGTCGAATATCATATACTGATTCGTAACCTTCATCTTCGTGATCTTATGATTATGAGCATACTGCTGATGATTTGCTGCTATTTGGCGCAGGTATCTCTCGTGATTCGATGCACAAGAGGCGTGCCACTGGTGGCAAGAAGAAGGCCTGGAGGAAGAAGCGAAAGTAAGTTCTTATCCAAACTAATTAGTGTTTTCTACAGTTTTCTGGATTGGTATATCATATTATGAAGCTTTTTATGTATATAATTGAGATACAGAAACGTTCATTAGTATGTTGTTTATAGGTACACCATTTAGGTTTTTCTGGTTTTAAATATATGCAAAATGCAGCACTGTACAGTGTGTTTTGTGATTTGCAGTTACTTTGTTCTATCTCTCTTGTTTTTATCTCTTATCTTGTTGTTTCCGATCTTGATGATGTGGTCTTAGCATGGATTGATCTTCGATTCTTCAATTGCGCATTGCTATTTGATTTTGGTTTGACATTCTACAGGTTATGTTGTAGCCAGAGAAAAGCTTGTAAATAGTTTTTGTGTAGTTGATCTGTCTTTATTTTATGATTGTAACTATCCAAGTATGTTAAGTTATGAAATTACATTATTTTGTTATATGCACTTTCATGCTCATCAAAGATAGATGTTTCTTCTTTTGTGTGTGTGTGTGGAAGTGAGGTGTTGTAACTTTGAGGTCATGCTACCTTAATTCAGCACAAAAAAGTCATAGGTTTTCATTGTATGGAACAATCTTGTAAAATCTTGAAGAGTTCAATTCATGTGTATGAACATTTTTCTGAAATTAATTTTGTAAGATACAGACTTTATTTAATATGCACATACCGAAAACAAACAACTTGAGGTTTTAAAGTTTTGTGACTTGAAATTGAGTCCTCTTAAGTCCAACTAGAACAATCTCTCGTAACTTGTTTGGTTCTACATAATATTATTAATAATTACGTTTGTTTTTCTTTATAGGTACGAGCTCGGAAGACAGCCTGCAAACACTAAAATATCCAGCAACAAAACTGTTAGAAGGGTTAGGGTTAGAGGAGGAAATGTTAAGTGGCGTGCACTGAGGTTAGATACAGGTAACTACTCTTGGGGGAGTGAGGCTGTAACCAGAAAGACCCGTATTTTGGATGTGGTTTACAATGCATCAAACAATGAGTTGGTCAGGACTCAAACTCTAGTGAAAAGCGCCATTGTTCAAGTTGATGCTGCGCCATTTAAACAATGGTATCTACAACACTATGGTGTCGATATTGGTCGCAAGAAGAAAGCAGGAGCTACTGCTACCAAGAAAGAGGGAGAGGTATGTTTTTTTATAATCTATTTTAACTAAAAGGCTATGAACTTTAGTCAGATTTTTATTTTAGGTAACTTGCTTTTAGGTCAGAAAACCATTAGAATTAGGAATGTTTCTTTTTCTAGTCTGTGTGCACAAACTTTTATTCCAACAACACATTAAATTATTTGTAGGAAGTAGAAACTGCCACTGAGGAGACAAAGAAGAGCAATCATGTTGTGAGAAAATTGGAGAAACGTCAAGAGGAGCGCAAACTTGACCCGCATGTAGAAGATCAGTTTTCAAGTGGCCGTCTTTTGGCTGCTATTTCATCACGCCCCGGCCAATGTGGTCGTGCTGATGGGTATGCGCTGATGTTATTTATTTATATTCATAGTTTCATATGCATGCAAACTTAACTGTTTTCATAAGATCTTATCTTTGGACACTTATTTTTTTTATAGAAAAAGTGATTTCTAATTTTATGCATTTGAATACACTCTGTTCAGTTGTATCATTTAGCTTATTTGAATTTTTACTTATAAAACATAACCAAACTTAACATCTTATGCTGTCTCTTCTTGATTCTGTCTAATTTTATTTTTTAAATGTTGACAGATACATCTTGGAAGGTAAGGAGCTTGAGTTCTACATGAAGAAGCTCCAGAAGAAGAAAGGAAAGGGTGCTGCTTAAGTTTAATTTTATTTTTCTTTTTTACTCTGCAAGGCATGGAACCAAAATTTTGATGTGTTTTGTTTGTTAAAATGTTGACTTTAATGAATGTTTCAGGTCATTGTAAGCTCTACTGTTTTTATTAATACTAGTACTATTGATTCAGTTATATGGTTCTTATTATCTCTTACACATTCTTTTCCAAAATACCTTCTCTAACATTTCTAAATGCATATTGCTAATGAAGTTGCTACTCAGCTTAACAGGTTTATTTCATATTAAGTGATATATTGACTTGGATAATCATAATCAAATAATCAGTTGGTAATGTCTAAGGAGTCATTTGGATTGCTTAAATAAACGGTGTATTTGCATGGCTGTGGTATGGTTTGGAATGGACGGCTTTCAACTATTGTTCAAAACAGCTTATTTCACACAAGGATAATCTTTTCAAATGCTTCAAAATGAAAAAGTTTGTAAACTTGTTTGTTTGTGTTCATTTATATTAACAAGTTTATGCTCATTTATATTCGTTTGTGGTCGTTTAATTACATTTGTATGTGTCGGTTTATGTTTGTGAACTATTCATTCGGATTTTAAATGAAAGAACACAAACATTTTCATTTTCTTGATGAATGGATGTGAACATCAAAAATTTATGTTCAATTATGTTTGTGTTCGGTTAAAGTTAAATCAGTGAACATGACTTTGTATGTGTTTGTTTAGTTTATTTACATGTCTAAAAAGTGACTTATTATTGTGTTATAAAGCATACCATATGCCAATATGTGGCTTTGAAAAGCAAATAAAAAACACCCCTTAATTATTTCTAATTATAATTACTTTGAAACTATATAATCAAGAAATTAGTTCAATAAATATATCTGGTTAATAGTTCAATATTACAATTCATCAAATAATCTCATCAAGGCTACATGTATTTACCTGCACAGTGATCTATAGTCTAAAATTCACCAAGTACAATTAATTATGGGTTCTAGATCACTATCGAAAGTTATTCATATATCTTTTACATGAAATGATCTATAACAATGAAAAAAAACATTTCTTATTGTGGTTAAGCATCCATGCAATTGCAGAATCTACAAAAATGTGTGGCATTGTTAGATTGATCGAACTGCAATCGTTATGATCAAACAAGAAATAAGTTAAGGTGATTAAAAAGAATCTACAGAAATGGAACAAAATAATAACAGACTCGTATGAATTCCATCTGAAATATCAAGGTTATGTCCCATAGATACGCGATCTACGTGGGATTCATTTGAATCTTAAATATGTAACTGGTAGTAAAATAACTTTATACGAACAGTTGTATAAAACATACCTGCATCGTCATAATCTAGCGAACTGAGTCTTTTTTGGGCTCTGTATTGAACTTGTCATACCCATATTTCTTTTTCAATCTATCTCTTACATAATCATTTCGAGCTTTTATCCGGGCTTGTTGAGGAGCAACGTGGACATACGAAAGATACAAACCAACACCAAATAAGGATGAACCACCAAGGAACAAACCAACAGTCATCAACAATTTTTGAGGCGTCGAGGGGAAGCACAACGTCATCTAGCCTTCTACAAAGTTTACTCAAAGAATCAAGTTACATAAGAGCCAACACACCGGTTATCATGTATGCAAGTCGTACAATCCACAAACACCAACTGGGAAAGCGAAAATTTGAACCAACATTGTAAAGATTTAAAGAAAACATAAGAATAAAAAGTTGTTTTTCTTGAAATGTTCAAAAATATTTATTAATACTGGAAGGCTAACAACAATACAAGATAGCAAAACCATAAAATTAGACCTGATCCTAACTACATAAAACTAAATCATGTGTGATAAACAGAAACCAACTAAACAACTCTGAAAATGCCAAAACAACTATAATGCAAGATTTCAACCGGAAAATTGACAAACATGGGTTACAAGCTGCGATATTTTTTATAATGATTACCCAAATCAGTACCTGAAATATTAAAGCATCATATGTGACTTTACTAACTATCATCAAATTTAATGTTATGACTAATGAAGTTGGTAGTTAATCATACATAACAGCAAGATGCTTCACTACTATAATACTACATTTGCTCCATAAAAAGCTTATCTTTGATATCTGATTTCAAATTGGAATGGGATTTTCTTTAATATGTACAAACAAAGCTCAAAGAACCAATAAGTACTTTCTTAACTAATTAGAATTTAATTGTACTAAATTCATGAATCTAACAAACAAAGCATATGCCATCAACATCAATTGTAACCTAACCTCCAGTACTACACTGATCTATTAAAGGCTCTTATGTATGGATGGACAATATGGATCCAGCAGCTCTTTTCCCTCTTTGAGATCGAGGGTTCAAATCCTGCCGTGTGTAAGTTACGTGGATTTAGAAGTACGAGTAAATTAGGAGCCTTTAAAAAAAAATGAAGTGATTCTTATCCCTAATGATTAATAAATGTATGCTCAAATGAATTTCTAACAGGCATTTCGTCGAACATGTCATCGGCATTATCAGTGACCCAATTATATAAAGATTTACTCAATCAAATCAAGAAACATGTGCGATCAAAGGACAATTTATGAAAGTTTATACGCAAAATTCGAAGTTAAGAGATCAAATCGACATACCCACTTCGATTTGCGACGTATGATTGTGGTTTACAGAGGGCTTTGAGACACAGTACATACATATGATGGTCCAATAGGTTGGGCATTTAGAAGAAGGGGGGCCTAATTGTTATTAAGTTTTTTTAGAGTAATTGCAAAATGGTCCTCCAACTACTATGAGTCGGTCTTTTGTGCACCAGGAGTTTCTTTCACATTTCTGGCCTTTGAGTGAAAGTGTGAAACTTCGATCGGAAAGGTGATATGTTTCATGTGATATGGATTAAACATCAAAAGATGTACCCAAATCAACTACACACTTTTGATTGAAAGATTGAAACAGCTACACTTATTGTAATAGTAATCAGTTCTGAAAAAGTCTAGTTTGCTTACTTGATATATAGTTAGTAACATGTTATACTATTTAGATTGAAAATTTTACTTAAACATAAAGTTTATAAAGATATATATTTGGAACTTTATATACATTTTACTCTTAATCTTTTACCACCAAAAATATTAGCTTGGATAATATTTTTGCACGTTTTAAATGCTTAACAAAGATAAAGTGTGAATATGAAATGTTAGCTTGGATAACGTTTAGGAGATGAGTTGGGTAAAAGAAAAGTAAAACAACTTCTAATTAACAACTTTCTTACTTTTTACAATAAACACGTAACAAGACATTGTCAACAAAACTAAATTCGTATAACGATGTCATACTCCACCAAGGCTTTGACCCAATAGTAAGAGACCGAATGTCTCTTCGGTGATGCTGTATAATTTAAAAACAGGAGTAAGATACATTTATCGTTTAAAAGTTTTATAATGATATCATACACTTATACGGTGCATCACATCACATTGTTAGATACTAGATAGTTTACTAGGGATGATGTATGACAAATTTGAAATTGAGCGACGAAAAATGATTATGAAGGAATACTTATTGACCCTTTATGTAAATACACTAAATAGATAGAAATCACGAGACTATGAGGCTCTTGAGTGTTTATGATATCAAAATTTCTACATCTGCAGGCGTTCATCTCCTCCGCAGCCGCTCACCGGAGCTCCGACGAACCTAAATCGGAGGAAACACCGCTGTTCACCGGACTTATTTTCCGGCAAGTGTCACTTCACATCTGTATTCTTTCATCTTGCTTTATTTCATATTGTATAATTGTATTGAATGTATTCATCGAAAGCTCAAAGGCATTAAGCTTTCGGCACTTGTTTTGACATTAATAGCTGAAGTAACTGTTTGTTGATTCTTTGTTTGGGTGTTCTTATGTTGGTGTTGGTGAAGAACTGAAAGTTAAAGTGGTTGTATGTAATAGTTTATGAATTGATGTATGCAAGTATGCAACTAGACTGTGAAGTTTGAATATGCATTTTGATCTTGGTTATTGTGAATTGGAAATTGAGGACGAGAGTTGAATAATAAGGTGTTAAAGGCATCGATAGCTGGTTAGTTTTACGTTTGGATGGTTTATTTTTAGGCAAGTTTTAGAATCTACTAAATCTTAACCTAAATGTTTTGAAAATGAGAAGTATGATCATTTTTCTTTGGCTTTTGCTTCAGTTTCGGCGTTTGTGTTAACAGGTTTAAGCTTTTAGGAGGGGCAAAAACCTTGTTGAGATTCGAGAACCTTCATATCAAGCTACAATGTGAACTTTGAATTAGGAAAGAGTAGGAGATTAGAAAAATGTATAGGGTTTGATTTGTAGTCCATGACGAGGTCGTGATTTATATAGAAAGAAGTCAGCAACACGGTTACCTTTTCTTTGATGTATTATCACACTATGGAAACAACAGTCGAATAACATGCAGAATTTATGCATCTTTGTTGTGATTTGTGATGTCCTGCTTGCCTGATCATTTGAATTTTTTGATGAAAGTTTGATGTGAGATTGCGCTATTGGTAAATAACTACATGTACATAACATTGACTTTGGCTCTCTGATTTCTATTTGGTGTGCATTTTTAGTTCATTGTGTTTGTTTTGGTACTGGAGGTGTTAATTATAGGCTGTGATGTTTTAGTTCATCCTTACGATATACTTCCCAAGATTACTAGCTGTTTCAATTTTTGTTTCTGATTTCTCTTATAAAGGACAGTCATTCCTACAAAAATGTTGAAAGAAACCTTGTAAAGATTGAGCTGTATTGGACAAAGAAATGCCATGTAATTTGCAAAGAAAACCAAAGTACAATGTTCTAAAAAGTCAATAGTTTCATTTATACCCTCTTCCCTGACCCCTGCTTGTTTTATGTTATTTATTCATGTTTCCTTTTTGAAAAAGCACAAGTCAATGTTATAACTGTCATAAGCTCTAACTGTTATTAACACTTGTTTAAATCTCTTTCACCGTGAATTTTGGCAGTCTTCATGGCCTTTGGGATCACGTCTATGGTAGATATAGCAGTTTCATTGTAGTGCAGTTTGATCCAAATAAACAAACATGCTCATGAATCAGAAGTTGTTTGTCCACCTGAATGGGTAAAGTTTAATTTGTATAAACTATTTGTTGGGAGTAGTATATAATACTAAGTCAATTATGGGCCCAAATTTGTGTTTGTTTAGGGGTATTAGGTTACCAATTACAGTGCAAGGAGCTTCCACAAGGATTCTCTCTTTATCTTCTTCAGATATGAAAGCATCAAGGTATGCATTTTACAATTAAGTTTCTGTGGGTGGCAAAATGGGCGGGTTGAACCAAATGGCTTCGAAATCGGCTGTTTCGATTGTGTTGTACAGTTAACATTCTTTTTTGTCCTTTTTCTGGTTTTTTTATAATAAATACATTTTCGATTATGATTGCAAACTATCATAAAAACTAAAAAGTATGATCTGATTTTTTGTGAATAACTAATTTAGGAAGTTGTAAACATGAGTATACCTTGTACAACTTTTCACTTGCATGCCTTGTTTCCTTTTTAGCTCTTAATTTTAGTTTTACAAGTCTGACCCGCTGTCAATAAATTATGACCTGATATATGATCAATTTTTACGTAAATAGATTAAAATTGTCTCCAATAGTATGTACAAATGTCATTTTGTTTTGCCTTTTGTTTCATTCTCTGATTGAGGTGAGGTTGTAAGCTACAAAGCATGCATTGTGTCATTAAATATTTTGTTTACAGCTTTTCATATACATGCATTGAAATTGTTCACTTCACTTTGTTTTACTCTTTTGTTTTGTTCTTTGATTTGTGTATGCTTTAATTTTCTAATATGTCTGTTTAATTGGACAAAGCCAACAGGAAGATGATGGCGTGCCCCGCTCTGAACAGTTGTCATCCGTGGCAGGTATAATTAATATTGTTATTATAGTTATTGTTATAATTGTTATCGTTATTGTTGTTTGCATCTTCAAATAAATGTGCCTATTGTCAAATTCATTTCTTATAACACCAACAAAAAAATTTCTTTTTAACAAACCTTAAATTACATATGCTGTGTGCTTTTGTTTATTTTAAACAGTTTAATTTCTTTTTCTAGGAGGAATAGTAGCTTTAGGAAAGTTTGATGCACTGCATATCGGTCATCGTGAGCTTGCTATCCAAGCATCAAAGGCAGGCACTCCATTCCTGTTATCATTTACTGGAATGGCAGAAGTACTTGGCTGGGAACCTAGGTAATTTTGACCTTTTATATGAAGAAGGGTCTATTCGGGTTGTATCTTTATTGATTACGGGTCAGGCGGGTCGGTTTCTGGCTAAAGTGTATTTATATGCTTTCAACCTTCTTAATTGTGTTAATTAAAAGTCTTGATATTGATGTTTCCTAAACTATATGATACATTAATTGTTTACAAGTTTTGAAAATCGGACAATAATTTTGGCAGGTAAAACCAACCTGACCCATTACTCAACCCGCTTGTTTTGCACCTCTACATGTCTTAAAAAGTTTTAAATTCCAAGTGGTTTTAACAGGGCTCCTGTAGTAGCCAAATGTGATCGTGAACGGGTGCTTTCATCATGGTCTGCTTGGTGTGGAGAAGTGACACCCACAGAGCTTGAAGTCGAGTTCTCTAAAGTGAGAAATCTGACCCCACGGCAGTTTGTGGAAAAGTTAGCAAAAGAGCTTGGTGTTCGTGGTGTTGTGGCAGGTACATAAACCTAAATCTATTAAAGGAGTGTCTGGATGTGGGTTGTGACCATATTTGACCTCAAAAGTCTAACTGTAGATCTTATATGATGGTAGGCAAAAACTATCGGTTTGGTTACAGAGCTGCAGGAGATGCATCTGAGCTGTCTAGATTATGTGAAGAGTATGGTATAGAGGCATACATCATAAACCCAGTGATGGATAAAAAACAAAGCATATTGAACAGAGAATTCACCGATGCTAAAGAAAGAGGACAGGTGTCATCTACCCGTGTTCGTTATGCACTTTCAGAGGGAGACATGAATTATGTTTCTGAGCTTCTTGGTCGCCAGCATCGTCTAATATTAATGCTAAAAGATGACCAAAGTTTTATCAGCAACAAGAACACGGCCTCATTTCCCAGATCATGTTTATTGAATCTTCCACCTAAAGAGGGTGTGTACGAGAATTGCAGCATCGTATTAGGTAATGAAAATGTTGTACCTTGTAGAGTAGTCGTTGATTCGGATAATATTCATATAGAGTTGGTAGAGATAGATTGTATTTACATTCCTTCTGGAGACTCGCGATACCTGAATATTGAGTTTGGTGCCTGAAAAGTGTAAACAGTTATTAAAGGTGGAATATGAGGTTACATTTATCATTTATGTGCTTATGACTTGTAACCGTCGGTTTGAGACTTTGTTACACATGCATAGTTTGGTTTGGCTCTTTGGGCTTATAGTTTTTGGTCAACCAATAACTCCGGTTCGATCAAACCAGACCAACCAAACTGCAGGCCTAAATTAAGCTCCTCCACTGTCTTCAACTGCAAGTCTGCTTTTGGGGAGAATGGGTCACGTGGGTTGCCCAGCAAATGCCCAAACTGGGTTCCTGGATCCATCGGGTTTGGGCTGCTACTTAGCCCAACTGCATAGGCTTTATTCCTCCGTGAATAAACCCGACTAAGGGGTGGGATCCTATGAACCATTCTTTTTGGCCATTTTTTTCTCCCACATGTAAGTTCAATTCTATTACTGTTGCATTCTAAGGGGTAAGACAAAATTGGTTGCATTGTAAAGTAAAAGGTTGTGACATAAAGATCTCTGAGTATACATAGGTCACCTGTGTTTGACGAAGTTTGCATACATGCTACCCAAGTATGAAAACTAAGCTTCAGGCCACCCAAGTTTCTTTTTGTTTACATTTATTGTGGACAAACAAGTTGCCACTTTAACATTTTACATTTATAATTGTGAAAAGGCAAAAATAAATGCTTTATACAATCTATATGATATGCGGGGCGGCGTATGTATAATATTTTATCTTTTTATTCAAATGCCATAACATAAAATTACATTATATCTTTTCCTTTTCTCCTTTTTTTTATACCCTTAATTCTCTTTCTTTCTCTCTTCTTTTTTTTCCATTTTATTAAATTTTGAAACATAATATAACATATCATACGAACCCATATAATACTTTATTACTTTATACAATTTATCTGATATGCGGAGCGGTGTACATGCAACAAGGCTCACGTTATTTTTGATGTTTATGTATCTATTAATCACTATACCACAAAACAATTAGCATGGTCGGTGGGCTTATGCCACCATGCATGTGCCAAGCCCCAATTGATCTGTTCAAATGATTTTTTTTTTTACTTTTTACAAAATTTGTCAGTATATAAATGTTTCTTTCGGTTATAAACTTCAAAGTTTAACCTAGTTAGTGTGTCTTATTTGTGCTCGTCGCCTCGTTAGTGACCCAGGTTTGAACCTTGGGGCCAACATTTATTTGCTTTTTCTTTTTCAGCTATTTATTATTTTACTTAAAACTTTTTTGGCTTAAAATGTTTTTAAAGGGTTATTAGATTTTAATAGTCTTAATTTTCGTTTATTGGCTAGGATTGATTTAAACTCAGAAAATATTTATAAACACTCTCAATTTTAAGCTTATTTTCCTCCAACAATCCCTTAATATTTGAGAGTTAACCCCCGTTAGTTTTTTTGATGAAATGCGACCAACTGTGAGTCATTTTTCAACTCCGCTACCGCCTAGCCTCCATCAGGTTCATTTTTTTAATGTCTAGTCTTAATCGTCATCTGAAATCTATCTCAACAAGTCAAGTGGTACAGATTAGAAGGTGAAGATTGACGGGTTTCAGGGTGCAGAACTTTCAGATTGATAGACCTAATAGTTGATTTCAACTTTATATTTAGTGTTTTGGTCATATAAGTATTCCACATCATAAAAAACTAAAGGTGTTAATGATGTGTGATTTCAATGTATATGTGAAATTAGGTTTAAATCATAACCTTAGCATAAAATTAAAAAAAAAAAACATTATACTTTGATAATTATTTCATGTGCAGGGCATGTGAGAGGTTTTGAACATTAAGGAAGCTAATTACATCATACCGTCAAAATCACATATTTGTCATAAACGCAAAGAAACCACATCAAGAGAGAAGAAAACGAAGCAAACACGTCAAAATCACACATTTGTCAGTTTGGCGCATAACAGAATGTTTTTGGCGTATGGCTGGCGTATAGGCCTTGTTTTTGGCGTATGGTACGCCGGGTGGCGTATCATACGCCATGTTGACGGTTTGGCGTAGTTTTGGAGCAATTTTGGACGGCTTATAATGAGGAAATCGACCAAAATTGAAGGGGGGAAGCCTTGGAGACCTAAAAACAGAGAAATGAGTGCTTTTTGAAGTTCAAAGTGGAAGACTATCAACACTACTTGCAAATCAATCACCCGAATTCAATTAAGATCGTCTTTGGCTAAATAGTTCGTTGTCACAACATGTGTAGAAGTTCTATCACATCTTGTAAGACTTGATTTATGTTTGTTGCATGAATGTTGACATAAATTAAGATATTTGTCTATGAATATTCATGTTTGTGTTTGCAATTTTATCTTCTATATCAATTTGAGTATAATTCATGTGTAGAAATCTCTATTAGTGTCATTCCAACCTAGAGAGACTCTAGGCTTGTTGTACATGTTCTAATTGCTTGGGATTTGTCATGAAAATTATAAGGTTACACACTTGTATCATTCCACTTTAGAGATACTCTAGATGTTTAGTAAATATACATGTGATGCAATCGTATATCATCATTCAATTGATGTAAAAGATGATTTAGGTTATGTCTATGTAATCTTTCAAGTAATAAATAAGTTAACATGTTTTGTTAGTTGATGATAGTATTAGACTATATTATTATTAGGGTTTAGTATTGATTATTATTAGGGTTGAGCCCACGTGCCCATTTTAGGTTTCTAGGGTTTCTTATAAACTCTATATAATGTAATCATAACCTATCAATAATATTCAATCAATTCACTCTTTTACCATCTTACATGGTATCAGAGCCTTAATTAGGGTTCTAAGTACCTTCTTCTCCGCTGCACCACCACAAAAATATACAAATCCTAGCCGTTGCCATCGAGTTCAAACCCTAGACAGGGCGGTGTGCCGCCATCGCCGCCGCCCTGTCCAACCTTTGTTTTTTTGTTTTGTTTCTTCTCTATTTTCTAGTTTTAGTTGAATAAAGTATCGTTATCGGTTGAATATTTAAACCTATTACTTATCTTCATTCTCTTGGTTTGTTCACATCCATTCTCTTGGTTTTTTTCTGAATTATGGCTTTTAGTGTGTAACAGTCACTATATTTTCTTTTTTTCTTCTATTTATCGGCGTTTTAGCCACTCCAAGGACCATGGTCCACGCACATCGATCTCAAGCTACGGTTTGATTTAATTTTTTTTCTTTTTTTAGATCTACGGATCTTATCTCCTAATATACGGATCCAAGAGACCGTCATATTTGATTTTTTTTCTTTTTTTAAATCTACGGATCTTATCTCCTGATCTACGGATCCAAGAGACCGCCATTTGATCACGGTCACTAGTCTTGTTTTATTTTCTTTTTTTTTTTATATCTGCATATGTCATCTCTTGATCTTCAGATCCAAGAGATTGCCGCTTGCTAGCCTCGAGATAACGCCAACGACTACGGGCGTCAGTTATCCGTTATGATTCTGGAAATAAAAAACCAAGGAACTATCAAGAGCACTATGGATATTACAATCAATCAAAATTTGGATGAAAATATCAAGCACAATATTAATTTCTTGGCAAAAGTTTGGATATTCAAGTTGATCGAAGCATGTTTATCTTATTGTTTTTAGTTTTATGTTATTTTATGTTTTCCAGTCATAGCATACAGTTACTTCCGCTATGACTGCGGGGGAGTATTAGACTATATTATTATTAGGGTTGAGCCCACGGACCCATTTTAGGTTTTTATGATTTCTTATAAACTCTTTGATTGGTTTTTCGACATTGATCGGTTAACTCTCAGTTATTAATGGATCGTTGGAGCAAAATAAGCTCAAACTTGAGTGCCTGTAAATATTTCTTGAGTTAGAATTAATCTCGGCCAATAAATAAAAATTAAGATTATTAAAATCCAATAACCTTTTTTTTAATTATTAAACCGTAACATACAAGATATAATAATGTTTTCTATTTATGCTTAGATATTCAAAACCAAACCGCAACAACTTTGTATATTTTTTTACTTAAATAACCACGTTAATATGACCACCACCGCTAATAATAAAACTTCGTTTACGCGCGAGATTAATTTCTCGTTACTCCTATCATAATAGCATGGCATGCGGCCGTTGATGTCAGCAGACGAACGAGAAAGACTCCCTACAACGCACGTGTACCATCTGCATCCATCGTCTGCCTCGTGTCAAACCCTAATGCATGCACCCATCTGCAACTTCCACTTTCCTCGCCAATTTACCCGGGAAAAACCATCTCTCTCACACACGCACATGCTCACGCAGTTACTCCGTAACCCTAAGTTTCGAACATCGGAGATCGATCGAGAATCGAATGAATGATGGAGTCGATGATGATGAATCACAATTCGACATTGTATTCCGATGTAGCGACGAACCTCGAGAATACTCATAGCGATGTCATTTCGATCACATTGTTCATCGCTGTATTGTGTTTGTGTTTAGTCGTCGGACACTTGCTTGAAGCGTATCGTTGGCTTAATGAATCAATTGCTGCTATCCTCATCGTAAAGTTTCGATCTATCTTTTTTTTTATTGATTTTGCTTCTACGTTTTTATATTTTGTTATCACATATTGATTGAAGTTTAGTCGGATCTAATTAGTTACTAATTCTTAATATTTATTGGCTGACTGGTTACTAGTTGATTAGTTTGTTTATGTTAGGGAATTCATATGTAAATTAGTAGTAATAATAATAACTCATGTGAACCACAGCAAGTTACATGTCCTAAAGCTTTTGTTAAAATGTGAGGCCCTTGCACTTAGAATAAATGGAGGTTTTTGGGTGGTCCGAGCCGAGTATCCAAGTCTTATAGGGTTAACCCGGTGCATACTGCATGCGTGGGGTCTGAGTGTTGGGCCACTTTGAGCGTGGTGTATGTATGCATCTTTATCCTGCATTAAAATCATAAAAGGCAGCTCTCTGTGATGCGAGTGTGTGGGGAGCGTTGTATTGTGTTCGTCGCCCTCACCATGCCGGTGCAAGTGCGAGTTTGGGTGTTCACTTGTGTCTTCTCCTAAGAAAACATCAAATATAGCACAGATTACATTGACTTCTTCAACATGTTATTGAATTAATTAATAGTCTTTTGATGTTTGTTATCTTCAAGTAGTCTAAGTCTTAGGTTTGAATCTAACTTCCGTTGGTTTTTGCCTTTAACTTCTTTGAAGGCCACGGGTATAAAATTTTACGTGACCTCGTTGGTTAACAAGGTTTTTGATAGCCACTCGTTTTGATCGTTGTTGAGTCCGAATACACGTTGCTCTTTTCTTTATTTTTAATGGTTTTTTTTTAATTGTAATTTAGTCCAATTAAAGTAGTGGTCAAAGGTAGTTTGGCCATGATCTCTAGCACTTTCTTTTGAATTGTAATTTCTTTATGTATTGGGGAGGACATTGAGTTTTGAATATGAAAGTTTTTTATTGATTTATCTCTTGAGTGTGTAGAGTTAAATTAATTTGTCTTTGCTAGTTCAATCTTGGCAAATTGAGCAGTGTTCTTAGACACGATTGCTTAACCGGAGTGGTGTATCTGTATCTTCGGTTGACATAGCAGCCCTATCGTTTGTTTCGGTGGTGAATCTGTATCCGAAACGAGCCTTAGATCTATCCGTTTATTTGATCGTTACGTTTGATCCGGTGTTGTTCGGGTGTACTCCTATCAGTTTTGAGGGTGTCCTGTAAGATTTTCTGTGTTGATGCATAGATTAGGAATTGAATGTGTTTAATTTCACATCCACAATTTAATGCCTCTGGTTCCATTACTAAAGATATGTGGCTTGAGTCATCTTTAGATGCAGATATTATTAAACATAGATTAAAAAAGTACGAGCCTTAACTGTTTGAAGAGCTTTAGTGTCGTAGGTGATTTCATCTTTCAAAAAGTAGGAATTGCCTCGTTATTTCATTAAGAAAATAGTCCAGCATTTTTGGTGATTCTGTTAATAGATTATTTATTTCAGTATACACAAGAAGGCATGGAAAACCTTCAAGGGATGGTGCAGTGGTAAGCGTCTCATTCCCTCTGGAAAATCCAACTTCCACTGGTTTCTTACCTTTAACTCCTTGAAGGTCACCCTCACTGAACTACTAATAATAAAATTTGAACAAAACATATAGAACACGACGGTTTCTGGATTAACAAGTAATTTGTTTGAGTGTAAAGGCCATAGTTTTGTATCTCAACAAGAGTTTTTAAGTTATTCACTTAGCAGCAACAAGAAAGATTAAGATTTTCATTTGAAACATGTGTAGAAAAGGCAACTTGATAGAACCTAGTCTGCTTGAATGAATTAAAAACGAGTACAAAGCAGTGTAGTCCTCTTCGAGATGGATTGATCTCCCTAATACAAACCAGAATTTCAAATACTAATCTCTCTACCTAAATTAGAACAGAAATTCAGATACTTAAATGAAAATTCAACAGTTACTCCTAATATTCAGCCACTTCCCCACTACCACTTGACTGGTTGACTGGGTCATGGGTATCCACGGGTCCAGTTGGGTTTATTTGACCCACTGGATACGTATCACAACTCCTTGATGTTATTGTTGTTCCTTATTTCTTGATATTTTTAAACAGGGTTGTGTTGTTGGAATGATCATCTTAAGCATAACCAAGTGGAAAAGTTCTCGTCTACTTAGATTCAATGAAGAACTGTTCTTCATATATCTACTTCCACCCATAATTTTCAATGCTGGGTAAGGTCGGTGCCCACCCATTCAGGCTATCCTATTACCAATCATCTAGATTGTCGTACGTTTGTCACTAGTTTTAATCTTGCTTTAAACAGCTTTCAAGTGAAGAAGAAACAGTTCTTCCATAACTTTTTCCCTATCATGCTGTTTGGAATCACCGGTGTTCTCATATCAACATCTATAGTCGCAGCTGGTATGTTATATATGTTACACTTATGCGTATTGTTTAATTTCTTCTTTCCGTATATACTGATATGGCGCATGGTGTTATGTAGGTAGCCATTGGCTATTCCCAAAGTTAGGATTTGGGGGTTTGTCTATCAGCGAGTATCTAAGTATGATAATCTGTCAACTCTTTTTTAATAACCCTTCGACCCTATGACCATTCAATACAAACTAGTTTTAAGTTGAGATTTGCAAGAACCGCATAACCATTTGTATGTATTGATTTAAATGTAGGCAGTTAAGTAAATTATATCTTTTTAACACTATGTACTAGTGAATTTATGTGGTTGTCACAATTCTCAACTTAAAATTGGTTAGGTGTATGAATGTGTACCATGGCTCATAACTTTTGTAATAATTAACTGTACTTTAAGGTATTGGGACCATTTTCTCCTCAACAGATACTGTATGTACATTACAGGTTGGTCAACTTAAATAAGTTCCTTGTATGATTTTTTATAGTTTTGTGGTGCCATTTTACTTATTGCTATTTATCAAAAATCTGTGTGAAGGTTTTAAGCCAAGAGGAGACACCTCTGCTATACAGTTTAGTTTTTGGTGAAGGGGTAGTAAATGATGCAACATCGGTCGTACTCTTCAACGCGGTTCAAAAAATCAATGCAGATACCCTTAATGGCCAGACAGCTCTTCGGATCTTTCTAGATTTCTTATATCTGTTCAGTACAAGCACCGTTCTTGGCATTGCAGTAAGTTCAATTCTTCTTCTGTAAATTTAATGAAAAACTCTTTTAAAACATCAAAGTGAAACATGTTGGCCTCCACTTGTTTACTTTGAAACTTCTCGAGGATCCCAAAATCTTGTAAATTACTAAAGAGATACCGCAGAAGCTCATGAACTTCATTCGTCTTTCAACCTTCATGTAAACATATGTAACCACCAATTTATATGACTTGTTTTTTGCAGGCTGGACTTTTGACAGCATTCATTCTCAGAGGCCTGTCCTTTGGCAGGTTAACTTTCATTTTGTTAACAATATATCTTTCTAAAGAGTAAATACAAATGGTATATGTAATTCAATAATCTCATTTACCTTACATGTCTCTTTAACAGGCATTCAAGTGTTCGGGAGATTGCTTTGATGGTTCTAGTAGCATATTTGTCCTACATGTTGGCGGAGGTGAATGGTGCACAGAAATCATCATAATAGACATGTCGACTGATCAATTTCACCATAATGAACATTGATCAAGAAAATTTCAACGTGACATATCCACATTCTCAACAAATTAAAAAAACACGTGTACTAGTGGGAGGAATATTTGTCCGCTATGTGGCCCAATAAAATCTTGACACGTGGCCAAACATAAAAAATGCACCGGATATCCCTTGACAAGGAGCAAATTAACCTGGATCTATCCTACTCCCATACAATTGTCTTCCTTTCAAGGCATATCCGGCGTAACTTTCACAAGTACACGTCATGAATATATTGGTGCTTATGGTGGACGGATATTTCTCACATTAGTACACTTGCCTTCTTTATAGGTTCTAAAAGTCAATGTTAAGTGTTCAATTTTTGGTCAATATTCGTTTCCATAAAATCCTGGTCAATTATGTCTATTTTGGTGAACTTCCTTCAAACATTCATCTGATTTATATCCATCTACACATGTTATCCTCAACGTCAAAATCTTTTTGTTTTTTGCAGCTATTTGAGCTCAGCGGGATTCTGACTGTCTTTTTCGCTGGGGTTCTAATGTCTCATTATTCATGGCATAATGTGACTGAAAGCTCAAGAATCACTACCAGGCATGTATGGTCAAATGCATGTATATATAGCAGTCTATGCCTCACTCACACTCATATAAAATTTGGAAAGAAATTAAGTGATCAAATTAACTCCAAAAGTCCCCTTCACTTTGAGGTACCATGGTTACTTATCTAAAGAGTTCTATGTTTGCAGGTATGCATTTGCAACATTGTCCTTTATTGCTGAAACATTTATATTCCTATATGTGGGAATGGATGCTCTAGACTATGAGAAATGGAAAATGAGCACATTAAGGTAATTGTGGTCATTTTACAAATTCAATCTACAAACCCGTGTAGCACGTATGTCATGTTTCCTTTTTATATTTTCGTTGTTGGTTTATCTGACATGATTCATTTTGTCACAGCTTTTGGACCAAAATGGAACTTTACAGCACTGTGATGTTTTTAATATCCATTGGTCGTGCTGCTTTCGTGTTTCCACTTTCCTTTATTTCTAACTACATGTACAGAAGTGGGGGAGAGTCATCAAAAATCTCAGGACGCCAGCAGGTGGATAAATGTATATATGCACACACACGCACATACATATCTGTTTTGTATTATGATTTCTGAATTTACTTTACGTTTTGTAATTTGTTTTTTAGATGGTAATTTGGTGGGCTGGTTTGATGAGGGGTGCTGTCTCCGTAGCCTTGGCATTCAAACAGGTTTTTTGTTTGGACATTTTTTTTCGATAGTGATATTTAGTTGAATATATAATTTGTTTATCTGTGTGGCGTAATGTAGTTTACTCACTCTGGAGTGACACTGGACCCAAACAATGCTACGATGATCACCACAACTATCGTGATTGTGCTCTTCAGTACTGTTGTAAGTATTTCTGTCCGCAAAAAACATTGATAATCAAATCAGTGATGCTTCACACACGTCCCTCCTACCCACATGCATTAAAAGCAGCAATTTTGACAGCAAGTGTTTGTTGGTCAACCTGACCCGACCCGTTTTGGCATGTAAAATGTTATTTGGTTTGAACACCCCGACCCGTTTGACTGATTACCCAATCCTCTTGACCTGCCCATAAAGATCCTGCAAAAGTAATGATCAAATTTCTTTCTAGGCAACCAGTTTTTGACTCTGAAAACCATCAACGTTTCAAAAAGTTTTTCTAATGTTTTCTTTAACCTTGACAACAAGTAAATGGTATCTAAGTGCCCAGTTGGCATCAATTCAGTGCTACATATAGAAAAATCAAAGCATTTATCAAAATTTGTTGAAATTTTAGAAGTTTTCGGGTTTCTCCTAACAGAAATATAAACTTAACAATTCTGTCATCTTTTTATATGAAACCAAACCCCTATAATATGCTTAGTTCTTTGTTGATGTTCTAGCACCTTAGTAAATAACCAAGTATTTCAGGTGTTTGGTTTCTTGACAAAACCGCTTGTAGATCATCTACTTCCTGCAAGTAGTTCCAACACCAACAGGAGGAACCCACGTGACCCCGGATCTCCAAAAGAAGACATGACACTTCCATTACTATCTTTAGACGAATCTGCTTCAGAGAATCTGTCAAGAGCAAAGGAAAATGTATCAATGCTAATGGACCGGCCTGTTTACACGATCCACTCTTACTGGAGAAGGTTCGACCGGACTTATATGAGACCTATATTTGGCGGTCCATCTGGCGACGACTCCTCGTGCTAGCTAGGATCGCGCATGGCATAACATAAGTCGAAGGAAAAAATACGATTTTAGGAATTTTCGTTAGCAAGCTTGCATGTTTAAAATGTGCTTTCTTATTATTTATGTTTATTCAAAACTTATTGTTACCCGTATGAAGGAGAAACTACTTATGTTGATGTCGGTTGTTATTAAATTTGGAGTTTATTTCAATTTTGCTCCTCGTGATTTGATGAATGTAACTATTTTCCTTTAAACGTCTAAAAACATCAATTTTAATCCAAAAGTTTCATCATTTATTTTAATTTCAGTTCAAAAGTTTTACTATTTTGAATTCAAGTTGAAATAACTGATAAAACTTTTGAAACTTTTAAAGGTAAAATGATATTTTTAATCTTTGAAAGAAAATGCTTATTTTTGTCAAACCTTAATAAATAAAACCAAATTTAACTCTAAAATTTGTAAGAAATTACATGGGAGCATATTAAGCATTTATTCTGATCCTAACATAGATCTATTATGTCCACGATTGATATGAATTTTGCCTGTCACAATCCCATGTTGGTTTTAAATAATATGTGTAGGTGATTAGAGTTAAATATACACTCCTTTGATGATTACTTGCCTGACACACTCATCATATTAACAAATAGTATTCGCCTTACTCATCAATAGCTTTAAGATTTGTTTTTGTTTACACGAGTGGAAACTTTCTAAAAGTTCATCTACCTTTAAAAAAATCCCCTCATAATCACCTTCAACTAGTCTCCACATTTGCACTCAAGTCATACAAAATGCAATTGGTGGTTTTGAGGCCAAACAGTTATTATAAATCCAACATCTCTTGAGCCCAAGATTTATGTAAGATTTATCTAAAATATTTTACTAACTGTCTAATCTTGAATAGCACAAACAAAGCTACAACGTTGCATTATCAATTCGTTTTCTTCCCCATTGTCTAAAATATAGCACAACTATTTATTATAGTAACATGTAATGTAAGATTATTGAGATGGTGATGGTATGGTAGAGAGTTATAGGCTTATATAAACTCTATGGTTCCTAGGGACTGAATATAATAAACACTAGACTAAAAGTATTTACATAGCTATTAGCTAATACTATCCGAAAACATGTTAAAATTAATTATTGCTAAATATACTAGAAACTACATGTAATTTTATTGAATATTATACAAATGATGATTTGTACATAATTAAGAAATAATCCCTACCTAATAAATTATATAATTTGATAATTTTATTTTCGTAGAAGTGATGAGTTGTATATATTCATCTTTTTTTACTCGATGAATACACATCTTTTACTTTTACACACATTTTTTACTTTTACATATACCTTACTCTTAAAATCATTATACATGTGAGGCTGTAAACGAACCAAACCAAATTGGAAATGTGGTTAAATTCGGTTCGGTTTCGGTTAAAAACCGAATTCAACGGGAAAAAAATCAAATTCACCATTTGTTTATTTATTTAAATATTGTTAACTTTAGATTATTTGTAGTTTCGTATGAGAATCACTCTCCGTAGATATTTCGTAAAAAAATGTATATCGAAAAATTAAACTTTTGAATTGTTAACAATCTTGTTTCCTAAAAAGATAAATAGTCGGCTTTGACTCTTTAAGAAATAAAATTTGAGCTGAGTTTTGATAATTGGAGTTGGACTAGCATATAAAATCTTGGTTATTAGACTTAAACAAAACCACTTTGGAAATTTGGGGCTTGGGAAGTTAAGCTACATGTACAATTATAAAAAAAATATATATAAATTATAACATATTGAATTTGGTTAAATCAGTTAAACCGAACAAACCGAAATAAAAAAATTACACCAAACCGAAAACCGAATTCTCTATTCGGTTTTAGTTATGAACAAATCGAATTCATAATTAGGTTCGGTTTTTTCCAGTTACGAATGCTGATCAGTTTTCGAGTCTTTTCACACGTTAGGGCCATATTATATTATATTCCTGTCCAATTAATGTTCACTATATTTGGATCACCACACGACCATTTCCCACGTTCTCTCCCGTCAAATTAAGCAATTTTGACCCCCTTTTTCTCTCTCTTTCTCTCTTCAATCGAACATTAATGATTAATCTCCCCCCAATTTTGTCCCAAATTCTTTCTTTCACCCCGTGCTATCTTCTTAACAAATTCATCATGATTCTTCTATGTTAGTCAAGGGTTCTTCGCTATAATCCATCATTACTAATACTTGCTGGCTTCTTTTTGATCCCCAGAGGTATGTCATCATCATTCTCTCACCCACCCACCATTTAATTCTGTAAATTCTTTATGTTTAATCGTTCCCCAATTTTGTTTTCTTTTTGTTTAGTCGATTATTGATTTCAAGCTTCTGTTTTGTGATTAATTACTTGCATTTCGATACGATTTTTCTGCGTGTTTATAATATAGAAATGGTTTTTTTTTTGTTTAATCTTTGCTTGAATTCCATATAATTTCTTGATTTTACTTCGCCAACCCACAATAAATTTGTGTTCATTATCAAAATTCTGTCTTTTTTTGGTCATTCTTCGTGGTTGGTTCCTTTTTGTATTATTATATTTTTTTATTTTTATAGTTTCACTGTTCATGAATCATGACATGCATCATTTATAAATTTCATGGGATTGCAGATTCTTGCCCTGTTTCTAGAAGTTTCTATCTCTATGTATATATGTGTATGTGTATTGTTTGTAGATTTTTTCCTAAATAGAGGCTTCAATTTATTGCACTTAATAGATATGATGTGTGCATATAGAAAATTGGTATTCTTTGGGATCATATAAGGGTAATAGGGGTTAATGAGTAGATATTATCTCGTTAAAAGCTTAAATGGAGCCGAGTTTAAAGTATAAGTGACCTTGAGCTTAATCGAAGTTTATATGGTAAACAAGCCCGAGACTAAGCTTCATGTATTGAGTTTGACTAGGCTTATGAGCCTATGATTTGTATTAATATAATAATTCTTATTTAATATAATAAATATATATTACATAATAAATGTTTTTATATGTAATTATGATAAAAAAAACTAAATAATATATATAATGTTATGATAAAGTTATAATTATAATTATATAATAAAAGCGATTATATGTGTATATAAATAAAACAAATAAGTAATTATTAAAATAATAGCTCGAGTTTGAAAATCTTTGCATGAGTGAGCTCAAACTTTGGATATAGGCTCAAAACGAGTGTTGTTTGAGCTATGCTGAGTTAAACGTGCCGAGCTTGGGTATAGGCTATCTCGAAGTTGGCTTGACTCATTTTCGCTCGTACTTCTTGGAATCTCTCTCTTTGCTGCAAAGGGGCGGCAGCGGATCAAAGTACAGTTGGGTCAACCCATCAACAGTTTTTTTTATTTCATATATAGTTAGTATATAAATTGAAATTACAGTATCTTGTTGAAACAGTGATCCAACTTCTGTTAAACAAAACTTCCTACTATCACTTGAGTATGCTATGACTATTTCATTTTTGGCTAAACTTTTTTACTTTTACCAGGTTAACCCATTATTAAATATAACTGAATTAAATCATTTTAAAATAAATAGGTTGCACAATCCATCATTACTTGCGGTTTTCTCTGACCATGAGAGATGTCAAGATAATGCTTCCACCAACCCATAATATATTTATCCATTTCTGGGCTGTGTACCTTTTGTAGTTCTCTCTATTCATGAATTCATTTGCTCACATGGTAATGCATAATCTTGGTGTTTGCTCTTAAAATTTAATCTTTTTGGTTAATTTTTTACCATGTCTAAGCTTCAATTCATTGCATATATATGTATCTATATGTATATGTATATTTGTTTACAGTTTTTGTAAGCATATAGAGAACTGGAGACCTGGAGTTTTGGCCTCTTTTCTTTATGCATTTTTTAAGTCAATAAAGGGTACTTTGGTGTACCCCAATACTCCATCACCACTTGTTGGGTCTTTTTTAAGGGGAGACTTATCTAGACTATTCTTCCTCAATCCATAAAAAGGTCAAAAGGTTGACTTCTTGGGTGTGTACTTTTTATTTGTAGTTTTCAACTATTCATAACATCACATTACTCCTAAATTACATGTGATTACAGAAGCTTGGAGAGTTTCTCTTTAAGTTTCAATCTTTTTGGTTAATTTCTTTTACCTTGTAGAAGCTTAGTTTCCTGCATTTCTCAATAAATTTTGTGTGTATGCAAAAGATTGTAGAATTTTTGTTTTCGTTTTCAGACTGTGAGGTAACATGGGTGGTACTGATGATAAAGAAGCACCTCCATCTGGATCTGTAGTTCATGATGATGCTACATCTGAATCTTCTTGTTATGCAACTGAAGATGATGAAGACACCCAAATACATTTGGGTCCCAAGATTAGTATCAAAGAGCATCTTGAGAAAGACAAGGTTCTTACTTTCTTATTACATTTGCATGCTGGAACAAATTATTCTCACTTTATAAGCTGGAAAATATCCATTGTGTTGTTAGTTAAATTCGTTAACGTGTAGTTGTTGTTGTGAGAATGTGTTTATTTTCTTAATTTATTTGCATCCCTGATTGAAATCTTGTTTAAAGATCCTGGAAGGCTGGAAACTATGCCTGAGGTGGTAAAACTTTTGCCACAGGTCAAGCAGATTAAATAATAAAGATAGCTCAAAAGAGAATTGTTACATGTTGAACAGGTTGAAAGTTTCCCAAATGGTATTTCTAATGCATAAACCATCTAAATCTTTTTTGTCACCAATCTCAACGTTACTGAAACAATATGATTTTAGTGATCATATCTGACACATTATTGTTTATAACTCATTAAATTTTTGGAATAAAGTGTTTTCGTCAACCCAACCTACACATATATACCAGTGTTTTGACTTTTGAGTCATTACGATACCTAACCAGCCCAGTTTGCCACTGTACCCAAATATGTTGTGAGAATTTAGAACCTCCGGGTAATCCTCAAAAAGTCCTAAACTCTTTTGTGCCCTTTTATTGTAATTTATACGCCGTTGACAGTGTGGGGGTGTCGGGTTTACTAACCAATATTGATTTAATTTCCTATGAGTTCCAGTTACTATTCATATAGTGTGGTATGAGTTATACCACATCAATTAGCTATTAAGAAATTGAAGGTATGTACGTGCATGCCCTGTTGTGGCTATAGATCTGCATAAAATTCTAGTTCATCTTCATTTTTGAGGGTTCTTACTATTTAGTATTTGATTTTTATGGTATCAAATATCTTAGCATAAAGGGCTTGTTGTTGATGTTCTTGATCATGTGTTATTGGTTCAGGATGATGAGAGCTTGAGGAGGTGGAAAGAGCAGCTGCTTGGAAGTGTCGATGTAGCCGAAGGTATTTTTTTTTCTTTTTATTGATTTATTTTTCTTGTATGATCTAGTTCATAGATTCTTTTATTATCTTCCAAGTGTAAATGAATATGATTATGCTAAAATTTTAGAGTATAACTTTCATCTTTTGCCATATAGACGAGGCGCACAAGAGGTCTTAAATTCATAACTGATGTTTTAATCTTTCTTCACAAGATCCTTTTATTTTGTCATCAATCTACATTTAATATGTTTTTGGTACCATTAACTTTATGACAGAAGTTCAAGAACCAGATGTAAAGATACTGAGCCTTACTATAATCTCTGCTGGTAGACCCGATATAGTTCTTGAAATCCCCGAGTCCGGGAACCCAAAAGCCCCTTGGTTTACCCTAAAAGAAGGAAGCAAATATAACTTGAAATTCTCAATTAAGGTCAGCAATGACATAGTTTGTGGGCTAAAGTACACCAACCAAGTCTGGAAAACCGGCCTCAAGGGTACCCCCCTCGAATCTCGATCCCTCTCTATACGCACCCTTAATCTTTCAATGCCAATGCTTTTTAATCATTTTGATCGTTTTCATGAATATGTTGATTGTTATTGATGTAGTTGACAACTCAAAAGAAATGCTTGGAACGTTCAGCCCGCAAGCAGAACCGTATACACATGTAATGCCTGAAGAGGTTACTCCCTCGGGTTTTCTAGCTAGAGGAAATTACTCTGCAAAAACCAAGGTAATTCTTTGAACGGGTCAAAACAGATTGGGCTGACTTGAAACACTCTTGCTTCAAAAAGTTATTTTGTGAACAATTAGCGTGTTAAATATGATTATAAAAATTGTGTTATTTAATAATAACCAGCTTGATATAATGATTTGGGAGGTTAGTAACTTTTGAACCGTTTAACCTGTTTCCCTTAAAGCTTATTATTATTATTATTTTTTTTTAAATTTCATGTTCTTATGTTTTTTTATATTGTTGTTTTTGACCTCATTTTGTTCAGTTTGTTGATGATGATAATAAATGCTACCTGGAGCTTAACTACACCTTTGACATCCAGAAAGACTGGGCCAAGTAGATCAAGATCGCGCCTTCATTACAAAACCGTTTTATGGTTATAATCGAAATTTCTTTTTCGTTGTTCTTTAGGAAATTTTTGACTAGTCTGATGTTACAATTTTAATTGTTTTTGTGGTGATCATTGTGTTTTCTGTTGGGTTTTGATACAAAAGTGCAAACACATTTATTTTGTTGATTTCTGCAAGATATCTAGTGGTTTTCTTGAAATGTCGTTTATCTTTAATGGCATCTAATGCTTATATGATTGTCTTTGATGTCATTGCAATTTGCATCTGCTTTAGTGAGCCCGTTAAATTTCATCTTTTATAAGACTCCTACTTATATACCACTTAAAGTTTTATAATCACATGTGGTACAAGTTCCGCCACCTACATTCTAAACTTTTGAAGCTTTGCAAATTTCAAACTAATTTGAGCACTCATAGTTCATTTAGCTTCGCTCCGGTTTGAGCGTACTTTGGTTTGTTACGTGCCCCTCAAATAGTAGAATACAAACATAAGTATATTCACATTATATTATATATTAAAAAGCAACTTCATTGCTACAGTGAAGTTTGTTTTTTAATATTTTGGCCACACAAATTTACGAAATATATATATAAGTTTGTGTTTTTATATATTGACCACATATTTTTACAAAATGTATTTAAAACCTAAATTCTAATTAGGATTAACAACAAAGTTTTATATTTTTGTTTTTTGACACAAAAATTTTTTTTTTTTTTTGTTTTTGGGTTCAAACATTAGTATCGGTATTCGATATTATCGGAACCGGTATTGGTATACGCTTTTGTGGTTTCCGATAATCCGATCCGACAACGAAGTAAGTCACGGTAGCGTAAGACAAAGGAAAACAACCAAATTTCGTTACGCATAACACAGATGAAGTTTGCTTTTTGACCACAAACGTTTATTTTTTTGTGTTTTTGACGTCAAACATTAGTATCGGTATTCAGTATTTAATCGAACTGGTATTGATATACGCTTTTGTGGTTTCCGATGAGCCAACCCGACAACGAAGAAAGTCACGGTCACGTAAGACAGGGAAAAACAACCAAACTCCCGCGCGCGTAGCGCGGGTTAAAACACTAGTTAGTTTCATTATATAACTTTTAAATTTGGGTGTTTGGGATTACTTTTTAAAATAACTTATTAACTTATTGATTGATTCCAATAAGTTAATAAGTTACTATAAGTTAATAAGTTAGTATGGAGTAACTTATTAACTTATTTCCTTCACAATCCATCACAATGCCAAACAACTTATAACTTTTTAAAAAGTTTATAAGTTATAAGTTGTTTAAAATAAGCAAACCCAAACATGGGCTTTGTTTTAGTGATGTTTTGATATGTTATCGAGTGGAAAGTTGTTAAAAATCCTTGCGTAAAATTTTGTGGAAATGCTTTACACTAACTTGTTATAAAATGAAAATTACATAACTCAAAAATGTAATTTTTTTTTATAGTAGAAATTAAAAAAAATACATGCGCAGGTCAAACCATATATACAATACTAGTTTTAGTAACCTGTGTATTACACGGGTTGAAAAAATAAAATATTAAATTAAATAAAAAATTTATTAATTATTAAATAATATTTTAAAATATGATATGATTAAAATTATGTATGAGTGAGGACTATAAATAATAAAATAATGATATCAACTATTTAAATTTTTATTTTTAAACTCTTTTGTTTTTTCAAAAAAAAAAACATTTTGTTTCAAAATAAACCGTTTTAAAAACTATATCTTTTAAAATTTTCTCATATAGCTCCAAATTTTAATTATTTTTAGTTTATGAAAATTTTTCTTTTTTAAAATATAAATTTTAAAATATTTTGTATTTTTAAAATAGTTTAATGTTTTGAAAAATTTCTTATGACATAAAAATTTATATCTCTACAAATAACATTTGAAAAAAGATTGTTTTTAATTTATTAAAACACTATTTAGTCTAAATAAAATAAAATAATATTATTAGTAATTAATGTAATTATTTAATAATAGAAAGAAGCGGGAAATTTTAATGGATAAGAATGTGGTGATGTTATGTGTCCATCTTAGTTATTTTTTTTATTAGAGTAGAAAAATTTTCGAGAAATAAAAAAAACATCTTTCCTAATTTATTAAAAACTTATTTGTAAGTTAAAAAAGAATTAAGATTATTTAATCTTTCTTAATTTAGGTAATTATTTAAGAGGAGAGAGAGACGGAAAAAATAAATTTAGGAGGCCTAGGAATGTGACAAGTGTCCGCCCAAATTACTATTTTAGTATTATATATAGATACTAGACTAAAGACCCGTGTAATACACGGGTTCAATTAATAAAAGTTTCTTTTGATTAAAAAGGTTTCTAAGTAGTAATATTATTGTTAATACTTTGTATATCGATTTTTATGTTTAATTTTTTAAAATAATCTATATTTAATATTAGTAGATTTTCTGTATCAATACTTATAAGTCAAAATAGTGTATAATATGAAATGAACTTATATATAAGAATTTTAGGTTATATTATATTGAACATGAAAACATTCATAAACCTTCAAAAACTTCTTTGTATACAAAATTTTAATGTTCTGTTTGTAATTTTACCATCATTATCTAATATTAATAATTTTAATTCATGTCTACTTGTAACTCAAGATAATGCAACATAAAGGTCACCATGTGTGAACACTGGTTTTTTAAAACAAACCAACTTTGAAAAAAAAATTAATTACAAAATATCTCTTACAAAATTTATAGAATCTAAAATTAATAATATTTTAGAATTGTTTTTTTAACTGAATTTAATGAAACTATCAAAATAAGAATAAATGAATTTAATTATTTAAATACTTTGAGCTACACGATATGACAAAAATACTATGTGATGAGGGTGGGAAGAAAGTTTAAAATGCACAACAAAAGGTTATGTGTCAATCTAATTATTTTTTTATTATATAGTATAGATATTAATATACAAACTTTCATTTATTCTTAGTTTATTCCTTAAATTTTGTTGACTTTTATGAGAATGCATAAAATAAATAGACAGAAACATCAACCTTATGGTAAAGACTATTCAAAATTTAAACCTAGATGTGAAAACATTGTATGAATGTAAAATCTAAAACTATAACATTGAATTGAAAAAATATAGTACAACACAATGTCAAACACAATTGAAAATGATAGAAATGGATATAACATAGTCATTGCATGATATTAATTTCCTTTCTTCACTCAAATGTTATATAACACACCATATTAGTATAAACTAAGTGTAAAATAAGCTTTGATAATTATATTTATATTGTAATCTGCAATCACAGAGTATATTTATAACATATGAACTTGCACATAACTACTTGTAGCATGTTTTATCTTTCACTTCTTGAAGAAAAACATGCACAAGCAATTACCGATTCATCATACCTGCATTTATACATACCAAATATTTGCAAGGCTATATAAAAGTACAAATAAGATCTGAAATTAAAAACTAATTGTAGAGTCAATACAAGTACACCTCTTCTTATATATACTATTTCAACTATATTATATTTTGTGTAATTTCATATATAATTGATACATTAAAAAAAAAAAGCACCAGAAGCATAATTTTTAAAGAAGTAAAGTTATAAGTTAGAATGAAAAACTAAAAGTGTAACCGGCACTTAATAATTTTTATTGGGTCATCATATCAAATAGACATTTTTTTATTTCAAACTTTTCTTACCAAGATCTTCAACACCAAAAGCAATTTTTTGTTTCTTTCTTTTTAACACTCATATGATCTCAACCTACAACTAATGAAAAAAAATATAGGTAAAGCTTTTCTTAAGTTAACATTTGAACAACAAAACATACAAAGATAAGATAATCCTAATCCAAGCTTATATAGATAAAATCATGATCTAATCCATCCAAATCACGGAGATGTTATATTTCAGGAATATTTAAAAAAATTTTGTTGATATCATCAACTTAAAATTTAGAAATATTTAAAATTTTTGTTGACCAAAAACATAAATCAGTTTTATGTTTGCATTAATTAAAACTAAATCAAAGTTTCATGCTTTCGTAAAAAAACATAAATCAGTCAAATTGATGTAAAAACCCAAAATATCTTGAAAGCAAAATCGAAATCCTTAAATCGTACGGACCACTGCTACTGTTGCAATCGAGATTTATGTATATGAGCATTGAATTGAGACTTTGTAGAAGAGTTGTTGTAATTTAAAACTTGGGGTGTGAATGATATTAAATAGATCTATGAAGGCGTAAAAAGATCGGTGAGTTGAACTTGAAACATAACCTAATTTGGGGTAAATCGAAACCAAGATATGCTTGTAAATTGAAAAGGATATGAAATAGTTCATCTTTTCATTTGAAAATTGATATCATGATATGGGGAAATCGAAACCCTGAATTGATTATTTAAGACCCTTGATTTGATTAAATATCTAAAATTGTTTCGTAATAAAATACGCGTATTGGGTTTCTTCTCATTTGCATAGGACGAGTGAATTAGAAAACTTTTATTTGTTTGTTTGAATAAGCAAGAATACAACACGTTTCAGTTCACAATTTTAATGTAATACAAATTGTAAAAACTCATTATATTAACTGTTTGGTAGGTATAGAGTCAACTTGTTATTGAGTGGGAAAAACAGTCAATTATAACTTGCAATCTATTTCAGAGTTTTATTTTGAAACCATCACAAATGCCCTTTGTAATGAGTTTTTTTTTTTAAAGTAGGATTGGTAGAAAAATAATTTAACAAAATGAGTGTTTTCAAAAATATTTATCAAAATGGTTTTTTTAGTGAAAAGTTAATTTTTCTCATTCATAATATGATTGGATAAAAGTATTTATGTTTTTAATAATGTTATTTAAATAAAGTTAAAAGTATAAAGTTTAAATAAAATAAAAACCAATTTAGCATTTGTCATGATTTTAAAAAATGTTTTATAGTTATTTTTATGAAGGTTTTCTTAAAACCTTTTCAATAACATTTTCTCATACAAAAATATTAATACTCTTTCATCAATATTTTTTTACGTCTCTTTATAGAATACTTGTTATTATATAGAAAAGATCTTTTTATGAAATTAAATGGTTTATGTAATTTGTTTAAAATAACAATATATATTATATAACTGTTTTAAGCATAAAGTTATATATAGTAATAATCATTTATATATGTATATACATAAAAGATAAAAAAAATCATATACATACAACGCTAGTATCGTCTTGCGAGCTGTCTTGATCTCGACATATGAAGCTCGGGCTCTAAACCAATTATTAAATGAGTCATAAAATGAGTTCAAGCTTCTTTAAGCTCAACTTAGTTAGAGCTTTTACGAGTCGGTCCTGAGTGGCTCACGAGACGGCGTTACTTGTTACTACCCTAATTGTTGTTGGGAGTGTATTAGCAACATACATGACCTCAATATTGAGGATTATATTTATAGTTCGTAAAATAGAAAAAAATAAACCATTAACTTTTTTTGTTTCGTCATGATATTTATATAAAACATTTTTTATAAATGTATTTTTTGTTAAAAAATAGTTTTTATTATTACATCTTTTAAGCTACTTAAAAAGATTTTCGAAAAATACATATTTTTAAAAAGAATAAAAAAAATGTGCCTACTACTTTTATGTGAAATTGAAATAAAATTATAGATGAAAAAATTTAACTTTTCTGTATGAAAAGACGATTTAAAATTAAGTTTGAGTGAATTAAAAAAAAATAAGTTTTAAAAAGACTTTATGTTTTTATTACGACGTATGAACCAAATAGTTTTATAATTTTATTAATTAATCTTTGTACTTGACTCTTTTTCAATAATATTATTTTAAAGTAAAATAAATTTAACCAAGAACAATATATTGATAAAAAAAAAACACTTCCTTAAATACACTATTTTGGTAAATAAATTTTCTATATACACTATTTTAAGGAAAAAAACTCTCTTTGTAATTATAGCAATAATTAATTTTATTCAAATGAACAATGACTAAGATTGAGGATAGATACATTTTTAGACGGGAAATCAAAAGAATTGAAACCTAAGAAAAGGACACGTGGCACTAAAGATATTGTTTTATTAATAAGTATAGATAGATAGATATGTAACTAACTATAGTAATTTTAATCAAACTTGTTTTTTAGTTTTCAGAATTTACTGGATTTTTTTATAGATTATCCTTCAAGAGTTTCTTGATATATTTTAGAATTAACTTTTTAAACCATTTTACGACTTTTCATTAAACTATGTGCTAAGAGCATTCACATTCTATTCTTTATTTTTATCTTTATAATTACACTAAAAATCACTAATTCTTTTTCCTTTTAATTAAATAATATATTTTTATATCCTTTTCATCATATTTTCTCTCTCTTTACTCACAATCACTTTAAAAATATTTAAAATTTATAAGGGTTGAACAGTGAATCCTTAAATTTACTGATGAACAGTAACATTTTCTCTTTCCTCCACTTACAACATTCAAAACCATTCCATATAATATAACAACTCTTACTCACATAATTTAAACAATAGGCTGTGAATGCTTTAAGTAGAAGTAAAATATGTTTTTGGATTTCATATATAAATCAAACCTTGATTTATATATGACACCAATCTTGATAAATAAGCTAATTGATATTTATAAAAATAAAAATAAAAATTAAAATTAAAATTAAAATTAAAAAAAAAGTTATTTTTTTTCTAAATAAGTCTACTTTAACAACCCTTTCTCTTCTCTCTGACTACCAATGATAATATTTCAACACCTATTTAATTACTTTATCTGTTTTATTTGCTATCCTTTCATTCCGTCGATATAAGATGGTGGCATGAACAAACAAACAACATGTGTTATGTTGAATTTTATTTTAAACTATTTTTAGTAACCCGTGTATTACACGGGTTGAATAAATAAAATATTAAATATAATAAAATTTTAATAGTTATAAAATGATATTTTAAGATAAAATATGATTAAAATTATGTATAAGTAAAGACTATAAGTAATAAAATAATAATATCAACTTTTTAATCTTTTATTTTAAACTTTTTTTATTTTTTTCATAAAAAATTAAAATTTTTATTTCAAAATAAACATTTTAAAAAATGTAATTTTTTAAAATATCCTAATTTTAATTAATTTTTGTTTGTAAAATTTTTACTTAAAAACATTAATTTTAGGATATTTAATATTTTTTAAAAAGTTTGATGTTTTAGAAAAAAATTTATTTATAAATATTTATTTATTTAAAAACAATATTAATAAAAAGATATGTTTCTTAATTTATTATTAGTTATTATTATAATATTAATAGGAGAGAGAAGCGTGAAAATTTTGGTGAGATTAAATATGATGATGATATGTGTCCATCATAGATAATCTTTTATTATAGTAGGAAGATAATTTGCACTGTCAAAAAACTGCTTAAGTTTAAATTAAATAGTTTGCGGAATTTTCAGTCTTCTTTGTTAAGATAAACTAATTAGAAAAATGAAATATACTTTAATCTACAGGGATGGTAAATTAGTAAACGTTTGAGAGTAAAATAATATCATCACATACGAGAAGTACACAACACTGTTATTTCACCATTATTTTTTTTTTTTTGAAATTAATCATTTTAGAAAAACATAATACTGTTAAAAAACAATTACAAACGAAAAGACACAATCAACTGCAGTAAAAACACAATGGCAAGCAAAATTAATATGAGCTCAAAAACGTAACTTTTTGTTGTTGTACATAACAATATTGTGCACGTTTTAAAAATAAAAAACGTTTGTTTTTATGGTGTAACTTTTATAATAAAAAAATAATGTTGTATGTAAAGGTTATGAACGCTTAAAAAAAGTGAATGAACTTAAAAAGTCAATAAAAATTTTTATGCCTAAAATGTCATTCTAACCAACTTTTTTTTAATAATTTGATATAAACCATTGATTAAATTGATTAAATTGGATAAAGAACTTATACTTCTCTAATCATCTAATCGATTTCAAATAAAAAAAACTCATCAATGTCTAAGAAATCTATAAAAAAACTAGCCCCATAAGTATACGTTTTTCTTGGAAAGTTCTTGAACACACCTTTATAGTAAAGTTTGATGGAGATATATTTTGAATAACCCTCCGTACACAATAAACAAAGGACATCATTAAAGCATAACTTTTTTTTTTTTATTGTTTTAGGTTTTAGATTCATACCTTAAACTTGATCAGGTTCGAAAACCTCCCCCTTCCCCATGATTACCCACGACTTAGGCATTCTTATGCTCCTTAGAGATGTAGCGACGGGATTTGCTCGACAATGAGTACTGATTTCAGCGGTGTATGTGAAGAGAACAATGACGGAACCGGAGAAGATGATGATTTTGAGAGGGAAATTATACAATTGACAAATAGGGATGTGTAGTGAAATGATATACTCACAAGCTTTTAAGAGCATTCACAGTGTAATCCTTAAAAATATGTGAGTGGTTTGGTATATTATATGAAATGATTTTGAGTGGTTGTGAGTGAATGAGAGAGAAAATATTATTGTTGATTGATATATTTGAAGAATTACTGTTCAATCCTTATAAATTTTTTAATATTTTTAAAAGTGGTTGTAAGTGGAGGAGAGAGAAAAAATAATGATAAGGGTATAAAAAATATTATTTAATTGAAAAGAAAAGAGAAAAGGTAGTGATTTTTAATGTAATTATATTATTAAAAATAAGGAATCCACTGTGAATGCTCTTACAGACGAAAATGACGCTTTTACCCTCACGTGGATGCCACGTGAGGCAACTTAAAATCCAAAATAGACGATCATCCAACGCAAGAACCAATGATGATATAGTTTGTGAAACAGTTGAGATTAAACCTGTAATTTCCCAATCACATTGGCCAATCATATAATTAACTCTAACAATAATTATACATTGAAAGTTTATAGAATTTTATTCCTTATTATTTTTTCAACACATAGTGACAACATACCATCGATTCAATTCAACGAATAAAATTATTTAAGCCTAATACTTTCAGTTTTCTTATTATGATTCAATTAATCAGCAACAATATCCAAAATTGTCTGTTTGAGCTCATCCTCACACTAGTCACCAGATCCAAAGATGATGACGTGGATATTATTGGCGTGAAACCATTCACCGAACGAGACGCGTGTACTCATCTTCCATACACGCGCGAGTAGGGACAACTTTCATTAAATTCACATAATAAGTATATATTAAATTATTAATATTATTAATAATTAAATTAAAATCAAGAAAAAAGTTAAAAATAGAATAAAGGGCGCCCACACAGTCGTTTCTCAACTGGCGTTCTCTTCTCCCTCCATGCTTTCTTCATGCTAAAATGGTATAATTCACCTCACAATAACCCTTACCCTTTAATCTCTTCGATATATTACATCAAAATCACATAATTCTATGTAAAAATCGATTCATATGGACCTGTAATCGTCAATTGATTGTTGAATTCAGTTAATTGAACTGTTATCATCGGGTTTGTGTTGTTTTCTGCTTCAATTTGGTACCGACATTAATGGCTCTTGAACTGTTGATCAATTTAATGTGTGTTTTTGGGTTTTGACTACCCACCGACTTCGGTCGGCGATAATGTATTTTATATCTGCACGTTTGCTTCTTTCGATAATTTATGTGGTACTGTTTGATTTTGCGTTTGGGATGTTATTTTTATCGATTTGACGTGTTACTTTGAATTTGATGATGATGATAGATGATGGGTTTTTTTTTTTTTTTTTTTTTTGTAGGGATTGTGGGTGTTGAAGATTTGATTGATTAGTTTATTGGAGAAGGAGGTTAAGTGGGCAATTGAATTTGCTTGGATTCTGTGTGTTGTATAATTTGGGGAAGAAAGTGATGTCTAGATTTGAAGGAGTTGTTGTTTCTGATCATTGGCTTCAGAGTCAGTTCACTCAAGTTCAACTTCGTAGCCTCAAACCGAAGGTGATTGATCTTAATTCTTGATTATCTCCGTTCGGTTGATGAAAATTTGTGGATAATCACATTGTTGTTATTGTTTGAACTGGTGATTGATGATGAAGGGGTGTTTGGATGAGCTTTTGAATTGATTTATTGATACTTAAAAACAATGATGATTTGTTGACAATAATATTTGGGAAAAGTTGTATGAGGTTGGTGTTAGGAAACTATGGGCTGATATAATTAAATTGACATATTATTATTCTGAATTTTAGGAGTGTTTGGATGTGTGTTTGAATGGATAGTTAGGACCTAAAATTCCCAATAGTCAGTTCTGAATGTATGGTCAAAGTGATTATGGTTACAGTGATTGTTTATGGTCAAAGTGATTACGGTTATAGTGATTGTTTATGGTCAAAGTAATAAGATTTAGAGGAGCTAGTGTGAAGTTTCTGTAATATTTAAGGGCGTTTGGATGCACGCTTAGAATTGATTATTGTGATTTCATTAGTTCAATCAGAATGTCATACACTGCATGCATACCCCTGATACCTGTCACATTAGTCATTTCAACTTATATACAAACGTTTAGTTTTTAAATTTCCAGTTAAACAGGCATATAGATTTGTAAACAGGCATTTAATTCTAGGCTTTCCATGTTAAATGGACCTTTAACTCTTGGAGTTCTCTTTTAAACATCTGGTTAACATCTAAGTTGTCACTGGTGTTTGCTAGCATGTTAGTGATGCTTGTATTAAATTGTATAGAATTTCCCTATCAGATTGGTAACCACTTTCGTAAGAAAAGTCAAACTTCAACCATCAAGATGTGGCTTAAAAGTTAAAAGCACATTCAAATGCCCCATCAACCAATTAAATGACTGTTGTGTTGTTTGATGACCCTTTTCTTTATGGTTTTCTAGTTTATAGCACTAAAGAATCAAAATGGGCAAGTTCTTGTTGGGGACTTACCAGCCTTGCTTGTGAAACTAAAGCCTTTCAGTGAGATGTTTAAGGAGGATCAAGTAACGGAGATATTATGTGCATCTGGTTTTGAAACGAGTAATGAAGTCGATTTTGAAGGATTCCTTAGGGTAATTACTCCTATGATATTGTCTTAAATTTATTTAGAAAAGTTTTTGTTAACCGTTAATTCCATTGCACTGGCAGGCTTATGTAACTCTAGAATCACATGCTGCAACAAAATCCGGTGATTTGAAGAGCCCAACTTCGTTTCTAAATGCAACAACAACAACACTACTTCACACCATTGATGAATCAGAAAAAAAATCTTATGTTGCTCATATTAATAGTTATCTTAGAGATGATCCATTCATGAAGCAGTTTCTTCCTATAGATCCTGCCACTAATGCGTTGTTTGAACTTGCTAGAGATGGAGTTCTTCTATGGTATGTAACATGCTCTACTACACATTGGATCCAGTATTTTAAACCAAAGGGATACACCAAAAGAACATTTATTTTTGAAAAATTACTTCTTCAAAAGGATAAAAGGCATATAAATGTAACCAAATTTGGCCAAATTTTTTGTTTTTTGCAGGGTAAATAAGCGGGCTACCCGAAAGCCAAAACACAATTTTGACTAAGTTGGCTACCTTTTTCTCTAGTTAGCCCTTTTTAAACTTAAAAAAGTCTAAGTATGCTAATAACATATAAGTCTTCCTGTTTCTATACTTTCTTGGGTAACTGAAACCTTCAAATGGGTCGGGTTGGCTCACAACCTTAATTTGGCCTTTTTAGTTTTCTATAATAATTAATGCATGAATTATTTCTACAATAATGACCTAACTTTTTAATATAACTATTTAGAAGGTTACATGCATTTATTATACAGTTGGGACAGCTTCACATGTTTAGCCTGTTTGACTCATTTCCCTTATAGATTAACATTTGATTTGTCCTATTTGAGATAAAACATAAGCCTAATTAACCCTTCATAAGTAAATGGTTTGAAATTGGTAGCTATACAAGAATCTATTGTCTGCGGTGGTTTTCTAATGTATTATAGTGGCATAATGCAGTAAACTTATCAATGTTGCTGTGCCAAATACGATAGACGAGCGAGCTATCAACACAAAGAGAATACTTAACCCTTGGGAAAGAAATGAAAATCATACACTTTGTCTCAATTCTGCCAAGGCTATTGGATGTACGGTAGTCAATATCGGCACACAGGATCTGGTTGAAGGAAGAGTAAGATATTTGGTGTAAAATTGTATAGTTTATATTGAGTTATGTTTTTTTGGGTTTTGGTTATCTTATATTTAAAACCATTTTGTTTTGCAGCCTCATCTGGTACTTGGCCTAATTTCTCAAATCATAAAGGTAGGATTGATCTATTTATAGTGTTTCCAGAAGCAGAAATCTAGTTTCTGATTGTTTAACTTATTCTTAGCAAAATGCAAGTCAGAGTGACATAAGGGGCTGTTTGATTACACTGACTCAGTAAGATCTGACTGAGTCAGAAGCTGACCCAGTTAGAAGTTCTGACTGGGTATGCGTCTGACTGAAACTTGGTTGTTTGATTCAGTATCTGACTAGAACCAAATCGATTCACACCACCGGAGTCACACCACCGGTGGGAACCACCACACCACCACCACAACCACCACTGTCACCGTACACATTCCGACCACCACCGCAATCCACCGCCCTTCGCCACCGTCTTCCGCCGAACCACCACCAAATCGATTCACCAAATCAATTCACACCACCGAAGGTGCAGGCGAAGGCCGAAGGCCGAAGGTGCAGGCGAAGGCGGTGCCTGCGAGCGGGTCAGCCGGGTGGAGGTTTGGCCGGGGGGTCGCCGACGGGTGGAGGTTTGGCCAGGGGGGTCACCGACGGGTGGAGGTGTGGTCGAGGGGGTCGCGCGGGGGGGTTTGGCTGAGGGGCAGCGCCCCTTTTCCGGGTCAGCATGTTTTGATTTAGGGTCTGGGTCAGCACCCAGGAACCCGGTCAAAACACAATACAGCCATATCAAACACGCTGACCGGCTGACCGAGTCAGCCAGTCAGCCGGGTCACCCGGGTCAGCCAAAATCAAACAGCCCCTAAGACAGAAATGCATTAGGTGCTTTCTAGCTAACGATTGATAAACACGCATTTTAGAGAGAAAATAATATATCCAAGAGTTTTAAAGGCATACAATCTTTATACAGAACATATTCATTTCAGCAGGTTCGACCATGATTCAAAATTATGCCTGAAATACTGAATTTTCGTAACCAAGATAGCATGTTATTAACAAAAATCTACAATGTCAAGTGATTTAAATTAAAAAAAAATAATATAGAACTAAAAGCACAAATATCTTGAAATCTCATAAAATTTTGAAACTGGTCCCCAAATGATTGAACCTGATTTTTGAGACAAAAAGGGCAAAGTCTTTTTGCGCAGGACCTATTTGTGGGCTGATTATAGACCCCATAAATCCCACTGTAACATAAAAATATGATTGTTGACGCACTTTTTTCCCCATAAAAAGAAAACCATTGTTAACACATTTTTTTCCCATAACAGTTGTTAAAAAATATTGTTTTATCCACAGAAGCAGAATCGTAAGCTGAAATAGCTTCTATTTTCTTTCTTTCTTTTTTAACATTTTCTAATTTTTTTTGAATCCTAAGTCTTGATTCTTGCAATTGCAACACTTCCAGATACAACTTCTGGCGGATCTAAACCTTAGGAAGACACCACAGCTGCTGGAATTGGTCGAGGACAACAGTGTACGTTTTTTGCTAAATATTTTTAAAAATTTTTTGATCATTTATATTTTATTACTTAAGTACATGGGATGATACTATAAAACAAATTGCAGGATGTTGAGGAGCTCATGGGATTGGCACCCGAAAAACTCTTATTAAAATGGATGAACTTTCATCTAAAGAAAGCAGGCTACAAGAAAACCATAACAAACTTCTCATCTGACCTCAAGGTAATTTCTTGCATTTAATCAAGCTTCCAACTTATGTTTATTGTATATACCTCGAAAGTACCTTTAACAGTTGGATAAAAATGTCATTTGTTACATTTGTGTAGGATGGGGAAGCTTATGCATACCTGCTTAATGTTCTTGCACCAGAACACGGGAGCCCAGCTACTCTTGATGCCAAGGATCCTGTTGAAAGGGCTGATTTGGTACTTTCACATGCCGAGAAGATGGACTGCAAAAGATACTTAACTCCCGAGGACATTGTTGAAGGCTCATCAAATCTAAATCTTGCATTTGTTGCACAAATATTCCACCAAAGGTCAAAGATGACCACTTAGTTTATTTCTTTATGTATTTTATGGGGTGCTTGGATATGCTTTTTGAAAGTGATTATATAATCGGTACCTTTTGATATTAGATGTAACAAAACCTTATCATTAAAGGTTAGAGAAAATCACTATCTCATCACCAGCAAAAAGAGCAGAACCACATCCAAGTATCATATCTGTAACATGTTATATTACACCACATATGATTATGATTATCTGACAATGGTGTTTTTTTTTCCTCTTCGGGTTGAAAACATCTGGCAGAAATGGTCTATCTGCTGATAGCAAAAATGTCTCTTTTGCTGAGATGATGACAGATGATGCACAAATGTCAAGAGAAGAAAGGTGTTTCAGACTCTGGATCAACAGTCTTGGAATTTCTTCTTACGTCAACAATTTGTTCGAGGATGTCAGAAATGGGTACATTTTTTTATTGTAAAATCATAGATTTTCAGGCTCTGCTATTGTTTTTAGGCAATAAAGATTGTTTCTTTAATCAACTTAATGCATCTTGTCTATACAGGTGGGTACTTCTAGAAGTTCTTGATAAGGTTTCTCCAGGATCGGTTAATTGGAAGCAAGCAACAAAACCTCCAATTAAGATGCCATTTAGAAAAGTTGAGAATTGCAATCAAGTTATTAAATTAGGAAAGCAGTTGAAACTTTCACTCGTGAATTTAGCGGGGAATGATTTTGTTCAAGGAAACAAGAAGCTCATACTTGGTAATATGGTTTTCAAGTTATTTTACGCCATTAGAGCTGGCAAGATGGGTGGGTCAAGCGGGAAAGCATGCCATTTTTTAGTACGGGTTGAAACCGAATGGGTTGTGTTAGGTTAAGTTGAACAATTATTTGTGATATTTTAAAAAATTTCTTTGCTTATTATAATAACAAAAACAATATTATTTCAATAAAAGTCTAATTCTTCTAATGGAACGAATTAGGATTGTGTATCCAATTAAAGGAGACTATGAGCGATCTTCAACCCGTTTGACCAGTAATTTTGACCCGTCCAAGATAAAAAGATAATCCAAATCAACCCATTTATAAGTAAAGTGGGCAAAGTTGACACATATACATGGCTAGTAATAATCTTGTGATAGAACTAACTTTTTATTTATGTTCTTGTCAGCTTTCTTATGGCAGTTGATGAGATTTCATATGCTTCAACTTTTGAAGAACTTAAGATCTCGATCTCAAGGGAAGGAGATAACCGATGCAGATATTTTGAAATGGGCAAACAAAAAAGTGAAGATAACAGGCAGAACGGCTCAAATGGAGAGCTTTAAGGTTGTATATATTGTTGTGTTATTTATTTATCATCATAGGTCAATTCCTTCATTCATTGTGCCTTATTGCTGGTTAGTTTCTTTGTTGTATCATTTCTGCAGGATAAGAGCCTTTCGAGTGGAATCTTCTTCCTCCAGCTTCTGAGTGCAATTGAGCCTAGAGTTGTCAACTGGAACCTTGTAACCAAGGGTAGAAGTGGTATATGCTTCCTTACATACTGTGTCTATATAATCGTAATGAATTAGTTTCTAGCATCTTTTAGAAGCTATTTTCATGTTTGTCGGGTTAGAGGTTTGAGTTCGACTCACGTAACTTTAAAGAGCTCGAGTTTGGCTTGTTTTGATCCCGTGATCTTGTTTTTTGTTGGTGGTTGATAGATGATGAAAAGAAGCTGAATGCAACTTACATAATCAGTGTTGCCCGAAAGCTTGGGTGCTCGATATTCTTGTTGCCCGAAGACATCATGGAGGTATGTAGATAGCTTGCAACATGTCTTAGCATTGCACGCATATGATCTAAAATGGTGAATTGAAACATGTGTTTGATTTACAGGTGAATCAAAAGATGATACTTATGCTTACAGCCAGCCTCATGTATTGGAGCCTGCAGCACTCTAAAGATGAGTCCGAATCATCTCCTTCATCTGTTGCTGAGACTCCTGAGGGATCTCCAGAAGCTTCCTTTAACGGGGATGACGATAACCATGTGGATCCCGAGATCTCCAATCTGTCAGTCAATGGCGTGGCATCTGATACTGCAGCGATCTCCAACAATGACGTGGCACCTGATACTACGGCGATCTCCAACTTGTCGCTTGATGACGTGGCACCAGATACTGCGGCAAACTCCAACTTGTCGGTCGATGATGTGGCACCTGATACAGCGGCAAACTCCAACTTGTCTGTCAATGATGTGGCACCTGATACAGCGGCAAGCTCCAATTTGTCGGTCGATGACGTGGCATCTGATACTGTGGGGATCTCCAACTTGTCGGTCGATGATGTGGCATCTGATACTGCGGTGATCTCCAACATGTCGGTCGATGACGTGGCATCTGATACTGCGGTGATCTCCAACTTGTCGATCGATGACGTGGCATCTGATACTGCAACGATCTCCAACTTGTCAATTGATGATGTGGCATCTGATACTGCAGTTAACGCGATGACAGGACATAATGGCACTTCCTTGTAGTTGTATGTTTTTATTTGTACAAACTTTTGCATAGAAGAACATGGAAAGGAGAAGGTTAGATACTATACAAGAAATAAAAGTTCTGGTTACTTGCACATATATTCTTTAATAATGTTTTGTATGAGGACAATTTTTTGGTGATTATGAGATTTGGGAAAAAGTGCGCATTGATGATAAAACTAAGTTTAAGTTTCTTTTAAGGGTTTAACAACTTGTTTGATTCGTATAATCTTAGTGAAGGAATTTGAATAGAAACTCGGATCTAATGGTGTTTGATTGATAAACTTAACAAAGGATTGGAATGTTAAAGAGGTTAGGAAGTGAATGATGGATAATTCAAATTGATTCTACTTTCTAATCGATCGTTTAATTCAATAAGAAGATGAACGGTGGAGGGAATGAAAGTACTGCACCACTTCTATTAGCGATTGATTCTGTTTTTTTTTTTTCCTTCCATTTTGACGGTAAAGGTAATCACATGTGTAAATAATAAGCAAGTATAGTGTATATTTAAATATAATGAGTGTATAAGCACAAACCATGATAGGTCGACCGGTTTTGGTCATAAGACCACCTGATTAGGCTCATATTAGGAGTAACTTGTCTGTGTATAGATACATGAATGTATATTCTTTGAAATTTCTTAGATGTACAAGAAATGGAAGCTTTGAGTTCGAACTCTTACTCCTTATGGCATGTTTTATTGTTTTGCATATCGCTTAATAAATTTCGGCTGACTCATATTTCATTTTTAATCATGTTGATTTTTCAATATTAAAACAACTTTTAACTCAATATTTTTCGATTCAGGCCCGATAAGATCAAATAAATAAGAATGACTTGTTGTTGCAACTAGTAAAATTAAAAGCTAAAATGAATGACTTGTTGTTGCAACTAGTAAAATTAAAAGCTAAAATGAGTTTTTTTTAAGGTTATTTTGATCACTAGAAGATAAATCTCATAGAATTCGATGGTATTTTCCTGTTTTTTCACTTCGTTTATAGTTTATACCCTGGTTAATGGGCTTAACCTTAAGATCCAATTAAAGTTCTCGGCCCAAATAATAAACTCTTGGAAGTTAATTAGTGGATCATAATATCATACACAAATATTTCTCACTGACGATCTCGACAACAAAGAAGCGATCACGGGTCACCGAAGATCTGGTTTGTTATTAATTATTACAGCTATCTTCAATCACTACCATTCACACAAGATTGTACGATTTACGATTCGTTTTTGTTGTTCTAATTCGATTAGATCTTTGATATTATAGGTTTCGCACGCTTGTTCTAGATTTGAACTTGATATTGATTTGATTGTGGAGATCGATCTAATGCGATGGGGTTTATCCTCACAACTCTAATTTTCATTGTTATTGGAGTCATCGCTTGCCTCTGCACTCGAATCTGCTGCAACAAAGGCCCTTCTGCTAATCTGTATGTTTCTGTTTTACTTCATTTAGTGTTAGATTTGTTGAATGTTTGTATTTTGCTGGTATGTGTACTCTCACAGGCATATGTATTGTGATTTATGGTTTTAGAATGGGAAGCATTGGTTAATATTAGGTCACTAAGATTGTGATTCTTGTAGTTGTTTAAGAATGATGCATTTGGTAAAATTAGGTAGCTAAAGTTGTGCTTGTTGTCCTATTTGTTCAATTGATTATTTTTAGATAACTAACTCACACACCCTTTAAACCTACTGAAGCTACACCAATGTGCCCCTTAACCACTCAAGAGGAACATCTTTACTACACACATTTGATACCGCTATTCTACTAGCCCTATGGTATAAATTCAATGGGTAATTTATGCATTTGAATGTATATTTCCTATAAAAACCTTTGCTTGACCTTTTAGTTAGTTAGCAGAAAGATTTTGCTTTTTAGGACCTTGAAATTCCAGTCAGTGGGCAATGGTGAAAATATTGTATTTAGTGGGGGTTAAACACCCTCTATTTTGCCTATGCTATTTACTGAAGAATAAACTAGGATGTCTGGATTACTGATTACTAGTACCTGTAGGGACAGGCGGTCAGCGCTTGGTAAAATATTTAGCATAGACTTGAGTCTTTTATTTGGCTTTTAGGCATCCTTTGCTATCAATCTTACTTGACGTTGGTGCGTCTTTTATGCATTGAATATCTTATGAAAAGGGGTCTAGCTCCATCCAGTATGTAGCTAATGCACCAAATTGTGGTTAATTGATTGGACATTCATGGTAAGTTTTTACATATGGCTAGGATGGCTTTGGTTATCTATTAGACAAGTAACAAATAGAAAAGGTTCAATGGAAAAGGTTTGAGTTATATTCCAACATGCGTCACATCTTTCGGCGATCAATACCAAGTATTTTGTAGCTAGATTTACTCAGTCCATTGACGACTTGTGTAAGGATATACACTTAAACATGTCAGTAATGAATATGCAGAATGCATGGGGCTTGCTTTTGTCATAATATATATATTGGTAAGCTGCGATGTTTATTTGATTCATGTCATGACTTTGAGAACCATATTGTGCAGGCTCCACCTTACGTTGGTGATTACTGCAACTGTATGCTGTTGGATGATGTAAGTTTACCTCCTTTATTATTAGCTGCAGTTTCTTACAAAAATATCGAGAATTGTTGTTAGTTTACAGCATGAATCTGCGCACGTGAACCCTTTAAACTATATTTTCCCTTAGGTTTGAATATCTATAAAGCATTGGAAGTTGGCAATTTGTTGTCAAGCCAAATACTTAAGTCATATTGTAATATTAAATAATCAAGAGTTCCTTTTATGAATTATGTGACTATTAGATGGACAAACTCACAAACCTCATAATACTATAAGAGTTTCTAATTTCCATCTGAATTTAGGTCACCCTCATGGTTGTTTAGGTAAACTGCATGTATGATTTGATTTATTTGTTTGCAATAAACATCTAAAAGCATTGGCGGAACAAGAGGGGGTGGGGTAGGTTGACCATCCAGTTGACACAGGATTCCACATTCGACTTTTGAGTGTTAAAATGTTAAATAGGCAACTTTTGCCTCAAACTTTAACATGACGTTTTTCTATCTATAACGAGATTAGTGCGTACATTTAGTCTAACAATTTTTATTGAAATCAGATGTCGTCATCCATTTTCTGTTTGAAGCTTAATATACAAATGGACTCACATGGTTTGTGGGTTGTTGCAGGTGGGCAATTGTTTATCTTGCACAAATGAATCCACTCATTGTTCCAATTCTGAGTGAAGGAGAATGAGGCATCCTATGCAGCCTGAGCATTTGTGATTTACAGAGGAAGTTAAAAGACGAAGCCAGTGTATATGTTATCTATTAAACAACCAGTGAGATTTGTATGTAATCGTTATGGAGTGTATTTGTTATGTGTTTATATAAGCAGTGGCTATCTTGATCAGTTTTAAATAGCCATTACATTAAGTCAATAAAATCGACTTTAGTCTCTTTTTTGCAACTCTTGACTAGTAGGGCATTAAAAAGTGCAAACACTTCTACCGTACCCCTTTAATCAATTGTAAAGGGTTTAATCACATTCTCAAGTGGATATGATCTTCAAACCTTCAAACTTGTTACATTCAGGCTACGTTGTATATTTGTCACATGGTGTTGAATAATCAGAAAAAAAAATGAATATCATTCAAGATTGTTCTAAATGTTTAAAAAGCGTGATACATAGTTCCTGAAAATGATGCATTCTTTGATTCATGCACATGTAGTTGTAAAGAGCTAGAATATCACCAAAACAATCGTTTATCACCTCAAATGCCATTCTTCGGTAGCCCAAACATTTTAGATATAATATCAAACATTCAAGAAAGCAGCATATATGCACTCAACAGCTGTTTAATTTAAACAGAGAGCATAATTGACAAGCGAAGCACCGAAATCACCAGATAAGAAGCCATTTTTCACACAAAACACAGGTAGATACACTTCACATCACAAGTATTTTATGATCATCCAAAGGGCCACAACTAGAACAATGATCCCAAACACTGACAGTAGCATGCACAAGCAGGAGCAACCACCCTTGGTTCGTTTGTTCAGAATTGCCAAATTTTTCTGCACTCTCTGTTTTCCCAAACAAAACCAGAATGCAAATTGTCAAACACCATCTCATATGATTTGCAATGATCAAAAGATTTCATAATTCGTAAAAGCAGATTAGTGTAAATGACCTTGAGCCGGGAATCTGTAACTTCTACATGTTCATCCAGGTCATCCTGAGCAAATAAGCACAACTCTTAGATTGCTTTTACTGAGGCATGCTAAACAGCAAACACAACATTATAAAAAAAGTATATCAATGCAGGAGAATGACATACAATGAGTCTAGTATGCAGGTCAAGTTCCTCGTTGACTGCCAAAGCGATATGTTTGGTACTTATCACTGTTTCCTCCAGTTTCTCTAGCCCTTCATCTTGTTCTATAACCGAAATATCAAAATACCATTATTGATTACCATAAAACTTCTAAAGAAGATAATGTGGTTCCAAGTGAAAGACGCTTTTTTTTTTTTTAAATTTTAAAAGGGTAGTCAGCTTGCCTCTCATAATTTGTCTCTGAAGCCCAACAACACCAGAGTTGTCCAAACCAGATATTCTGGTCATGGCATCAGCTAGTTTAATCTCTGGCCCAAGCAAGCTGTCCCTATTAGCAAAGTTTGACATGTTCAATGTGGAGGCCATTTGTGTTACTTTTGTTCTCAAATTTGTAAGCATGTCTCTGCGTCGATTCATTTCTTTCTCTGTTCTGCGATACTCAAAAACAGGTTCATTGACATTTAGATGATCTTGTTACCAGCTTCAGTAAAGTTTGAACGGAAAAGGCAACAATAATTAACTGGAGTTGATAACAAAACAAAACTTATCATGTAACCTGTCATGTGAAGCATAAGAACCTGCAAATCATTAATATGCTGAAGAGCCACACACGACTGATATTGACATAATTATGTAGATACCCTGATGATCATGTATGCACCTATGACATTGAGGAAGTTGACACTGCATGTAATAATTAAAGACTCATTGCTTGTCGATCTGATTGATTGATTTTCTCCAAAACTTAAGTTTCCACAAACAATGAGACTCTTTGTGACAGAATATCATGCTTTCCATGTCAAAATACTAATAAACCAAACCCAAATCCTCCCCGTTTAAGAAAAGTACAAGGTTCTTTAGATGTTTATGTCTGTACATCTACAATCATCAGTCTGTTATCCCAACAAGATAATGGTGTTAACATGTTATCAGGGGCTATACATACTCTACACTTCACTGGACAAACATGTAGCATAATAGTATAATACCAACCATGATAAGAGCCAAATCACAAATCACAGAGCTTATTAAAAAGTGCACAAATGGTCTGCTGCTGTGTTACAAATGTTGGCACAGATATCACTCTTCGGGGCTCAAGTTGAGGTTCTTTTATGACAATCGATAAAGGGCGCAACACACTTGGTCACTTACAATGGTTGTTTAGCAGGAAGCTTTGTCAGAAGAGACTGCAAGCTATCAAGTCTCGTTCCCAGTATCGTAATCTTTCTCCGGATAGCTGATGAATGACGCTGTGCTTCCGGCCCTGTCCCAATGGAACTCCTCTCGGATATCATGTTGGTGATATCATCAGCAAGCTTAGAAGCTTCATTATACTCCCTCGTCCATGGATCCGCAGAAGAAGCCATCTATCTGAAACAAAAGCAACAAAAACCCTAACAAGTCAATCAACAACGATAATCATACAGTTTGCTTCTTAGCATGTAAACAAAAAAATCTCAATCTTAATACAACCGCTGTACACAAACAACTAAACAAGTTACGTAAATTCAAAGAATCCCTAAATACAACAGCAAATTAATGTTCCTACACGGTTAGAATCGCAACAAAAAACATCAGGCTCTATGAACTTAGGTCATCTACGATATCTTATCAACCATAATATTTACAGATACGACGATCCTGCTAAAATCGCTATAGAATTCCCTAATTCTCAAAAATTAGGGCACCGATGAAACAAACGATTTCTGGATATAACGAGCATCTATTTCTGTAACAAAAAAATAGGATTAAGATCGACGAACCTTTGCTTGAATCGTGATCAATTGATGCATAACATATATAACTGAGATGAGAATAAAGCGCGAAATTAAACGAAAACCTAAATGAATTACCTCAACGAATTAGTTATACGGATTGAGATATTAAAACTGGTGGTGTTAATCGAGCGAGCTGATTGAAAGGGAGAATCAGGAGATGATGATTATTGTAGGAGACACAGGGCGCCACCGATTAACCGGCGATATTGTATTTTGTAATCGTCGTCGTCTGCATTTACTTTAATAATTCATCTATTACTCGATAGATAAAGTTTCTGGTCTCCCCCTTAAACGGTGTCGTTAGTTTGGTTGGCCCCTTGATTTATTTATTTATTATTGTAATTATCTTTCTACTCTAATAAAAGAGTAAATGAGGGGGACACGTGGTGGCACCACATTACTTCTCATCAAAATTTTCCCGCATCTCTCTCTCTTAATTAATAGTTGCTATAATTACAAATAATATTATTTATTTCTTTATAGACTAAAAATTCTTGTAATAAATTAAAGAAAAGTTTTTTTATTAATTTTATTTATAAAGAAATGAATTTTTATAAAATAAGAATTTTTTTAAAACATCAAATATTTTAAAATTGGTGTTTTTAAAAAGTAAACTATTTATAAATAAAAAATAATTAAAATTAGGAGTTCTAATAAAAAAAATTAAAAACGGTTTGTTTTGAAACAAAATGTTTAATATTTGTTAAACGAAAAAGTTTAAAAAGTTAATATCATTGTTTTAGTACTTATATAATTCTAATACGTAATTTCAATTATATTTTATCTTAGAAGATCGTTTTATAATTAATAAAATTTTATTTTATCTAATATTTTATTTATTTAACCCGTGTACTAAAGCTAGTATAATATAATTATTTTTTACATGCTTATCATAAACATAATATAATGATATTAATAATAACTTTTAACTTGTATGAATCATAATTCATTCATCTTTGAGAATTGAAGGTAAATAATAATAACATATAATTTAGTTAGATTTTATATTATTTTTGATTATGTGTATATCAACGTTATTAATCTACTGTGGTTGTTGAAGTTAATTCTCTGTTAAAAACAATGCATGTTTTTCATCATGCCTCTAACGCATGATATCAACCAAAAGTAACCTTTGTTATGTGAAAGTAATCGGTGATTCTTCCAAAGATCACAAGAACTATATAAACTTAGATGCTATAAGTAATGACGTTATGAAAAAAATTTATAATTTTGTATTTAGGTAAAATGCAAATGATTGGATTTACCCAAAACACTTTTACTTTTTTAACTTAAAACTGTATGAGTTAGACGAATACTTCAGTCGTTTTAGCTAATTAATTTGTTTGATACGATAGAGATGAGCATAAACCAAATCGATGTATTTACAAGTAAATGGAAAGAATTTGCCACCTCATCTCTCAAGTTCTAAATGCCATTTTCACTATTTTGCGTTATTTTAAAGGAACATTTATAAAAAAATATATGATTATATCCAACAACCTTTGCAAAACCAGAAGAAACTGCCAAAACAAAAGGTCAGCATGCAAGTTTTAACAGATCCACCGGCAATTTAAACACTTGCGGATGGATTAGTAAGGAGTTCAAGAGACTTTTTAAGGTAATCTACAGCAACAGAAACATCATCAAAAGCCAATGCTCCAACAGCAAACCTTGCAGCCTTGTGTGCTTCCGCAATTTTTTCAGGGGCAGGTTGGTAATTACCGTCATACTGATATGAATGTGCAGATGTCAGTGCAGATGCGGGTGCGGGTGCAGGTTCTGGAACTTGACCCAACCCGTTTGCCACATTGGGCTTGTACTGAGCTGCAGATGGATAATCTGATGGTCTACTAGCTGCAGGAGAGTAAGATGGTTCGGAGCCTTGATAGTAAGATGAGGGGTAATGAGCCGGTGCTGCTGGAAGTGTGGTTTCAGAAAAACTAGGGTAAGATTGGAAATTGGGATATGTGAAAGAGAGGTCTTGAGAAGGGTAATTTTGGGACATGTGATGTTGAGGTTCTTGTGGATAAGATGAGGGATGGTGATAAGTCTGAGAAGGTTGTTGCCGAAAATTATTGGATGAATATTCATCAGAAGAATAAGTTGTTGGTGGAGGCGGTGGAGTGATGGTTGAAGATGGTGGTGGAAAATTTGAAGGTGATTGATAATTTGAAGGTGGTGGTTGTTGGATGTTTGAAGATGATGGAGGTGGGATATCATGTGGTGGTGGTGGTGGTGATGGAAGACTATTTGTGAACCGTTGTGAATCACTTCTATCATAAAACTGGGGTGAAGAGTGGGATTCTGGTGCGTCTCTGGTGGTTGGTTGTGGCTCGCTCCTGCTAGGTTCCGGGTCCTGTCAAGATCCAAAAATTCAAGTCCGGTTGACCCCCATTTTTATCGAATCATATTTTGTTTAATAAAAAACAGCAAATCAATTAAAGACAATACTAAGGTAATCTAAACTTTGTAGTAAGATATTACATGTCCATTGCTTGATGTATCTGAGAGATCTTTATCACCACCTGGGGGGCCTGGTACAGGCTTCCTTCCTTCTTTTATAGCTTTTCTTATATCTGCTGCTTTCCATGCTGCGTACTTCTGTTTCTGCTCAAGCTATTAGAAAAACAATTATAAATGATCAACATTTATTCTTTTCTTCCTCTCTCAACTACCAAAGATAAGAAAATATAAAACTACCAATGGGAATAAACAATAAAGAGGTATAAAAGCATCAGAACGTAAAAATTGGACTTACATCAGGCTGAACTTCACCGAACTGGTTAAGTATTTCAAAGAAAATGCTGGCAGCATAAAAGGTCTTTGCTGTATTGCTGTGACAAGTATAGACCAAGTGTTAATATTATAATCCTAACACAAAATCACCACTACAGTTATATACTTATATGTAGGGGTTGATTAAAATGATGAGGAAATAAATTGACCATAATAATTTGCAACCATCATACAGTTACATGTTCTTAAATGAGCACTATTTGCCGATACCTATGAAAAAAAACTGCCCATTAAGCACTTATACTAACCAAGGTACTGCCTTTAAAAAAATCTAGGTTGCAGTTTTCAGCTTCGACAAACCCTTTCAGCTCATAATTGCAGGACCATATATATTTAATAATTCCCTACTGTTAAAACAATTGAAAAACTATTGATCAAGATAAACAATGTGAGCAGTAGTGTATGGTAGCTTAACATAAATACATCTGAAAAACTATTGATCAAGAAACCATTGAACAGAAAACAATGTGAGCAGTAAATTATTGTAATAAAAATAGAAGGGTCTAAGGGGCTATTTGGCAATATCTGAATGATTAAGTGCTGAACCAATAAGAGGTCTAAACCATTAAGTGTTGAACCATTAAGAGGTCTGAACCATTAAGAGCTAGTATATCGCTTAACTATTCAAAGGCAAATGTCTGACCAATTCAGATAAGAGTTCTTAACCATTCAGCATTAGTGTAATGGCATAATGTTTAACCATTCGGAGGCAAATGCCTGAACCATTCAGACATTTGCTCGCGAAACAAACAGTCTGAACTATTAAGTGCTGAATCATTCAGACATCTGAACCATTAAGAGGCTGATTAAGAAGTTGCCAAACACCCCCTAAGATTAGCATCTTAAATCTAAAAATGCAAACATCTCAGATGTACGGACCCATTACATATGAATCTGGAACCCTTCTTAAGCACAAAAAATCATTCTTAATGTGTTAAAACTTAAGCCAATCAGTTTTAAATAGCTATATCATAAGAAATAAAACTTATCATACAGATCAGCTCTCCCAGCTCGGTCTTGCTTATCGGCCTTTGCAAAGACATTTGATGCAAATCCTTCCAGATAGAGATGGTCATCAGGCCCCAACTGCAATGACTTCTTATCCTGTAATTGAACAGGCAGCATAGATGATGATCACAAAACAAAAGATTTCCTACACATTCATACGGACTCTCCACCCTAGCCCATCGACCCATGACCCACCCAAGAGCTACATGTTCTCGTTCCTGCATTCTAGGTTACACGTTTCCCTTGCATGTTTATTTTTGATGTTTTGATTAGTTAGAAGAGTAGGTAGTTAACACCCATGATCTAGTAGTACATGTATGTATCATGTACGCATGCAAGTTTCGTTTCAGCTTATTTAAAGGGCTTATGCTATTTAGAATGAGCAAGAAGAAATTAAGCATATTACATTTTAGTTTGTTTCCATGTTTTTACTTTTTACATTCAATTGGCGACCACCAATCACGAACTCAGTTCTATCACACATACAACAAAATCACCCCTAATGCCTATATAGAACATAACTTCATGTTAATACAAAAATACAAAGAATAATCAGTAACTCAAGAATTCCCAAAATCCAACCATATAATATGAAATATGATATACTTCATCAAAATAATCATCAATAGAGTAACAAATACAACCAATGTTTCAAGAGCACAATCATCTAATAAACTCAACACACCCTACAAACTAAAATCACTATGGACGAAATAAATTTCCCAACAACCAACCATTAATCAATTTGAAAACACCAAAATCAAGTCAGTGAATCAATACATCAAACTAAACAGATATTGAAAACACATCAGACCTTTTCAAGCTGTTTCATAAGGGAGACGAGGAGAGCACTCGTGGTTTTTGTTCGTTCACTCTGAGGAATCTTCAAACCTCGTTCCATCGCGTAAAATCGACCTAAAAACCGCGATTTTCGTCAGCAAAACCGAATAATAACTTACATCAACAAAAGTTGTCAGAATATTAGGGTTTTAGAGTGAAATTGAGAGATGAATAAGAATTCATACAGTAATAGGCGACCAGAGGCTCGTGTTTTTGCAATTCATCGGCACGTTGAAGGTAAGGTAACAGTAGCTTCGCTGGTTCGTTTTCGTTCGCCATTTTACGTTCGACGTTCACACAAGGACAAGGGGGTTTTGATCGGTGATGGAGTTGCTTACTCTACGCGTATAATGATATTATGGGGCATTACGACGTTCTTGTTGGAATATTCAAATTAAGTTACATACTAGTGTTTTCTCCCGCTCTACGTGTGCAGAAGTTTGGTTGCTTTCTCTTATCTTACGTGGCGTGATTTTGTTCGTTGTCGACTCGGCACATCGGAAAACACAAAAACGAATACCGATTGGTTCTAAAAATACTTATACCAACAGCGATGATGTTCACTTATAATTGGTTTGGTTTATCACAGTACCACAGCTGCACTCGTTATAGACTACGATACATAAAACACTCAATTATATCCCCCCACCAAAAAACTTGTTGGTGATCACATAACAAAAAACTAAAACCTAGTTAGCTAAACTTGAAAACCATATTGTAGTACTCAACTTGGTTTTTAATATTTATAATAATGAATATAAAATTTATAAAAATTATTAAAAATAACACATGACTTAAATTGTCAAAATGTACACCCAAGAAAGTTGGTGGTCAAAAACCAATTTCTATAAAGGTCCTGTATCAATATGGTTACTATTTAATATATATAATAATTTGGTCCGGAGCTCATATTAACTATTTTTCATGGTTTTAACTTGCGGTGTTTATGTCAACGTTTATTGTATTTATATCTTACCATGTTATGTTTGATTTGTTATGTCTACGCCACTTATGACTCAAATAAAAAGTCAAAATAATAACAATTGTCACGTAAAAAGAAAATAGGATGTGTGGTTGCATCTCAATTTTTCAAAAATAAACGTAACTCAAAAATGAAAATGACAAATTATGCAACTAAAGCCGTATTTTTTTTCACAAATAATATTTCAAAGAACATATTAATAATTATTCGATAAAACACTTATTTCAAGGTTTTATAAAGTTTAAGTTAGAATAGGTTTAAAATAAACTATTTGATTTACTTGACACGTTCTGTCCCTCACATTATCTACCTTCTTCTTGATTGGTTTTTTACACTTGTTTGTAATGTAAGTAAAGATTTAAAGGTGTATATTTAAATCGTAAAGAGTCTCTAAATTGTAAAATAGTAAACTAGTAGAAGTAACATTACAAAGGTAGTATATAACTAAACTACCATATACCAATACTTCACAACCCATATCCATTACTATTCGCTTCAAAGCTTAGAATGATATCCTAAGGTGTAATGGGAGCAGCATCCTCTTTCAATATAGCAACATAGTTCAAAGGAGCCACGGGCCTCATATTGTCCCTCTTCACGGACCTAGACCCGTTTTGATTCATAGACAACCGTCTATTAGGAGCTTCATTCGAGCCCATCATCTTTTTTGAGCTACTGAGGCGCCTGGCTGGGCTTGGTTTTATACCAAACATGGTTTCTTGCTCTGTGTTCAACTGTTCATGGAATTTCTTTTGTTCCTGCCACTCACAAGTTATAAATTTAGGTGAGGTTCGTGTTTAAAAAGTGCATAAAAATATAAAAAAACTGATACTGATATTGATACGGACCCTTATCCTTCTTTTTTCTTCTTCTCTCTCTTGCCTTAGCACTGAATACTCGTCTAGCATGGCGAGTAATGGAACCCCATCATAAGCAAAGATCATCGCATGTTCCTCTTCCCATGTTCGGGTTTTCGCGACCAATGTGTCAACTAGCCCTGCGCACCCAAAAATGCACCCAAACATATATGTGCGGGTCAATTTGGGTCATATCTTTAACTCTACCGGGTGGGTCATATGGGTAAAATTAGGAAAATAGCTTAAAAAGAGACGGATCTGACTGTTGTGCACTAGCAATGGTCTATGAGCCACTAAATATTTATATTATGTACGAACCGTTAAGGAAATCATAAAAATTTAAGTTCGAAATAGTCATTATAACCTCTTAATCACAGAATTAAAATAAAATTTTCCTATTGCTTACCTGGAATTTTGCTGACCAAAATTCTGGCCTTTTCAGCTCTCTTGAGATTTAAATGTGCACCTCTGCTTCCATTGTACCTGTTGTTATCCTGTCACATATATCTCCCAAAACCATGAATACAAATATGTACATGATCATATCAAATCAGTCATTATTTGTGAACAAAGTCACAAACTTTAAACCTAATCCGTATCGAAAATACCCATTTTGACCCGACCCCTCCAAATTTGACACTCTACTAAGGGAGTAGGAAACGGACCCTGTTGTAATCCTCGAGCCAACTCTCTTCTTCACAAGCTGACGTCCACTTTTCGACTTTATCCAATATATCTTTTCTACTGAGAGCTTCTTCTTTTGCTTTGATGACTTGTGCATCCATGTCAGCGAACAGCTCAGCAGGCTCTACATTTCCAGAATCAATCAAAGCCATAATTTTCTCCCTGGCAGCCTTTGTGTCAAACTTCATGTGTGCATTTGCAAATATCTCTTCAAGCTCCCCTTGCTTCTTAAGAGCAATCTCTTTCATTCTGCTAGCTTTCAACTGATCAAGTCTTTTAACTTCCACCTCGGCCTAAAAAATAAAACAAATAACATCAATAAGTAATAATAACTGTACTTGCTCAATATTATATCAGTAAACTTTTGTAAAAATGTGAAAGCTAAAGAACCTGTTCAATTAAATGTAGGGCAAGAGCCCCCGGGGCAGTCACTTCATCAACTGAAGCTGAAATGTTACAGGTAACATGATCAAACAAACTTCTTTCTTCTTCAGATGTATCCATCAAATTCCAAAGTTCAGTTAGCTGAGTTGCTAAATCTTGAAGCTGAAAATGGCAAAATAAATAAACAAAACTATCAAACTTTCAGGTCATAATAAATGTTTACATGACAATATATATATATATATATATATATATATATATATATATATATATTTCAAGAGATGCATTGTCTATGTTATATATGAGGGAAGATAATGTTAATGAAGCTAGTTAGAGGTCAAAAAATGGGTGGGCCGTTGGGTGGCGGGTCATGACTTGTAACTTTTAGTATGGGTCACAATGGGTCAGACTAGGCCAACCTAGTGACCCACAAACACTTTCTTTTCTTTTCATTTCTAGAGTTCTAAATATTGTATTAAATATGACCCACTTGATCCATTCGACCCATTTTCATTTTAGCAAATTATAAAAGTTTACCCATTTTGATCGTTAGACACAAAGTGCAACCACAATCAAATACACCATAGATATATGAAAGTATATACCCTGTGTAACCTTTGCTTCTTAGCTTCGTTTAAGCCTATGACACTCTTCGCCAGCTTGGAGAATGTGTCATTGCTAATACTTTTGGATTGCGCACCAGAGGCATCAATCAAACTAGGATGGACATCGCTGACTGTACTATGAAAATCAATCTCAAGAACGCCACAAAAATCATGCAAAACGTTCACAAATTCAAGAACCTTGTTTAATCGCTGACTCTGCAAAACATAGTTTGATATTAGTCATCTCATGGCATATTATAGTAACTACATTCTTTAACAAAGAGATAGTAGAGGTTGACATTAGTAGCTCAATGTGACATTCTCAACTGTTCTATACAAAACTTAGATTATAATTTGAATGATCAGTTAAAGAAATTCAAAACAGGAAAATACAAAAAGTGTGCGCATGTGGGTCAGGCCAACCCGACCCGTATTAAATATTCCCATTTGACCCTGACCCATTACCCACCTGCTCCGTTCAATTTCCACCTCTAAGAGATGGTATAGACTTGAGGTAAATTTGTTACCTTTTCTTTCTGAAGTTCTTGAAGTTGATTATGAAATTCTTCTAATTTTTTCAATGACAAATCAGACACATCAACTGTAAGGCTTCCTGCCAGGTCATCACTCCCCGCAATTTCTCCACATATTTTTTTAATTTGTGCCTGCACATCTGAAAACTCTTCTATCCTCTCTTCCTTCTTCTTCCACAATTGTTCTAAAGCCGGTGCAATAGAAGCAAGCTGTTCTTTGATGGTTCCTGAAGTCTTCTCAGGCTGCAATTAAACCACAAACAGATTAACAATATCCTATAGATATTGTTGGGAACTAGAACCACATAATGCATATGTATATATTAATTTGAATGTGATACACAAGGTGGTTATGTAACAACCTCTGTTTCTCAACATATTATTGGTTCTAAAACGAATGTGCCCAGTATCGTATATCAGAAATCCTGTAACACGTCTCATAATTTCCAGTAAATAATTCAAAAAATCGAGGTGACACATTACTCACCATGTTAACTAATGATTTCTCCCCAAGGGATCGGAGAAGATTGGAGAATTCAACTTTAGCATCTTCAAGTGTTTGAAGAAGATGTTCCTTTGACTTTGCAGCCTGGTCAACTTTCCTCTTATACACATTCAGACACTCTTGTTCTAATTGAAGAAGAGTCTTATCCCTTTCTTCATCACTTTCACCAACTTCATCCCAAATTTTCTGCATTAACACAAAAATTTCTAAACTTTAAACAAGTAGTTATAAACCAAAGTGGCATATAAATTATAAAGTCATTAATGCTGAATTAACATATTAATAGAATGAAATATATTGCACCTGCAACTTAAGTAGTAAAGAACCACAAGTTGGTTCTCCAAGATGAGGGTTTTGAACATCATCCCCTTCCATCTGGTATCCTGTTTATGAAGTATTATTATTTGGCTTAAAAAATTAAAAACAATTAAAAGCATACAGAGTCTAAAATCCAAATACTCTGTTACAATCAGACACCCAATCTAACTTATAAATTAACAAAACTGATAAAACCCAACATTAATCAGAGATAAAACCTAAATCAGAAGTCAAATTTCGCCCAATATTATCACTCTATCTCAAAGATCAAGAATCTTGAAACATAAACACCCTTAAGCAATTCGATTCTCTAAACCCTTTTGTCGCTAGAGAAGAATGCACGTGATGTATGAGCAAATAGTACAGCATTTGCATAAAAAAGAGTACTTTTCTGAACTTCAAACACAATGGATGTCGAAATGAGCACCAAATTCAAGCCGAAACAAGGAAAACAGAGTGTACTATCAGTACACGATCATATCAGAATTGCACAAAAATTAGTACATCTGTACAGATTACGAAGCAATTCAAGTACACTTACAACAATCGACAAGAAATTAGGGTTTTCTAGAAGCTTTAGGGTCGGATTTCGTCCAGTCTCCGTGCTTTCTTGTCGATCGAGAGAGAAAGAGAACAGGGGAAAATGCAGCGTGATTGTGAATATACAGTACAATAATAATTAATAATAGATGTCTTTTGTTGTTTTTTTTTTCCTTTTTTGAAATAAAGTTTTAACATAGTTAACATTATTGGGTTTTTTTTCTCTTCACACTATTGTTTTTGGCTGGCCTCACTTTCATATAATCATTAAAAAATGAAAGGAAAAATAAAATTGAAGATTTTGTTCCTGTAGATAATTTTTTTGCTAATTGTTATATATTGTGTATCAAGGCATTATAAGTTGATATACAAACCCTATCATGTATAAAACATTATCCTTGGGTGTTATGAAGGTTAGAATAATAATGATCACAGGTGTAAGTATAGATACCTGTGTGTGAGGAGATTTTTTATTTTCTTTTTATTATTTTAACTATCAAACATAACATTATAATTGATTATCTTTTTTTATTAATTATTATATTCACACAAATGTCATTACATCATTTATATTGTGATAGCAACCAATATTTACGTGACACCATTTTTCATCACGATCATACAATCATTACGAATAGCTTATAATTATACTGTGTGAACCAAACAAAACTTGAAACGAGAAGGAATTTATATTCACACAAATATCATTACATCATTTATATTGTGATAGCAACCAATATTTACGTGACACCATTTTTCATCACCATCATACAATCATTACGAATAGCTTATAATTATACTGTGTGAACCAAACAAAACTTGAAACGAGAAGGAATTTTGGTTTGAACTTTCAGTAATTACATGTTGGGTATATTCATTAATGCTATTGGCCAAACCAAAATTTTAAAAACATTTTCTCCGATTTAATTAAAACCTGAAATGGTCCTAAATAATTTGATAATATTGGCGCCCATTTTTTTGGGATTATTTACGAAAATGACAATATGTCTTAAATAAGCTTTTGACCAATTTGTGGACCAGAAAGCGTAAAGGAGAAAATCAGACCTTTTTTCTCGGCTTTAGATTATCAATTTAATTTCTATAATAAATAAACCAAAATGATAATATAATTTTCATTCATAATTATGACACTATGTTAAAGAAATGAATTTTACAATTAAGAAATTTGAAAAAAAAAAATCGATTTTTTATTTTTAAAATTCTAATAATATACTCGAAAATAAAAAGAATTTCAGTTGTAAACTTGGTTTCATGGTAACAGGTATTAACGAGCCAAAAGGTAAATAAAAAAAGAGTTAATCTTAAATGTCAATTATAAACATGTTACTTATGCTATTCCATCTAAAGATGTGTCAACAAGTATCATGCATACAAGAACGGAGAGTTAAATAAAAGTTGGTATTTGGTTTACTTTGTACGGCTGAATCTATTTCATGGTTTTAATTCATATATTAATTTTGTTTTATAAAAAGTTAGATTAGAAGTTATTTTTAAAAAATTGTAATCAATTTCTAATAACAGAGTTATAAATTGGCAACCACATTTTTTAGTAAACAGAAATTAAACCTCAAAGAAATTAAAGAATAAATCTGTCATCCAACATATAAGATGATGACGTTAGGAAATGTCTTAAAACTCATCACCAAGAATCACTTAATCAGACACTAATGTGTCGTTTGGTTCGCATAATGTTTTGTAAATAAATTGGAAATGGAATTGAAATTGAAATCTTATTAAAATTGATAGCATGTTTGGTTGGTCAATTTTGAATGAAATTAAACTGTTAATTTTGAACATTCCATTAGATTGTTAAACATTCAATGGGTAAGTGGAAGTAATATAAATTCCAATGAATGAAATAAAAATTTTCAATTCCAATTCCATTAATTGACCAATCAAATATGATTTTGGATGAAAAATTTTTCAATTTCAAATACTGAGAATTTCGTGAACCAAACGGGGCATAAGATCACCCTAGGAATCAGTCTCCACCTTTTTTATTTAAAATTTTCAAAAAGTTCTCGCTCCCTCTAGCATCGATCAGTTTATCTCTCTTAAGTTTTAAAATTTTTTTTTCCAACAAAATTGTTAGCATAAATAAAGTATTTGAAAAAAATGATAATTCTTAGGAGGTCAAGAGTTTAAGTTTTATAATAAATAAATGTATAGGTTTAAAAATAGAATTTATAGGATGTGTAAGTTAATAGTTAAAAAAATTGACCATCAAAATTTCTAATAAAAGCTACACAAACATCCCTTCAGGTTCGTTTCTTACCTTATTCAGCCTTGAGCTTAAGTTTATTTAAACTTTTATCCCATAATTGGACCTTCTAGTCAATGTTAGCAAACAATATATTTTCTATTCAAATAAAATACAAAAAATGTTCCTTCTAATATTTAGGTCCATAAATTTAAGACCCTAAAATTTCTAAGTGAATAGGGTTTTGAAAATATGTGGTTTGTTATATTTTCATTATAGTTTGATGAATTTGTTGAAATATATTGACTACTATTAATAATTTGGAGATTGATTTTTTTAAATAACTTAGGGGCCGTTTGGTTCGCAGAATATTTTGCAAAGGAATTGGAATTGAAAATGAAATTGGAATTGAAATCTTGTTAAAATTGATAACGTGTTTGGTTGGTCGATTTTGAGTGAAATTAAAATGTTAATTTTGAACATTCCATTGGTAAGTGGATGGAATGTGAATTCCAATGAATGAGGGAAAATTTTTCAATTCCAATTCTATCCATTGACCAAAATCATATTAAATTTTTCAATTCCAATTCTATACATTGACCAACCAAATATGATTTTGGATGGAAAATTTTCCAATTTCAATTTTAATTCCTGAGAATTCCGTCAACCAAACAGGGTCTTAGGGTGTAATATTATGTTTAATTTCATACAAGCCAAATTATCTCACGGCAATACTAACAAATCAGAAATTAATGGTTTGTCAAGTCGTCTCTATCACAACCTTACTCGCTCTCTTGCATGAGGGAATGTTTCCTTTTCCAAGTATTGTGAAGGTTTTGTTTCAAATATAATCTTTTATTCTATATATTTGTGTGTTCAATCCGTAATTCTAGAGTTGTTAGGTTAGTAAAAAATCATAAAGCTTGATCTTAAACCTTGGCTAAAATCTTTGATACACTTGATATCTTTTCCTAGCTCTATGTTAAGCTAGCTTCATTCATTTTGTTCAAATGTTCATTGGCATATCTATAAGCCCAAAGTTTGTCTTGTAGTTAACTTGGTGAACATCAAGTGAAAAAAAAAGAAAAAAAAAAAAAAAAACTGGTTTCATTTATCATATGACATGTTAGTTCAATACATTGGAAATCTTTTCCTTGCTCATTAGCAGATCTTAATCTAGAGCTATTTCAAATGCTGTTAAATGTCCATTATATAGTACTCTTGATCTGCTAATTTCTTAAAGCTGTGAGAGCAGATATTATTTTGTGTTCATGGTTCTTGTTAACTAGAAATAATTTGACAGATGTCTTTATAACCCCCCCCCCCCCCCCCTTCTCACGAACCTGTTGTAACGCTCTTGAATAGTATTTTTCGTCTTCTCGAAGGTATTGAATTATTAGGTTATTCATATTTTACTTCTATAAATAGGTTAGTTGACTATACTGACTTTGACTTTAATTCTGAATCCATTATTGTGATTCATTTAAGTGTTCAATAACAAGTAGATGGTTACATTAACTTTACACAGAGAGAACATTTAGTTATTTGTGTCTCTACTACAAGGTTCTTGTTCATGTACCAGAGTTTTGTTCAGTAAATAGACAATCTACAATCAACTCCAAACTTATATCTAGAAACACTAAAAAAGTACAGGCACCTGGGAACAAAAAAATGTGTCTCTGACTGCTAATGTTTTTTTTTTTTTTTTTTTTTCTTAATGTTTGTCAGTTAGTTACATACTGAATATCTGCATTTTCTCTCAACCATTCAAGAACTTTGGCTCCCTCTAATATCTCTTGCACCTAATGATATTCAATGAAAAAACAACAGGTATAAATATGTTAAGAAAACAGGTAGAGTAGTAGATATTAAGATTCTATATGAAATTGGCAGACACATGTTTAATATGTATAGGGTTTATGTAGTGATGATTATGTTTCACATGCTTATAAGATGCTAGCTGTTGAAAATCTCTTCAGAAACAGCATGTAGATTGTTTGATCATAAAAAAATATACAAATTATGATAGTTTTATATTTTGGAAGGGACAAGTAAAATACCTGATCCCTAACGCTTTCCTCATCATACTCCTGCTTGTGTTTTTTAAACTCAGCAACAGAGTTCTCGACCTCTTTCACAAGCTCGTCGGTTGATAACTATAAAAAAAAATCAAACTTGGTGAATGGTGACATATAAGTTTCATATTAATATATATTTTCTGATATATCAACATTAAGAAAAGTGTAAACCTGCAGATTTTCGCGTTTAAAAATGTCCCCAACAGCAAAACTCTGCCTGATAATATTTTCTATGTTCTCCCTCTGGTTTTCCAAGTACTCTCTTACTGCTTTTGGACTTGAAAGTGCTGCTATCTGCTCTTCATTTAGTTTCATGTTTGCCTACTTGTACATAAATTGAAACACAGTATTTGACTTTTCGAGGTTATTGATAATTTTTTATTAACCGAATGTAACTTCTTATAAGAATTACAAAAGAAGCAAACTAGACACAAAACAGCTGGAAATAAAATAGTATACCTGTATTTCTAGTAGTTTGCTTCCATAAAGCTCGCCTTGCTCTTCAAACAGTGATTGAGGAATTTCAACTTGAATCATCTGGAACAGAGATTATTAATATCGAGGAAATTTTAAATTACTAATTGATTCTTTTAGAAAATTAACACCTTTTGAAGCTGGTCAAGAATGGCGTTATCTGTTGCTTGATCTTTAGCTGTTTGTTCCAGTTCTATACATTTCTCTAACAAGAACTCCTTGACCTGAAAAGAAATCCATACATCAAAAGTGAGTTTTAATTTAAAATACGAATCAGATGGTGCCAAAATACTTTGATGAGATGAAGTATTTGTAGAAGTGAAAAAATGGTTGCATCAGGCAAGTTGGGTAGTCGGTCAAAACGGATTCGGGTTGGAACAGTTCATTTTTTGCATGGGTCGAGAAGGGCCAGGTCAAGTTGAGTTAGGTTCTTCCGCAACACATTCTGTCCATATATGTTTTTTTGAACACTCAAAGCACTAATTACAATTACAAAATAAATACCACTACAATAATAATCTAAATATTTGGATGGTAGCGATTTAGGTGTTTGTATGCATTAAAAATAGATTTAAGGTGACTTTCAACGCATTCCCTTTTTAGCCAAATTTTATTTGAACAATCTGGCCTAATGAGACTAAAATCGATCCACTTCAACTTGACCCATGATAACCAAACTTGAGCCGTTCCCTGGTAAAATAAGTGTGTTGCGTATAACCTGCTTGATAGTAGTGCATCCAGGAAGAAGCTTATGAGCAATAGCATCATTCATCTCCGGTAATTCTCTATAAAAGAGCTCTTTACATTCAACCTGAGAATAAACTAACCACATAAATCTCTCCTTACATTTCCGGCAGGGATTTTCAGGAGGAAACTTACAGTGAATTGACAAGGAAGACCACGGAGATCCTCTTGTTTCCATGAATCTGGAAATGCAAGTGGGAAAGATTTTGTTTCACCTCCTCGAATTCCAATTATCGAGTCAAGAAAACCAGGAATAACACTGTCTCCATCTTTTGTATCAAAATTGAAACCTGCAGATCCAAGGAATATGACATTATGTGACTGAAAAAATCAATGAATTATAGTTTGACTTGGAACATTGGATGAATATACCTTTACTCCCTGCAGCTGGGACATCCACTTCTGATCCATCTTTTTCCATAGTTGTTGCTGATATATCGAGGACGGCAACATCACCAACCTATCGATGTTTTCGTTCAGTCCAATGATCCATTTAAATTAGTTTCATTTTTATTTTTATTTTGCAGGTTACATTATCATGATTGAAGATACTAGAGGTGACAAGATGGCAGGTTCGGTGATGGTTGAAATGGGTCATTTTTTCTAATAAGGTTAGAAAAGGACCAGGTCAGGTTGGGTCAACCCACAAACGCTTTTTCGTACATTATATAAGCTTTTATGAACAATTATTTCATCAATTAGGATTCCAAATATATAATTGTTACAATAATTATTCAAACCATTGAATACGACATTTTAGGAGGTTGAAAGCATTAGCAACAGAGTTTAGGTGACTTTCAACTTAGGTGACCATGTTTCCTACTAGCTAAAAACTTATTTGATCCATTTGGCGCCTTTGAGATGAAACATAATCCAAATCAACTCATTCATAAATAAAAGGGTTGAAATTGTCGGCTTTACATATTATATACCAGATTATATAATAAAGTTCTGAATATTTTGTACAGGAATTAGGGAGAAAATTGGAAAGAAGGGCTTCTGGAGTATATGTACCTGTAGTCCTCTATTTCTGACAATTCTCATTGTACTTAGAGTCTTGTAACGACGTTTTAATTCTCGTTCAGCAACTGTTTCTGCATCTATTTCACTGTCAAGCTCAACTACAACTTTTAAATTCTTGTAGCCATCCTCTGGAACCCATTTTACTTCAGGTGCTACATCCACAACAACATCGTATCTATACCCAAAACAATAGTTGCATCAATATTAAAAAAAATCATATAAATACTTTCAAACGAGATGCTCATATTTAAGTAGAAAGATTAAATCTTCGGCATACCTTAAAATCTTCAAAGAAGAATAGGTTCTTTCCATTTCAGCAAATGTAGTTATGATGCGCATCGAGTCGTTCAAAGCTCGCCCTTCTACCTGCGAACACGATGCGAGAGATTAAGAGACCATTATATTTTAACTTGAATCATAGTTGCAGAAACAGTTTACTTGAAGAAGCTTATCGTTTCTTAACTAATGTGTGCATAATGAACAGATTTAGTCACTTGTCTGTTTCTAGCTCATCAAAGTGCATTAAGCATTAATATTGCTTCTAGATTTAAACCCATCTTTCTTCAATTCACAATTCATGCAACCAAAATTCGGAACAATAAACGCTACATACAGATGACGTGGCATGTGGAAGAGTTCTCTTTAGAATCGCTTCAACAGTCGCCTTTCTGACACCATCCCACCCAATATAACTTATGATAATATCTTCTGGAACTTCCTGTCCTGCACGAAACCCTGGAATCTAAAGAAATAGGCAAAAAACAGCAATGAACATGAGTGGCATGGAGGTTGTGTATTCCCAATATAAAACTAATTATAAGAACACAAACAAAATGAAGCATGCAAAATTAAAATAGCGCCCTAATTCCCTAAAATGATTGACAAAATAAAAGTTAATTGTACCTTTGCCCTCTTCATAAACTCCTTTAGGATCATTTTGTAACAATCATCACATACAACAGGTGGAACTTCTACGCTCAACCGAATCTGCAGACTTCAACTGTTAATTTTCAGAAAAAATGGTAATCACACATACAGAAATAACTATAAAGTGGGAATGTATGTTCCTAAAAAGGCCAAAAAAATCAACCGAACTTAGTACCCACATATAATACTCCTTGCTTCCAAAAGAAAATCTACCTTATAAATCTGATGTCAATTGTAGTAAATTCCAAATACAAGATTGGATTTTCTCTCTTATTCAACACCATCATGCAGGTTTAATAAGTAGTAAGAATTAAAATAATGTCATTGGGGACTTTTAACAAACAGCTTCACTGCATATAAATAGTTACTAAAAAACCATAAGCTAACAAAGAAATTTCAGATGAAAACACAAAAAAACAATAACTTGATTCACCCTATCTAACACTGATTCATAAAATGCAACAAACAAAACCATTCAAAACGAAATTAATGTCAAAACATACACGAAATTCCATCGAACATTTCAAGAAACTATTCAAACTAAATGAGTTCACCCTGCAATTCGGCTCTTGGGTTTCTTCAACAAGAAGATCCGCTGGTAAAGGGTCTTTAATAACGTCATCAACGTCCGGTGGCGCTGAAGCTTTTACGCAAATTGACAGCTTTCTTGGGGAATGAGATAATCTGTGATATGTACGAGAGATTCTAAAAGAAGCTAATCGTTTTGTGGGTTTGAAGGAATACGGCAAGGAGATTGAAGAAATTGGGGGAGAATATACAGAAGATTTAAAATGGAATGATGTTGAATGAGGTGAACTGCAGAGCTCCATTGATGCACAGATGTTTGAACTTTGAAGCTCTGTTGAAGATAGCAGCAGGCCGATCAATGGATAGGAATATGATATTGAAATACGGTTTGCATTTTCTCAATTAGTCCGGTTTTTTCCCGGTTTTTTTTACTTCTTTAGAGTAAAGTAATAATAGGCCCCTCTAGTTTGAACTTTTTTATAAGGCATGGAGTCTGCTAGTGTGGAAACTCGATACAAACCGTTAGAACTGATAAAACCGAATGGGAATGGTCGGTCATGGAAGATATGTGAGATTATTAAGAGATGATCGTAAATACTGTTTGTGTTTGTTAATGAAATAGTAGATATAGTTGTAAACAAATCAGCAACGAATGATATTATTTAAGATGTTGTATTTAATATAAAAGAATGATGAAAATAGAATACGAAGAGGTTTGAAAACAAATACATTGGATGATTTACATTATATTCGTTGTCACTTCAAAAGGAAATTATAGGAAAAAGATGTTTTGTGGGACTTTTGAAATTTAAATGTAGTATTTTGTGTGTGTATATATAAATAGATATTTTTAGAGTAGAATATTTGAAGAAAAAGGTTTACTTAAACATGTCATGTTTGTATCGAAATGTGAAGATAGTAATTATGTTTAGGTTTGTGTGTCTAATACGGAGCCAACTAATACGTAAGGCGCATGATTCTACACCAACAGTGTGTGATGGCAACTTTGACTATCAAGTTCTATTTTTTTTAAAACTAATTTCATGACGTGTTTAAGGGCACTATCAAATGTTTCATTCGAGATAAAAATGCAAAATTTAGAAATGTCCCAAATTGATCAAAATTTAAAGCAAATACAAACTTGGGCAAAAGCTAGACAGGTATGCATATAAATGAACAGTGCATCTTTATGTTATTCGTTTAACCTTAACCAACCAAATGAATTAACACAAGAAACCAAACAAATATATTTTTTGTTCGTTTCATTCATTAATAACATAAACATATTCATGAATGTTGAGATTTTTACCAAATGAGTGTAGTTATGAAAAATATTTACCAATTTGGTGTAGTTTAGAAAATATTTATCAAAATGGGTAGTTTTTTTTTATTCTCTTATTTTTTTAAATGAAAACAAAAGATACATAAAAGCTTAACAAAACCCTAATAACTATTGGTCTCCTAGCGTTCAAGTATCTCCCTGTTTCATTGAAGAACACGAATTTGCCATACGATTACCTGCTCAAGAACAAGTCGATTCTGGACGACAATACTTTTCATTGAAGAAGACGATTCTACCATACGATTCCCTATTTGATTTTTCTCAGGTTCGTTCTTTCATGTTCGATTCGGCATACGAGCCCGTGCTAAGTCTATTTATTAGTTCGATTTTTGATATTTGATTCTCCGCCGTATGATTTCCGTATGATTTCCTGTTGTATCTTTTGTATTAATTCAAGTTTTGGTGGTTAATTCTCCACCATACGATTTATTAATGTTTGGTTATAGTATATTATATTATTCATGTTCTCAAGGCTTTTGTTTCAGTTCATGCCATTCAATTTTCCAACTAATTAATTATCTTATGATTCAATCATATTGTTTAAGTGAAATTATACATTATTTAGTGATTTGGTTTGATTTAATTTAACAACCTCAAACGTCAAGTTCAGGTCAGATTGCTTATTTTCTTGCATTGTCGTTATGCTTTAATCATTAGCATTATCATTATGTATCATCTCTCATGTTAGCTATATTATCATTCAGAATGAACAGGGTTAATGCAGTACCAGATATGATTCAAAACGAGGATTTTAACGTGATATCTCACATGCTATTGTAAATAATGATGATGTAGAAGACGTGTCAGAAGATGGAATTGGAGATGAGATTGAGCAAGGATCTCCTTGGTCGGAGCCACTTGGTTTTCACAGGTATTATTTATTAAAATTCCTATTTATAACCTTCATCATATTAACTTTGCAACTCATACTTTGAATTGTCTTCACAGATACTGCTTAAGGCATTTCATTAACAATTTTAATGATAAATTTCGTAATTCACAACTAAAAGCTTTAGCTTACCGTGCTGGGAGTTAGAATCAAGTTCGAAAGTTCAATTCTATTATGGAAGAAATTGGGAAAATACATCTGCAAGCACGTCAATGGCTTGAGGGACATCCACTTGAAAAATGGACACTTTCACATGATTGTGGAAAGCGATTTGGGTTGCTCACTACAAATTTGTCAGAGATTTTCAATAGCGTACTTAAAGGTGCTTGTTTCTTACCAATTACATCATGTGTTCAACTTACATTTTATAGAATGGTTCATTATTTTGATGTAAGACGTCCTATGGGGTCTAGTGCTCAAGCTAACGGAGATATGTATACTCCTCATGTTGTGGCAAAACAAGCAGCTTTAATGTTAAAAGCCGGTGCACATTCTTTAAGATCTTTTAACCGACAAAAAGGAATTTTTGAGGTAATAACTCAAAAGGGAAAAAATGTTCAAGTAGTCAATTTGGAACAAAAAACTTGCACGTGTGGTAAGTGGGATATATTTAAATATCCATGTTCTCATGTTTTAAGTGCATGTGCCAAGCTTTCTTTAAACACTTGGCAATATGTCCATAAATGTTACTCGATTGTTAATTATTGTGCTACTTGATCATCGGAGTTTTCTCCACTTCCTCATGAAGCATATTGGTCACCACCTTCTATTAGAGAACTACTTCCGAATTCGGAGTTAAAACGAGATACAAAGGGTCGCCCTCGCTCAACAAGACTACGAAATGGAATGGACATTAAAGAAGGAAAAAAGAAAAACCTTTGTGGAATTTGTAAACAAAGTGGTCATAATCGAGCAAAATGTCCCTCCAAACCTAGAAGAATGGATGTTTAAGCGGGTAGAGATGTATGAAATTTTATTTTAATTTGTATTTGATATTGATACTCCTAGCGTGTCGACTTTATTTAGTTTTTTGTTTGTATTTGAATTTCTAAAAAGATGAATATTTTGATTCTTACTATGTTTCGAATGATGAAAGTTTATGGATATCTGCTATTTTTTGGAGAATTGTGAATTGTTGAATTGGTGTATTTGATATGGATCTTTTCATACTTGTGTTTGTATGTAATATGCTAAAAGATTTTCTTCATTGTTGCTGTATTTTTCAAGCATAATTGATGAACTTCTTTAGCACCTTTTTTTTTTTTTTTTTTTTTTTTTTTTTTTTTTTTTTTTTTTGCATTTAGTGCTGAATTTTTTATGGAATTTTGCTTAACTTTAATCATGTAAAGATGTAAATAGAAGCAAAATAGATGTTAAACTTTGCATTCTCTTATTTTTTTTGGTTAAAAAAAGCAAAAATAAATGACGGATTAGCTAAACATAAAAACAATAAAAACTACCCATTTTGGTAAATATTTTCTAAACTACACCAAATTAGTAAATATTTTTCATAACTACACCCATTTGATAAAAAACTCCATGAATGTTCATACTTATTTGTTACTACCCTAAATAAACCATCTTCAAACATAACCGAACACAAATAAACACAAAACAAACATAAATAAATCAACATAAACAACACACAAAACATCATTTCCACCAAAGTAGAAAATTACAGGAGGAGGTGCCAAAAAGCAATTATCAAACAACTACAGGGTCCAAAACCATACAATCATATCTCCAGAAACCTACACGTGGCAGTCCCGACCCCACCAAAACCCAAAACCCCAACCCACGACATCGTTTCACCACTCCCCCAAACACCGTACACCCAAAGCACCAAAAACCCCCCCAACATTTGACCACTTGTACTCTGTGCGTAAACCCTCGGCTCTATGGAAGGAATCGGCTCACGCACCGGCCGACCGTCGTCCCGATACGGCTCGGCGCCGGTTTTCACCGGACCGGTGAGGAGGTGGCAGAAGCAGTGGGTCAATGTCTCATCATCTTCTTCATATGTCTCTTACAACCATAACAACAGCTCCAATTCTAATGTCAACAACAGCAGCAGCAGCAGCAACAACAACAACAGCAACGTGTCGTCTATACGTATTCGCCGGTGGACTCCGGTTCAGTCGACTCGGTCCGGTGGAGACTCGGAGCCGGTGGAAGAGAGGCCGAAGCGGAAGGTTCGGTATGCGCCGGTGAGTGGAGTTGTATGTTTGGGGTTTTAGGTTATTGTTTAGGTTTTATGCTTTTATGCGATTGATTTGTGGAGTGTGAGTTGAACCACTTTGAATTTCTCTTGATTCGTGGATTATTGTTTGAATTAATGAACTGTGTGTGTGAGTTCTAGCGATTCATTGGTGAATTTGGTGTCGTAGATACACAGCACAGCTTACGATTTACTTGCATGATTAGTGATTAGATAGATACATGTTATCTTTAATTGAGATTGTGTATTGATAGCTAGGCATCATTGAGCAGTAATTTCACATATTAGTTTGGATATCATAGACTATCATATCGCGTATTTGATATGAATACAAATTTATATGTAGTTGAAGATAGTTGATGTTCTTGATTAGGTATATATCATCAAGTTCATGGACTACATGCTCATTCAATTAAACTCCTTGAAATCAATGGTGATCTCTGATGTTTATAGTAAATATTTACTTCTTATGTTCTGTAGCTTCTGTGAATATTACCTTTAATGTAACAGTTTTGATAATAGGATTCGGTTCTTGAAAGAAGAAAACCAACCTAGGAACTAGGTTTTGAAGAACTAAATTGTGTACGAGTCTAAATTTCTTTTTAAGTTTTTCTAAAACTCATTGATAGTCATAGTCTTGCTATAGGACAAGGTGATAGTTTGGTGAATTTGGGATTCTTTATCTTTAGGATTCTGTTCTGTTTGTCCACTAATGGAGAGTAAACCATTCATAATTTTATGGAGTCCTTTGCTTTTATAACATACCACAAACTTCGGAATGTGCAGAATGATGTAAATTAGGTTTTCATATGAAAAAGTTTTGTTATTTTAAGTTGGAATATGATTCCAATATAAAGCTGATGGTGACATGCAAACATTCTTTTATTTCTGTTTTTTAGTGGGGTGGTTAGTGGATGATGCTTCAAGTTAGGATGCAATTACTAAACAGGCAAAAATGCCTAGTAAAAATCCCACTCATATGGTAGGGTGCAGTTACTAAATTATCTATTTACCGTTAGCGTCTATCCTAGTCCTTGAAATGATATCAGCAGTTGTATAAGATATTGTATTAAGTTTGGTAAGTACTTGCGCAGATTGTCGTGCTAGAAGGTAAGAAAAAGGAACCTGAAAAGGGTGATGCTGATGTTAAAGAAGCAAGCAAGACAGACCAGTCCCCTGCTAAAGAAACTGCAGAAAATGACGACAGTGAAAAGAAGAGCTCTGAGGATGTTCTTGCGGCAAAATCTCAGGTGATGAAGCAGAAATAAAATTAACTTTATCAAATTCTTTCTCCTAAGCAGCACATTTGCTCTAGATGTGACAATTTCGACCCTTTTACTTTTGTATGGGTTGACTTAGGGTATGCTTTATCTCTAGTAGGTTAAACGAGTAAAAAAAGTGCATTAACATAATACATCCTATACCACTTCATTTAACAAAAAGATCACCATTTATAAGATATATTTTGGGACAAAAAAGCCTTCTGGGTCAACCAGCCGGACCAAAATAAAACAAAATTTTGAATTTCCAGTTAAATGCATGTTTTTAAGGTGGAAATTATCTTTGCATACTTTGAAATTCAGTGTTTTTTTTTTTTTTTTTCATTTTATTACAATTTACTGTCTAAGCATGCGTATAAACAGGCATCACCCCAGAAGAGTGAAGAACCAACCAACGACTTGAACAACCAACCCATGGATTTGGATGCAGGTGGAGACAACGACAATGAAGATCGTGAAGATCGTGATTTAGGCGGTGACAACAAAGTGGCTGACTGGGTGAAAGCTGCACAGAGGGGTTTTGCACGTTAAATATCGGTTAGCACTATTATCTTGTCAAGATGAAAGTTATCAGCTTGACTGAAATATGTTTAGGTCTATGTTCTTGTGGTACAACCTCATCTCTTGTAATTAATCCTTCAGTGTGGTGTAGATAGCATCTGATCTACGTTTTAGGACCAATAACCCAGTGTTTGTTTTCTGATCTTTACGTTAGTCTGTTTATGTGTGTATCCGGTGAAGTTAATGTGCAGAAGCAGTTTTAGATTTCCATAACCAAACCCACTTAAGTCAACTTCGACCAATGACCCGTCCTAAAAGATAACCTGTTTCAACTTACTGTGGGACCCGCTTATCTTGCCCATTCACCGGTTCAGGGTTAAGGCCTATTCCTCAATGTATCCATATTTTATTACAGTTGCTACAAAAAAACTAAGTGAAAACAAGTACAGTTAAGATCAAGTAAAACTCTCTTTTCTTCCTCGGCCGTGCTAACACGACAAATGTTCAAAATCTAATATATAATCTCACTTAAAAGAGAATATATCAGGATCCAACACCAGTTATCTTAGTCTGCCTTTACAGTGACACCGACTTCCGCAGGTCGTAAAATTCGATCATGCAGCATGTATCCCGCCTGCGAAACCAAAAGAAAAGAATATGATCAAGTACGGGGGCATATCAAATCACAAGTAAAACAATTGAGAAGAACAAATATTTTTTTTTACAAATTTGGGTTGTTAGCATACCTTGAGCACAACTGCAACAGTACCCGGAGGCTTTGTAGCATCTGGTACTTGAAAAACTGCATTATGCCTATTTGGATCAAAGTCCTCATTTGTTGGATCATACTTATCCACACCAAATTTCTTTAAAACCTGAAATCAACAAATTCATCAATATCCTACATTGCTTATTAAAAAAAATTCATCTGCGTTCAAATTTAGTACATACATCAGTTATAAAACTTTAAAGAAGAAAAAATATTGGCGGGTCAAACCAACCCGACAGGTTTTAAAGGGGTATGTTACCTCTGCCAATTGTTTTTCGGTCATTTCAACACCTTCTAGAAGTGTTTTCAGAAGTGGGACAGCTCCAGCCGTGTCCTTAGATGTATCAACCTTAGCAAAACTCTCTTTTACAACTGAAGAAGCCCGATCCAGATTATCTGCAACATCCAGCAAACTCTTTGCAAAATTCTGCAACATATAATACATAAACACCAATATAAGAGCATGAAATAAATAAATAAAAAAATAGTAATATAGCTAATACAATTGATAACAACTGAATAAAAACTCATATTGATATCATACAGATTAAAAAATGAAAACAGGAGCCTGCAAATTGAGGAGGAGCTCTCCAAAAGCCAATGATTCAAAACTTTTATCTACTATTAATAAGAAGCCTACTCTTGTGTAACAAAAAACTTGCCTTCTAGGTTATTACCATAATACCTATCAGATCAAATAATAAAATCACTAATTAAATATTTATTACTAATCCCCTGGACTAAGTCCAATTATTTTGTGGCCCCTTGAATCGAAGCCTAAGCAAACCGATCTGTGCCATATATCTAACCTGAATTGCAAATTTCTTTGAGTTCTCTGCTTCTCTTTTTGTCCTATCCATGACGTTTTCCATCTCTGCAAATGTTCGAAGAACTTTATCTTTCATATTCTCAATTTCTTGTTGTTTTGTCTTCAAAAGCTCCTCCTTCTCAGCCACAAGTTTAATCAGATCCTCCATTGTCAAGTCTCCATCACCTAAACAGTGCTCCAAATAAAATGTTAGAAGTATGATCTAGTTGGTAATAACTTTTAAAATTTAGACATTAATAAATTATTAACTTTTTAATAACAAAACCTTGTCCTTTTTCATCAGAGTTTTCATTTTCTTTTGCATCATTTGAATTGTCTGTAGTTGGTCTTCCATCTTCAGTTCCCTTTTCATTGGGTTCTGGGGATGCAGATGATGAGAACCCAAATTTTTGCAAAGCCGATAAAAAAGTAGAATTACGTAATAAAGATATTTGACTTGCTATCACCTGCAACAAACAAAGCAGGGTAAGAAACCTACAACCCACCAAAGTGGAACCAGATGGTGTCACCTACCTTATCATCATGAATTATGATTCTACGAAAATGATATATTTCAAGAAACATGAAAATGAACTAGAATCTAGATCTTATTTAATACACAACAGCACAAGGTATGATTGCATGCATCAATTGATGAGCGTAAATGCTAGCCAACCATTTTGATTTTTAGCCCAAAACAGGAAGAAAAAAACAGTATGTTGATGTCACTTCAACTTGGTGTAAAAAGAAATTGACTTATTACTATTAGAATTAAAAAGTTATAGAAGTCAAGGCAAAATAACTATAATGTTCTAAAAATACTAAAGCATTTTAAAGTATGCCTTGATTGTTGTAAGAAAAAGGTTAATTTAGCAAGTTTAACAAGCAGGTGGACTGAATATTTAAATGAAACTATGAAAATATTATGGACGAGCATGAACTTGTTGTATTCTAAAGTTGGAATCATATGCAATTGAGCGTGTTATATATTTAAATTCAACAAAAACAGAATCATTGTCATTCGTTCTTCAACTATTGATAAAGAACACATAAGTCATTTTTATTCAAAATAATTAAACCTTTTGTTTCTAATAGTAAATTTGGAATTATAGATAAGCAGTGTTGTAAAAATCACTAGGCTCTAGTCGGGCGGCGAGGTAGGGACTAGGGAGTAATCGGAATTAATCGGTTTGGAGATTTTATATGTATTTTTTATAAATTATATATATAGTTAAGATTAGTATACTTCAAACATAAATAATTAAACATAAAAATAACAATCAAGTACTTCAAGATCAAATAGTTCAAAACATAAAAATAAAAACATAGTAGTTCTAATACTTCAAAGGGGGTCGCCGGCACAGAGGGGGTCACCGGAGCAGAGCAGGTCGCCGGCGGAGAGGGGCTTGCCGGCGCAGAGAAGGTCGCAACTCGCAGGGGTGGCTGGATGGGGAGGAGGTCGATGGATCTTGTTAACTAGGTTAAATGGAATTTGGGTCAGATCTAACTTAATAAGCAAAAATATCCCGTTGACCAACTTTGACCGCCTAGAAAAACACCTCCGATTACACCGATTAACTCCGATTACCACTGATTAATCCCGATTTATTAAGCCTAGGACCGACTAGCGATTAATGGTGCCGATTAGCTGAAATCGACAAGGCTAGGGGCCGACCACCGATTAATCCCCGATTAATCGGCCGCCTAGCCCGATTTTTACAACACCATAAGAGTTCTGGTGGAATTAGAGTAAAATAGTGATAAATCACTGGGAAGGCCTTCGTTTTATGTGCATACAGATTTGGTGTAAACATCAAATAGAAAATAAGATCTAAAGGTGCGTATCCATGAAAATGTTATCTTCAAGTTTTGACAACCTTATTCCTGGTAATAGAACAGGAAATCTCCAGTCCAAATTGAATATATATATATATATCAATAAATAAATAATACACATCACGAAGGACATGGCAGAAGTCATAGAAACTCTATACATTAAAAACTATAAAAGGGCCTTTGGCCTAACAGTACCAAGGTGTATTGTATAGTGCCCCTCTCCTAGCGGTTGAGGGTTCAAGTCCCATTGCGGACAAGTGGTGTAGATTTAGTAGTAGGTTTAGAGTGTGTGAGTTCCGCATTAAAAAATATTATTGACATCTATAAACCAACTGTTAATAAGTTAAAGGATTGCATTTAAATAAAAATTTTAATCTTTTTATAGGTCACACGATAGAACATATGATTAAACAGATCTAGCTTGTTGTGTTGTGGGCTCCGATCCATCTTGGGTCGGGCCCTGGAACAGCCGCAAATCAGCTGCAGAAGGGGTTAGGGGCAGCCGGCCCTAACCCTAATCTGCCTCAACTTATTTATGTTAAGTTTTATTTGTCTTTTATTATAAATACCCTCATATTGTACTTGTAATCTTAAGTCTTGAAAGAAATAAAAAGAAACCCTGGTTCGTAGCCCGTGGACGTAGGTCAATCCTTGACCGAACCACGTTAAATCGCTGTGTTCTTTACTATTTTGATTATTATTCTCGTGTGCTTGTGTTTGTGTTTCTGCCGAAAGAAGGACAGCAGTTTACTGCTGCTGTTTTGCCGCCACCAGTGACCAACAGCCCTTTGTTTCAGCAGCTGCAGATCACCAGGGAACTACCGGCACTGCTGCTGCCCTCCCTGGTTCATTGCTGTTGTTTATGTTCCGTTTTCTGGTCAAAGAACAGCCTTCAAACAGGTTCTGTTTTGGGTATTGTTCAGTTTGATTAGTTCGATTTATTGGTTGTTTGGTTAGATTATTGTTCCGCTGCGTAGTTACGTTTATTACTACTATTATTGCTATCATTATCTCGTCACTCGTTTTAGAAATCAATTAGAAATACCGACAAGTTCTTAAGGCCCGAGCCGTAGTATTGTATTGATTTCGTACCCTATCCGAATCCTCGGGTCAGCCGCGTACACGTAATACCTAACAAGTGGTATCAGAGCCTTGGTTGCTCTCATCCTTTGATCTCCGGTATTATGGCTGATGAGGGTAAAACGAGAATCGAGAAGTTTGATGGCGTCGATTTTGGATGGTGGAAGATGCAGATCGAAGACTTGTTCAGAAAGATTTGAGTGCAACGTTGTTGGGTGATAAACCTGAAAACACCAAAGATGCTGATTGGGCTGCACTTGATAGGAAAGTTGTTGCTGTGATTAGACTCTCGCTGACAAAGAATGTTGCCTTTAACATTCTGAAGGAAACGACAGCCAAAGGCGTCATGGATGCACTGTCTAACATGTACGAGAAGCCGTCCGCAGCCAACAAGGTCTTTCTTATTCGGGAACTTGTAAACACGAGACTAAAGGAAGGTGGTTCTGTTAACACTCATATTAACAACTTTAACTCTATTATTTCTCGCCTAGTGTCTGTCGATATCAAATTCGATGATGAAGTCCTAGCCTTACTATTGTTATCCTCGTTACCTGAAAGCTGGTCAGGAACCGTTACAGCAGTTAGTAGTTCGTCTGGAAACACTAAGCTTAAACTTGACGGAGTTCGCGACCTCATTATGAGTGAGGACATTAGAAGGAGGAGCACTGGTGAGTCTTCTAGTTCCTTGTTGAGTACTGAAGGCAGAGGAAGGAAGAACGAACAAGGAGGTAACAGGGGCCGATCTAAATCAAAGAGAAGAAGTAAATCAAGACCAAGAAAAGATATTACTTGCTGGAATTGCAAGGAGACCGGGCACTTCAGAAGTCAATGTCCCAAACCATCGACATCTAAAGAAAAGAAAGAGGTTAACGCTGCTAAGGATGATACAGATGATGATACTCTTATCTGTTGCGTTGAGAACACCACTGAGTCATGAATCATGGATTCTGGCGCTTCTTTTCATGCTACCTTTAGCTCAAAGAAGATGAAGAATTTGAGAACAGGAAACTTTGGCAAAGTTCGTTTGGCTAATGATCAGACTCTGGATATTACTGGGATGGGAGACATTGATTTGAAGACTCCTTTAGGAAATACATGGACACTGAAAGATGTTAGGGTAATTCCTAAGTTGAGGAAGATGCTAATCTCCATTGGGCAATTAGATGACCAAGGTTATGATGTGTTGTTCGGGGGTGGACAATGGAACGTCGTCAAAGGAAACTTGGTAGTTGCTCGTGGGAAAAGGAAAGGTACTTTATACATGGTTGAGGTACCAGTAGGTGATGTGAATGCAGTAACCAGTGGACCAAGTCAATCTAGTTTGTGGCATCAACGACTTGGTCATATGAGTGAGAAAGGCATGAAGATTTTAGCAGAAAGAGGTAAATTCCCAGACTTGAAGAAAGTAGAACTTGAAGCCGGATTCTGCGAACCATGTGTGCTTGGCAAGAAGAAACGTGTTACTTTTGTGAAGACGGGAAAGACACCTAAGGCTGAAAAACTTGAACTTGTCCACACTGATGTGTTTGGACCAACTCCTGTAACATCATTAGGAGGCTCCAGCTATTATGTTACCTTCATTGATGATGCGACGAGCAAAGTATGGGTTTATTTTCTCAAAAACAAGCATGATGTGTTTGATGTTTTCAAGAAATGGAAAGCAACCGTTGAGATGGAAGTGTATAAAGTCGGATAATGGAGGGGAATATATCAGCAATGAATTTGTGAATTACTGTGCTGAAAGAGGAATCAAAATGATCAAGACGGTTCCCGGTACTCCCCAACAAAACGGAGTAGCTGAGAGAATGAACAGGACGTTGAATGAACGAGCCAGGAGCATGAGATTGAATGCAGGGCTTCCCAAAACCTTTTGGGCTGATGCAGTTAACACTGCTGCATATCTGATAAACAGAGGACCTTCGATTCCTCTTGTTTTCAAAATACCAGAAGAGGAATGGCTTGGAAGAGAGGTTAGTTACAAACATCTAAAGGTATTTGGTTGTGATGCATATACTGGTGTAAAAGATTTTGAGAGGGATAAGCTTGACCCTAAGGCAAAGAAATGTACCTTCATTGGTTATGGATCTGAATCGATGGGATATAGGCTTTGGGACTTTGAAGCCAGGAAAACTATCAGGAGTCGAGATCCGGTCTTTAATGAAACTAAACTTTACAAAGACAAGAATTCAACCATACCAGAAACTCGTAAAGATCAGGTGGTGTTTGAAGATGATAACCAGAATTCAGAAAGCCATGGGTCAGAGACAGAAAGTCAGAACACTGAAGAAAACAATCAAAATACTGAAGAAGAAAGTTCAGAAACTGAAGATAATGATCAGAAAGAATTTGAAGAACAAGAAGATCTCTTTGATAGTGGGAGTTCAGATCCTGTGGATGAACAGTCCGCACCATCAAATGATTCAGGAAATTCAAATACTTCACATTGGGTTAGGAGGTCTACTCGAACGTCTGTACCTCCTCAGAGATATTCTCCATCAGTTAATTATCTTCTTCTCACTGAAAATGGTGAACCACAATGCTACTCAGAGGCCATCCGTGTGAAAGATTCGTCTCAGTGGGAGCGCGCAATGAAAGAAGAAATGGGTTCACTTGAAAAGAACCAAACTTGGGTTCTTCCTAAACTTCCCACGGGGAAGAAAGCTCTTCAAAACAGATGGGTATATAGAATCAAGGATGAAAGTGATGGAACTAAGAGATACAAAGCACGATTGGTAGTTAAGGGGTTCCAACAAAAGCACGGGGTTGATTACAATGAAATATTTTCTCCCGTGGTTAAAATGACTACAATCAGACTGGTGCTTAGTATCGTGGCTGCAGAAAACTTACATTTAGAACAGCTAGATGTAAAGACAGCTTTTCTGCATGGCGACCTTGAGGAGGATATCTACATGGCACAACCAGAGGGTTTTCAGATAGCTGGTAAGGAAAACATGGTGTGCAAACTAAAGAAGAGTCTTTATGGTTTGAAGCAGGCGCCCAGACAGTGGTATATTAAGTTTGATGATTTTATGGGCAGAAATGGGTATAGGAGGTGCGAGATGGATCACTGCTGCTATCTTAAGAAATTCAAGAATTCCTATATCATTCTTCTCCTTTATGTGGATGATATGCTGATAGTCGGTTCAGACATGTCAGAAATTAATAGATTGAAACGACAGATGTCTGAAGAATTTGAAATGAAAGATCTAGGTCCAGCTAAGCAGATACTCGGCATGAGCATCACCAGGAATCAGAAGAACGGTTCTTTAATATTATCTCAAGAAAAGTATATTAAGAAAATATTAGAGAAATTCAAAATGAATCACGAGAAGACAACTACCCGAAATACACCATTGGGTAGTCATATTAAGCTTTCTAAAGATCAGTCTCCAAAGACAGATGAAGACAAGGCCGACATGGCGAAGGTTCCCTATGCATCAGCTGTGGGCAGTCTTATGTATGCAATGGTATGCACAAGGCCCGATATTGCTCATGCAGTGGGAGTTGTTAGCAGGTTTATGTCCAATCCGGGGAGAGAACACTGGGAAGCAGTTAAATGGCTGCTTAGATATTTGAAGGGCACTTCAAAGATGGCTTTATGTTTTAGGGGTAGAGATGCAATTCTCAAAGGTTATTCTGATGCAGATTTGGGTGGATGTAAAGAGACCTATAAGAGTACAACAGGGTATGTGTTTACTATGGGTGATACTGCAATATGTTGGATGTCTAGGCTCCAAAAGAGTGTGGCACTTTCAACTACAGAGGCTGAGTATATGGCAGCTGCTGAGGCTAGTAAAGAGCTTGTTTGGTTGAAGACTTTTCTGGGTGAATTAGACAGAAAACAGGCAGAGTATCCGTTGTACTGCGATAATGAAAGTGCTGTGAAACTTGCAAAGAATCCAGTTTATCATGGGAAGACTAAGCACATTCATATGAGGTATCATTTCATCAGGGGGCTAATCAGTGATGGTACTATCCAGTTGAATAACATCAAAGGGGACAGGAATCCAGCTGACATGTTCACTAAAGTTGTCACGTTGGATAAACTGAAGCTCTGTGTAGCTTCAGTTGGCCTTCAGGGTTAATTGCAGATGAAGGCGGCTACGGATCAGGTGGTATGAAGGGTTCTCTTCATAAAGGTTCAAGATTACAGAAGTACAAGACAAGTGCAGTTGCAAATGTTTCACGCATCCGGGTGGAAGCAGGTTGAAGTGTTTGACGCATTGATGTGGAGGACTAGTGAAGATGTTTCGAAGCCCAAGTGGAAGATTGTTGTGTTGTGGGCTCCGATCCATCTTGGGTCAGGCCCTGGAACAGCCGCAAATCAGCTGCAGAAAGGGGTTAGGGGCAGCCGGCCCTAACCCTAATCTGCCTCAACTTATTTATGTTAAGTTTTATTTGTCTTTTATTATAAATACCCTCATATTGTACTTGTAATCTTAAGTCTTGAAAGAAATAAAAAGAAACCCAGGTTCGTAGCCCGTGGACGTAGGTCAATCCTTGACCGAACCACGTTAAATCGCTGTGTTCTTTACTATTTTGATTATTATTCTCGTGTGCTTGTGTTTGTGTTTCTGCCGAAAGAAGGACAGCAGTTTACTGCTGCTGTTTTGCCGCCACCAGTGACCAACAGCCCTTTGTTTCAGCAGCTGCAGATCACCAGGGAACTACCGGCACTGCTGCTGCCCTCCCTGGTTCATTGCTGCTGTTTCTGTTCCATTTTCTGGTCAAAGAACAGCCTTCAAACAGGTTCTGTTTTGGGTATTGTTCAGTTTGATTAGTTCGATTTATTGGTTGTTTGGTTAGATTATTGTTCCGCTGCGTAGTTACGTTTATTGCTATCATTATCTCGTCACTCGTTTTAGAAATCAATTAGAAATACCGACAAGTTCTTAAGGCCCGAGCCGTAGTATTGTATTGATTTCGTACCCTATCCAAATCCTCGGGTCAGCCGCGTACACGTAATACCTAACATAGCTACCTAGTCAAAACACAAAGGGTTGCTTAAATTTTGACAACACTAACGTCTTCATCACACCTTTGGTGTCCCACAAGAGATCAAGAGAAGTAACTAATCATCCCTCCCATAATAGTTGCAATATTCGACTCCAGATATCATCCAATAGAAGTGTGTAAACTAGAATCAAACATCTTAAATACCCTTAAGTAATGACAATAATAAAACCAGTGGAGCCGAAGTAATAGCACTAGTATTACATATTGACACTGGGTAAACAGTTAACTTATGGTAGAGAAAATGGCAAAAAAGTTTTGCAATTTTCATGTGAAATCATACAAAACTAAAGATTGTTGAGATTTTGACAAGATTAAGGGTATAAGTTAAAGGACTCTAAACCCTACTATTTCAACCGAAAAATATAGCTGGCTGACTAGTGTAACATAGAGCACAAAATCAATAACTTACAAGCAACAATGCGGAATACAAACCATCACTAAACGACTGACCTATTAAGCTGATTATAATCCCCAGCTGACGAAATACATACAATTTTTTTTTTATAAAAAAGTAGTCCATTGATCTCTTCTCATTGTCAATTTTTTTGAATCAAAATATTCAGCATTCAGCAAATAACTTGAAAAGCATCAGATGAAGCAAATCTAAAATAAGACAATCAAAACTAACATTTTTCCAATAGATGAAGCAATAACACGAATTTATTAATCTGGATAAAAAAAAATCCATATAAATTGGTTCCAGAAACTCCTTAAATGTAACGACCCTTTAAACCCTAACAAAACCCTAACTGGTGTACAACTTTATAAGAAATCAAACGAATACATAAACCGTTGGAAACAGAAATCAATGATTCATCGATTACCTTGTTGTGCGAATCATGAAGGGAGTGAAATTGATTTCCGACGATTGAACTCGATGGATGATTATGATGTCCTCCATGGAGGATTAAAGAGCTCCGGCACCGAGTAACCACAGTCCTTGCGATCCGGGAGGTGATCCTGCCGACGAACATATCTCAGGTGGCAACCAATTTGTCGGAGAGATGAGTATGAATTTGTAAGAAGATGGTAGAAAACTTAGGGTTTAAAGAATGGAAACAGGAATTGTAAGGGTTCTTTTGTGGTAAGATCTAAATATTTCTCGAGCAAACTTGGGTGTGTGAATCTGGTCTCGAATAATTTATTGGTCTAGTTAAATGAAACAAAAACGGTTATGTTGCATCTAAAATTCGTTTTATTCTTTTGGTTTTGGTTTATTAATCTATATATATGTTTACGAATAAACGAACAAAACAATAACTTTAGGATTTAGGGCCATTTGATCGATTTGATCAACAGTTTTTGTTTTAAAGTAGTCTTAGCGTCAACACGTGTAAATCATTACATGCCTTCTTCATATACGGCATCTACTTGAGGAAGATGTTATGTGAACAATTATAAGATTTGTAGCAAGGGTAGACGTAGGACAATGACTTGGGTGTCAAAAAATCTTCTTTTATCCACACCCATTAATTTTTTGTGACCGGTGACAAAAAAGTTAACTTTAAAGTATACTCATCATGCATTCACTTTTGCTTTGGGATTTGAGAATAAATTCTTTCTATAAACATACGAAAACCCAAAAAAATACGACACCCATTAAATAATTTTCTGGGTCGCCACTGGATTCGCTTTAGCTTTTAAAAATATTGAACCGACCTGCCTTATCTACAAAAAAGCCATCATATCAGCAGATTTGATGAAAAAGTTTCCGTTACAACATTGACAACTCAGCAGCTTGAGAACAAGATTAAGGTAAAGTAACCCTTAATATCTCATTTCTTGAGAATTCATAATACACCAGCAAAAGCCACAAAATCAGTCTTCAAGGGTAGACTTTTGCCCCACAAAAACAAAATCATACGTATACCGGCCAAAAACAACATGATTAATAATATAGAAACAGCATTAGCTCGCCATTTGATCGAAAAAACATAATCTTCCGTCATTAACAAGCTGATCAATCTCATTTCCATCCTGCAAATTCCATCACCAAAGCTTCATTTGTAATTACATTTGGTTATCTGCAGCAATGGCAGGAATAAAAGGCATATGTTTGTTGTTATTTGGTTGCATTTTAGCTCAAGTAATAATAATTCATGCTGAAGTATCCGCGATCATTGTGTTCGGGGACTCATCTGTGGATCCTGGTAACAATAACCATATGATCACTGTTGCCAAGAGTAATTTTCAGCCCTATGGTTGTGATTTTTATGAAAGCAGACCCACGGGTCGCTTTTCTAATGGGCGAATCGCTACGGATTTTATCTCTGAGGCGTTCGGGATCAGGTCTATAATACCTGCTTATTTAGATCCACATTATAGTATAGTAGATTTTGCAAAAGGAGTCAGTTTTGCTTCGGCCGGAACAGGTTATGATAATCTTACCTCTGCAATAATCGTAAGTTCCCTACTGATTTGATCTTCTTTTCCTCAACTTGGTGGCAATGGGTCGGGTAACAGGTCAAAATGGTAAATACTTAACCATAGTTGGTTGGGGTAACCGGTCGAATCATGGTCAAACATTTATGTTGATTTGGTCAACTCACTTTATGTTTCTTGTATTGTTATAATCCAAAATTTCATGAATATTGTAATCTTTTCTATCTTGGTAAAGTTGATACACTGGTCTATTTGGTTATATTTTATTTCTCACAGGATAAATATATAAAAATAGGTTATTAGAAAACGGGTCTAATTTGAAAGTCACCTAAAAATGTACTTTCAATGTATAAAACCTCCTAAAGTATCTTTATTCCAAAAGAAAAAAGGATTATCATAAATATAATATCGCCTATATTATCATTTGTGGTACGCCAAACATTTATAAACAAAGTAAAATAGTCTGTTACTTTGTCATATCATAAATAGTCCATTTTGACACGAACCCATTTTGACCATTTATCCACCCTATCCAAACCACCAATTTTGCTAGCTCTCAAGTAAACACACGACATAGATTTAGAATGTAATCGCAGTCTGTCATACCGCTATGGAAGCAGCTCGAATACTTCAAGGAATACCAGCACAAAATGAGATTTCACTTTGGAGCTGCAAAAGCTACCAGAGTATTAAGTGAAGCACTTTACCTTATAAGTATAGGAACAAATGACTTCCTGGAAAACTATTATGCACTTCCACTTAGATCAATAGTTTATTCCATTGAAGAATATGAGATTTTTCTTTTGATGATAGCCAGAAACTTCATCATAGATTTATATAATCTTGGAGCACGTAAAATATCTATAGCCGGGCTTCCTCCGATGGGTTGTTTGCCATACGAAAGAACCAAAAATTACTTAATATGTATACACAAATACAATCTTGTGGCGAGAGACTTCAATGTGAAGTTGCAGCAATTGGTCAGAAAGTTGAACAAAGAGTTGGGTGGTATACAATTGGTCTATTCAGACATTTATGATATTCTCTTGGATATCATCAAGAATCCACACACTTTTGGTAAGTTTTTTTTAACCTTTTTGATGGGTTATTTATACGCGCTATCAACAGCTTAGAACGTGTGTGAATGACTCTTTTGGTTGTTGCAGGGTTTGAGGTTGGAGAAAGAGCATGTTGTGCAACTGGAAGATATGAAATGAGTTATCTGTGCAACAAATTTAACCCATTCACATGTGATATTGCAAATAAGTATGTATTTTGGGATTCAATTCACCCATCTGAGAAGACAAATTTCATAGTTGCTGAACACACATTCAAGACCACTTTGGCAGGATTTCGGTAGTTAATTTAGAAATGTCAGTATATACGGTCAAGGTTATCGTGATCTTGATCAAACAAAGGAATGATTTGTGAAACTTCACTAGATTGTATTATCAAGTACACAAATGTTTGTATAGCTACACCACTTCCAACATTTCCTACTTTGTTTTTGGGTGTTTTTCCTTACAAAACTTAAGATGTTAAGGAAAATAAACAAGCACAAGATGTGGCAATGGTGGTTATCAATTTTTTCGAGATAGCTACAGGTGGTTATCGGTGGTTATCAATGAGAAGGGGAGTAGTACTGTAGTAGGGAGGGAGAGGGAAGGTAGAGTGTGGAAGGCAATGGATAAGAGTAAAGGGGGAACAGGGATGTAAAATGTAAACGAGTCGAACCACTCATATGTTAGTCGGAATTCACTCACCAAAAGCATGAATCGAGTCAACGTTAAACGCACATAAATTTGATCTTGCCTGATAAATGAATTCGACCATGAGTCATTATGAGTTTGCCTAGACTCGTGAGTCTAAACAAGTATATCATTTGTATAAATTTAATAAATTTTACTTGGTATAATATATACATAATCATACAATATTATTTGTTTGAGGTTGTAAACATTCAACAAATTAATCTTAAAATTGGGTCAATCTGCTTCGCACACATAGAGTAACTTGTCATAAAACGGTGCTTCTACAGCTCTGACCTCAGATAACTTTTCGCGAGTTTTCTTGTAAGTTGCTTCTTAGATTCAAGCTTAAATAGTTAGATCGGCAAACACAAACATCGAGCATTAACATCACAAAATTGTAGCAACCTGATTACCTGAACATAACTAAATCAAAAAAAATACTAAAACATCCAAAATACAAATAAACAAAATATTTCTATTCACGGTTTGTATGTTGTATATATCAGTTAACGATGACTTACACACATATCTATTTTTATCATAAGTTACATAACTTCTTTAATTTATCTCATATTAGAATTTGAATATTAAATTTCTACATGAGTTTTTTTTTTTTTTTACTATTACTAACATGTTGTTGACTTATTGTTAGTGTCTTTGTCAATATTAACACCAATAGTAATCCTTGCAAACTGGGCTTCATGAGTCCATGGTGTTACGGCCCAAAAAGAACAATAGTAAGCATTCGGGTTTCCACAGGTTTTCAGATTCTGCAAGTCTGCAACCCCTGTCTTAGGTTTAACAACCGGAGCCCCTCCTCCGGTGATCATCTCCACCGTCGACCTTCACCGGAGAATCTCAATCCTCCGAACAAATGGCCGGAGCTTCTTCAAGATTACTCTTTCTCTTAACCAATCCCACATCTCTATTCCATCAACGCCCCATCACTCTCTTCGGTTTAGCTCGCCGCCGTTCTACCACCTCACCATTCGCCGCCCTAACCGCCGCCCCCAACCACCACCACCATCTCACTCGCCATACTTCACTTACTCCGACCGTATTCTCTGCAAGTTTTTACTCCAGAGGGACTAATTATGCGTTTCAGGAGAATAATAATATTTCCGGTAACCGCCACCGTGTTCCGCCGTCGCATCCGTGGCCGGAGTGGTCTCGTCTACTTGAATCTCTATCGATTGCAGGTTACTGTAACGGCAACGGTGGTATCGATGATGAGTTAATGGAGAATGAAAACTTATCGAAGGAATTTGTGGATGCTGTGAATTCGTGTTTGGCGTTTGCTCGTGATAGACCGGAAATCCTAGGGTTAGTAATACGAATCTCCTTCTGTTGTAAATGAGTAAATCTATTATACTCTCATTATAGAGTTATAACTTATAAACCCTAAATTACGTTATAAACCCTAAATCACGTGTTCATCTTGTTCCTTTGCAAATTGCAAAGAAAATATGAATTGAGAACAGCATTAGTTAGATTAAGAATGAGGAATTTCGTATTATTGAGATTTTTTTTATGAATCTTCTTCAGGTGGCTTCCAAGGAAGGATATTGAGGTGATTGTTAGCAATGGGTATCCATTTCTGTTCAAAAATGCTGATGAAACTGAGAGAAGAATGAGGTCTTTCTTACAGGTTAGCTTCTTATAGACTTATAGTGTTTGCATGCTTAATTGAATGTATGATCGTAGAGCGCACAGTGTGTGAATTTCATGTGATCTCATGTGTTGTATTAATTGAAGACAGGGATCAAATGAAGCAACATCAGCGGACTTGATGAAGTACATATTGAGTTATGCTAGCAATCCTGAAAGAAACATCGAGGCGGCTACTGAATCGATAGTCAAAAGGATGTTACAAGAGATCGGTACATTGACCAACACAGGCCGAGGGACACAGCAGTATGAACAAATGCCAAGAAATCTTGGACCTAATATTACAATGAAGAGGGGAGATTGGATATGCCCAAAGTAAGTTGCACTTACTGTGTTGATTCATTCTGACAGTTTCTTTGAGTATTACTGTATTAGTATAATTGTATCTAAGCTATTAGTTTCCTATAAGTAGGGGTGTGAATTGTTAACATGATAGTATGATACGAACCTAACATGAAATTCACTGTTTTGTGTTTAGCGAAAAGTGTTCAATCAGGTTTGCGCCAGTTTATTTTTATATATATATTATTAACTGTGTTTTATGTCATAACTTAAATTGACCGAGCCTTTATGCCAAAATTTTAAAGATAAAAAGACAAAAACATGAAGTTCTATTGTTTAAACGTAATTATATTTATAATTTTATATACATTTGTATTTTCTAGTTGTAAATTTGTATGCAAACAGGTAAAAATTATTTATTGAGTTAAACGGGTTGTTTCTTGTCATACTGTGAATACATATGTTGTGTTAGGTTTCAGGTTCATGACCTCGCGTGTTTGACATGACTTTCAGGTTTGTGTTGGGTTTTGAAATGCTAATCTGCGAACATGAACTGATTAGCACCCCTGGCTATAAGCGTATGATTCTTTATGAACCTTTATTATCTCTGTGTTTCGAGCAGATGTAATTTCATGAACTTTGCAAGGAATACAAAATGCCTTGAATGTGAGGAGCCCAGACCACAGACACAAATGACTAGTGGGGAATGGAATTGCCCAAGGTAAATATTACTTCGAGCCCTTTATTTACTAGTTGTAAAACCCTTGTTGCTAATCTGATACAGTATTGATTTATTTCCCTTTTTCAGATGTAATTTCTTAAATTACCGAAAGAACATGGTTTGCTTGAAATGCGAGTGTAGGCGACCAGATGCGGCTCCATTACATGGAAACAATTCAGGCTATGTTCCGAGCAGACATATTCAAGATACTGATAAAGAAGATAAGATGGAAAGATGGTTTAAGAAAGTAAAGGAGTTGCATGGTGTCACTGAAAATGATATTTCACATGATTTTACTCGAATTATGCCTATACGTAAACAGGAAACCAATTTATCAAATAATAAAAGTAAAGATCAACCGCTACCTCCTTACCAAGGAAGCACTAGTGGCGGCTTTGTTCCATTTCCATCAGACTATTTTGCCAAGAAAGATTACCAGCAGCAACACAATAGCACAGATTCAACAATGAAACCTACAAATGAAATTCCTTACAGGAACTCGAATAATGCCACTTTTGATCAAAATCTTGTGCAAGAAACTAGTAACCAGTTTAGAATAAACGCGCCTAAACCTGAAACGTCGTATGTTGGTCAACAAACACCAGAAAGGATGAATGGAAAGAGTGGGTGGACAGGAAAGAGTCTTGAAGGGTCAGCAGTGACGGAACCTGATCCATTAGACATGTCAGAAGAGGCCAAGGCGGAAAGGTGGTTCAAACGGGTTGCACAAATTAAGGATATTTCTGAGTTAAGTCAAATTCCAGATGAAGATTTCCCATCAATCATGCCAATGCGCAAAGGGGTTAATCGGTTTGTTGTGAGCAAGAGGAAGACGCCATTAGAAAGGAGATTAACATCTCCTCAGTACAGAAAGAATCTAAGAATAATGAGTTCTGATCCAATGAAAAAGGAAGGTAACAACAATGATGATTGAAGACTAAAGGTGTACGTATTCAGTTAGTGATGAAATGTATTTTGTTATTTTTAAAGTTATGTTATAGATGAGTGTTAAGAGTATTAAATCCTGAACAATTTCAAGATCTCTCTTCATTTGTGAGGTCTGCTCTATGTACTAAATCCTGAACAATTTCAAATAGAAGCTAATTCTTTATTTACCAAATTGCTCCAAGTGTAATGCATATAATTCAGGTCCAAACTTATGTTACTAAGAAATTAAAACTGGGTGTTTATTGCTACACAATGATCAAAAGTCAAAACCAACTACAGGTAAAACAATCTATTGCATGATGTGGCATACACATATGAATCTCAGATATTGAAATCACTTTTGCACCTTGGGAAAATGCAGCTTGATTAGCATGGGAAGTTCAGCGAGCTCCACCTGAGTTTTCCCCAAGAGAATACTCTTCAGTTTTTCATCACAATGAACTATGTTTTTGTTGTTTGGATCCTGAATAACAAAAGTAGCAGCACATGCATTAGTATGAGCACAAACACAGGAATCTGATTAATGATTAACAAATAAGCTAGACAAATGAAAGGTTTCATCTTTGAGACTGACTAGTGCCAAATTTATTTCAAACTATAAAATTATTAACACATGCATTATTAGTAACCAAAATAGTCAAACAGAAAAGACAAGTACCAAGACAACATGGGCGATAGAGTCGGCCAGCGAATGCTTTGAAATTCGAGGCATTTATGTTTAGGTTTTAGCATGGCATTTTTTGTTGGACTTTAGTTTTTTGTTAAACAAAAGGTGGCATGGTTTAATCATGAGTATCAAACTGGATCATGCAAACTAATTTAAAAAAAGGCAGTGATCATTAACCCTGCAAGACAGCAAAAGGGCGCCACCCCACCCCTTCACTCTTGTCAATCATTGGCTCCGGGATTAGATCAAAGTGTGTTTTTTGCGCCTCCTAATGTGCATTTGATCTAATGTAAATCTCACTTACGTGAAATATGACAACGCTAAATTAAGAAGATCAGCACACACCTGTAGCTTCTTGTCTTTTATGTAAGACCATACATGCTGAAAACAACCTAGTCGAGAACTTTGAGACCGTCCAATAAACTCCCTAAGCGTCGAAGGCAAGTTAACAAGATCAATCAAGGTTGCAAGTTTCTTGGGGTTATCCAAGACAGTCTTTTTCATCCTTTGTGGCAACATTATCACTGTATAAAGTCAAAAATGTTAAAAGAACAACACAATTCATAGCATCTACTCATAGCTGTGGGAACTAGAATTGCATTTTTTTCACTTTTTGGTGCAAACACAATCAAAAATGCAATTCAAGAAACCACAAACACGCATACGTTCATCAAAATCATTTTTATTAACAGGGGTCAGCAAATTGTGAGATGCATTTCTGTGAGGCATTTCATCAAACACCTGGTGTTCATTTGGGTTTTCACTTTTCATTCTCGATTGTTCTAAGCAAGAACGAACAATCATAAAATAACCCTGAATACATTACGAACGAACGTTACCATCATCCAATGAATTGAAAAGAATAGTTACATGAACTAATAAGGAATTTTCTACAGTAAAACGAATTGAGCAGTTGTGATGGTTAGAAGTAGAGGCAATTTACGGAATCATACCAGAGATTTTGAAGGTTTTAAAGGCAATCTATGGAGGTTTATATGGATGTAGCGTGGTTCTTCAGGGAGATATAAGACGTCGCCGGTCCGGTCACCGGTCGCAGATTGCCGGTCGGCTTGAACTTTGCAGCCAATCCCTATTAAGAATGAGAGAAAGGTTTTTAAGTTTATGTATACTTATATTAAGAGTAAAATGTTATTTTCGTCCCTGACGTTTTGTTGAATTTGCCATTTCAATTCAAAAATTTTTTTTTTGTCATTTCAGTCACTGTAGTTTATCAAATGTTGTCATTTTCATCCACTCTACCAACACCGTTACAATTTTGTTAAAACTCCGTTAAATATGAGGGTATTTTAGTCTTTTTGAACACTCTAATTATCCAATTAAAACAAATTAATCAATTAATATTTAATTAAAACTAAAAAACGCATGAAGCGACTCGTGGGACCGGTCGCTTCGATTAATTTTCACGCATGTTATTCAATTAAGATCTTCTGTGATATTTCAATTAATCTTCACGTTTTGTTTGAACGTGTACTGTTGTTCGATTGAGGTCTATTGTTGTCACATTTTGTTTTATTAAGGTCTGTTATTATGACGTTCAACGACCTCAATCAAATAAAGCATGTCAACAACAAACCTCAATCCCACAACAAATCTCAATCAAATAATGGTACACATTTGAACAAAACGTGAAAATTAATTGAAATCACACGGCAAACCTCAATCGAACAATATAGGTTAGAGTTGATCGAAGCTTTTAAATCGAAGCATTTGGTCTCACTAGTCGTTTCATGTGTTTTTTAGTTTTAATTGAATATTAATTAATTAATTTGTTTTAATTGGATAATTAGGGTGTTCAAAAAGACTAAAATACCCTCATATTTAACGGAGTTTTAACGAAGTTCTAACGAAGTTCTAACGGTGTTAGTGGAGTGGATGAAAATGGCAACATTTGGTAAACTACAATGACTGAAATGACAAAAAAAGAGTTTTTGGATTGAAATGGCAAATTTAACAAAACGTCAAGGACGAAAATAACATTTTACTCCTTATATTAATTTGAAAGTAACCTTTCTAATGACTAAACTTTTTAAATTTACATATCAAACACATGAGAAAAAGATTTTATTTTTATGTACACTTATTAAAAATTACTTTTTTTAACGGTTAATTGGATCACTAACGGATCACTGTCTCATCCGATCATCTCCATTACTTGAGTACGCAACCCAAAATCACTATCAAGATGAAACTCACCATAGGTGAGAATTGAAACCTTTATTTTTATCACAAATTTGAATTCAAACCTCCTTCTATTTTAATAAAATTTTTAGGATATTTCATTTCAATCAGTTGAACTAATGATCATTGATGATATTTTAAAACTTGTGATGTATTTTTAGAGAAAATCAAATAAACTTTTGTGATAATCCCTCTAATTTTCATAAAGGTCACCTTTTAAATTGGATCAAATTACAAAGTTTTAAATAGAGCAATTGTATCTTACGCAATAAAAGAGCAATTATACCTTGAGCAACAAAAGAAATCATCTTCTAATATCTGCTAACAAAATATCATATTATTATCAATTTTGAAGAAATATCATATTATTCAATAAATGCTTAAGCAAAGACTAAACAATATTTGCAAGTTTTGGTGTATGGTAAAATAATGTCATTTAAAGGGTAGTTCCACTAACTTGTCTAGTCTTTTTTGGAAAAAATGTTTCTCTTCGTAATCTTTACTGTAAATCTATAACATCTAATAAAACAAGGTTTTTTTTGCCATTTTTCATTCTCTTAAGCTACTTTTTTGTCACTTGTCATTTTTCTAGAGCTACACAAATCAATTTTCCCTCCAAAAGGGTATTGTAGTAATTTAAATACTCATACAAGTTTCTCTCTCTTATTAAAAATAAATTTTATTAATTGCTATATTTCACTCTCTTATCTAATATTTTTTAAAATCAAACTATCTTTTCATCTTTTAATTAAAATCTAAATAACAAAAAACTAAAGTTTTATATAATATGAAATTTACTAAAACACTAAACAATTTTTAAACAAAATATTTTAAATCGTTTTGTTTTGGAAAAAAAATTATAAACAAGTGAAATATTTTAAAACATTCTTATTAAAACAACCAGAATAATTACAAACCAGAGTTTTTAAAAAACAAGATTTTTATAAAAAAAATATATTTTTAGAAAAAATCTTAAAATGAATGTTTAAAAATGAAACCATTTAGATAAGAGAGTTAAAAAATGGTATAATTGTTTTGTTTCTTGAACTATTACGTATATATAATTTTAATTATATTTTACATTAAAATATTATATTATAACTATTAGTGTTTATTTTACGTATATATTTTACTTTAGTGAAGGATCAGGTCTTTTCGAGAGCTTTAAATTTTAATTCGCTAATTATGAGTTGGGTGCTTTAATCATTCAGCCTTGGATGCTTAGCGGGTCAATTCAAGTAATTGTAGTAAAACCTGGTATGTTGACCCCTTTGTCTTTCCGGCGATACGAACGTATTTAAGTAATTGTCGTTCTGTAAGACCATAATGAAAATGCAATTTTTGTTTTTCTTCTAGGCGAATACGATAAACTAAAATAAGCGTGAAATAATTGTAAACTTCATGATAATTACTTTCTCATTTCTCTATATTATTGATAATAATATTGAATACTAATAATATTACTCATACCATTTTCAAATTAAAAAATACATAATTTAATAAATTAAAAACCTATTTTTTATTAAAAACACACTTTTTAAAAACAATAATTTTATAAAATACAGAATACAACGAAATTAAAAAAACATTTTTATTAAAACAATATATTTAAAAATCACAACTTTTTCATAAAACAAAAGTTTAAGAAAAATACATTATTGTTTATTTACTTAGTTATTTATATGTAATTATAATCATATTTTATATTCAAACATGATTTTATAAAACATAAATTTTTATTAATAATTATTTAATATTATATTTATTCAATCCGTATGTTACACGGGTACTAACCTATTAAATAAATATTACTACAATGCACACCAAACCATCATGTTGGGGTCTACGGAGAAAAAACTCGCCATAACACACGTGGTATAATTCTAGCTTTTTAACATCTATAAATGATTAAGATAATAAACATAAATTATAACATTTCAGAACGGTAAATATGAATTTTGAAGTTATTAAAGGTGAACATGAGTACCGTAAATTAAAAAAAAAAAGGATCATAAACGATTTATAAAATTAAAGGTTTTAAAAATAAATTATAATGAAAGTTCCATTATATGGTAAAAAGAATTACGTTATCACACAAAAAGGACACATCTCAAAGATAAATTTTATATTTAATTATGAAAAAAAAACACTAAAAACTATTAACTTACTGATTTTTCAGCAGATTTAATCATTATTTTAAATGCAACCTTACAAAATTTTATACAAAGCGCTGCATAGAACACAAAAAAAAAAAATAATAATAATAATAAATAAATAAATAAAAATAACACCGAAAACAAAACATTTTTGTGATTTGAGACTCATTTTGACATAAATTCATATCATATTTTGTAACTTCAAAATTCAAATATACAACAAATTTAATTCCTTAATAGGATTTGTTTCTAAAGCATTCTTAGCAGCAATAAACAAGATGTTCATACTCGTATCTGCGAGCAATGTTCTCTCGGTTTCATAGTACACATAGCACATTACACTACATATGAATGTATAGCAACACGATTGACAAGCGGATCCCTTTATCTCGACCATTTAGCTTCAATCATATGGATTCCTGAAGTTCTTTAAAAGGTCAGGGATGTCATATCCTAGCATATCGTCTACAGTTTGGATCATTTTCGGCTTCAGTTTCTCAAATTTGTCCAAATTGTAACCGCTCAATCTCTCCCTGAAGCTTTCGACGTATGGGAAGTCTCCCGCTGGTAAGTGATGCTCCCTTTGAACCTGTTTAGAAAAGTCAGTAAATACACAATTACATATTGAAGGGGATATATGCATGTATGTGTATTTGTGTTTATATAAAACTATGCATGGTTAATCGACGTTTCATAAAAAAGTTGTTTTTCCTAAAGAAAGATAACTGTACTTGAATTAAAGAAAATAAAATATTCGATGTTATAGTGTGCAAGTGTGTAGAGAGAGAGATGAACCTTTGCAAAAACATCTTCCAGGTTATCGATAAGCTTCTGCTGAGCTTTAGCCTTACCCATCATGGCCGGCATCTCTTTCTTAAGATGGCTAATAATGAAAGCATGAATCTTGGCTGCTCTAGCTCGTTTCACAAATTCGTTGATCTGTGAAAAAGATTAAATTGTAGACAAACAACATATTAATTACATATCTTTAGAACCACCCAGTAATAATTTCAGCCAGTTTACTTAAATACTGTTCAATGCAGTTGTATTTTGCCTCTAACGAGTCAAATGAGCAAAAGCGAAAAGTAATTTTATAACTTTGGACAAAAGGTGTTTTGGATTCAACCCAACTCGACAATTTCCAGCCGGTAACAAAACATTACCTGTTTGACCATTTACCCACCCAACTAGCCTAACCTGCTGAATTTACCACGTGTACGTATACACTATCTTTTAGCTCCAAAAGAATAGGAGAAGATCAACATTGAAAAGCAAGCATTACTAGACAACAAAGTTGGTCAATGAAACTTGCAAATGAGTACTAATTTGTGTAACCCCACATTTTCATTGTGAGACCCCATCTTCATGAAAATAGAATAGATGAAACCTTCAAAGTGAAAGTGAGAAAATTGTAATAAAAATAGAGTTTTAAAAGTTTAAGAAACTCACTCTGCGATCACAAGCCTTCTTAGGTATGTCCTTTAGGTCACTAAGAAGATCTTCCTGCTCTTTCTCAAACAGCTCTGTCCCAATTGGCCCAGAAGTAACCGTATTTATAGGCTTGTCATTGAAAGAACTGATAAGACAAAAGAAATGTGGCATAAATTGCAAACTATGCAAAGTTATAAGGTGTAACGTCCCAAAATATAAGGAAAAATAAGTAGATGAGTATACCCAATGTAAACGCGCATAACCTCAGGAGTGTTAAGGACTTTACCAAGTGACCACATCAGGGCTCCATACACCCTCATCAGCTACAATAGAGAACCACTTGTAAGCAGCAAAAAAAAGAGGACCACTAAAGAGAAGTCTCATATTTAATATCAAATATCACCGCATACTTGTTGGGTATCAACTTGATCAGCCTTGTTCAAGACTACACGTATCTTGTCATCATTTCCTCTTAGGGAAGATATAACACGTTTAAACTCATCACTTATATCAAGTTTATGTGGATCAAAGAGAAGCAGGATTAGGTCACACTTTGCAGCAAACCAGGATGTGACACCTGTGAAGTCATAGCTTCTTTGTGTTCTTTGTTTTTCTCCTGATAATACTCCAGGAGTGTCCACAAATGTAATATGCTCCAGCAGCTTTCAATCAGAAAACACGGCATATAATTTAGCATGAAGAAATAATGATTATATCAAGCACAAGCAAGGTTTGTCATGATAACTAACAGGATGTGGCATTTGAGAACACTCAAACTTTGACAAGAATGCAGTTCCAAAATTAGTTAAACCGCTATACGGCATGTCTGCTTGAACAGCAACAGTATTTCCTGGAATACTTCTTTCATCAGGTCCATTCTGTAAATATAAAAAACAATTGGGTTTTAGCTAGCCATTATGATGAAAAAAAAAGCTAGCCATAAGTTCGTGATGCCATCAAAATGTACTGCAATGACGACAGGAACAACAAAAATTACAGTAAAAACAGTTAGATAAAACAAATACGCCTGGTAATTGAGATTTAAAACATGGAGCTATCGTGAATTATATATAGTTTTGAAATTTTCAGAGAGCAAATACTGTTTCGTTTCTCATGAAGGGCTAAAGACACGTCAACATCTTTGAAAGTGAAGCAGAAAAGAAAGCTAGGATAACCCAGTTTGATTTGACGTTTTGGGGGCTCATTTGCTTCGCTCATGTAGCTTAGCCAGTTTGAGAATTAATTGAGATTGAAATATTTCAGTACTTCATGCAAATATATATAAATTCTGACTTCTTACATTAGCTGCGTTTTAAAATTTAAACCTTTAATGTTAATTAGAAAACGCATCCCCAAGGTTCTTAGATAACCTATTCTCAGACCACCTCACTGGTATAGTGATATTTGCATCAGTACGAAATAATTAAACATGCGTTTGCTTTCTGTTTCAGCCTCTCCATATCGTTTGGGATGCAAGTATTGATGCACACCAGCTATCAAAAAGATTTCCAATCAAAAAAAGGCCTCAACTATTTCACTTTAGTAAACACCATAAATTACAACAGTACTCTTCTATTGAGTATGGGCATGAGAAATTATGGTTGAAGATGGGATTTTTAAGACCTGGTTAAGTTTCTGTTTTTCAAACCAAATATGCAGACTGCAGTTAATTTTTTATTTTTCTGTGTCTCAGAGACAAACTTACCACTTGGTTGTTTTTCAAGGGCAACCAAGATTCTTTCATGTTATATTGACATGTACCATATCCCATACATTTATTGAAGATATTTCTACAACAGTAGAACCAAATATCTACACACCCCCAGATTAATACAAGCAGTTTGACCATGTCAAGAAAATAAAAGGAGATTTTTAGGCATACCATAACAACAACAAATCTATCTGTGGTAGGCTCAGGTCCAATATGAGCTCCTGTTAGCAAAATAAAGAGTAGTTAGACACATGATTATAAATTTATAGAAAGGAAGAAAGAATGGGATGAGTGAAGAACTTGCCTGGATAACTACTTCTAAGCAAATGCTTGATGAATGTTGTTTTCCCGGTTGAGTATTGACCCAAAAGCATCACCATTGGTTTGGCATCAAAATCGCTGTTTGTCTACAAACAGAACATTAAGAGTCATAAACATGTAAACCAACCATAGCTGATCATGGATTAAAATAAAAAAACTGTAGACAAAATACATGGATTAAAATCATTTACCAATAAGGGAGAAACAAAATCATTAAATTGATATGTGACTTCTAAAGGTTTCAGCTTCTGAATGTACAGCTTCTTCAAGCCGTCAATGATTGATGTAACAGCAGTTAATGGAACCTTTGAAAGCATAAACAATTGGATCAAGACATAGTATTTGAAACACAACCATCACTATATATCCTCTAATGCTAACTTGTTTTTCAAGAGGCAGAAATTAAAATAAAAATAAGAAAATAATCAATAATAATAAAAAAGGCCAATGTTAGAGAGAAGTTCAAAAAATGTCTTCAGTGTAGGATAATGTGAAGATAGCTTGGATCATTTGATTAGAAGGCAAGGCACCAAAAATGTCTCACGTGCTGAGATATGCAAGCCCTAAGCTAATTTGTATGATGCATGCTATATTACAGGACTCTGTTGCATCCAGGATAAGATGCCCTCGTCTTCAGTGTAGGATAATGTGAAGATAGCTTGGATCATTTGAATAGAAGGCAAGGTACCAAAAATATCTCACGTGCTGAGATATGCAAGCCCTAAGCTAATTTGTATGACGCATGCTATATTACAGGACTCTGTTGCATCCAGGATAAGATGCCCTTAAAAAAGCATAATATTTGTATTCTATGTTTTGAAGATGGATGTTTCTTTCATAAGCATGTATTAGTCTGATTTCCACATATAAAAACCTTATTCTGCATAGTGAAGAAAAAGGACATAACACATACCTTTTTCGCAGATTTTGGCGAGGTAAACCAACTAGACGATGCTGTTGGTGAAGTTTGCAATGGTGAGTTACCTATATAAATGTTGAGTGTGAGCATCAAAAGGTAGAGACGTCATCGCAACTCTCTTTTTTTGTAATAATAATTAGAACAGTAAAAATAATTACCATTTGATTCAGAATCACTTTTTGGACGCCTTTTCCTCTACATATATTGATAAACAAGTTAGAATCTGAATGAAAATAATTAGTTTCTAGGCTCATAGTAGCCCTACGGCTTATCTTTTTTGTAGCATGAGGAAGGTATACATACAGCTAGTAGGACATCCAGACCGTCCATCACCGGTGGTTTGAGATTTTCAAAATCAACTGAGTTGGAAAATACAGTACCGAGAAAACAAATCAAATTTCTAAATATTACACATTAAAACTGCAATGAGAAAAAATGTAACAACACTGCTTACCTTCAGAATTTAAGAGGTCACTGCTTAATTCATGTCCTGCTTGAGCCATAGAAATCAGCTACAATTACCAAACACACGAAATAAGGTCATGTGCAGAGAAATGACAGATGTAATAAAAGGATGATATTGCTAAAAACAGCAGATTACCTGCATTGCAGTAATAAACTCTTTAAAGCCAAGAAAGCCTTGTCTTTTAGAGTCTGCAATTGCCCACACCTTAAGTAGTCGTATGAACAGGTGGGGAAAGATAAACAGGTCAGGATTCAAAGGTGGAAAAAAAATTAGCTAACTATGAGAAAAGAGTAGTATATACTCTAAAAAAAGGAAAATGAAGGCGTAAAATATCTTGCAAAACCCAAAATTTAAGATAGGCAATCCACCTTTCATAACTAAAGCTTCTATCATATAGTTACAGTGAATAGCTTTAGGAGATCAGGTAGACCATTACAGCTTGCTGATATAACTTGTGTTGTGATGCTTGAAATGCATATGTGAGGTTTCTCTATTTAGTCTCATGTCAAGCCTACCAAAGATCCTTGATTTCAACAAAATTTATATTTATCTAGAGTGCCCATGATTCATCTACCACTCAAATAGGTTGCCACATTAAAACTATTACCAACACAGATGAATCCTTATGGGCGCGCCACGGGAGGACATATCAGGGACCATTATGGTTCACTTGTGAATTGTGACATATGCGTATGTGAGTTCTAGATATAATGAATCACATTCCAACAGTGTTGGTTGTTTAAAAGATGGCATGGCCTGTGACTCTGTGATACACTCCTACTGAAATTATATATAAAGTTGGGTAAATAGGTGGATGTTTTATCCTTCTAATATAGAGCACATGAATAAAGGAACTAACAGGTGGCCCATGGCTAACAGGCCAGAAGCTTTTTGCTACATATAAAAGCAATTTCAGGTTTTCAGCCTCCAAAAACAATCCCAAAAGAATGCATCAAATGGAGTATTCAAACTTGAGAAAACACCATCCATAATAACCCCAAATTTTCCTGCAGTTCTTTTAACACAAACAAACAAGTGCACGCTGCAGCTGCTAGCTTTGGTAGAAGTTAGAACAATTAGTCAAATATCGAAAACGCAAAACCGATGACATTGTTTCACGGCAGCACATATAACTTCAAAATTAAAACTAAGCAAACACATATAAAACTGCTAGGGTTATCGAAGATTCACAGTCCCGTTAACACAACAAAAGACAAACAAAATTAGGGCACAAACGCAGACATGAACAACAACCTGCTTGAGATCTTGTCGAGCTAAATTGGACATAATGAAGAAATTCGTCGCATCAACACCAGTGACGCGCCCATCACCATCTGTAATCACACGATAAACACCAAAGCTTTGTAATAATCAATCAAAAATAGTACATAAAACTGTGAAATGACGGAGATAGAGAACGATAAACGAAACCTGAATCAGCGACATTGAACCATTCGTTGTAGATCTTCTGGTGTTCTGGAGAGCACCGAGTGATCGCTGCTGAATCAATCTCCATTAATGAAAGCTGATAACATACAGATTATTACAGATTTCTGAAGAGATGATTGATAATGTATCAAAAAAAATCCCTAATCTCCCAGATCTTGCCGACGCCGAGAAGTTTAAAACTTCAGTCTAAAGATATTTATTTTATTCTTTCGGTGGTGCGGGGCGCCAAACCTTTGGCTATGAGTGATGTTAACTTCATCAAAACTTATAAGGTGTATTGAACTATTGATATTTGATACCATATGTTAAATACATGTTACGTACAGTTTCAGACACTTTCGTTTTTGAACTAAAGTTTAGGTCGGTATGGTTAATTTCCCACTTTCAAAATTGATTATTGTTTCTGCTTACATCAAATATATTTTATATGTACTTTTAAACTACATCTCGTATGTAATATATAGTGTGTGAAACCGCGCTTTGCCGCGGGTTGTTAAAATTAAAACACTTGATTTCGATTACTTGTACGTTAGTATTCAATCTGTAGATATGGATAAAAATTATATTAACAACTCTGTTTTGGAAAAAAATCATGTCGAAACGTTGATATAATTTAGCACATCATAATGAAAAATTTAGATTTTATAAACCATCATATTTTTATGATTATAAGAAAAAAACAATATAAGATTCAAAACCTTGAACCAGCTACACTTGGTTTCGATTACTTGTACGTTAGTATTCAATCCGTAGATATGGATAAAAAATATATTGACAACTCTGTTTTGAAAAAAAAAATCATGTCGAAACGTTGAAATTTAGCACATCATAATGAAAAATTTAAATTTTATAAACCATCATATTTTTATTATTATAAAAGAAACGATATAAGATTCAAAACCTTGAACCAGTTAACACTTGATTTCGATTACTTGTACGTTAGTATTCAATCCGTAGATATGTATAAAATTTATATTGACAACTCTTTTTGAAAAAAAAATCATGTCGAAACGTTGATATAATTTAATACATCATAATGAAAAATTTAGATTTTATAAACTATCATATTTTTATGATTTTAAAATAAAAACGATATAAGATTTAAAACCTTGAACCAGTTTTGAGAGCTTGTATATTTTTAGTTTGATTATATGTATATGATTACACATTATTACTTATTGTTAAAATTGTTTTTATTTTGTAAATAACTATTATAATTACTTTAAATACTATTACTATTATTATTGTTGTTGTTGTTGTTCTTAAATTCAATGAATTCATATGGAGTAAAAAATTTAATTAAAATTCACCATAATATTACCATACTAACCCTATAGGTGTCTTAAGGTCAAGATAAAATTATTATTTTGACATTCTAAAATGCTTTATAAATATATATATATATATATATATATATATATATATATTCATTATTGCTTTCTATATGTTATGTATAATGAATTGGCTCGTGTGATGCGCGGGTGCTACTGAGTATATTTTTCGACCAGCCTTAAATACTTATTATTATTATTATTATTATTATTATTATTATTATTGTTGTTGTTGTTGTTGTTGTTATTTATATTATTATTTATATTATTATTATTATTATTATAACTATGCAAATATTTGGTAAATAGTATTTAGTTATTGATATAATACTTAATTTAAATAGTAAAAATATAAATGAAAAATATAAATATAATATTAATTTAAATTATTATAAATAAAGTAATACTTAATATAGTGAATTTAATCATATGCATTAACTCATGTATTAATTAGAATAAGTTTATTAAATGAGGATAATTTAGGAACACTTGCATAAAACATTTGTATCATATGCTTAAATAGTTGTTCTAGGTGTCTTACAAAAATAAGAAATTACAAATCTACCCATAGGTTTTGTATTATATAGTAGTAGTGATAACTACAATCAAATATATTTTAGACCTTTTTATAAATAGTATTTGTAGATGCTTTGCTTTTATCATTGGGGGACTACCGTCCCAGTAATCAAAATGGTTATTGTTATTTGGAAAACTTGATGTTAATTAATACCAAAGTTTTAGGACGAGGATATCGTTTGTTGGATCCAGTGGCGGACCCAGAAAATTTTTTCTCTGAGATCGGTTTTTTTAGTTTTCGAATAAACGTGTATATCTCAACTTAATGTTGAAAATTTTGGTTTGGGTCGGGTCGGGTCACACAAACACAAATTACAATCACATTATAAGACATTTGATAAAGTTACGATTTCATTGAAAAGTAAAATCATTACATTTTATAGTTTTTGTTTATGTGTATTCATCTCTTAAAAAATATCTACTACATTATCAATCTAAACCTTCTTAAAAACATCTTTCTCAATGTAACAAATGCAAGTATTGTTTAAGGTATTCTTCTAAAAGAAATTTTAGAGATAATTAAGGAATGTTAATAGATTAATAAAATACGTGTTGGGTGTTTAGTTAAATAAATGAGCTTAGAGATTTTATACAAAATAAACCTATTGGTGATTATTCTGATATTACGTTTCTAAACTAATTGAGCTATTATTTTAACTTTTAGTGGGTTAAACATTCCAATAAAATGGGGTTTAGGGGTCGTAAATTTTTTTATTGAGGTCAATATTAAATAAAATATACGGGGTCAATCGAAAACCGCCAATACACGTTACACATAAAGAAAAAAATCTGCGGGGTCGGTTGACCCCTCCCCACCCTTCTTAAGTCCGCCCATGGTTGGATCTAGTTGAATAAGATAAGCTCGTTAAAATTAGTCCAATGTAAATAAACATAAGTTAAGGGCAACCCATGTTAAGTTATCTCGTATAATTGAACACTTATTTCAAAATTAAGCAGGTTATATTTTCTACCCTCTCATCTTTAATACTCTATAAACTACACATGTGCGTATATAATTTATCCAAGGACGACCTTGAGGGGGGGGGGGGCGATGGGGCGACCACCCACGGCCCAATCTCCTAAGGGGCTCGAAATTTTTAATTTTTTTATATATATGTATGTATTTAAAAAACCTATAATTTATTAATAAATCTATTAACAAACTCAATAACATTTTAATTATTTTAGCCTATTAAACCTTCATCCACCACCACATACGATGAAGAATTATAGTAATCATAACAATCATCAATCACCACTGGATGTTGTACACACAACTGTATCAACGTCTTCTCGACCGCCATAACTAAACTATCCTGGCGCCAAAAATTGTCGCTAGGTGTTTGTTAATTTAACAGAGAAGGTTATTCATCAATATATTTATATAATTAGTCACTTAAAATGTTAATTGAAATTAAACAAACATTATATTTTATTTTTTAAAGACTTTTTAACCAAGTAAAAACACACACGTATATAGACATCATTCAGCTTACGTTTTCAAATTGAACTTAGACGATTAGGGAGAGTATCGTTCCTATAACAACATGGCCTACTTATGCGTTATGAGTTTATTTTATGACGTTTATTTTATCTTGTAATTTATTATTCATAATAAACGAGTCACGTCTAGTCTTGCAAAGTTACAAACCATATAGTGATCATGTTAAACAGGTTGTGTTGTGTAACTTGTTTCTAAATAGGTTTGTGTTTGTGTTTGAATAAATAACACAATTAGTTAATTGTGTTGTGTTTGTATACGGTACACATGTTAAGCGTGTCGTGTCATGTCGGTCTGTTTAACATGTTTAGATCTGTTTTGCCTGTGACAAACACGACAAACCTTCGCTGATTGACCTGTTGCCCCGCGGTGGAGGTAATGTGTAACGTTTCGTATTTTATATTTATTTTTATTTCAAATGTAATCATACTATTTATTCAATCTTTGTAATGTCAAGACTTGATCATAGTAAAAATCCTTTTTTTATATCATTTTTGTTGATTATATGCTTGTTAATGCTTAAACAATTGCGAATACGCATTTTAACGTAAAACCGAGCAACTTATCGGGACTTATATTTTTTCAGAAAATTATTTACAAGTTTTATTTTTATGGTTCATATGTTAAAATACTTATGCTTAATCAAGAGTTATGGTGCAAATTAATGAGTAATATATGTTGAGGGGTTAAAACTAAAACTTTGAATTTACCCTACACTCATATTTCCAACTACTTTTTTTAATACCCAACCATAATTTTCATCTATAAATACTAACCCAAATCCCTCCCTAATCACTTTCATCACTCTAAACTCTCTGTTAATCTCTCTCATTCCACCCATCAACTTCATCTTTTGCAAGAAAATCTTCAAGAACAACTTGTGAGTTTTATTTATTTATTTACTTTTTTTTTACTTTCTTTTCTTACTTTCTTATTTTTTTTCTTTACCACTTGAAACAACCTCTTGGACTTAACCACTTAGTCACTAAGGTGAACAAGTAAGGTAAACCCTCATTTTTGAGGTCCAAGTTAGAAATATTCTACTTTTCTTGTCTTGTTTTTAAGCTTTTTACATACTAAACCAAGTCACCAACAACTTTAATGTTGGAAGGCTTGTGTTAAAGTTATATTCCAGAAATTTTGAGACTTTTACACCCATTCTTTCATCTTTATAAAACACTAAGTGATCTACAAATCAAAAAGTGGATGAAACCAAATCGAGCCTCCAACCAATGTTGAAAGGCTTGTGTTATGGTCTAAAATGATGATGTTAAACCTTGGTTCTACAACTAATCTATCCACCATACCCCACTTGAACACTTAGTCAAACTAGTTAGTTTACTTTGATATTTTCATTTATGTACTCATGACCATCCGAATCACCCTTATGTGGAGATTTTGTGCAATGGTGACAATCTTGAGGTTTGTGAATATCCCCACCTCTAATACATGACTTAACACTTAAGGTTTGTGGATTACCCTACCTCTAATGCATGACTTATATTTATATCTACATAATACTTAATCAAAACCAAACCTTAACATCAATCAAACCATGGTTGAATGTTATGTGTTAAGGTAAATATTATACTAATCTTATGATTTCTTATTTTGGACTTCCAATGAGTGACTAATATTCATAAAGAACACATACAATACATGGTGTCCAAATAAGTTTCTAAGTAGTATATACTTTCATGTACTCTCATATTTGTAATTTTCGTATACTTTCCAATTTCTAAAATCTCAAACTTTAAATCCTAAACTTACACCTTTTTGTTTACCTTTTAGGGTGACTTTGGTGACTCAAACCTTTAAACTCATTCATCTATTCTTGTAGATTCTAATCGCCAAACCATGAGTCATACTTCACCCATTTTGTTTTAGCACTATTTGGGTTGCAACATGTATCAATTATCAAATACACTCAATCATACATTCAATCAATCTCATTCTAAAACTCAATTCATACAAACATGCCTACTTGTTATACTATTTGTGAATACATGCTAGAATACATTATCTTGCAGGCAATCTAAACCTCCCTTAACATGTATAGCGCTATAGGACTAGCACATCCGCCCTATTATGATGGGTCTATGTTAAGTTATTCAATCTTTACGGTCTTGGTCATTTTTATGCTAAGATTACGCTTGTGGAAACTTTGGTTTGATTATTGGCTTTGCATGCTAGCAATGTACAAACTTTAGTATACTTGACTCATGTTGAATTGAGATTTATTCACTATTATGCTATGTATTCAAACTTGTATGCTCACTAACATATTCATATGTTGACTAATATTTTATACATATTGCAGGAAATGTTTGAAGCTTTATCAAGAAATTCAATTAGGTGAACTTGAAAACACACCAAATATATTATTTTGTTATGTTTGTTTTAGACTTGTATTTTTCAAAATTATTGTATGTTTATTTGAAACTTTGTAATGTTATGTTGATTAATATAAATGAAATTTAATCTTAATTTATTATCACTTAAGTTCTATGATGTCTTTGAACAATCTATCACTTCTCACGCCCCGATTTTTCCGCCATCGATTGGGTTGTGACATAATGTCTCCCATTTGCTAAGCTTATGTGGTCGTACATCCTCCCAAACCGGCTATGACACCCACTCCGGAATCTTTACAGAAGCTCATATGCAAACAATGAAGGAACAATATAAGCCTATAACCATAACACGGCCGACTCAACATTTATATGGGCCTAACGTGAAACAAAATTTCAGGGCATTCGTCTATATATTATTCTTAAAAAACCTGGGTCCGGTCAAACGACATAAACAAAATTGTTTATATTTTGAAAGAAAACAACTAATGATAACTGAAAAAAATTAATTACAAAAGAGCATAGTACATGATTAAGCAACATCATATTAAAGTAAAAAGAAAAATCAATTACAAATGTAAATTATAATTATAACATGCAACAATAGATTAAATTGACAAAATAACAATAGTAGATTAAAACAATTGAGCATAAATCAAGATTAGACAATAATAATTACTAGATTAGGTGATTAATTACAAAAGAAAATTTAGAATCGATTGAACAGTTGATGAACCTAGTTTCACAAGTCAAATTCAATTAACCAAGTTTCTTAAGTCGATCTCGATAAACTTTCAATCATTTTTTATGATCTCATTTATTTTCAAAAACACAAATATTGATTAGATTATCATATATAATTTAAGCTTAAAATATAGATAAAAATAGTTTTTATCCTTTTAATTTTTAATTTTGGGGGCTATTAAAATTTAAGGACCTAAAGCAAATGTTTTAGTTGTTTGTATTATAAGTCTCTAAATCAAAATATGTGCTTCTTCTCCCATCCTACTCAGTGTTCCGGCCATTAATCTTTCAAACGTTGATATAAACGGTGACTTAATTACCACTTTAAGTTTCATTCCAGCTGTACTAAATTTCAAGTATCTTAGATTGAATATTATTTCAGCTTGGTAGGTCACCATTTCAGCATTATAGTTAATAAAATATAAACTGATAAATTTGTATTTTATGAAATTCATCTAAAATATTCCATTCTTTTAATATAATTACATCAGATTTTCAAAATATATTAAAAAAAGTTCACTAATTTATGTCCATCGTGTCTTATGAAAATGACATGCAACAACAACAATCAACACAAGTTACACAACTATATGCTATGAAGCAATAAAGTCTAAGGATGCATTTAATTGATAACTACAACTATATAAATAACTATTAATAATTATATAAACAATACATATAACACCTCAATCAAAATGGTAATACTAAAAGATGACGGTTTGATTATATTTTTTCATCGTTTCTTTAATTTATCACATATATCTTTAATTTTTTTTTAAAAACTATAAAGTGTTCATATATACAATACAATGTGGATGCATATATGCAACTATCAAAATACTATAGATATCATATTTTTTAAAAATTTATTTTAAAAATAATAAAATTACAAGCATTTTGATATATTTTTCCAATAAATAACAGAAGAGTTAAAATGGTTTTTGTGGTTCCCTATAGATTTTTTGTTCTTAATAATTGAATCCCTCTAGTCAAATAACCTATCAACGTTAATAGGACAAACACTTATAATTATATCTGTTATTTTAATAATTATAAGAAAATTGATAGACATTTTTTTACAATTAGATCATTAACCTGAAAACACTTCAAGCATATAAACACTATTACAAAAAAGTTCTTTTAAAACTGTTAAATTATTAATTTAAAGTGGTTATAATTAAAACCATTGCAAAATAACAAACATGAAAATCGTTATAACAATGTCCCTTTTTATTTATCAACAAACCACTGTAAATGATACCTTTTTCAACTGTTTGTAAGGAAATGTGTTATTTAGAATGGTTGGAGGTTTTATTTCATCTTATTTATAGCGGTTACTAATTTGCAAATTTTTATAGTGCTTCTCTTCGTTATCAAATTTATTTATTTTCATTCAAAATTTTCCAGAACAATTTCTCTTGTTTCACTCCTAAATTTCCATTTTTCCTCCCAACCTGTCCTAAACTTACATTATCTTCTTTCAATCTTATTTTTCCTCTATTTTCTCCGGCTTTTCTCAATCTCATGGGTCTATCTCATCACCAATCTTCTTGACAATCGAGTCTAGACGTCTTGAGAGCCATAGGGTAGGCAACAATGGGGCGGGTCTAGGGAGCAATAGTGCGTGACAATGCAATAAACCTATGTGAGTTATTTTTTTTATTTTTCCCTCCATCTTCAAGTCAACTCTCATGCATGGGGCTTGAGAGCACACCCATGACCTAATTGTTTTCCAAACTATTGTTTATGGACATATAATTTTAAACACTACTAACTGACTCCACTAATATAGCTTTACCTATAAAAATAATACAGGAATCAATATTAATTAAACACAATATGACATATAAATCCATTCTGTGCAGGCAAGGATCTAACCAACTTACAAGAAACATTAAAGTCGTAACAAATACAAGCAACCAAACCTAAATATATATATATCCTTATCTAAAACAAATAATAATAAAATAATATAATAAGAAATACTCCAAAACACTAATAATAGCGATTAAACAAACCCCACCAAACTCATTATCTTATAATTCCTCTTGTCTTCAATAACCCGTAGGAAACTTGCAGCTACCAAAACCTGCAAAATAATCATTAACTATCATTAATTAATCATCCTACTACTAAATATATCCAATTATCAAATCCAAAAATATAATTATGGAGAAATGTTAGAGTACGTACGAGGAGGTTGCGAGACCACGTAGGCCGCACCACCAAAATCACACGATCCACTCGCACGTGCCTGCTTTTGATAATAACTGTTGAACGCATACGAAGCGTGCGCCTCAAGCGTATTAGGATTGTAACACGTGTCCCCTGACTGAATCGGACGGCAATCAGCACCCCCTTCACCACACGCATAATCCAACGCATCCTGTAACTTCTTCTGCCCTACCTTCCCGTTCGCCACACACCACGTCCGCCCTACGCCACTCTCCGCCACATCTCCTCCGTGAGACGACGGCGCCGGTGCCGGAACCACCTCCGACTTGCTGCCGTTGTTCACCGCCGACGGAAAGTCCTTTAATGCCTCCATGCTAAACGGCACATTGTACACCTTCTGTTCGTTAGGGTAAAACAAACCGTAGTTCCGTTCGGAAGTCTTACCGGATTTTTGATTCTCGTTGAAGAGAGCAAAGAGATAAACGATCAACGGATCGTTAGGTCTCATTGGAGATCCACCGCCGGTGAGCACTCTCCGCACTAGGTTTCCGTTGTACTGTGCAGCATTGTCTTCTCCGGCACCGATTTCGTCGGAATCGCCCTTCGACGGCCATCCGGTCTCCGACACCACCAGTTTCACATCATCAAACCCTAACGCACTCATGGCAGCATACACAGCGTCGATTTGAGCTTCGAACAACGATTTGTACACGATTCCGGATTTCGTATCCTTCACGCCATTGTTATCACGTAACAGAGCGTAATCCAACGAGATCGTATCGGTGTTGGCTCCATAAGCGAAAAACGGATAAACATTCGCCATGAGATACGAACCGGTGTCCTTTAGGAACTTAAGCATCGGCTTCATCACAGGCTCTATCAGATCTGGTTTGAATGATCCAGCAGATGAAGGATAAGAGGTCGCCAAAGCGCTAAGAGCAATCGGAGACGAAACGTTGATGTTAATTTTGTTCTTCGTGAGTGAAGCGTAAACGTTTTTCATCGCAGGAACGAGGAAATCGGTGACGTTATTCTGATCAACGAACACTTCATTACCGACGGCGATCGCGTCGATGATTGTTGAAGGATAATACGGTAGAATGTTCGATTTCACCCAATTATCAGTAAACGCTTGATCACCAGCGGCCGATTTGAGTTGTTCGTTAGGTAGGCAGACTGTGACGGAGATTTTGGAGCCAGATAACGCTTTGAGGACGGTGGAATCGGTGTCGAAGATTTTGATGTGGTCAATGGAGTTCGATTTTAGTAGTTGAACGACTTTGGTTGGGTCCGGTAGGTTATCTGCTATGCGGCCGTAGTTGACGCCGATGACGCCGGTGGCGGTGGTGGTTGTTACGGCGGAGAAGAGGAGGAGGATGACGGTGGTGATGATAGTGACAGTTGCTGCCATTGTTGTGGGTGGTGAGTTGCAGAGGGAGTGGGGTTGAAGATGAAGGTTGCATGTTGAGGGAAGTGGGTATTTATAGGTGTGAGGGTGAGTGAAACAGTGAAAATGGTGGGGTGACGTGGCGGGTATTATGAAGTGGGTAACATTTGAAAGAGTGGGGTGGGTTAAACCGTCAATAGTGGGGTCATTTTGTTCAACTAAAATTTTTTTTTATAAAATTATTGGGTTAATATTTTTAAATAATAATGTTAGGATTAGAAAAAAATTATAATCATGCAGGTTTTGAATGAAAATAGACTTTTTTCATATGATTTTATATCACTGTAAACTTATAATATATCATATTTTCATAAAGTAAAAATTTATAATACATAATGTTTAACATATTCTTTAATCATGATTTGAAAAAAAATGAAATTTATAAGTTTAGAGGAAGATAATTTAAACTGTTTTTAATTATGTAAATATTTTAGTTAAACTTAGAAGCTCTCGTCATCTTGACAAGATCATATATTTAGCGAATTTGCTGAGAATATATGTTCTGTTTTATTAAATGATATTCTATGTTAAGTAAAAGAGAAACTAATATATCTTTCCTTTATGTGTTTTTATCTATATATATTATAAGTGATACGATTTCCGACATTGGTATAACTAACTTCAACAAGGATAGCTTACCATCCAAAATTGTAGTTCAACTTTATTTTTTCTTTCCAGTAACATTAATGGCTAACTAATGTTTCGTACGGAGATTTATTATTTTATGGTTTTAGTGGTGTTAATTCAAATGGTTGAAATCAATAAGTGACGGATCCATAATTTTTTTTCATGGGGTCGGTATTTTGATGATCATTGACTGTAGCTAAATATTAATGTTTTTCTATCAACTTCGGCTCAGGTCAGGTCGCTACACACAATAAAAAGATAAAACTAAGTTAAATATCAAGAATCCAAAATAAAAGTAATTCAATCATTATTAGAAACACCTGGTATAAATACAACATCTAACTGACTAGTATAATAAGTGGAAATTGATTTTCTTGTTGTAAGATCCGAATAAAGATTATTCAAATCAATATGTTTGGAGATATTATAATGTTATAAATTTAATTAGATGAAGTTAAATGAGCTTAATAAATTAATAGTTTAATATGTATAAAAGTTAATTGTTTAGTTTAGTTAAACTATTCAAATTCGTTTATTTAAATTGAGCTTGAATTCATTGTCTAAGCTAACTGATTTATATTTGTTAATTTCTTCATAATACGTATATATTAGTAAATTTTTAAAATTTAGAATAATATTTCTTGGGATCGACGATAAAATTTCATTTGGGTCAGTCTTAAAATTCCATGGGGTCGGTGCCATGATTTCATGGGGGGTCGGTGTCATAATTTTACGAGTGTCGGTCGGACTAGATCGAATAAATGTTATTACAAAAAAGTTTTCATGAGTTGCAAGTGACCCCCGACCCATACTAAATCTACTCGATGATATCAAACACAATGACTCTAAAAGGGAACTCTGTCTGATGTAGATAAAAGAATGTGTTGTCAGAGAAGAAAAAGGAAGGAGAAAAGCCCGCAAGGACGGACATGTACGTGAGAGAGGACAAGACTTTTGTGGGGAAGGAGGGAGGGAGGAAGGGATCAAATAGAGCGACATCTATGAGAATAGGGATGAACGAGACGAGCGGGCCAACATTGAAGGATCAGGGCTGCTAGTGAGGGTTGTTATTACGTTGAAGTTACCATAATATTGTTTTATTAGAACTATATTTTTTAAGTAAAATGATAAGCATAAAAAAAATTAGTGTATTTAGTATATGCTACCTCTTATTGATTAAGTTTGTCATACTTATTATTAGTTTTCGCTTTTAAGTTAACTTCTTCGTCTAACTCTTGTGCCCCATGGAACCACAAAGGTGTCTTGCAGGTCAATCTAGTGCTTTGTATAGTGTTCATTATTGTCACTCTCTTGTTTGTCATTAATAGAATAGTTGATTTGAATGTAAAGAAAGTTATTATGACACTATTGGTGTAAAATGAGGGGTTACACACTGTTTATAAACATTTGATATTGTTTACTTTATTCGTCCAAAGACATTTATTATCCGTTAAACATTTAATTGGATTGCACCTAAATTGGACGTGTCAATAAGTTTGCAGGATTAGCATAACCTTAATTACGTGTTGGCTTATGTTCAATTCAAACAAGCAATCTTTAGGCTTGAGCCACATACATCCATTCAAAAGAAAAAAATTATCTAGTTCATATATATTTTTAATAGAAAAGTTTTTTAACACAAACCTTATGAATAGACTCTAGAAGCATTGATGGTATAAGTTTATAACAAAGTGCAGAAAATAAAGGCTATTTTCATCAAAAATGGGACCATTTAGTTCTAAAGATCTTGAATTTTGATGCATTTCGTGTGAGCAATATTAAGTTTTTATATAACTTGATTTCACCTGTTGTAATTATGAAACACTCTAAACCGATATGACTAAATAACAATTACAAAGGACAAAGAAACAATTATACTGATTGATCATCTATCGTCTTTAAAAATAATTTTTCTTTTTTTTTTTCTTTGGATTTTGTTAAATTAGTCAATGATCATATGACGAATCACCGATCAACTATATAATTTAAGCATTCTTTTTTGACTTGTGTATGATCCAACAATAATATCCATCGATGACTTTTTGGTTGATAAAAGTTTGGTTTTTAGCCATTTTAGATAGATAAAATAGCAAACATTGTTAAAAAACCAAAAGTGGTTAAGTTAGAAATAAAATTTCGAAGAAGTGGGTATGGGCAGTTGAGAAAAAAATAGAACAAGGGTTAGGAGTAGATTTGGGCCAACTTCTCAGTGTTTGACATGTGACATACAAACTGGTCAAAAATCATGATGTCAATAATTTATATACCAAAATAAACTTCCTTGTTGAGCATAAACAACAAATAATAATATTATAATTATCTTACACCATTCATGTTGTTATATTAGTTAGACTAATCTTAATACGGTGTTTCAAAGAAACTATAAAGATGGAAAAACAAGATATCATGCACCCATGTCACCAAACAATAAGGTAGTCAACTTTTTTTTAACGTGTTTAGCTTTTGTTATATTAAAAATAGTAATATACTTGCTCATGTGTACAACATATTAGTTAATATATGCTCATTAGTTATTGTATGCTTTGCAAAGCATAACCAAAGAGAAACGTTTTTATAATTTAATAATTAAATTGATATGAATTAAAGTATAGTGAGCTATGTAAACATTAAGATAAGCAAGTTATTTTAGAGGATTAAGGACGAGTTAGTCAAAATAGGAAACTAGAGATTCAAAATAGATTATCCTGAGTTGCAAAATAAACGTTTATGCGGTGCTTAATTGCTTATTAATGCTAGCTAGTTCCTCAAATGCTAGTTTAAGCTCTTCTTATGGTACTTGCAAATGTATTATGAATTGTGAAATGTTGGTGACGACGTAAATAGTTTCCCAGGTGAAAACCACTCATTGGAACCTTGCCTTAACATTTGGCTAGATAGTAAAAGGTTGAAGATAATTAGTGAAGGAAGTCAACTTATTACACAAAGTGGAAATCTCTTCAAACCCATGATTGTGCACTAAGCACAAAGAAGAGGAGAACCCCTAAAAGGGAAGTTTCAAGATCAGGAAGGGATCTCCAATATAAAGTATTCCTTTAATATAAACTAGCAAATACACCCCGCGCCTTGCCGCGGGAATAAGGTATACGTAAATGCTCCTCGGTTTAGAAAAAAGAAAATACATTTAAACCTAAAGAGAAAAAAAAAAAAGATCAAAGGTTTTGAACCCGTGACCTCCCTTTCAACAAAGGCGTGGCTTACCACCAAGACAAAACCACAACTTTGTTCACCTAGTGGCAAAAATGATATTTATAGTTTAAGGAAAACGCCAAAAGTAAAAAAAAAAAATCATTTTAACCCTGCATTGCAGGGTTGTACCATCTACAGTTTTGCTTGTACCCGGTTACTGTAGTAACCGACCATGCAGATTTATATATATATATAATAGAGGACTATATTATTTATAATTCGATATAAATTTTATCGATATAAGTTTAATATAAGTTATGTGTATTTTATGTATGAGAGGGTTGGAGTCATCTACACATGGCTATGCATTATATTCATTGACTCGTATTATTTATGATTCGATATAAATATTATTTAAAAACTAGAGTGTTCATATTTAGTTATTTTAATAACATTTGAATATACAATGTTTTGTAAAATTTTAAATATCCTCTTGTGACATTCGTGTCATTTACTATTTATAATATTAATTTTATTTAAAACCAAATTGTGTCAACCCTTACATGATTCATCAGTTCACGTCACATCACACACGGCACAAGGTTTTTGTGTAACTTGTCTCATGAAAGTGGTACTAAACTTGTATATTTAGTCGTGACATGGTATTTATTAACACGATGATCAATGATCTCTTGATCTAATAGTCTAAAAGGAAACTGAGAGGCTTTGCTTCTATTAGAGATATTATGTTTTAGCCAAGATATTGACGAATAAAAAGTAATTTAATGTTACTAACTATTAATTACTAACATGGCATTTAAAAAATTGAAAGAGTTACATATATCCCTCTTTTCATTTGAAAAATTTCATATTTCTCAAAATACAAATTTTCAATATATAAATACAATGCTTTTTAGAAATGTTTTAAAGAAATATGTCATTTTATAAGTTTAGAGAGGAAGTTATGTAAATGCTCTAAAAAATTTAACGTGATTAAATAATTTTTCCTCACTTTGAGCAATATGTAAATACGAGGAAGGTTATAGGTTCAAGTATCACTTGAAACAATATGTTCTGAGTTGATACATGAGGTTTTCCCAGCAATGATTTTAGCTTGAGGGGGTTGAAGGTGCGGTCTCGGATGGGACACGTATAAATGAATACGATTAAGATAACACTTATTATACGAAACATGGTCACACATTTACCCGTTAAAAAAAAGATAATAATAATAATTTTTCCCCATCCAAGAGTTTCTACCGTCAGATCGCCATTATTCAAGAAGCAAATCCAAACCGTTCATTTAAGATGCTTGACTTTTTAAACTTGATATATAACAACTGATGAGAAGTTTCAGCGTACAAGTGGCGCAGAGCAGCGATCACACGCAGAAATCGCCACTGAGAGTTTCCGTTGATTGGAGATAAAGATGTCGGGAGTCACCAACGAAGAAGACAAGAAGCCGGCCGGAGATCAAGGGGCTCATATCAATTTGAAAGTTAAAGGACAGGTTAGGGTTTATCCTGAAGTTTTGTTAACGATCGATGTTTGCCTTAGTTAATCTTATGTATTGTTTCTTTTGATGATCATTGGTCTTTGATTAGTGTAATTCTCTAGGGATTTTGTTATGGAACAGTTGAATTAGAATTTTTTTTAACATATGCGTTCGTATTGATGTGTAATTGTATACTAAATGCAACTAGAATTTGATTTTATAGCGTATTTAGCTCATCAATGTGTAATTGTATACTACAATAAATGGATTCTTGGAACTCCAGTTTCCACTTACAGTAAGTAGTTTGTATTCAGATGAAAGAAATTGTGTTTTGCTCCTTAAGATTGCACTGAGATTTTGAAAACCTTGCAACTTACAAGCTCTAGGTGATCATGATGTCTTTTTGTTATATTTCTTCTCTTTTTGAGTTAATTGATTATTTCTTTAGGTAACTGACAATGTTGATCTGGCAACTAGATTTTGTTTCATGATACTAATGTCTAGATATTTAATGTCACATACCCTTTGTTTTCTTAAACTCAGTTTTATTTTTATGGATATGTAACGTGCATTGCTTTTGATTTTACTGTACTTAGCTGTCATAGAAGACTTGTGCATTTGAAAGAGATATAATGGTGATACTGTTTTCTAGCATGAATGTATTACATGATATTCAGATGATTTTATTATGTGTTGGTTCTCTCAGGATGGAAATGAAGTGTTCTTTAGGATCAAACGAAGCACACAACTTAAGAAGCTGATGAATGCATACTGTGACAGGCAATCTGTTGAGCTTAACTCCATTGCTTTCTTGTTTGATGGCCGCCGACTTCGTGCTGAGCAGACACCGGATGAGGTTTTCTCTCTCTCCCACTCTCACACACACATGCTTGCATGTTCACACATCTGAATCCGAAATAAAGCTTACTGTAATTCTTGCATATTGGTTGGTCTTTTTGTAGTTTTTGCATTTGGGTTGGTCTTCTTGCAGTTCTTGCATACGGGTTGGTTTTTGTGTAGTTCTTGCATATGGTTTGGTCTCTTTGTAGATCTTGCATACGGGTTGGTCTTTTTGTACTTCTTGCTTACGGGTTGGTTTTTCTGTAGTTTTTGCATGTGGCTTGGTCTTTTTGCAGGCTGGTCTTTTGTAGATTTTTTTCCTATGAACAATACTACCTAATTTTTTTAGGATAAAATCATCACTTCCTGCATCCTACATGACTAGAACCCACAACCTTTTAGTTGAGTATACATACTACTTACCATCATGATGTCCCTTTTTCAGTGTTTTTGATGGGTCAGATACATTAAAATTTAACTAAAACAACTGATGGAAAGTTGGAAACAGGGTAATTCATGTTGTATGCTTTATGTAACGGGTCCAACTGTTTGAACTAGTCAGCAATGTATACTCAAATGTTTACAGGGTACATAATCATTTTGTTGAAAGGAATGACATAATTTTAGAAAAAAAAGTCGGTATCGTTTTATTACATCAACTTATTTTTAAAACAAAATCACAAAAAATAGTGATGGTTTTGCCTAATTCAGTCTGGTGTGACCATAACACATTTTTTACCTGTTACCCAACACATCTTATGACTTCATTTTGCAACCTCTAGTTGGTTTTGTGCTTATATGAGGGTGCTCATGTTTAAAACTTGGCGGTGACAGTTGGAGATGGAGGACGGGGATGAGATTGATGCGATGCTGCACCAAACAGGCGGTGGCGGTTTCGGCTTCTTGTGGTTTTAGAACATACAAATAGAAGCTGGGCTTCCCTAAAGCTTTTAGTTTTTTTAGTCTGGATTTAAATGTTGTGTAACTACCTAACAACAATCCCTAAAATCTGTGCTGTTCTGCTTTACTTACTATGTTTGCTGCTGGTTCTGCTTTAGTTTCTCTACAATCTTGGTTCATCTTTGATTTTGGCCATCATGTGTAAACCAGTGGTCTAAATGTCTAACTCCGCGTTGGTGTGTTTTGATCTTAATATATATATAATTTTGTTGTTCAGAAAAATGCAAAGGTGTGGGATTTATACTGGATTAGAGCGTACTCAAGTCTTAGGCTAGACTGTTTAAAAATCTCGCATCTTGTGGCTCCCTCAAATTTCACTCGAAATCGGCTTGTTTGTAAACAAACAAAGGTAGCTTGGTTCAGTTTGTAAACGAGTCGAGTCCGAGCTAAAGTCAGCTTGACTTTTGGTTTGCTCATTAGCTGGCATGTTAGCTTGCTTGTTGTCTAGAGTGATACTGTGAAATAAAGGGACATCATATTGTTTTCAGTTTTTGGTTTGCTCATCAGGAGTCTGCTCAAGTCGAAACAAACACCCATCAAACAAGAAAGTAACACAATTAGGCCTCACAGACCGTTGGAAACAGTAAGCATTCAAAAGCTTCTTCAGTGGTTTGCCCCTTTTGACCCTACAGAACATTTCAAAATCATACTGCAAAACACAACAAGAAATGACACATGAGTTGTTATATCATACCAATAGCAGATGATATCAACATGCTTCACGTGTGCCAAAATTGCAAAGGAAATGATACACAAAAGTAAAATTCAAAAGTCCATTATTTTAGGCATTTTGCAACAAATAAACAGAGAGTGAACTTGCTTTAGCCTTTAGGTGTACAATATTAAGGTTGTTTATTTCAATAGTTTCTTACTCTCATTATAGCCATCTAGAAATGCATCAAGTTTTGCGGTCAACGACATAAATTAACTTCAAAAGCCAAACAAGTCATTCTAAAACTTCAAAACTGAAAAATGCAGCATACTTTGCTGTAGAAAGAAATGATAACCACATTTGCACGTATGTAGAACAATCAAAAGTAGATCGTAAAAGAGACAAAAAACAAGTACAATTTTTTTTGAACGGCAAATCTATACTACTACTACTAAACTATTCCAAATTACACCATGCCTGGGTTTGAACCCAGGACCTCCCCTTTAAGAGGCAAAGCCTCTACCAAGTGGGCTAGCCCCACATTGGCATCAAAATTGAACTTGAATGTATGACAGATGAATAATAACATTAATAAAGCTATGAACTAAATCCTAACCTGCACAAAATGTTAACTTAACAAATAAACACCATCTCAAACCCTAGAAAACAAAGGTGTGTGATACATGAAGAAATCGATATGTTAGCCTTAAATTATTATTGTTAAAAAAAATATAATTTGAGAATATCACTACCTTAAATTATTATTGTTAAAAAAATATAATTTGAGATTATCACTAGTAAAACGGTTAATTGAAACTAATACTGAGCAATAAATAATAGTTTGGACTACTAAAATTTAAATTTTTTTATTTTAATAATCAATTCTACTTTCGAATTTTATTAGTTTGTTATTTTTTACTACGAAACTTTAAAAAATGCTGTTTTGTTTAAATGGTTTCTTCTACCAGTTTCCAAAAGCTGAATGGTTTGGTATCAAAAGTTGGGTGGTTTTACAGTCGTTTTTCCACTTCAGAAACGTAAAATTCTTATAAATATTTTTTAACTGCTGGTGTTTTATGTTTCATGATTGGGCCATTGGGGTGCTTATTCTCATACTATTGGACCGTTGTTCGGCTTATAGCATCTGGAATTATTTTAGTTAGCTGGATTAAATCAAGTGGGCCTCTATTCGTTAGAGTCCATTAGAGCGAGCGCCATGCGTATGAAAGAATGATCGTATATTACATCGTTGACCTTGGTCACCGTTAATGGTAGATCGAGAGTCATCATCTGTGTCATCTAGGGTTTAATCGTGTTCTGTTTCTGTATTGAGAGATTGATTGTTTAATCATAGATTCAACATTGAATCTGTAAGTTTTCTACATTCTTTGTTGTTCTTCAGTCTAGTTTAGTCTGATTCATGTTTTCTGATAGATCTAAGGTACTTCAATCGACAGGCCGAAAGTATGCCGGAAATCAACAACGATGAACACGAGAATCTCAGCACCGACGATCAAGTAGCTCGTATCACGTTGAAAGTCATAGACTTGGTTAGGGTTTTCTGTTTCTCTTAGATTTTCGACCATCGATCCCACTTATTCAAGTTTTAATTTCATCAGATTATTATTGCTTACCACTTAATAGTTTGTCTACTTGGGAATTTGAGTTTTATTATTAGATTATTATTGTTTTTATAGTTGCAAAATGCCTAAAATATTGGACTTTGAGTTTTATCACTTAGGAATTGTTTCTTTTGCTATTTTGGCTTAGATGATGCATATTGATACCATCTGCTTTTGGTTTGATGTAATAACTCATGAGTCACTGACTCACTGCTTCTTTTGTTTCTAGAATCTTAATGAATTGTTCGTTAGGATGAAAAGGAGCACACAGTTGAAGAAGCTTATGAATGCTTACTGTGACCGGCAGCCTTTTGATTTTAGTTATTATAGCTTCTTGTATAACGGGCGTGGCCTTCAAGGCGACCGGACCCCTGATGAGGTTCTGTTGCCCACCCACACTCAAAATTACACTGATAACACAGAGATCTCTGCAAGAGTGATCCATCATCCATTTGGTTTATATGATTGTGATGTTCTTGAATATGTTGTGTTCATTTGTTGCAGCTTGAAATGGAAGAAGGTGATATAATATATGTGATGTTTCTTACACGACCACTAGGAGTTTATATGGATCAATCAAAAGCAAAAGCTATTGTCCGAGAGGAGGAACTAATTAGGGATGAAGAAGCTATTGCCCGAGAGGAGGAACTGACTTACGCAGCTAAGGATGGAAGAGGAGGTAGCACGTGATAAAATTATGAGAATTGTATGGAGATTTTTTTCCAAATTAATAGCAGAAAATAGTGCCCTAAAGGAGGAAGTAACAAGATTAACAAGACTAAGGACAGATGAAGAGGAGGATGCTGTACTCATGAAAATCGGGAGATATGTACATGAACTAGTTGCAGGAGATAGTGCCCCAAAGGAGGAACTAAAGAAGGAACTAACAAGAGTAAAGGATGAACTAAAGGAGGAACTAATAAGATTTAAGGAGGTTCTGACTGGTATATGTGAGGATGATGAGGGAGATGATGAGGAAGAAGATGAGGAAGATGATGATGAATTCATAGAAACTGGGATATTTGTATCTGATATATTAGAATGGGGAAAGGAAAATCAGCATTTTCGTTCTAGATTATGAGAATAAAAGCTTAATTTGTGTTTGTTTGGTTCAACTTATCTATTAATATTTATTTCTTTTAGATGAAAGTGATGTCTGGGAAAAGGAAAAATTTTAAGTTCTTTTTATCTGCTAATATTAAGTCACATATAAGTAATAGAAATGTAGCAAATTAGTAATATTATATTCTGTGCTTGATTTTTAATATTTTAGAAAGTTAAATATTAAAGAGAGGGGTAGGGGGGCTTCCATGGTACCATACCCACCAGGGTACCCACTCTTCTTGAGGATTTGTATAGCATTATCTTATATTGATATTGAAAAGAATACCATTAGTTTATTTTAACAGTTAGGTCTTCTGATTACGTTTTAAAACGCATGTAAGTCTAAGTTCAGAGAGAAGCAACATAATGTGAATATGTGTATGATACGAACCCAAGTACTATTCCAGATCATAGTCGGACCCCACCTTTTGAACCAAGAGCAAATCAGCTTTAATTTAGAAAATTCAGAAAGTGAGAGAGAGAAACCCACGAAGTGGGGAGATGGGGAAGAACTGCTCCCACTATTTCGTAGTTTGAATAAGGGGCTGTTTGAATGTTTTGTATGGACCGAACCGGGTCAGAAGTATTAAAAATCCAGACCGGGTTAGAAGCAAGGGAAAGGATGGGTCAGAAGCAAAAGACTCGGTCAGAAGGTGAGGAAGGAAAATCAAACAGTCTGATCACTTACCCGGTCAGCAGTTAGCTTTGACTGGACCGGGTCAGACGGGTCAGCTCATATCAAACAGCCCCTAACTTAGTTTCATGTTGTTTTCATGTTTTGGTTGTTTTTAATATTGTTATCCAGTTTGTATTAATTGAACTGGACTGACTATCTTGTTTGTTTTTGTTTTTATCGAATCAGAAGTTTCGGTTCTTATCAGTGTAGGGGTAGTTTAATCATTTTAGAGACCTAAAGCAAATCCGAGGCCTCCTTCCAAAAGTACTTAGGTTCATAATTTTGATTTGTACTTGTAAGAAACTTAAATAAGAAACTAATTAATTTATAAACTAGATTTTTTTGACAACATTTATAAACTAGATGACATAAGAAATGAACATAGATAAGTATACAAGCTCAGTTTATTATGAACGTAGTTAACTCATGTGTCTACTTCACAAGAAACTTGAATAGCATCACGTGTTGCAGGATCATCTTCATCGTATCAAGCATGAACTTTTGCCCGTTAAATCGATCTTCCTAAGTCATAAAAAGAACCATTTTAACAGGATTTACATTTATCATAACAATTGATTCTCTTATAACAACTCCTTTCTAGATTGCCCAAATATGTTTTTACTAGTAATCAGAATCATTATCAGTTATATTTAAACACTCAAGACTGATTATTGGAGTTGCTTATAATCTTATAAATCTTATAAATATATAATGAACAAACTCTTCTAATACTCCATTAACTTTAACTTTTCCAATCAAAACATTGCATTGCATAGTATCTACAAACACATGCCTAAAATTTAAGCACAGATGATGTCAAAACCTGAAAAATATTTACCTTCTCTTAGAGCATTCGTATATATGATATTCTTTAAAAGTTTGTGAGTGAAATTATTATATTATATGAAATGATTTTGAGTAGTTGTGATTGGATGTAAGAGAAAAAATGTTACTGTTCATTTGTAAATTTGAGGATTAGTTGTTCAAATCCTTATAATTTTTTTTAATATTTTTAAAAGTGGTTGTGAGTGAATAAGAGAAAAAAAAAATAATAATAAAGATATAAAAAATATTATTTAATTGATAGGAAATAATAAAAAAAATGATTTTTAATGTAATTATAAAAATAAAAAATAATATATAAATGCTCTTAAAAAAACAAAGCCACAACTAAGATCCCAATACAGAATAAAAGATGTGCAAGCAGCCCTGATTCAGGACAATAAACAATACTTTGATAAATCCGTGATGCCTCATTTTGCGACTAGAATGTTTCTATAAAAAAGCAATGATTATTCAAACTAATTACATAAATATTTGTAAATTTCGACCATAGTTAATTTCAAAGGTCCATATTCAAACTAACACATCGTTAGCCAATTGGTTAAGGTAAAATAGCAAGACATTAAAAAATAAAAAGTATTGAGCTTCAATCTCGATTAAAGTAAAAATGTTTTAAGTTGAGTTGGAAGATTTTCTCAATTGTGTGTGCAGTTCCATTTCAAAAATAAACAGATTTGCACAATTAAAATAACACCTATTATCCGAGATATTGTCGTAGATTTAGGGGACGTTTGGTTCACAGAATTCTCAGGAATTGGAAAATTTTTCATCCTAAATCATGTTTGGTTGGTCAACGGATGGAATTGGAAAATTTTTCCTCATTCCTTGGAATTCACATTCCTTCCACTTACCTATAGAATGTTTAACAATTCAATGGAATAAAATTCCAATTTCACTCAAAATTGACCAACCAAACACGTTGTCAATTTCAACAACATTCCAATTCCATTTTCAATTCTAATTGCTTTACAAAACATTCTATGAACGAAACGACCCCTTACTAGTTAAAAAAATATCAAAAAAGTAAAAACCTCAAGTCATATTTCTGTCATCAGAAAATAAAATTATAAAAGAAAGAAAAAGAAAATTAAATACGTCAAGGCACATATTCTGTCGGTGAATATTAACCGTTGGATCAAAATCCCTCGAGTTTTCTAGAAAAGGAGTGTAGGGCAGAGTTGAAGCATCAATCGAAGCAACGTTGGTGATTCAATCCACCGGCCGGAAAGTATGTCAGGAGTCAACAACGATGAAGATAAGAAGCCCGGCACCGGCGATCAAGGAGCTCACATCAATTTGAAAGTCAAAGGCCAGGTTACGTTCTCCTGTAGGTTAGGGTTTTGTTGATAGCGTTATTGGTGTTAATCATGGGAAACCAGTGATCATCTGTACTCAGTGATCATACCTTCCAGTTCAATTTGATGCAGATCTCTGTTTGTCATAATATACTGCAATTATCTAATCTACATGCCTGCAAATGTGTTTTTTTGAACTTTTTTTTATTGCAATGGGACAACTGTTTACTTTTTAAGTTCTGCATATGGAAAGTTTTGCATATTGATATCATCTGCTTTTGGTTTTGATATGATGACTCAAGTGTCACTGCTTGTTGTGATATCAGGATGGTAATGAAGTGTTCTTTAGGATCAAAAGGAGCACACAGCTGAAGAAGCTTATGAATGCTTACTGTGACCGACAGTCTGTCGAGCTTAATTCTATTGCTTTTTTGTTTGATGGGCGTCGCCTGCGAGGCGAGCAGACTCCTGATGAGGTTTTTTCTCTATTTCTCACTCGCGAGCACATGAAACATACCCGCGACATAGAGATCTCTGCTAGAGTGATCTAACCGTGTCGATTGTTTGTGTGAATTATCTGTTTCTGCTAACCTTTAATATGTTGTGTTCATCTGTTGCAGCTGGAAATGGAAGAAGGTGATGAGATAGATGCAATGCTTCATCAAACAGGAGGTACATCTGGTGACCTTTGGATGTAAATCTGTGCTGTAGAAACACCAGTTGAACTATGCTGATTCTGGTTGTTGTCTCAGTTTGATTATACTGTTATTGAGGTTTGCAATTTGTGTTTGAGGTCTGTCTATCGTGAACGGCTTGTAGGATCCGTTACATAATGTGTTCTGTGTTAATCCAGTGTACGCTCCTGTGTTTGATGTTCATCTGTTGGGAACCAATTAACCTGCATTTTTCTTGTTTTGCATTAGCTGTGGTTTTATTTGAAAGATTATGGCACTTGTGTCATAGTTAGGAACATATTTATTTTCTGCCACAAAAGCTTTTAGTCCAGGGGGCTAACGGTCGACTTAAACAGGTCACCTGTTTTACTTTCACACTCACCAACATCTCTCATTAAAATCACAAAACTCAAAAAACACTCATGAAACAGAACACTGTTTCCAATGGTAGATTTCAACCATCCAATATTTTGTAAACTTCTCATTGTTCAATTAGTTGCCCCTTCAAGATATCCTGAACGAGAACATTTTCCTGTAATTCAGGGGATCTGGGAAGTTGTCGTTGGAAGAAACGATGAACATAAAACAGGTAACCGAAGCGCTGTGTGATCACCTTTGACCTGTTTCTGGACATTGCTTCTGAATTTGGAATTGATCTTTTATTTGGGGTCTTCATATTGATTTTGGACCTGGGTTTGACATTTGTTTTTGATTCTACAATCGATTTTTTTTGGTTTGTTTGTCAAATTCACTTTTCATGAGATACTTGTTTATTAGGTTGGGTTCATTCATTAGGTTCGCTTTTCATAAGGTGTCTTTTGTACACTATTATGGTTCTTCAATTTTTATCACATTTGTTCATCATAAAGGTGATTTTGGTAATCAAATTTGATTTTAGTTTGTTCACTTTCTTCATTGTGATTTTGGTTTCTTTTTCATGGTTCTTTGGTTGGCAACAGATTTTCAGAAGAAATAGTATAAGGGAAAGAAAGGTTGTAAGAGCTTTTTAGTAATTTTCTAAGTCTTTATTAAAATGAACATTAAGTTTGTTTATCATAATGATTCGTTGGTTTTCACCAGGTTGGTTCATCATCAGAGAGTGATTTTGGTAATGGACCGGTTTTTTCTGTTTGACAAGTGATTTTGGTTCTTTCTTCATAATAGTTTGTTGTTTCTAGCAGAAAACATAAAAGGGAAAGAAGAGTTGTGAAAGTTTTTTGGTAATTTTCTAACATTCCATTTGAATGCATATAATCCCTTCACCCTGATTTGGATGGAAAGACTTTAAATTCACTATCATCAGTGACCAAAACATAAAATTACATTAGACACTGAATTTAATGGAGCCTTAGTTTTGCCTCTTTCTCAACCTCTTGACTATAAACTTGCTCAATTCAGTTGATGCTAAAGCCAATTTTGGTTTTGGTTTTGGTCTTAATGTTGGGTTATTCCATGTCTGGCATTCCAAGCCGTTTAAAGGTGACTAAAGGCGAAGCTCTGGGGGAACGCATTGATGCTAAAGTCAGTGACTTATAACAAGATAAACATATATAATGTGTAGACATGGGAACTAGTAATGATGCAAGTGGGACGAAGATATATATAGATATGAAACTTGTCTAAGAAAAAATTTGAGGCTATGAGTTCAATGTTTGGGATGGTTGCTTAAAGAGAAAGCATAGTAATTTTTAAAGTGAGTTGGGGGATTTAGGACCTCTTACTTGTGTGGGGTGAGCCCTTTTTTTGTAGAGGGCAATCGAGCAAAAGCCTAATGAATTTGTCTAATGTGGTTATGTGGGTTTGTTTGGACCCAATGTGCTAATCCACTAGTCTATAAACCTAGGAACGGATGAGTTCAAGACGCACCTTGTTAACGCCAAATCAAGTGTGATGTAGCTGTAGTTGTAATTATGTTATACTAGACTCATGTATATTTGATCGTCATCAACCCTTAATCTAGTGTGATGTAGTTGTATCTACGTTACACTAACCTCATGTATATTGGATCTGGTCCATGACATACATCATATTCTTTACACCAAACTCATATTCTTTATTGTCTTTGTGTGTTTCCTTCGTTTGTTGTTGCTTTATTGAGCCTTATGAGCTGTAGTCGGATGAGCTTCAACATGATGGGCTCCTTTGTTGAGCGATACCTTGTTGAGCCTCATCATGAAGAACTTTAGCATGATGAATTACAATCAAAACGTACACCTCATTTCATTTAGTATGTTATGTGCTTGTGTATGTCTGGGTTGCTGCTTCTTGTGCTGGGCTTGAATGCTAGGCTTGGGTGCTATTGTGCACTGATCGTGTTTATATATTAGTTTGTGTGTGTGTTCTGAATGATCATCACACACACATCTTATCTCTTTCTCTTCCTCGCTGTCTACTCTCGAACGTCTGCTCTCGCCTCTTGTTTAGGGTTTCATCATATTGATGACTTGTTCTTGTTAGTTCTTGGTTTGAGTTCGTATTTCTAAATCATCACTTTGATGTTCTAGGTTAGTGAGGGTTAGTTTCTGTTCATTTTGATTATGGTGAGATTGTTTGTTCAGATTGTTGATTCTGGGTTGTGGTGGTTGATACGATTGTCATATTATGTCACATATTAAGGTGTTAAACTAACCATGATAGAGAATTGTTGAAATATGAATAGATTGAGTGATTGACCACATAATTATAAAAATGATGATGACAAATGTTGTGGAGGGAGGGCGACTCAAATAGTCTTTGGCCTAGGTCCAACCTACCAACTCACCTAATCTTGTAATCAAATCAAACGTTTAGTGAATTGTTTGGTGTAAAGATAGTTTATGTTCGTTTGCTTAATAATACGAACGAATATGCAATTGTTGTTCATTTAATTAAACGGACGGACATTAACACATGCTCCGTAAGTTCATTTACATCTGCGAATGTTCGTTCATCTACGTTTCTTCATTTACATTAGTTTATATTTCTTCATTTATGTCCATTCGTTTACTTTTGTTCAAATATTCATTCAAATATATTTATTACTATTATTTATTTAAAATCAATTTCATTTTCATTATAAAACCCTTAAGCCTAATTTAAAATAATTTGATATCTTTGTTTAATTTTAAAATGTTGGATGTAAGGTTAATGGTATATTAGACTTTGTATTTGGACATTCACTTTTACTTTAAATGATGTTTGTTTATGTTCATTTGCGTTTGTTTGTGTTCGTTTATGTATTTGAACCCTTCGTTGAGAATATCAATCAAATGAGCGTAAATGCAATAACAAATACGAACATGTGAATTTTGTTTACAAATGAACAAAAAACCAGGAAATCCATTTGTTTAAGTGTCAGTGTTAGTTCATTTGTTTATTAAAGATGTAAGTTCATAATGTATACCTAATGATTTGTTGAACATGTTCTCTAAGGCCTTAAACGACAATTGTTTGTTATCTTTGTGTGTTTGTCCTACATAATAATAATGTTAATAGACCAAATAGAAACAAAATGGATATGTTCCAGAAACTTCAAAGCTTTTGAGTGTGTTGCATACCTGAAGTGAATGACTATTAACAAATATCTGAGTCAAGTGACTGCAAATTAGTGCCTGCACCATAACTGATAATAATAATGTTAATAGACCAAATAGAAACAAAATGGATATGCTCCAGAAACTTCAAAGCTTTTAAGTTGTGTTGCATACCTGAAGTGAATGACTATTAACAAATATCCGAGTCAAGTGACTGCAAATTAGAACCGGCACCATAACTGTACGAGTATAAGTGTACAACACGTGAACAATCTCACACAATCTACTTCAAGTTGTAGAACTTTTAATAAAATCTGACCTTTCATTATGAATATCAATCGCAACTTTAGGAGCCATCAGGGGCCTTGCATAATTGTTTTGGCGAGCAACCAATGCCAATAACAATGCCAAAAAAAAAAAAAAAGAAAAAAAAAAGCAGAAAAAAATACATGGTCATTAGCCATTATAGTCAAGAGCATACTAAACATCATGTTACAGAAGCTTTTCATGGAAATGGAGAGAATAAGGAAGAGACAAATAAAAAAAGTACCTGGCCAGTTGAGTTCTGCCGCAAAATTGATTCCCAAGAAGATGCGTCAAGAACTCAAGAGTATGACACCAAATTAAATACACTGAGATGCACGAAGCATGCTGTCACAACTCAAGATTTGATTAACAGCCTGCCATCTAAAGCAATTAAACAGAAGACTAAAAACAGCAGAGCAACCACTAAAATAGTTAGCATGCTCCTGAAGACTCTCAGAAAAACACTAGTTCAAATATCATGTTGATATGCAGAAGCGCAGAAAGACTCTACAAGATAAAAAGCATATAAGGTAATCTAAAAGTTGTTAATAAAGTACTGTTATATATAAGCAGCATAACTTGCCATTTAAACATGCATGTAAATAATCAATGACTACATCAAACACATAAAAACCAGTCAAATTGTTTATACGATCCGTACAATGAAGATAGTTAACATGAAATTCCCGACTCCAGAAACAGAATTCTAACAAAATAAAGTGTTTCAGCACTAAAACATCAGGATCAAAACCATAGTGAAGGAAATGTTCTAAGCACCATGCACTTTTTCCAGTTAGTGGAACTCTAAAACAAGCATGACACAAACAGCAAAGATTACCTAGTCCAATCACTACACATACATACTAAACTTGGGAGTTGAATTTTTCAATGAAAAATAATTGAAAACGATGGAGTTATAGTGGATCATAATGACCTAACACTAGCTATAGTGGATCTCAATGACAAGATATCAAAGATTCCTAAAACTGCAGAAATATAGTATACTTGCTATAAGCAACTCGAGAATTTTTGATCACCCGTATAAATATTCAAAAACTCAATGCTTCATAAATGAAGATTCTAGTAAGTTATCAAGGTCAACATGATCACGTGCAGGTTATACAACAATAAACACCTGCAAATACATCAAAAAAATTAGCATGTGATCAAAGAGAATAAAGAAGATAGGTTCCACACCTTCAAAGAAATTAGCATGCCTTTTAAGTATTTGGCATCAGTATGAACCTCAAAAGAAGATTGTTTCTTGGTTGATCGGATAGATCACATTCGGTCACATAAAAGACGCCTTAGCATCATTCCAACTTGGCGAGCAACCAATGCAATGACAAAAAAGCTACACAGACATTAGCATAGTCAAGAACAAGGAAGATAGCAGTCCACTCAACACCAAATCTTTTTTAATATTTAAAGCAGTTTAATAAAAATCCACGTTACAATTAGAAAAGTAATCAATGACACAGAAACAGAAAAAAAAAACTATTCTGACAACTACAAAATAACAGTGTCACAAAAAAAGCAAGGGCGGCAATTGGTTTGTAACTATTTTTAGCTTATGTTTGGAGGGGTGCGCCAGGCCAAGGCAGTAGTGCAACACCAAGGCGACGCTCAAAGACCCCAATAGCAAGCTATTGTGATGGACCTTTCCCCTTAAAAAATTAGATTAATATGGAGTGGGCCGATGGCTCACATATCAGATATTAAACTGATAAGAACAGATACTACACTTGATCTTAGCCAAAAGGCCGAGAAAGGTATGCTTTCTCCTTTCACGAACCTCACATTATATAGGGAGGCCCCTCATCTTTGTTATCTTCACAGAGCCAATGTGGGACTCTCACTTACTGCTTCATTTAGGTTGTCATCTCTCAAAGTTTATAACAAAACTAGCCTTTAAAGATCATAAAGTAATGCTGATTAACGTCTAAGTAACTGCAGAGATCTTAAAGTGCCCATCGGTTGATCGACACTTAATCACCCCTCCAAATCCGTTTCTAAAGGCACCTGAAACTTATTACTGTTTAAGACTTAACATTGTGCTATAGCGTTTGTGCCATGACTTTCTAAGAACCCTTATCTAAATGCAAGGCCGGCTCAACTGTTTTGGGGCCCGAAGCGAAGTGTAAATCTAGGGCCCCTTTCCAATGGTTATTGTTATAAACACTACTCCTTTATTCATGCTTAGGAACAACAACAATTAACTAGAAAGTTTATGGTTTGCGGAGTTAACTACGGTGTCTAGTCTAATTTTCTTTTTTCTTTTCGAGGCGCTAAGGTCGTATTTTTAATTTTGATTTGACATGGTAGCAACTAAAAAACTAATAACTAAAAGTAACAACTATAATCCAAGTAACAAACTAATACCTAAATATATCAACTACAAGACTAGTTCCAGCTATGTATAACTTAAGCTGACAACCTGATCATGATCCTAACTTATATCGGTTGGTTGCATACTCACGTAATTCAAGGGGATTGTTAGAAACTACATGGGGTTATAGTGTTTACTCTAGGTGTGTTTGTAAGAACTAGAGAAAACCAAACATGGTACAAGAAAATAAAAAAACATACCAATTTGATTCATAGAAACAACTTGTTGAAGCCAATTTGTCTCTACACATGCAAGGAAGACGTGCAGGTTCCAATGAAGGCACCTGCATGTGAAGCAGTGATATAATCATATACAGGCACAATAGATACACAACGTTACTTGATAAGTTTGTTAAGTTCCAGTCTTGACTCAATTAAAACAATTTGTAACAGGAATTAATAGCACCTTCTCCAAAAAGTCCGGAAATTCCTTGTGTGTTTGCCCAGGTTCATCCAGCTGCGTGCTAATTTGAAGAAGAGTTCCATCAAGAGAACGGAACATACATAGGAAAAAGAAAAACGGGCGGTTAAAGAAGCCACAAATAATGTCCCCAACCCATCACAAAAACCATCCCTCATGGTTGTCTAGTAACCTTTGTCTTTACTTCTATCTACATCAACAACACCAATTACCTATAAATATTACAATAAATCAGAAAAAGGGGTTGCAACACAAAGCTAGTACTTAGAGGATTAAGTAACAATATGTTTCTGCTTCACTGCAACTGAATCTAACTTAAAGCATATTATGATATGACGGATTACGACAGTGAAAGAAAAAGGCAACTAGCCCGCTCATATACATAAGCTAAATCCACTGAGATGCATGAAGCATACCGTCACAACTAAAGAATTAATAAATAGCCTACCAGCTAAAGCAATTATATGGAAACAAAAGTATACAAATGGCAGGCTTACCACTAACATAGTTAGCATGCTCTTGAAGACTTTCAGAAAAATCTAGTTCAAATATCTTGTTGATATGCAGAAGCGCATAGAGGCTCTACAAGATAAAAAGCATATACAGTTATGTAAAAGCTGTTAACAAAGTCATATTATGTATGCAGCATAACTTGCCATTTAATATACATGTAAATAATAAACAGCTGCGTCAAACGCATAAAAACCAATCAATTGTTTATATGATCCGTACAATGAAGATAGTTAACATGAATTCCTGACTCCAGAAGCAGATTTTAACAAAATAGCATGGCTAAGCCCTAAAACATCAGGATCAAAACATTAGTGAATCAAATACTTTAAGCACCATATACTTTTTTCGGTTAGTGGAACTTTAAAACAAGCATGAAACAAAGAGCAAAGATTACCTGAATACCTGGTCGGATCACCACACGTACATGATAAGGTTGGGAGTTGAATTTTTTCACTGCAGTAATATAGTATACCTGCTAGCTATAAAGCAACTCGAGAATTTTGATCACCCATGTAAATATACAAAAACTCAATACTTCGTAAATGAGGATTCTAGGAAGTAATTTTGGTGAGCATGAGTACTTGCAGGTTATACAACAATATATACCCATAAATACATTAAAGAAATTAGCATGTGATCAAAGAGAATAAAGATAGGTTCGGCACCTTCATATGTACCGGCAATACCTTGACGGATTTTAGCGTATCACGTAAAGAAATTAAAAGTTCTTCAAATGAAACAAATAATCACGTTTAAGGATGTTATGATTGAATATAAAAGAAAACGAGCGTACTCGGTGCTTGACTTAGCTCCCGCTTTACGCTGGGTCCACGGAGGGGTCAGATCGCTTCGCTATATGATGTACGCAGCTTTACCCTAGATTTTGTGCAAGAGGTTGTTTCCCACAAAATAGAAAAACTATCAACCTACTGCAATTTCAAACGATAATGTGATAGGTGATTTAAAAGAGTTCAATCTTGATAGCAAATTCTGATTTCCGTGACCGTGTTCAACAGGCTTCACTGGACTCTATGTGCAGGTTTATGTGAGACGAATACAAGTAGAAACATATTCTAGATAGAAATAACCTGCTTTATATATACGCTTTGCATGTATAATCAGGTCATGTAATGATAAGAATAGTCCCTGAGAATTTGAACATGAAAAAGTAGTAAAAGAATTAATAAGATGTGATAACATCCCTCTATGCAAATAAACAATAACAAGATAACAGCCCACATACCGTGATCAATAATCTTTGTGTCATTAGGAATAAATGTGTCAGCTGTCATCCCCTGCATAACACGTCTGGTCACAGGATCAGCTAAATGTTACTCCCTAATTGCATGCATATTAATTCACTTAAGCAGTCCATTATGAAAAAATCAGTTTGAGAAGTTGTGTATGTATTCTGAACAGAAAGAAGCTTTTAATAAAATCTGACCTTTCATTATGAATATCAATCGCAACTTTAGGAGCCATCAGGGGCCTTGCATAATTGTTTTGGCGAGCAACCAATGCCAATAACAATGCCAAAAAAAAAAAAAAGAAAAAAAAAAGAAGAAAAAAATACATGGTCATTAGCCATTATAGTCAAGAGCATACTAAACATCATGTTACAGAAGCTTTCCATGGAAATGGAGAGAATAAGGAAGAGACAAATAAAAAAAGTACCTGGCCAGTTGAGTTCTGCTGCAAAATTGATTCCCAAGAAGATGCGTCAAGAACTCAAGAGTATGACACCAAATTAAATACACTGAGATGCACGAAGCATGCTGTCACAACTCAAGATTTGATTAACAGCCTGCCATCTAAAGCAATTAAACAGAAGACTAAAAACAGCAGAGCAACCACTAAAATAGTTAGCATGCTCCTGAAGACTCTCAGAAAAACACTAGTTCAAATATCATGTTGATATGCAGAAGCGCAGAAAGACTCTACAAGATAAAAAGCATATAAGGTAACTTAAAAGTTGTTAATAAAGTACTCTTATATATAAGCAGCATAACTTGCCATTTAAACATGGATGTAAATAATCAATGACTACATCAAAAGCATAAAAACCAGTCAAATTGTTTATACGATCCATACAATGAAGATAGTTAACATGAAGTTCCCGGCTCCAGAAACAGAATTCTAACAAAATAAAGTGTTTCAGCACTAAAACATCAGGATCAAAACCATAGCGAAGGAAATGTTCTAAGCACCATGCACTTTTTCCTGTTAGTGGAACTCTAAAACAAGCATGAAACAAACAACAAAGATTACCTGGTCCAATCACTACACGTACATACTAAACTTGGGAGTTGAATTTTTCAATGACAAATAATTGAAAACGATGGAGTTATAGTGGATCATAATGACCTAACACTAGCTATAGTGGATCTCAATGACAAGATATCAAAGATTCCTAAAACTGCAGAAATATAGTATACTTGCTATAAGCAACTCGAGAATTTTTGATCACCCGTATAAATGTTCAAAAACTCAATACTTCATAAATGAAGATTCTAGTAAGTTATCAAGGTTAACATGATCACGTGCAGGTTATACAACAATAAACACCTTCAAATACATCAAAAAAATTAGCATGTGATCAAAGAGAATAAAGAAGATAGGTTCCACACCTTCAAAGAAATTAGCATGCCTTTTAAGTATTTGGCGTCAGTATGAACCTCAAAAGAAGATTGTTTCTTGGTTGATCGGATAGATCACATTCGGTCACATAAAAGACGCCTTAGCATCATTCCAACTTGGCGAGCAACCAATGCAATGACAAAAAAGCTACACAGACATTAGCATAGTCAAGAACAAGGAAGATAGCAATCCACTCAACACCAAACCTTTTTTAATATTTAGAGCAGTTTAATAAAAATCCACGTTACAATTAGAAAAGTAATCAATGACACAGAAACAGAAAAAAAAAACTATTCTGACAACTACAAAATAACAGTGTCGCAAAAAAAGCAAGGGCGGCAACTGGTTTGTAACTATTTTTAGCTTATGTTTGGAGGGGTGCGCCAGGCCAAGGCAGTAGTGCAACACCAAGGCGACGCTCAAAGACCCCAATAGCAAACTATTGTGATGGACCTTTCCTCTTAAAAAATTAGATTAATATCGAGTGGGCCGATGGCTCACATATCAGATATTAAACTGATAAGAACAGATACTACACTTGATCTTAGCCAAAAGGCCGAGAAAGGTATGCTTTCTCCTTTCACGAACCTCACATTATATAGGGAGGCCCCTCATCTTTGTTATCTTCACAGAGCCAATGTGGGACTCTCACTTACTGCTTCATTTAGGTTGTCATCTCTCAAAGTTTATAACAAAACTAGCCTTTAAAGATCATAAAGTAATGCTGATTAACGTCTAAGTAACTGCAGAGATCTTAAAGTGCCCATCGGTTGATCGACACTTAATCACCCCTCCAAATCCGTTTCTAAAGGCACCTGAAACTTACTGTTTAAGACTTAACATTGTGCTATAGCGTTTGTGCCATGACTTTCTAAGAACCCTTATCTAAACGCACGGCCGGCTCAACTGTTTTGGGGGCCGAAGCGAAGTGTAAATCTAGGGCCCCTTTCCAATGGTTATTGTTATAAACACTACTCCTTTATTCATGCTTAGGAACAACAACAATTAACTAGAAAGTTTATGGTTTGCGGAGTTAACTACGGTGTCTAGTCTAATTTTCTTTTTTCTTTTCGAGGCGCTAAGGTCGTATTTTTAATTTTGATTTGACATGGTAGCAACTAAAAAACTAATAACAAAAAGTAACAACTATAATCCAAGTAACAAACTAATACCTAAATATATCAACTACAAGACTAGTTCCAGCTATGTATAACTTAAGCTGACAACCTGATCATGATCCTAACTTATATCGGTTGGCAGGGGATTGTTAGAAACTACATGGGGTTATAGTATTTACTCTAGGTGTGTTTGTAAGAACTAGAGAAAACCAAACATGGTACAAGAAAATACAAAAACATACCAATTTGATTCATAGAAACAACTTGTTGAAGCCAATTTGTCTCTACACATGCAAGGAAGACGTGCAGGTTCCACTGAAGGCACCTGCATATGAAGCAGTGATATAATCATATACAGGCGGAATAGATGCACAACGTTACTTGATAAGTTTGTTAAGTTCCAGTCTTGACTCAATTAAAACAATTTGTAACAGGAATTAATAACACCTTCTCCAAAAAGTCCGGAAATTCCGCGTGTGTTTGCCCAGCTTCATCCAGCTGCGTGCTATTTTGAAGAAGAGTTCCATCAAGAGAACGGAACATACACAGGAAAAAGAAAAACGGGCGGTTAAAGAAGCCACAAATAATGTCCCCAACCCATCACAAAAACCATCCCTCATGGTTGTCTAGTAACCTTTGTCTTTACTTCTATCTACATCAACAACACCAATTACCTATAAGTATTACAATAAATCAGAAAAAGGGGTTGCAACACAAAGCTAGTACTTAGAGGACTAAGTAACAATATGTTTCTGCTTCACTGGAACTGAATCTAACTTAAAGCATATTATGATATGACGGATTACGACAGTGAAAGAAAAAGGCAACTAGCCCGCTCATATACATAAGCTAAATCCACTGAGATGCATGAAGCATACCGTCACTACTAAAGAATTAATAAATAGCCTGCGAGCTAAAGCAATTATATGGAAACAAAAGTATACAAATGGCAGGCTTACCACTAACATAGTTAGCATGCTCCTGAAGACTTTCAGAAAGATCTAGTTCAAATATCTTGTTGATATGCAGAAGCGCATAGAGGCTCTACAAGATAAAAAGCATATACAGTTATGTAAAAGCTGTTAACAAAGTCATATTATGTATGCAGCATAACTTGCCATTTAATATACATGTAAATAATAAACACCTGCGTCAAACGCATAAAAACCAATCAATTGTTTATATGATCCGTACAATGAAGATAGTTAACATGAATTCCTGACTCCAGAAGCAGATTTTAACAAAATAGCATGGCTAAGCCCTAAAACATCAGGATCAAAACATTAGTGAAGCAAATACTTTAAGCACCATATACTTTTTTCGGTTAGTGGAACTTTAAAACAATCATGAAACAAAGAGCAAAGATTACCTGAATACCTGGTCCGATCACCACACATACATGATAAGGTTGGAAGTTGAATTTTTTCCAATGTTATCACGACCGGATCAGACCGGCCGGTCCGACCGGTTCGACCGGGGATCGGCCACCTAGCCGGTCTGGTTCGGTGCGATTCGTTTTGGACTGGTCGAACCGGCCGGTTCGTCCCGAACCGCTGGTCAGACCGGGAAACCGGACCGGTTTTTGTATTTTTTTGTATTTTTTTGATTTTAATGGGTAAAAACGGGGTGTTGAACCATAAATTAGTGTGTTGAATATAAAAATATTGTTAAGTTTTATATATAACTATAAAATACACATATAAATTACTTATATTTAATTATATATATAACTATATATATAATATAGTATATATATATAATTATGACGTCATCCAGTTCTTAAATCCTGTCCGACCGGTCTGACCACCAAACCAGTAAGGCGTCCGGTTCGATGTCCGATCCGGTTCTGAAAACATTGTTATTTTCACTGCAGTAATATAGTATACCTGCTAGCTATAAAGCAACTCGAGAATTTTGATCACCCATGTAAATATACAAAAACTCAATACTTCGTAAATGAGGATTCTAGGAAGTAATTTTGGTGAGCATGAGTACTTGCAGGTTATACAACAATATATACCCATAAATACATTAAAGAAATTAGCATGTGATCAAAGAGAATAAAGATAGGTTCGGCACCTTCATATGTACCGGTAATACCTTGACGGATTTTAGCGTATCACGTAAAGAAATTAAAAGTTCTTCAGATGAAACAAATAATCACGTTTAAGGATGTTATGATTGAATATAAAAGAAAACGAGCGTACCCGGTGCTTGACTTAGCTCCCGCTTTACGCAGGGTCCGCGTAGGGGTCAGATCGTTTCGCTATATGATGTACGTAGCTTTACCCTAGACTTTGTGCAAGAGGTTGTTTCCCACAAAATAGAAAAACTATCAACCTACCTGCAATTTCAAACGATAATGTGATAGGTGATTTAAAAGAGTTCAAACTTGATAGCAAATTCTGATTTCCGTGACCGTGTTCAACAGGCTTCATTGGACTCTATGTGCAGGTTTATGTGAAACGAATACAAGTAGAAACATATTCTAGATAGAAATAACCTGCTTTATATATACGCTTTGCATGTATAATCAGGTCATGTAATGATAAGAACAATCCTTGAGAATTTGAACATGAAAAAGTAGTAAAAGAATTAATAAGATGTGATAACATCCCTCTATGCAAATAAACAATAACAAGATAACAACCCACATACCGTGATCAATAATCTTTGTATCATTAGGAATAAATGTGTCAGCTGTCATCCCCTGCATAACACGTCTGGTCATAGGATCAGCTAAATGTTACTCCCTAATTGCATGCATATTAATTCACTTAAGCAGTCCATTATGAAAAATTCAGTTTGAGGAGTTGTGTCTTTATTCTGAACAGAAAGAAGCTTTTACTAAAATCTGACCTTTCATTATGAATATCAATCGCAACTTCAGGAGCCATCACGGGCCTTGCATAATTGTTTTGGCGAGCAACCAATGCCAATAACAATGCCAAAAAAAAATAAAAAAAATAAAAATAAAAAATAAAAAAAAACTACATGGTCATTAGCTATTATAGTCAAGAGCATACTAAACATCATGTTACAGAAGCTTTTTATGGAAATGGAGAGAATAAGGAAGAAACAAATAAAAAAAATACCTGGCAAGTTGAGTTCTGCTGCAAAATTGATTCCCAAGAAGATGCGTCAAGAAATCAAGAGTATGACACCAAATTAAATACAGTATACTTGCTATAAGCAACTCGAGAATTTTTGATCACCCGTATAAATATTCAAAAACTCAATGCTTCATAAATGAAGATTCTAGTAAGTTATCAAGGTCAACATGATCACGTGCAGGTTATACAACAATAAACACCTACAAATACATCAAAAAAATTAGCATGTGATCAAAGAGAATAAAGAAGATAGGTTCCACACCTTCAAAGAAATTAGCATGCCTTTTAAGTATTTGGCATCAGTAAGAACCTCAAAAGAAGATTGTTTCTTGGTTGATCGAATAGATCACATTCGGTCACATAAAAGACGCCTTAGCATCATTCCAACTTGGCGAGCAACCAATGCAATGACAAAAAAGCTACACAGACATTAGCATAGTCAAGAACAAGGAAGATAGCAGTCCACTCAACACCAAACCTTTTTTAATATTTAGAGCAGTTTAATAAAAATCCACGTTACAATTAGAAAAGTAATCAATGACACAGAAACAGAAAAAAAAAACTATTCTGACAACTACAAAATAACAGTGTCGCAAAAAAAGCAAGGGCGGCAACTGGTTTGTAACTATTTTTAGCTTATGTTTGGAGGGGTGCGCCAGGCCAAGGCAGTAGTGCAACACCAAGGCGACGCTCAAAGACCCCAATAGCAAGCTATTGTGATGGACCTTTCCCCTTAAAAAATTAGATTAATATCGAGTGGGCCGATGGCTCACATATCAGATATTAAACTGATAAGAACAGATACTACACTTGATCTTAGCCAAAAGGCCGAGAAAGGTATGCTTTCTCCTTTCACGAACCTCACATTATATAGGGAGGCCCCTCATCTTTGTTATCTTCACAGAGCCAATGTGGGACTCTCACTTACTGCTTCACTGCTTCACTTAGGTTGTCATCTCTCAAAGTTTATAACAAAATAGCCTTTAAAGATCATAAAGTAATGCTGATTAACGTCTAATTAACTGCAAAGATCTTAAAGTGCCCATCGGTTGATCGACACTTGATCACCCCTCCAAATCAGTTTCTAAAGGCACCTGAAACTTACTGTTTAAGACTTAACAATGTGCTATAGCGTTTGTGCCATGACTTTCTAAGAACCCTTATCTAAATGCAAGGCCGGCTCAACTGTTTTGGGGGCCGAAGCGAAGTGTGAATCTAGGGCCCCTTTCCAATGGTTATTGTTATAAACACTCCTCCTTTATTCAGACTTAGGAAAAACAACAATTAACTAGAAAGTTTATGGTTTGCGGAGTTAACTACGGTCTCTAGCACTTACAAACACACCTACAGAAGACATTATGAACTTCATATTGTCTTCTGTAGTGTGTTTGTAAGTGCTAGAGAAAACCAAACATGATACAAGAAAATAAAACATACCTATTTGATTTATATAAACAACTTGTAGAAGCAATTTGTCTCTAGACATGTAAGGAAGACGTGCAGGTTCCGATGAACACACCTGCATGTGAAGCAGTGATATAATCATGTAGGTGCAATAGATACACAATGCTACTTTATAAGTTTGTTCAAGTTCCAGTTTTGATGGCACCTTCTCCAAAAGTCTGGAAATTTCCCTTATATTTGCCCCGCTTCATCCACCTGCGCTTTATTACGAAGAAATGTTTCGTCAATAGAATGGAGCATACACATACAGAAGAAACAGGTGGTAAAGGAAGCCACTAATAATGTTCCTAACCTCCTCATGAAAACCATCTTTCACAGTTGTCTAGTAACCTTTGCCTTTACTTCTGTTTACATCAATAACACCAATTACCTACAAAAATTACAAAAAATCAGAAAAAAAGGGCAACATAAAGCTAAGTAGTACTTAGAGGACGAAGTAACAATATCTCTCTGTTTCACTGCAACTGAATCTAATTTGAAGCATATTGTGATGTGAGGGATCACTACAGTGAAAAAAAGGCAACTAACCAGTTCATATACATAAGCTAAATCCACCGAGATGCATGAATCAACCTGTCACAAGTCAAGAATTGATTGATAGCCTGCCACCAGCTAAAGCAGTGGTATGAAAAAAAAGGCAACTAACCTGTTCAAGAAACGACTGAATAAAACAGAATCCAATAAACATAGATCATTAATGACACTATATGATTCTCGATAACTATTCCCTTGCCAAATTCGTCTAGTAAACATAATGAGCGAGAAGTAGCATGCCTTTTCAGTCTTTGGCAGCAGTATGAACCTCAAAAGAGGATTATATTTTGGTTCATCAGAAAGATCAAATTTGGTTACATATACCTTAGCATCACTCATAGGAGTAAATATAGATTCCACAAGCTCAATGTGATAATGTATATGATCAAGGGCTTAACCTGGTACTTGATGAGACATGATAAATTTTGATATTACCATCCTGTTCTTTAAACTGAAGTAAGCTGTCTAATGACCTACAAGTAGAGATTGACATGTGATGTGAAAATAAGTAATAAGATTAATGCTGAAAATCCAAATCATATTGATGAACTAATAAAATGGGCTTCAATTTGGATGAAATATTGTATGTAAGAGATCAAGCAATAGTATCCTTTACCCATATCAATTAGAGGAAACTCTGCAGTACCGTCTTCCCAAAGTTCCAGCACATGGAGTTCGTGTGTAAGATTATCGTAATAGGAAGTTCCAACTCTGGTAACATGATTTTCATAATTAGTTAACTCCACTAATCATTACTACATAACAAAAAAAGAAGACTTAGCTTTATGATAGTCTAAATATTAAGAATCTTATGTAAACTTCAGTTCAATAATGATAACAAACTGAAATTTCATCAAGATAATAGTATTGATAACTAAATGTAAAACATAATGCCTAATCTAGAACGGCTGTATAGTGTGATCATACATACCGTTATGACAGGATTACCGAATTACAGATGCTTGTTCACCTAGTAAGCTTACCTAAGACCTGCATGAAAAAAAGCCATAATAGTGCCAAACAAGTTCAGGCATGGTATTGTATTATTAAATCTTAAGGCAAAAGAACATGTGTTTTCAAAGATGTTTAATGTTTAAACAGCATCATCTTGTCCTTGTGATTTAGATTAATTAGTATTCTTTTATTAATCAGAAAATTAGTTATAAACTTGGAGTAGTGCTATCCACATGGCAAGGCATTACTGGACCCTTTTTGAAAGGCCATTTAAGAGAGCATCTACTATAACTCCTGTTCCTCATCAGTAGATCACTCACTCTATAGAATTATATACAACAAATGAAATTACAACACATAATCAATAAATAAAACATCAGCACCAATAACGCCTAATTAATCAGATAAGAAGCAATTAAGACATTACAACGCACAAACAATAAATCAAACATAGACACCAAGAACGCCTAAATAATATGTATATAGCAGATGACATTACAGCATACGACGGATAAATAAAAAATCAGCACCAAGAACGCCTAATCAATCGTGATGACTAATAAGCACATAAGAAGCAATTAAGAAATTACAACACACAATCAATAAATCAAGCATCAGCAACAAAAAAACTCCTATCTAGCACGCATATCAGATAACATTACTGCGCACAATCGATAAATCAAACATCATCACCGATAACGCCTAATAAATTGTAGTAACTAACAAGCAGATAAGAAACCATTAAGGAATCACCAACAAGAAGTAAAAAGGAGCTAGGAAGAATTAGGTCACAGAAAATGCAAATGCATGTAAGAAACAACCTGATCGGCTACTCAACGTTAAACTGAATCGTAATAACTACTGAATGACGTTGATGCACCGATTCGATTTCGTCATGGCACCAAGCGATCATGGTGGTGGAGATGATGATTGAAAGGATCTCTGAGGCTAGAGAGAGGGGGAGAGTGTGTGTGTGTGTGTGTGTAAGAAAGAGGAAGTTGTGTGTTGGTATGAAGTACTGGAGTCGTACCGTTGGGTTTATGGAGGGAAAATAGAGTCGGTGGATTTTGTTTTGTTTTATTTTTGGCAATGATGCTGCAAAGATGCGCGAGTATCTTGATTGTCTTGTATAATATCTTTTCAACGGCAATTTATTTTTGTTACATATATATTAGTATTTGATTTTAATGGATCTTGTTCGACTGTTTAAATAATAAATGGATATAAAACCTCACGTTCCGGTGGAGGTGTAAAACTGTAAAAAAAAACTAACTTTCAAACTTTGTCGCAAGTTCATGCGTTGAAAGTAAGAAAAACATAATTAGGAAGTCGTTGAAAACATCAACTTGATAATAAAAAAATAAAGCCTTCACAAAACTCATGCCTTGTGGTGAGACCATTAATAATATTTAGAATTTTATATAAAAAATAAAACCCCTTAAAAAGAGTAACATCAAGGCGTTGATTAAAATTAAAACGGTACAACAATAAAAAAAACAAAACAACTACAATAATTAATGTCGATAAAAATAAACACACGAATACGAATTGTATGAAAAGCATTTCAAGAGTTTGAGGGTCATAAGATAACGAAATTATGAAAAAAAACTAAATACTCAAATTAGCTTTAACATATTGTACGTTTGAGTATCAATGAATTGTTATATTATAACGTAAAATTTAGTTTTCAATGAAATTTATACCAAAAAGTAGTTAAAACTAAGTTTGTAGTGCGTATTCGGAAATTTATAAAATATCATATTTTAAATTTTATAAGGAAAAAACAAATATGAATAAAAAATTTTAAGTTTGTCTAAATAACAAAATAAATAAATAGGAGTGTAAATTGTAGATATAGTTAAAACTTTAAGGGGTAAAAGTATAATATTTGGAGGGTTTAAATGTGATTTAGAAAAATTCTTTTCATCCATGGGTGAAGCCAAGACAAAACAATCTTTAACCTATGCACCGTTTACTTGTACTTTACGAATTCATTGTCTCATGTTTGTCTTTTTAATTTATACCAAAAAGCAATTAAAAATAAGTTTGTAGTGCTTATTCAAAAATTTATAAAATATCATATTTTAAATTTTATAAGGAAAAAACAAATATAAATAAAAAATTTTAAGTTTGTCTAAATAACAAAATAAATAAATAGGAGTGTAAATTGTAGATATAGTTAAAACTTTAAGGGGGTAAAAGTATAATATTTGGAGGGCTTAAATGTGCTTTAGAAAAATTCTTTTCATCCATGTGTGAAGCCAAGACAAAACTAGGGGTGCAAACGAGCAGAGCCGTTCGTGAGCTACTCGAGGTCGGATAGATAAAAAGCTCAAAACGAGCCGAGCATTATCGAGCCGGAGCCCGAGCTTCATTTATCGAGCTCGAGCCAGCTCGCGAGCCTAAACGAGCTTTTTATTTATATATTTTTATTTAATTTATTATATAAATAACATCTATTATATATAAAGTTATGATAAAAAACAATTAAATAATATGAATTATGTTTTATATAAATTATATAATTATAAATATATATATCAAAATTAAATATAAAAAATATTAAAAATAATCATCAAGGTCAGACCACCGCCGGCTAACACCAACACTGAAGTTGTAATGTGTTAATGTGAATAAATTAGACCGAAACGTAAAACATATAAAAATATAACTAAGTCAATTTAGGACAAAAGCATTACGACAAACCTGTCAAATGAAAAAAAAAATAGATGTGAAAACATTGAACCACACACGCATGTTCCTGCATGTTAGCTCACAAAATTAAGAACAAAACCTAAAGTAAAACGTAAAAATATTAAACCACACATGCATGTTTTATCGTGTTAACTTGCACAACTTAGAACGAAAAGAAAAACGAAAATTTACAAAAAATAAAAAAGTATAGGGGACCAAAGTTGAAAGTAAAAAAATCTGAGAGGTTAAAATGCAAAAGATGAAAAGTTTTAGGTTAAAAGTAAAAAAAAAATCAAATTTTGTGAGGTTACATAGCAAAAATTGAAAAGCTTTGGGTTAAAAGTAAAAAACTTAGTTTTTTTTAAAAAACGCCCTAAGCATAAGGTGCAACACCATAATACATAAACAATATAATAATTAGTATATTTAAATATAAATTAAATTATTAATTATTTTATCTAATCACGCAAGTAATAATTGCCCTAATAGTAATATGTGTCTGAATATGCAGTCATTTTTTAATACAGATTATAAAGCAGGGTGCACAACCGGCCTCCACATGTGGTGTTCTTTTATATGATCATTTCATTGCTTCTACCGATTACCTCTCTTGAGTTGGCCACCTATTGCCCCGTCGTCGATTGTCGTCGTCAATGATATTATGTTGCTCGCATCTGCAAGATGTTGCTGGTGATGGTTGAGGTTAGACGATTCCTTATGTACCCCAGCCTTCTGTTTCCCTCCTTCAGCAGATGTTGTGGGTGTCGATGGCAGAGATCCGAAGATTCTTCTGTCCCCTGGTCTTCTGTTTGCTTTCAGCCATCGCCGCCAGCCCCCGGTGACCCGACATTCTTGCAGGTCGTTGGGTGCTTCTGGGACCCGACTGCCAACTTGCCCTGCACGGAACCAAAGGGGAGATGTTTTGGGGTTTTCGAAAGTGGTTGTATGTCTCGCGTCGACAGTGCTCCAACGAATCGGTGGATTGTGGCCCGCCGTGTTCCGAAGGATGTGTGGATGGTGGCATGTGTCTGTTTAGCGCTGCCTCTGATAGGTTCGATGGCCGACGATGGAGTGGCAGGTGGTTGGTCAAAGTCGTCACGGCCTCTTGCTGTTCTATTTCAGTTTGAAACCATACCTTAATGCCACGAATCGATGACGATGTTTCGTCTGAGATCCCACATCAATGATGAAGGGGTAGTCTCATCTGAGACGGTATGGCATGTTAATACGTCTGGGAATGAACTGTTATTTTTTGGTACAACTGATTTAGGTAGCATGGTACAAGTTGATTCTGCATTGATGGGTTCGGTTGATGATGATAATGAGGCACGCATCTGAGACAACTATAGACGTGTAAAGATTGTTTCTTTGGTTGCAGTTTAAATCTGATTTTGTTGGCTATTTGTGTTTTCTATTACTTATAGTTACTTTGACGTCTGGGATGGTTAGGGTTGGCCCGGTAGAGACGGTTTGGCATGATAGTCTTGATCTTATGATGATAATGAGTATGCGGGTTAACGCATATTGGCATGGTTTTATTCCGTAGACTTGCATTACATGTCAACGATGATGAAAAACTAAGAATGTGTCATGTTCGTAATTTTGGCGTGGCAAGCAGTTGTTCGCAACTACAAATGACCGGCACTTCTGAGCCTTCAAAATGGTATATTCTATGGTTAGCAATCATAGTCGAATGCGAGTTCTAGGCTCGATTATAACAGCTTTCATGATAGAACTGTCGTTGAGACGTGGGTTTGAATGTCTGTCACATGCGCAACGCTCGTTTATGGACAACACGAGAACTATTTAATCTAAAAATGCTAATAATGATTCTAGGTTTGATATATGCCATTTTATTGTTTTTAAATTAGATGACATTTTGATCATTGTATCTAATACGTCATGTCATTATAATATATTAGGTCATTATTTTAAATATGTTAAATCATTGTGTCAAATATTTTTAATCGTTTTTATTAATCATTGTGTTTTATATTTTTATCATTATATGTTATTTTTATCATTGTTTTTTAAATATTATATAAATTTGTTATTGATTTATTACTGTGTTTTACAATTAAAAATACATAATGATATTAATTCATCAATGCATTTTTCAAAAGTCATCATAAAAAAAGAAAATGATTAATAATGATTAATTAATCTATACTAATAAACCAAATGTCTAGAAGCCACGTGCATTTTTCTATACTATCAAACTAAGCTCCATCTAAGATTTGAACACGTATCGTTACTAGAGAGAAAGTTAACCATTTAATGATACATGAAATACTAATCATATTATTTATATAGTTTATAAAATAGTTTTTTTTTTTTTGATAAATTGAAAACATGTTTCTTTTTATAAAAAAAATAATCTTTTTAAAAACAAAATTTAATGAAATATGAAGTTTTTAATACAATTTTTTTAAAAAAAAGACATTATTTAAGAAAAGTATTTTTTAAATAAATTGGAGTGTTTAAAAAACAACTTTTAAAGCAAAGTTTTTTAAAAACAAAAGTTTTAAAAAATAGTGTATTGTTTTATTGACTAAAGTAGTTAATTATATGTAATTTCAATTATCTTTTATCTTAAAAAATATTTTACAATTTTTAATTTTTTAATAAATAAGAATTAATTTAATATTTTTATTCTAAGCTAGTACTTTACATATAACGCCTTTTAGTTGATGAATAATTAAATTTATATATAACAACTTTTAGCTGTAGTCTTTATTTTGTTAACAGCCAACAAATATTTTAAACTCGCTCACCCAGCTAATCTATTGGCGAAATGCCACCCACGTCCGGGAACATAGACAACGCTGGGGACCGGCCCGCACGTGAATCATATTAGGCCAAGTGAGACTCGAACCCATGATTTTTACTTTGGAAAACCATAGGATGTCTTCTGCCAAACCAATTGATCTAGAACTCATTGACGTTGTAGTCTTTATAACCTCTTGAGTTAAACCTTTTTAAAACAGTATTGGTCATAACTCATAACCCTTAACAAACTCGAGTTTAAATTCACAATCCTATATTACTAGCCTTAATTGAAAGTATAATCGAGCAATCAGAGTTCCCTATTACAATAAAACGATGATTATCAATAGGAATAAGAATCATATAAATGTTATTATTATACATGAAGATTGATTCAATCTGACTCTGTCTCCAAAGTTTCATTAGTTTTGATGTAAGGTCTGAAACGTTCAGATTCATCGAACCTCTTAACGTAGTAATGAAGTCTATCTATCATTAACCCAAGGAATAAGCAGAAACCTGCATTATAATAACGATATCATGTTTAACCCATAGATTAATGTAATCGAGTCAAGTTAACTCACAAGTTACTAAAGACTAAATCAAACTATATTTAAAATCGACTTGTTTTGAATTATTAGAGCTTCTATATCATAATAGACAACCCGAAAAGCGTGTGAATCTTATAAAGCTTGTGTTAGTTTATAAAATTTATCTATTAATAAGTTATCAATGATATATAATCAAGTCAAGTTAAGCTCGAATCTATCAAGCCGATTAATACTACTTTTAGTTATTATTGCCACTTTTTATACAGCTAATTAATTTAATTATGTGATATAGGTTTTAAAAAAAGGCAAGATCGAGCATGAGTCGGGTTTCAATATTTGAGTTTTAAAATCTAGTCAAATTCGACTTTGAAAGTATTATGAATTAACTCAGCTCGGGTACGCCCCTATTTAAGACCATAATTATAAAGGAAATAGAAAACACACCCATGAGTGACGAGTCGAGAATATGATTGGCCAGAAGAACCTGATCAGTTGGATTGACAGCTCCAGTCTCCATCGAGCGTTTTTGGATCCTCATTATACTATACAAACTCGACATCAAGACTGCAAAGAATGTAACCCCGACAGTTGACATAATGGGACCGCGACCCTCCTTTAAACGATCCAACACAAACATCACTAGTTTCCTTAGAGGTGTCCTAAACAAAAGGACCAAGATGACATTTATTTCGGCTATTACGAGCATGAACAAAAGAGGTGTCATTTTTATGATTTCCCCCAAATTGTTTGTGCAAATGGGGAACAAATAATTAGATAATTAAAAAAAGATATGATGGAATGATATAAATTGGGTAAATGATTATATAAATTTTTAACTATTGTTGCAAATTTTTCCCTTGGTGTTCCTTGTAGCCCCATCTTCATCCTAAACTTACACCTCAATGAAAGAATCACATTCTACCCTCTAGGTTTAATCTTTCATTTTGTAAGTTGCTTTGACAATCAACCAACGACGTAAACTTGGGGACGTCATACAACTAGATCATAATATGATTATGGTTCAAACAATTATCATAACTAACCATCTCTCGATCGGGTTCAATGGAAATTTCAAAATTCAAGACGCGTTTGATAAGATTTAGATTTCATAATATTTTAATTACTAGTTTAGAAACTCGTGTATTACATGGTTGAATGAAATTAGTAAATTAACAATTAATAATTAAAAAATATTTTTTTAAGATAAGATATTATCGAAATTGCGTATAATTAACTATCTTAAATAATAAAACAATAACAATATTTTTTCATACTTTTGTGTTTAAAAATCTTTTTTATAAACACTCCAATTTGTTTAGAAAATATAGTTTTTTAAACAATGTCAATTATTTTAAGTTCTTTGTATTAAAAACTTAATATTTCATAAAATTTATTTTTCTAAAAAAATTTGATTTTAATAAAAAGAAACATGTTTTTAATTTATCAAAATATATGTTTTATAATTTGAAATATATATAAAAATATCATTACCATTTATGGTCATCATTAAATGAGTGACCTGCTTAGGTAGTGATGCGTGGCAAAACGAATGTAAGAAGACGACATGTGTCAAAACTTATTTTGTTTTATTTGAGAAGATTTAACTAAAATGACAAGAAATGAAAACCTCATAAGCTAAAACCATAAAAAGATCTTCAACCGATATATTTGTCAAGCCCTAGTAACGTATTTGATATGAGTTCATGAATGTCAAAAGTGAAAACTTGGGAGAAGTTGTGATATCTAAGTCACTTGCATGTGCTTCAAAGGAAAGACATTTAACCCCATTCTCATTCATGAATCAACAAACGTGCGTTGATCAATCTTTCTTTTATCCTTTGGTGGAAGTATCATAAAACATGTTGCATCGTGTCATGAAACAATTACTTTTGTTTGGTTTTTTTAAATTATTATAAGTATTTAATATATTAGTATCTTCTATGCGTCAAGTTTTAAGAACACAGATTTGCTACAAGAAAAGTACTTTTAAATAATATGTGTGCAACAAATTTTTACTCCACAATTATTTTCAAGATATTGGCTTCAACCAGGTTGTTTTAATATATTTCGTTTTTACATTTATCCATATTTGACTATTGTATTTACTTAGATCTACATACATTTAATAAAAGAATTTAGTAGACACGTATCACTCTTCTGTATCTTTTCAATTTTTCTTCGTCATTCTCACGTATTAAATAATAATGATTTCTATAACTACTTATAGTTGTTTTTTTATTTTATAAAATGTCAAGTTAGAGTAAATTAGTTTGAAATAATTTAGAAGTAGAAATAGAGTTAATGTAGATTCACCGTTTGAAAAATATTTGTAGAGGATCACATGGGCTCATCATGTGGTTAGTGTTGGCTTAGAGCCTTAGATGTTAATACTCATGCCTATTTCACTAGAGCTACCATGAGTTCATGATCATAACTATCCCACTAGAATCCAAATTTTAGTTGGATCACAACCATGTGGAGGGATTTGATACAATACAAAACACCCAAGTCGCTATTTGTTGTAGGGTTTATACATTTGTTCACCATAAGGGCTCACCGGATAACCAAATAGTTCCTGCAAATTATGGGCTAGACTTTGTTCTACATGATACTTATTATGCGGTTCCATATTCCATTACATACTTTTTACTGAAACCGTTTTGGCTTTATTCACAAGATTTCACCATTGAGGAGGTAAAATCTTTGAACAAACATATCCTGAAACTTTAGATCAAATCCATTTTTAAATAATATTTTTCAAGGTTAATACAACATTCCCATGCATTTCTTGGGGATTTTAGGCATTTGATTATGAATCAAGCATTTTCATTTATGAAGGTTATTGTAAGTTGCAACAAAAGGTAATATATGTAATATATACAAAAGAGATTAGATGTAAACAGTATCTGCTGATTAAAAAACTTTGACATTAAAAGTCAAAGATGACCCACTCATGCACATGTACCAGTTTTACCTTGTGAACCTTTGCATTTGCCACAGCAGCATAAAAAGGAACAAAATATACAGGTTTGATAAAGCCTAAATAATATTCTAACCGCTCGCAATGTTCATACTCTCAGAATTCTGGTTAATTTGTAAACCTGAGCACTTCTACTCGGCAATGGTACTTCTATGCAATTACGCATACCATCAACTCTGCAACAGAACAGATTTTAACAATTCAAAATCAAAGGAAGCAATATTGTTAACATTACGCGTTGAACATATATGTCACTCATAAGAATAACAAACAGAACAACCTAAACCTGTTTTGACACATGTAATTAAAAATATGCCATTAGCTTACCTTCTACTCATAGTTTTCCTAAAGTACTGATCCTGCCCTATGGAACCTTGACCGCTATACTTTCTTTCATCAGTATTCAGAATTACCTGTATTCATAAATAAAACAGATCAGAAAATTAATAAGAAAATTTAAAAAAAAAAAAATAAAGAAATGACAATATGTTTACTTGATACTCTCCAGCTTCTTCCACGCCTACGTTGTATCTCTCATACGAATTTGTAGGATGAAAATTGAAAATAAAGAGAAATGGGCCTCGTAAATATGATATCACCTGTGCAGGCCCACATAAGTATTTGTTTTTATATTCTATAATCAGTTGATGAAACTTGGTATTATTAAAACATAAATAGAATCACCTCACCATATTAGTATCGCTGACATGATGAATATTCGGACGCCATCTAGAAATTATTCTTTCTGTTTTTTCCAAGTCCATCATGTCCTATAAAAGAAGTAGACGGAACATACATAACATGGGTAGGATGGAAAAATGGTGGTCAGTCAGGTCAGATAACAGGTCAAAAATTCAGGTTAGGATATTTAGTTTTCTAGTACGGATCAAAACAGGAAGGGGCGTCCTAGCCAACCCACAAACACGCATTTTCTTTTCCAGACATTTATTAACATTTAATATTTTTAATACGATTAATAACAAGCTATATGATCGCATCGAGAAACTTGAGATAGAAGTATAAAAGCATCAACAAGATTATATGCATTGTGACATGTGAAGCACGCTTTGGGTGGCTTCAATCCTCATAACCCTATTCCATTTTAGCAAACTTCTTTTCATTTTCCCCATTTAACCTGTTAAGAGTAAATGTATAACCGATTCGGCCATTCTAACTCATTTACCTATAACACAGGTCAAAATACCCATCTATACATTTGAGTTCAAGAAAATAAATACCTTATCAAAGGAAAGCAAGTTTTGATGGACCCCTTCTTTAGCAAGTAGATCCCAATCACGGTTAGCGAGTGAGAAGGAAAATCCATTACTTGACATAGGGAATTCCACCCGCTATAAAACACAAATAGCAACATTAGTTACTTGCATATTTCTTGGAGGTTTTGAAGGTAAACTATATTTTAAAATTTAGATAACAGCTCACCTTCGGATGCCCAAACTCGTTACCCATAAAGTTTAGGTAAGCACGACCACCGATTGAGTATGTAATTAATCTGATCATCTATATAACAACCCAAATAAGTATTAAAACATAAATTACATCATACTCAATTATTCATCACTCAAAGGTTTCTAATTATGACTAAACCAACCTTATGCAAAGAACAACCTCTAAGCAACAAGTCATTCATGTCTGATGATTGCTCCAAAGTTTGACCATATAATATTTCAGCAAAAGACCGCCCTCCCGAAATAGACTGCCGATAAATTTATCAATAAAATTAGAAGAAACAAGTTAAAAAGATCAATAAAATCATAAATAATGATTTACCTGGTTGTGGTTTTCAGCATATAAGAGCATTTTATCAGAACTTCCATTGATCCCTACCAATGTGTTGACGATCTGGAACAAACATTGAACTTTAACAAAGAATGATGAAATATAGGTGGTGTTTGGATGTGTTCTTGAAACCCATTAAGTAATATTGAATAATGACAATCAAGATAATCATTTGTAACAAGAATCAGGATCATTGTAGTCAAACACTAAAAACAGATTAGATAATCCCTCTTATAACACACATCCAAACACCCTTTTTAAATTATAACACGTAGGAATTTGTCACGGTTAAATAGTCCAAACCTTGCTCATGCTCCAACTAGAATCTTGACCATTTTCTAATAACGACAACCACATTTCAGATGCATGCGGGTTCACAAAGTAATCAAACCCTAACCCACCTTGAGAAGTAGGATCACATAATCCAGGATAAAGTGTTGCCTACACGATTAATCGAAAAAGTGTGAAACAAAATTACTGGCAAGATTCGTAAACCACAAAACTGTATTTACTTACATCTTCTGCAATGGTTATTATATTAGGATGAAGAGTATGTAATATCTCATTTGCCAGTATGAGATATAATATTGCCGACCGGTCAACGTATTGGTTATAGAACCTGAAATTCATGGAAACGAATACTTAGCTGTTTGAAAATTTATTAAGAAATTGACCCTAAAAAGAGAGATAATTATGGATGCCTTACTCCTCCATATCACCAGTAAACGAGGCAAACCCATTGTGTGTATACATCATAGATGCAAGAGAGTGAAAATTGAAACCATCAACATGGTACTCCACTACCCACCTAGAAAATGATAAAGATTGTATAGATGGTAGTTTTGCATTATATAGCTGTCAAAATGAAAAGAAAAAAGGTGTTGTAAATGTACAAGTTAATGAACAATGATAATGGTCTAATACCAATTTAGATTGGAGAGCAAATAATGGAGAACATCAAGATCATCATATTTGAACATTCTTGTACCCCAAAATTTATGGTGTCCTCGCTTACCTGGTTCATTCAGAGGATATGACTACAAAAATGAGAATACACGTTTGCTTATCCAAAACTTAAAGCATCATTTTCATTAAAAGTGTGTTAACCTGTATGAAAATAGCAGTCGTTTGATCCATCAAAGAGTGATAATCCAACCATCTCATCTGCAGCCGAGTAAGAATGAACGATGTCCATGAAGACGAGCAATCCAAGTCCTATATCATAAGAAAGATCATTTAGATGCATGGTCTAAATTTCAGTTCTAAAGTTTTCGGGTGATCACCATGTGCTTCATCAACTAATCGCTTAAAATCTTCAGGCGTCCCATACCGACTGCTGACAGCAAACATATTGGTCACCTGCATTGAAATCGATAAACTCATTAGAGGTGGCAACCCATTTAATTACAAATGAGTTGATGTAGGTTATATTTTATGTCTAATGGCCAAACAAGTTAAAATAAATAAAAAGCTTGAAGGAAATGGGCCCAAAGTAGCTCATAGTGTATATTTAATGCAAACAGCCCCCTATATCATTTTATAGAAAAAAATATAAGATTGTAAATGAATTAATATAAATTCTGATGTCACATTTTATTTACTACAAAAAACTTTCAACAAAACGTGTTCTGCGGGGTCACTACCCAACCTAGCCTGTCCCATTTCTGCTCGTACCAAAAAATTGCATGTTTTGACCCGAACCATGTTAACTTGTTACCCGGCCCAAGCCAAACCATTTTGCCACCTCTAATCAACTGAAAATCAAAAAATACAAGTTGGAGATCACACTCACTCTGTAACCAACAGTGAAATAATCTTTGTGCTCAACAACCCCAATTAATTGTATTGCATTGTATCCGGCCTCCTTAACATAAGGGAGAACCTGTAATTATAAGGTATTCAGATGATGTTCTGAATTCCAAAAGGGGGAAGAAAAATATGAATGGAAAATGACAGTATTATAACAAAAAACAACAGACACAACGTATGAGTAATTAACCTTCTCAGTGAACTCACTGAAAGTGGCAATTTTTGGTTCTGATCCACTAATACCAATATGTGCTTCATATATACGCAAGGATTTTGGAACTTTTGGTTTGTTATGTTTCCATTTATATGCATGTTCAGGAGGAGGTTCCCAGTGGATCGCATATCCTTGGTTTCCATCAGCTTCTACATAATCAAGTCCCAACAAGGAAAAACAAATATTAGAAGACTAGAGGTAGCAATTGAACCTGGTGGAGCAAGGAATGTGTGGCAAAATGAATAATGTTTTTTGTCCAAACTTTTTATAATCAATAGCATGTCAAATATGACTATACAGTTATATTATCCAATAATAATATGATTACTAAATTAAACGATTTAGAAGGTTTTATGCATTAAAAATACAATTTCACTGAATTTAAACGGACTTTCAGCTAAGCTTTTCAGTAAACCCAACATAACATGAATCTACCCATAAGACATTAAAAAGTAAATGCATTGAAAATGCCACCTTTAGTTAACAAAGATTACCTGGATTCACATAAGTAGCCCAAGCCGGAATCCGTTCTAAAGGACCATTAGGCGTGTTAAAATACACTCTATACTTGCTTCCATGAGGAATAGCAGGTGCATACTTCTTTAACCACGCTTTTCTTCCTTTGCGTGTCTCAAGCCAGTATGCAATAGGGGGCTTTTTAGCCCGGAATTTAGCCCGTGAAACAGGATCATCAATAACATTAAAAATATCATACTCTTTTCCGCTATCAATCACATGTAAATGACTGGACGGGTCATCTTTATGTTTCTCCTTCCACATTTTATATTGTGTCTCAGCATCTGGCATTTCTTCTAATTCTTCTTCCGTTTGAGGCCCGTTTGGCCCGAAAATTTGCTCATATAATTTAGCAATAATTTCAAAGCGTGACTTAATGAATCGATCTTCTCCAGGCTCCCAATACTCATCATTTGCTTTTTGGAAAACTTCATCAGCAGTAACCCCACTATCACCTTTATCATAATCATCAACATAATTATATTGTTGAAAATAGAGTTCATCTGGTTCTTCACCATCTCTTAATTTATCTTCAAGAATCACAAACCAATACCCGTAATCATCATGCCCATAATGTCCCTCTCTTGCACAATTTTCAGTGGGAGACCAACCGTCGAAATCTCCAACAATTGCACAGTAGCGTGCACCTGATTTTAATTTCAGTATCAAAAGTACAAACAAGTTTTTTTAATAAATAGAATCATTATCTCAGTATGAAGCCAAACCTGGTGCCCATTCCATGAAATCCACTCGATGTTGCACGTTACGGTGCATTCCTAACAACTCAAATCTATACAAAGAACATAAAAGTAATGATCAACGCCAAAAAAATAAAGATTTTTTCATGGCTAACCATTATAGGTGGTGTTTTAAATGTGTTTCAAAAGTGATTATTGCAACTTCAACAATCAGAATCAAATAACCAGATGATTGAAAGCTAAAGATAGCACATGTAATTCTACATTTATTTCAATTATCAGTTTTCACAAGGCAATTTCAAAGGATAAAATTGAGATAGTATCAAACTGATCTTCTAAAACAGATTATTTGACCCTAAATTATCATATAATCATAATCAAATATAAATATTCATAACAATTTTTACTATTACTTAAAAACACATTAAAAAACAACAAAAAAACAAAGACGAAGGACGCCTTGCAGGACTAACCCAGAAGCCATGTCTCTGAAATCAATATGGCGCTTCAAGATCTCATCTTTTAGGTCTTTAAGAGCTTTATACCTGCAATAATAACAAATAACAACCAAAATTCTAAAAAGTAAACAAAAATTATGCAAAAACTAGAAAAACCCATGTCCTTCTACTAATCAATTTCTGCAATCAGCAACTCAAATGAAATTTTTACAATAACCAATATAGAACCAACAGAATCTGCATAACTCTCAAAACTTCAACACCAAAAAGAATCCCAAAATCTGAGTTATGAACAAATACCTTTCACGAAGGTAAAGGGCGAAACCTTTGTGTGTAATCCCGTTCTTAGAAAGAAACCCAACTGGGTCGATTCCTTTTTCGCCGGACTCTGGGCTTTTTAACTGACGCTGCCGGTGTCTCGGCGGCGGCGGCGACTGGCCGGAGGAAGCTGAACACCGCCACTTCTTGGTGGGGAAGACGACGGATCGCCGGAGAGTGATGCTCCGGCGACTGACGGAGCCGTCGGGTGTTGGCGGGAGAGGGATTTGAGTGAGTAGTGAGAGTGATGAAGGCATCAGATAAGAAATTGGGGAAGAAGAAACTGGGGTTTTGGGTTTAACGGAAGATGTTGTTATCAGGGTTCATAAATGCCCCTTGACTATTATACTTTTCATAAGAACCCTTGAACTATAGAATAACTGCGATAAGTACCTCAAACTATAAACTGATTACGATACAACTCTTAAACGAGTCTAAAAGAAAAGAAAACAGTATGTATATTCTTTTACTATATATCTATCATGCTATTTTAAATGGCATGTAACATAAGACCCTTGAAATGTTTAATTTATGCAAGTGATTAGATTATCATCAAGTATCCGTTAAAATTTTGTAAGGTTACTAGCTTCCAAACAACAATATGAGTGGTCATTATCTTATAATAGCAATGAAGTTTCTATTATTCGTGTAACGACATGATCCTGATAAGTTATTGGATAATTCCGAACATAATGATTGTGATTAAGACCCTTTTGTGAAGCGACTAACATAAAAGAAAATTATCTTCAATAGTATTTTTAAACTTGTAATTTCTAATTTGTTGTCTTTAATTGTATGTCAGGGGAAAATAGTGTAATAAACTTTAAAATTTACATCACCGGAAATACACAACAATTTTTAAGCTAACTCAAAACATTTAGACTAATGATGGTTATATTATATTATTTTTTAGGCCTTCCAATCTAATTTATAAATAGATTGCAATTCAAATGCACTACTACAACTTTAAATGATAATAAAAAAAATTAAATTTATAACTTATATTCAAATTCACTTTACATCACATACGAATGTTTTCACATTGAGTGATATACTTCTCAATCAAATATTGTATATTCAAATCATGTAAAATGAAGGTATGATGATTTTAGAAATACAATAATGTTGAGTAGTAGAGTGTTACGGGTGAAATTTATTATAAGTTTACATTTAATATTCTTATATATCTGTTTCTATAATTAATTATAAAGTTTCTTTTTTTCAAATTTAAGGTTGCATTTCATCCAAGTTTTTGACTCCAAGATCCCAATTTCCCGCCCCCTTAAATTTGAGACAACAGGCGACAGCGTAAATTTGTTGGCTTAAAAGTGGAAGTTATATATTTTAGATCTTTAAGTTGACAACTTGACATCAATTTATTTTAGTTTAATTGGACACATGTAAACAAATTAATGGCATTACGTGGGTTAGTGATGACATGGCGTCTTAAAATAAAGTTTATTATTTAAGTTTGATTATTGTTAATATTATTTTATAGCTATGACTTACGTCAATCTGTTTTTTAATGTTACTTTAAGAATTTTTCCCAAGACAAAGAAAACCGCAAATCACTTCTTACCCAATTAACGTGTATGTTATTAAAATATTAATCACACCGCAAATTATATTATAAATTAATTATACACCCATTCTTATATTTGAAGACCTGCCTCATAAAACGGGTGGTTGGGTCGGGTTATGGGATTCGGTAAAAACGGGTAAGCTTAAATGGGTTGTTTTTAGAAAAGTATAATAATGTATTCACTTCCTATATATGGTTTTATGACGGCTAACGGAAAAAACCAACAACCATGGGGACGACGGCGATGATGGTAGTCAATAGTAGTGACTACGGGACAATATTTGTGATGTAGGTAGTGGCGATGATGTGATACCTTACATATTTTCCACATCGGTCGTGAACAGGAGAAATTACTGGTTCATAAGTAATGTCTGGTCTCTAATATCACTAACGCGTTTTGGGTTTATTGGCTGTGGATGAGAAGAGAACTCCATAGTTAAGCGTGCTCAGGTGGGAGCAATCCAGGGATGGGTAACCTCCCTGTGAAGTTTTCACCCGGGCAACAAAAAACAAATCCGTGAGCTCCTCGTGGGCAAAGCGAACAATATTGATGGTACGAGAGGTAGGGTGTTACAGATGATAAGTAGCCGGTGTTAATTAATTTGGACTCGTTCTCAGGGGCGAAGCTTCTTTGGGGCCGGCCCCCCCTCCTCTTTTTTTCGTCAGTAATGTTAATTTTCGGCTCGGTAGTGTAAATTTTCAGTCTGGTAGTGGAATTTTTTTAATAAATATAGAGTCCACCCCCCTAAAATAGTTTACTTACGCCCCCGCCCCCTTAAGATTTGGCTCAAGCCCCGCCACTGCTCGTTCTAAGTTAGCAAGATTAATAGAAGTGAACATTTTTCACTTGTTGTATGATTCAATTAAACCTAAATGAATATGTTGTCAAGCAATAATACCCAATCAATTCATTTCTTGAGTATGATTTTCACTTTTTCTGTCTCATACAGTCTGGCTAGCATTCGAAACACGATAGACAAATCTCATATCAATTATAAACATGAGAGATACTAGACTCAGAAGAAATTTCTTACCTTAAATACCATCATTTGGATGCATTAGTCATATAGGATGAGAACTCCACGGTTCACGAGCTTTAGGTGTAAGAAATTCCAAGATGGTTGAACTTCCGGAATGTTTTCATTGAGTAACCAAAAAACAAATCCTTGAGTTTAATAATGTCTGACTTTTGGAAAAAAAGACTCACAATTTAACCGTAGATCGACCTTGCCACAATCAATTATACATGAAGATGTCGTGCTTCGGTATTGTATTGGGTGTGGTGATGGGACAAGTAAAAAGGTCTATATGGCGACAAATTGAAAGTTTGGTCATGTAGCTGTGGAAACGATAGTAGCGCTAGTTAATGGTAGCAACGTTGAAGGTGCAAGTGATGACTAGTGCCATAGAGGACATATGGGTGGTCAAGAAAAGGCAATGGAGGCGGAGGTTGTGCTAGTGGTTGTGACAACGACCGGTAAATGATGGTGACATACAATGATGGTGGGTGGTGCCTAGTTTGTTGCAATGGTAGTGTTTCATCAATAGTGATTGAGAGAGTTTGTGAGATAGCAGGTCATTCTTAACATGTTGAATCATTTAGACTCATTTTAAGCTAACAAGTTTTGTAAGATAGACACGTGTGACCAATTTTATAATTTCATACACATAAATGAACTAGATAAACATAAATATTACTCAAATCAACTCATTTCATAAAAGTATTAATCATTGTCGGTATATTCGCATCTAATTAACACAAACATGTAACATTTTATCATGTTTAACATCCTAATATATATGCAATTAAATAACTCACAAACCTAAATACGTACATACTTTAAGCAAAATAAGCCTTGGCAAGAAACTAGTTGACAACTAAACTAGAGTATACCTCAATCAACACCATAACATTGAAAGAGTGCATGCCAAGTGGTCAACTCCCCCCTTTACCCCTTCTATAAAACTTCAAATCCATTGCATCCATCTTCTTCACCAATTTCACATCAAATCAAACCCCATACCCTCACAAAAACCAATCCTTCTGACAGATCTTCAGTTTACCACCATTCATCATGAAGATTATGCAAATAATCTTCATGGTATCCATCACCATCACCATCACAACCCTCACCATCATCTCCACCACCACCACCACCACCACCACACCACCATCTCCAACCACCACAACACCTATTCCATCAAGGCCAGTGAGCCGCTTTCTCATAGAGAAACAACGAAACCCTCGAGCAGCTGATCACTGCAAAAACGACAATGAAATTTGTTATGTTTTGGAAGGTAAAAACTCTACGTGTTGCAACAACAAATGCATGGATTTGAGTGAGGACAAACATAACTGTGGTGCTTGCAAGAAGAAGTGCAAGTTTACTAACTCGTGTTGCAATGGTGAGTGTGTGAATTTGGCTTATGACAAGAGGCATTGTGGGTCGTGTGGCAATAAGTGCATGCCTGGTGGTTATTGTATATACGGTCTCTGCAACTACGCATGATCTACGCGTTACTATTATTATTACCATTACCATTATTATCATTATTATTATTATTATTATTCTATCGCGATCTTGATTTGATCGTTGATGATTCGTGCATGTGCTAATAATAAAGACCGTGTTTGTGACGGTCAACACGAAAAATTGTTGTCAAGTTATACTTATACCATGTGTTGTTTTTAAGAGTTTAAGGTGTCATATTACAAAAAAAAATGTAATGTTGGTGTTTGTGTGAAGTCGTTGTTCAAAAGCTTGGGCCAATTTTGATCAAAATTGTTTATAAAATTTTGTTTGTTTAACGACGGTTAGTGATGCTTTATGAATTTTGAGTAAGTGTGACGGCTTAGGGTGTCACATACTCACATGACCGATATTTTGGGCGTTAAATGAGAGGTATGGCGTGTAGTGTTGTTCTATATTTGCTTTATTCCATGTAAAATTCCTTTTAATTATTTTTTTTTTAAGATTCATAAATAATTTTTGCATTCTAGCTTGTTATTGATTTGACGTTTTAAAATTCATGTCTTCGTATTCTGATTTTTTAAGGTGTTTGGGATTGGTAATTTTAAGGGTTATTATCTTAACGACATTTTAGGTGTTATTTATTTACTATTTTATGAACCCTAGATCGTTTTTTTTTTCTGAATCGAATTTAATAGTTAAAACTATAACCTATTTATCAATAATAATTCTACCTTGTGTAGTCGCTATAGAGTTATAGTTTGCTCACATGAAATCAAGCGTGAATCGATTGTAAGATTAATGATAATTGTGAGAATGAGATTTTAATTGATAACAATGGTAAAAAAAAAAGGAAAAAAAAAAAGTTAAATGTGGCATTGGTTAAATTGTTATTATAGATTATTTTTGGTTAATGAGTTTTAAATTGTATTTTTAAAATTTAATTTGCGTTGTTTTATCAGGCTCATCCAAACCAAGCCTGATAGTTTGATTTTTCGTTTTGGGATTTACCGAAGTGCAAAACTTTTTAGTTAGTTTTGGATTTTACAAAAAAAAAAAAAAAAAAAAAAAGAAAAATAGCAGAAATATATAATTAATAACTTTTTATATATTTTTTAAAAAATAACATAAGTTATTTATTTGATATACTCATGCAAGGCTTTCTATGTTGTTTGTTGGGCCAGACAAAGAGTAAATAAAACAGACAACCCAAACTATGCACGCACAAACCGGTTTTATTTATAAACCAGCTTGGTTTGGTTGACTAAAGTTAAAACCGGTTTGAGATCTCAAACTAGTTCGGGTTGGAACCAATTTTTGAGTGGATTTTAAATGGTTTTAACTATGTTTGACCAACTGTTGTCCAATCTAGTTTGGGTTTAACTGCTTTCAATGAAGATGATTATAAACCATTCTTTAATCTATTAGTTTCTATGTCCAATCCTGTTTTTGTGCACCTCTAATCCAAATGACATTAACAAACCACAACTGATTTCAATGTTCACCAACCTAACTTAACTATAATTCATGATCAAATACAAAGTCTTTTTTGCTAATAAGCGTAATTTATATTAAATTAATGATTAGGATTAAAGTAGTGTTAGTTATGTAACCAATTTGAAGTTACTAGTGGTTGGGAGGAATAAAGGACAGCATGGTGTCATTTTGTTGATCTTTTTCGTTACTCTCACTTCTGCTGATTTTTTAAAATTCAATTTAGTTTAATATATTTTATCATTATTTTTTCTATTTTTAAGAAACATGTTATACCATAAAATTAAGGATTTTTGCTCTATTTAGTATTAGTATAGATAGCATTGATATATTTCAAGAAAACATTATTATTTTAAATGTGTAATGCAATGTGTGACGTGTAGCTAATCTATTTACATGATGCGTTTATCACATCTTACATGATATGAATATACGTCTAACACATTTTCACAATGCATTACACAGTAAGAAACATGTTCCGTTACACATTACAATGTACAAATTTCTCATTTTACACAAAGAAAGCTTTTGTACAAAATCAAATATATACTAAACATCACTAGCTATAAAGGTGGGGGAGTTGTTCCACTCTTCCCACACCTCTATATTATTCATATTAGCGCTAAAATCACATTCCCTAATATTTCTCTTTCCTTTTCCTAAAGCATCATAGTGATTCTAAACTTCCCTAATATTTTTAACAAAATAATAGACTAAATTTATTTAATAAGAAATGTAATTCAAAAAGAAAATACATATCTTTAATGACTAAAATTTTAAAATAAAAGAATAGTACATAATAAAATAAAAACATAAAAAGATAGTAAACAAAAATCACTCCCATGCATACCGTTTTACGAACTCCTCTATTAGTAGGGTAGCCGTTCCCGAGCCAAAAAAATTTGATAAAAAAGCTATTAGAAACGGTCTATTTTTTTTATTAAATTTACAAAGTCACTTATGGGTCCAAAAACAATTTACTTGCATACAATGTAGTCTTAATAAATAATAATACACACACACATTTGTAGGGTAGCCGCTTACGAAGCGTTCACCTTGCCCCTCCGCTTGCCATAGTGTAGCCTTGAATATGTCCGTTAACGTCTTAAATTTTAGGGAACCTTTATTTGCTTATTTTCCCCTTTCTTTCATAGTTTTACAGATGTTTCGTGTATATTATTTGTATGTAAAAATTGTTATAAGATATCAGAACTACTAAAGTAGACAAACCAAGTTGCTTACAGTCTAATCTAGCGGGTACTCCATAACTCCTCAATCTAACAATTTAGTATATAATAAAAAAGTAACTAGTATGACATATAGCACTCTTATGTTACTCGTCAAAAAAAATTTCAGCCTAAACTAATATATTATTTTAGTAGAGTTTTTTATTTTAAGAAATTAAATTAATAATTTATTTTGTTTTGAATTTAATTTTTTTTATATTATCAAATAAATTGTGTAATCATATATTGTTTTGAATTGTACATACTTTTATAGCCAAATAAGATTCAATTTAAAAAGTTAAAAAGAAAAAAAAATATTTATTGATATATTTATATATATTGGGTTAGTGTGAATTTAAAAAACTAGGTTTTACTTTTACACAGGTCAATTGTATGTTATATTATTAAAAAAAGTATTCGAATATTTATAACTTAAAAACGTGACTTTTCATTTTTTATTGTTATATTTAATACGTAACTTAATTATACGAAATATTTATAACATTTATGAAATATATAGTTTTCATATTTTCAACCTACGAGTTTCTAGCCTAGTAAAAATATAAATGTGTTCTTCATTTGCAACAACTATGTTTCTCGTTTCTTGTTTCGTGTCTTGGACAATATATCCTCTCCTGTTTATTGGCAAGTTAATGTTTGGTTCGATACATCTAACGCTCTTAATTATCTTTTGTCCGATCTTATAAGAAGAACAAAGTAGCATCATAATTAATGATCAAGGTGTCAATTTTCATAATCTTTGAAATGGCATTTTGTGGGTAGCTTTGGGTTCTGAGACACAATTACTTTTGGAAACAATTAATATAGTATTAATGTCCAACTGTAGATGAATTGAAGAGTACCAAAGTTATTAACATTGTTGTGTAGGCATCAGATTCTGCTGCATGTGTGGTTAAGTTTTGCTGTATGTTTTTGTTCTTTTCTTTTGTCCCTCCCATCTACATTCAGACTGAAATGAGTTGGTGTATTTTTTTAAAAAAATAATAGATAATATTAATACTATAGAAAAAGGAAAGTGTGTGGTGTGTGTGGATGGATCTATGTGGTGTAAAAAGTAAAAGATGGTGTGTGTGGTGTGCACAAAGTGTGGATGTCTTTACAAATGATTGGCGTTTGCTTGCCGGTTAAACATTCAAATTCACATTTTTTTAGTTGTGTAAAAATATATTTTGTAACTAGTGTTGTTTGGTTTACGAAATTCGACAGAAATTGAAATTTTAAACTTTATGGTAAAGAAGGTATTTGTTTGGCTAAATGTGGAATTAGAATCGTAGAACATTTCAATATTTCATCAATCAAATGAATATGAATTATCAAAGGCTTGTAGTAGTAGTATCCGTGGTTGAAAGCTCTAGTTCAATTGTAAACACCAATCTAAAGTTAAAACTAGAATTAGAATTAAAGTGCGTATGAATTGACCATTCTTAAAAAAATAATATAAACTATTTAAGATTGCCGGAACACACTAAGTTTAGTTCCATTAAATATTTTATTTCATATTAAACATTACAAATAATTAAACTTGTTTAAATAAATTGAATATAAAACTTGTTTTTCCTTCCACAAAATTGACATTTTTAAAGTATTTGAAAACTAAATGTATTGAAAAGATAATTAACTGTTTTCTTATTTTACTTTGTTTATTTCATTAATGTGTTCGTTTTGTTTATTTCATTTTACGTTACATCCAATCAGATCGAGATTCGCCTCTTACTTTCTTCACAAACAATAAAATAATCCCGTTCAAATCGGGTTAAACAACACAATATATTTTTATTCAATTCTATTTTATCTTCTTTTTTTCTTAAACAAACTACTACATTTAGTATACATACTGCTACATCCACAGAAATTCGAGCATCTTGTATACAATGAGACTATTCAATTTTGTCTATCATTCTAGCTATTTACTGGATAACAATCATTACTATTGACCTACAATTTATATCCACTTTCGGTTCTAGATCCATGATGTTTTCAAGAATAATATTATATTATGCATTTTATTCTGTAAATTAAGAAACAAGCTGCTAGCCTGCTACACTCAGTTTACGACCGATAGCCAGTTCGGTACGTGTTAGTTTCATAACGTAAAATTTTGTAGAAAAGATAAACAACTTTTGTTATAACTTTTGTCATATGTAAACACAATATAATGGAAAGAGAGAAAATAAACAAGTATTAAATAAATAAATAGCATTACTCACGGTTCGGCAATTTGCTTGTGGATAATAATAGTAACACATATTGTCCCTTGAGTGGGGTTAATTTTTTACAAATGACTAAAGTACCTTAATACCAAAAATTTAATAAACAATTAGAATTAGAATTAGAATTAGAATAGTAGGACTCTTAAGTACAATAAAAAGTAGCGATTCCAATAACTCACAAGTGATTGAAAGAATGGACTTGGAATAGAAAGAATCAACTGGAGAAGTGTGCTAATGACAAGTGTTGATTCATTGGTTCTATTAGTTGTTTTTTCATTAGTTAACATCAATTGTTCTCGTACAATTAATGACTAACATAAATTTTTTTACAACATTCTTCGGTTGTTTCACTAACAAATTACAAATTTTAGTATCACTAATGTCAGATTACGGCATACACACTCACTCACACTTTTATAAAGTGTCCTTGTTGAATGTAGTGATCATTTTGTAAGGAATCTCTAATGGATATGATTTTAGAGAGAGTGCATTTTTTTAGGATGAACTCATTGTAATGGTTTGTATTTGTCTTCATATTGATTTCAATTGATTAATTGTAACACCCTAAAAAATTGATCAATTAAGAGAGAAAGAAAGGTTTAAAACTCTTAACAAGCATAACTCGAGGCCAGAAATGAAGTTACGAGACTCATAACCAGTCAACGAAAAGCTCTCGAAAAACTACATAAGAAGAGCAATGTCACGAACTGTAACATTTCTTCTTCGGGAGGAAGGTCATGTGTCGTAATATTTTAACCTTACATTTAGTTAGATTGAGATGGTTAGCAAATCATCAGATTTTGATGTGTGGAAATGATGAGGCTTTTTGGAAACTTAAGGACCGTAACTCTTGGACCTTACAATCCGTAAGATTGTTCGGTAGACTTATAAATAAAAGGCACGGGCTCTCATTTTAGTTACAAAACTCAAAACATGTTTAAACGATCTATGAAGTTAAAACCAACATAAGTTAGTTTTGTTGGGGAACGGCATGAGCAGTGCTAACTAGTAGAAGACTGGTGGCTTGAGAGATAAGCTTTTGTCTTAGATTGAGGTTTGGGGATTAGGGTTGGGTTGGAAGCCCAAAGGAATTGGTTAAGTACACAAAATGGCATACATGTCTATCACCCGAGATATATGTGAATAGTACGATACCCATAGGGTATGGGTGGGACACCATTGAGGGTAAGGGTTAGTCACCCAGAGATATAACAATGTGAGAACCCTATGAGGATGGGATGCATACTTAATATTGATAGAGATTAATACCTGATATAGGGTATGGTAATGTTAATAGAATACACAATCCTAAAAAAAACTAGAGGACGGCTTAAGTGAACATACGAATCAGGTGATGTTACATACCCCTGAAAGTATATGTGAATTATGAAATGAGACATGAATTGAAAAAACATGAGAAAGTATGAATACTGAATGATTGTACGTATGAGAAGTATTGAACTTAGGATAAGAGTTTTCTAATTCAAAAAAGATTGCATGTGAGATTCGTGATTAGTTATGTGTTAGATTAAGATGAGAGTTTTCTAATGCAACATTGGACTGCATGTGAGTTTCGTGGTCGGTGTAAGTATTGAACCATATGAGAGTTTCCTGACCCGATGCATTATATGATATGCAGACAGTGAATGTACACTCACTTAGCGAAAGCTAAAATGTGTTATACATATACTTTTGGGTGACATGTATAAGCAATATATATAAATGATATGGATCAAGTCTCGGGTGTGACAGATCAAACACATAAATATAACAAATGTTGTAAACATATACTTTTTAAATAAGGTGTTACCCTTTTATCATGTGCAAGACACATGATGTTAAAATTTGATTATTTCATGTGTAGAAATTTTGAGGAAATATGAAAATCTTTAGTTAGTTTTATACCTGATCGATAGCCATTACTTGATATACATTAGTTTATGGGTATGTTTGAGCTGGTATACACGTTTATGATCTTTCATAGGTAAGAATTACCCGTTATCTAGAATTCGATCTTCTACTCAGCTCACATAACAGCTCGAAATATCAAATACTCAAAGTATACTTTTAATAATAGTATAATTTTAATAATTTTAAATATCTAACAACGTTAACATAAACTTTTTAACAACTTTAACACATTGTATATTGTATTTTTAAGATTGTATAACTAATATATTTGGGTAAACATATAAAGGTAACGAAAGGTTATCACCTAATCACATACTTGTTCTAGACCTGCCAAGACTTCTAAAACTCATCACATATCTAGTCATCTACTTAAGTACTCATCATATTACTCGTCTTAAATACTTTTGGTTTTTAAATTTTATGTTCGTTTAATTTTCTTTCCTTTCTAATGGTATCAAATAGCTTAGAAATATTTCACCTAATGACTAGGATATGGTATGTGAGGTTTTCATTTGACTAACTTTGATCAAGAGTTGGTTTTTCATAATAATAATAATAATAATAATAAAACTTGTTTTGAATTGAACATCAATTATTGAATAGAATTGCTTATGATAATCATTTCTAATGATTTGAAGAAAATTCAAGGTTCAAGTCCAAAAATTGTAGTCACATGTCTTTGATTAGAATTGATCTTGACCTCAATTAATAATTTTGGGATTTGATTAACCAAATTGACAAATAATTGTTTTGAATGATTACCTAAGTATGTTCAAACATTAAATTTATATTAAATATAATAAAATTTTATTTGAAGGTTTTTAAAACAAGCGAAAGTATTAAGTTGAGGAAGCGAAACTTAAATCCACTTTGATCTGTAAAGATAGGAAAATGAATAACAATATAAAACCATTGCTATTTTTAACCCAAACTTTCCTTCATTTAAATATATAGAAGGGGATAAATAAATACTTTAAGCGTATTCAGCAAGACCAAGTATGAACAAGATTAAAATTTGACATGTTACATGAGAAGCTTCTTGTTCGTGATTTTGCATCCTTCTTATTCATTTCATTTCAAGTCTTTGTTGACCATTAAGTCATTGACCTTCCAGCAGGTCAACTTTTTTTTTTTTTTTCTATATTTATAATTTAATTAATACTTTTGAAAATAGTATCCTTCTACTCTAATAAAAGAGTAACTTGGGATGACACATGTCATCACCACATTCATTCTCACCAATATTTTCTCGCTTCTCTCTCCTATTAAATAATTACCTTAATTAACAATTATATTATTTAACTTTTTTTAGAATAAAAATAGTTTTTTAATAAATTTAAAAAATGATCTTATTAATGTTATTTCTAAAAAATAATATTTATAAAATAAGAAATTTTTATAAAACATCAAACTTTTTTAAAATTAGTATTTTTGAAAAGTAAATTTTGTATAAACAAAAAATAATTAAAATTAAAAATTATAATATTTTTTTAAAAATGATATTTTTTAATACGGTTTGTTTTGAAACAAAATATTTTATTTTTTTGGAAAAAAATATCATTTTATATTTAATAAAATTTTATTATATTTAATACTTTATTTGTTCAACCCGTGTAATACACGGGTTTACTAAAACTAGTATGGAATATTTATCAAAAGATACCAAGGATAAAACTATAATTCTAAAGCCCTTCATTTTAAACAAAAATATCATTTTCTGTATTTTCAAATATGCTTACTTTTTTTGTTTTAATTTTTCAAAATATATATGTTTACTTTCAAAACAATTAGTCAAGATTTCATATTATTTTTCATATTTTCCTTAACTCTATACTATTCTTAAGCCACATTACGTACCTACCATTTTAAAACCGCATGTTCTTTACGAGAATAAAATTGATGTTTAACTAAAAGCTAAAATCATAATATAATAACTAAGTATCAATATTGTTGCAATAAGGTCATTCTCACTTTTTGGTTATAGAAATCACTTAAGTTTTATTTATTATCCAACTGTTGTGAAATATTTTTTGTAAATGTTTAACTTTTTTTTTTAAATTCAAGAGATTTGAAAAAAAATCTATTTTCTATTTGTATTATCTATATCTATATCTATATCTATATCTATACACTACTATATAAAATAAAACCTTAGGACACAAGTGTAATTTTATAAAAAATTAAAACATCTAATACCACTTCTTAAACATTAGCTACAAGTATTCTATACAATCATTTATATTTTACCCCTCATTTAATAAGCTTCTTTTAATTAATACATTACTTAATACATTATTTAATAGTGTAAGATTATTTAATTCATTACATAAAATATTTTCTAATATATAATATTTTAAATTAACATTTAAATTTATAAATAAGTATTATCTTATTTAAATACTTAACTAAATAATTTTATAATCTATAGACTCTAATAAAACAATGTTTTTGGAGCCACATGGCATCCTCTTAAACCACCAACTTGACACGTGTCACACTCTTACACCATTTTAATTTTTAACTCCCCCTTAAAATTTGACCATATTGTAATTTATTTAAGTTTTTAATATATTAAACACTTACCATACTAATAGACATTTTACTTTAATATATTACCATACTTACATACTTATTTAAATTACAATTTATAGCTTTCATTTAACCTTTTATATTATGTCTTAAAAATTCCATTTAACCATATATTAATTCTACTTATAAGGTATTGTTCCTCAAATTCTATTTAACCTTTTATATTATATCTTAAGAATTTATAAATTTTCCTCTGTTTTTATATTGCTTTATAAAATAAACTCATTTAATTTAGTGAATTTTTATTTTATAAAATTTTTGACTCACCAAAATCGGTTTTCAACTATTTATGGACTGTATAATATGTAATATTACTCTGATATATTTATCGGTTTTCAATTAATTGATCCAATTATAATATATTTATCAAATTATCAAAGTATCAAATATTTAAGGACTGTATAATATGTAATATTACTCTGATACGTGTATTAAAAGAACCTTTTTTATTTTTAGAAAATGAGTAAATTTTTTTGTTTAATCATAAGCTTTAGTAACCCGTGTATTACACGGGTAAAATAAATATAATATTAAATAAGAATAAATTTCATTAATTATAAAACAATATTTTAAGATAAGATATAATTGAATTTACGTATTAGTAAGGATATAGGTAATAAAACAACGATATTAATTTTTTAAACTTTTTTTTAAAACTAAACATTTCATTTCAAAACAAACCGTTTTAAATTTTTTTTATTATTATAACGCCTAATTTTAATTATTTTTTATAAATATTTTACTTTTTAAAAATACCAATTTTAAAATATTTTAATGTTTTAAATTAAATCTTATTTTATAAAAATTCATTTCTTTATAAATAGCATTAATAAAAAGAAATTTTCTTTAATTTAGTACAAGGATTTTTAGTCTATAAAAAATAAATAATATTATCAGTAATTATAGTAACTATTAATTAAGAGAGAAAGACGGGAAAATTTTAATGAGAAAGAATGCGGTATTATACTAAAATTAATTTAAATATTAATTTTAAATATTAAAATTAATTTCTCTATCTTATTAAAGATTAATTTTATTAATTGTAATATTTCTCTCTCACATTTAATTTTTTTAAAATCAATGTATCTTTTTAAAGTTAGATTTTATTAAGAAATAAAAAATCATATTTTTTAAAATTAAAATAGAACTAATAATAAAAAAATTATATAATATGAAATTTTCAAAAACACTAAACCTTTTTGAAACAAAATATTTTAAATCCGTTCTTTTTTTAAAAAAGTATAAAAAATGTGAACTTTTCTAAAAACAATATTATTAAAACAACCATAATAATTACAAAACAGAGTTTTTAATAAGCAAGATTTTTATAAAAATAAATTATTTATAAAAGAATCTTAATATGAATGTTTAAAAATAAAATTATTTAGATAAGAGAGTTAAAAAAAATAATATAATTGTTTTATTTTCTTGAACTATTACGTATATAAAATTCATATATTATATTAAAATATCGTACTGTAAATCTTTGTGTTTATTACTAACTATAATTTATTTAATAAATGAGTTTCTAGCCTATCTATCTATATATCTATCTGCCTGTTTGTCTATCAATCTATCTATAATAAGATAAAAAATAAGATAATACGTGACGCAATCTTAAGACTCATCATACTAACTTTCTCATTTCTCTTTATTATTAAAACTAATATTAAATAGTAATAATATTACTCATACCATTTTCAAATTAAAAAATGTATAATTTAATAAATTAAAAATCTATTTATTTTAAATTAAAAACATGCTTTTTAAAAACAAAAAAGCAACGAACTTTTTAAAAAAATCATCTTACTTAAAACAAAATATTTACAAGCCATGAATTTTATTATAAAACATAAGTTTAAAAAAATATATTATTGTTTATTTATTTAAAAGTAGCTATTTATAAGTAATTATAATCATATTTTATCTTTAAGCATAGTTTTATAATTCATAAAATTTTTTACTAATTTTTTAATAATTTATATATTCAACCCGTGTAATACATGGGTACTAACCTAGTACTAACAACAACGACGACGACGACGAGGACGACGACGACGACGAGGATGAGGACGACGACGACGAAGTATTATTATTATTATTATTATTATTATTATTATTACTATTATTATTATTATTATTATTATTATTATTATTATTATTATTATTATTATTATTATTATTATTATTATTATTATTATTATTATTATAGAAGAGTTAATTACACGATTAGTTCCTATGGTATGCCCATATTGCGAGATTGGTCAAAGCTTTTGAGAAATTAAGGTTTGATCCCAATTGTTTACCAACTCGTAACACAATTGTTCCATAATACTAACTTATGTTAAGTTTTCAGTTAAGTAAGGATGAAAATTCTAAAATACCCCTTAACTAAAAAAAAGATATCTAAAATAAAATCCAAACCACCACCTCCTTGTTCACCTCTGGCACACGCACCTCCATCGACGCAACTCCACCGGCATCGACCTTCTTCTTCATCGCTATCCACCGCCGCACCTCCACCACTGGCAACGATTGGGTATTTTGGTCCATGGGGATGTAACAGAAGCTATCGGGGGTGGCTGGGTGGGTGAGGGTAGGTGGTGGTGGTGGTGGTGGTGGTGATGGTCGGATTGTGACGATGGTGATGAAACGGTGGTGGGGTCGGACTATGGTGGTGGTCGGACTGTGATGGTGGTGAGGACATGGTGGAGGGGGTCAGACTGTGGTGGTGGTGGTGACACGGTGGAGGTTGTCGGACCGTGGTTGTGGTGATGACACTGTGGTGGGGGATCAGACTATGGTAGTGGTTGTGACATGGTGGTGGTTGTCGTACCGTGGTGGTGGTGATGACACGATGGTGGGGGGTCAGATTGTGGTAGTGGTGGTGACACGGTGGTGGTTGTCGGACCGTGGTGGTGGTGATTACATGGTAGTGGTGGTCGGACTGTGGTGGAGGTCTGATAGTGGTAGTGGAGAAGAAAAGGTGGTGGTGGTGGTTTGTGTGTGTGTGTGTGTATATATAACTATTTTTTTGAAAAAGGTGGTTCCCACATATATTATATGTATTTTATGTATTTTGTTGTTTTAGTTCAGGGATATTTTGTTCTTATCACATCCACTTAACTGAGAAACTTAACAGAAGTTAGTGTCAAGTACCAATCGTGTTACGATTTGGTATATAGTTGAGACCAAACTTGTAATTTTTCAAAAGTTGAGACCAATCTTACAATATGAGCATAACACAAGGACCAATTGTGTAATTAACTCTTATTATAATTATTATTATTATATTTATAAATAAGTATTATCTTATTTGAATACTTAATTATATAATTACTAAATACTATTATTATTATTATTATTATTATTATTATTATTATTATTATTATTATTATTATTATTATTATTATTATTATTATACATTTATTTTAAGTATTATCTTATTTATAATACTTTAAATTAATATTAAAATATACACATTAATATTATTTGATTTAAGTATTATTTTATTTAGACACTTAAATATATAATCAATAAATATTTGCATAGTTATAATAATAATAATACCCAAATGTATCATTGTTTAAGGTAGGTTTAAAAATAGACTCGATAACATTTGTCGCATCATTATATAACAAGTTGAAAAGAATTATAAGTAGTGAAGATATAGGTTTTTTTAATGTTACCATAATAATTTTTCTTTTTTTTTCTAAACTAATAGAAAACCTATTTTGTTTTTTTATAATTTTACATTTAAACTTATAAGCATTTTCTGAAACTAACCATAATATTTTTTTTCTCTTCTTATTTTTTTTTTCAATTTGATACCTACTCATTTTGTCTTTCTTAAAACTTTATACTTAATCCTTCAAGTTATGTCAAATTTACATTTAATCACCTGAATTTTTTAATATTTTATACTTATATCTTCGAGTTATGTCAAATTTACATTTTTTCTCCTGAACTGTTTTTAAATTTTATACTTATGCATTCGAGTTATGTCAAAATTTTATTTTATCACCTGAACTATTTTTAAGTTTTATACTTAAGCTTCAAATTATATCAAATTTTCTTTTAACCAATTTACACTAGAGCTCGTTAATTATAGTAAAGTCATCATTTACGTGTTTGCTATTTTTTTCTCTATTTTGAGGTATTTGTTTTGTTATATTATTTTTTGTTACACTTTTTATCAGAGTTTCGCATGTAATCTTTTTTCGTGTTATTAGTACTAACGTATAAATCGTCCGAATTTCAATTTTTATAACCCCTGTTGCATAAATAAAAGAAAAGTTTTATCACTTGTCAACATATTAGGCTTTCTTATTTTTCATTTTTTCGTTGCTCCCACCTAATAAACAATAATACTGTATATAGTAATTATATTATTTGACACGTGTCCAAATTAAAATAACTATTTTTTAAGATACAAAAAATTTTTTGATGAAAAAAACTTTTTTAAAAATACAAACTATTTAAAACCATTTTTTTTTAATTTTTAAGGATGATTATTTTTTTAAATAAAATAAAAACAATTAAAAAACACAATTTTATAAAAAAAAAAAAGTTAAAAATTATATTGTTGTTGTTTTTACTTGAATTATTTACTTATATGTAACTCAATCATATGTTATTTAAAAATATTATTTTATAATTATTAATTTTTATTATATAAAATTATTATATTATTTGTTTAACTCGTGTAATACACGGGTACTATACTAGTATATATACAAAAGTTTATTACTTTTAGTGGCTATTTTTTAGTAGAATCGGACAAAGCAATTACAAACTTAATTATTATTTAGTGATTTTTTTCTTCACAATTGCGTTATAGTTTAGATTAAATTTAAAATTAAATACTACACAATAATCGAGTTTCTTGTATGTTTTATTTATATCACTTATTTTTCTTAAAAAATTATATGTTTATATAAGTGTTTTACAACAATAAACAATATTAAAATTTAAGTAATTTTTGTTATTAGAGAAAATATGTGAGAGATGGTATAAAAATGGATGAATATTCTCTTCCATAATACATCAACTCTATATTCTTAAAACCGAGTGTTTTATCTTTTCTTTCTAACAATCGTACATTTTGTCAACTTTTATTGACATGATCAAATATCCTTTTTTTATTTAATGTTCACATTGTTTGAATCAATTAATTGTTTTCCCATTCTTGAAGAAAAGAAAAATACAACTTGATATGCAATATTGACTAATCGTCTTTTTTATTTTTATTAAGTCAAATAAAATATAATATATATTGTTGGAATATAATATGTATATCCTTGATAAACCTGAGCTAATCTCGCATGCGGTGACGTGCGTGAGGGGTAAAAGTGGCTGACATCGCCTTCTCGAACGTTTAGATCGAGATATTTAGAAAGTTAAAGAGTATAAATTATAAAGAGTGAACCGTTTTTTAATTGTTATTTGCACTTATAACGTTAACTTCGTTAATTTAAATGTTTAACACCCATCATTAAAATGAGTAAATATATATATTTTTGCATATAAAAAAAAAATCTTAGGGGACGTTTGGTTCACAGAATTCTCAGTAATTGAAATTGGAATTGGAAAATTTTTCATCCAAAATTATGTTTGGTTGGTCAACGGATTGAATTGGAAATGAAAATTTTTCACTCATTCATTGGAATTCACATTTCTTCCACTTACCTATAGAATGTTTAACAATCCAATGGAATGTTCAAAATTAAATTTTTAATTTAACTCAAAATTGACCAACCAAACATGTTATCAACTTCAACAACATTCCAATTCCAATTCCAATTCCAATTCCAATCCCAATTCTAATTTCAATTTCAATTCCAATTCTAATTCCTTCGCAAAACATTCTGCGAACCAAACGACCCCTTAATTTATGTATATGCATTGCTGCTAAAATTTCATTCATATATTATTGTCCTGTTCACAAAACCTATGTTAAACCATTGATATTTTCATCTTCAAATCTTTTCAATAATCAACTAAACCATTAGATTGTCGGCTTCATGGATGAAGAGAAGGATGGAGCTGGTTTCTCATGGTGGTCGGGAACCCGCTGCGAAGGGGTTGTATAATAGAGAACATCGCCTCTACTCGTCCTCTCCCGTATACTGTAGTTCAATTCCACTCGATTAGGGTTATGTAATTGGAAGTTTTTGTTTTGTATTTTAAAAGGTAATTTTGTCAGCTTATATGTTTAACATTTTAAATTTACGTAGTTAACCCTTTTGAATGAAAATACAACTTTTCGAAAATCGGGGAGTCAGATGACAAAAAAAAAAAAAAATTTTGAATGAAAATATTAAATATGATCAAACCATATAAAGAAAAACAACAACACACTCATTTATAAAATTAGAATTCTAGTGCGAAAGACGTGAGAGTGGTTAGGATAAGCAAGGGTTTGGTACCGACGGATTTTATTAATTCCAGGCTGTAAACGCTTATGACATGAGAAGTTTGTGAATATTAGGATGAATCTATGCTTGCTTATCATCGTATTTTTTTATAAATCTTTGTTTATGTTTTAAAGCTGCCCTATTGGCATTTAGAATGACACTGTTACTTGCGACGTTTATGCGAGTCAACAAAAATATTACTAAGAAAGATTAATTCCACATTTATTTGTTGTCTAGCTTTGTCATCGCTTTCCCACCAACTTGGAAAAAAAAACACGTGCGTATATAATATACTAATTATCATTAAATTATGAAAATAAAAAAAAATATTGATATAATTAATTAATTACAAACCCTATTGTACCGAGTGGCTGGTAAAACCTATTTACACCAACTCCAATTAAACCAGTCGGACCGATCGACTCGCGAGTGATTGGATCATATTTTAGTTTCTCTTTAACTCTTTTACTCTTTACCTTTTGAAACTTCATTTACTTACTAATCTATTAGTATAGACTTATATATAATATTCCAAACGTTATATTCGTTAACATTACAAACTCACATAAGAAGATAAAACAATTCTAAAGTGACAGATCTATATAAATTTGTGTTACTCAAGTTATCTGGTTTATTATTTATTTACTTTTTCTTTTTCATATAACAAACTCATACTTTCTAAACCCATTACTAAATTTACTGTCATTTGTCTACCCTTATCAAACATTCAAACTCTTAAAATACATACAATTCCAACATGCCTCGATGCCGTTAGACCAAAAGCCTAATGTCTTCCAGTCATTTTATGCTCTTTAATATCGTTACAACCGTTTCAACTAATAAACAAGTTTAACTAACAATAACATTGGTTAAAACGACTAACAATCCCCACATTGTGAAGACAATTTCCCTCCGAAGGGAGCCACAACATACGCGTAATTGAACACGTGCTGTCACGTGTTTGTTCGTGTGAACGTAAAATGGCTTTCATTTCTTTTTAAATTTATTTTTACGTCAAACACCGTCGGTCGGAGTTGTCATTCTATAGCCCATTACCTTTTGCCACGTGGTTCATCACAACTCATCCATTACTCTTTAGTTTTTTTTATTTAATTTATATATTAGAAATGCATGCCATCATTGGATGGAACGAGAATGATTCTTGGTTTAATATTTTTCACTTTTTTTTTATGTTTGTTCAAGGTATTTCATCCTTTTTACAGATTCAATTTATAATAAAAACCAAATATATAATTATATTTTTCAGGAGAAAAGATAATGTGGCATCATTTTGATATATTAAAGTCTTTTGATTAGTAAAAAACATAGAAAAATCACTAAATTTGTTTTTGAATATTAAAAGTTCCTTGACGTGTCTAGGATAGAAACAACTGATGAGGTGACATATAAAAAATTTTATAAAAAGTTTTATATTGTGTTATTAGTTATTAATATTTTAAGAAATAACAAACAATAATTGCAAGAACGATTAAAAATTACGCATGTTTTAAATAAGTTTAGGAAATTTAGTTACAAAAATCAGTTTTGGTGACGTTTTCATATGTTTTTGCAAGTTTAATGACTTTAATAAGCTAAAATTACGTTTACGGTATTTTTCGTGAAATATATAAAGTATATTGATTTTTTAGAATATTAACCATTTATTGTATAAATTCAAGTATTTACAAGTTTCAAGACACAAAAATAATACCTGACATTCCACATATATATGACACATCATGCATAAAAGTGACGTAGGTTTAAATTTTCAAAAAAAATTAATATAATATATAGATGTTAAAAAAGATTTTTAAAAAGTTTATTCCTTATGGACTAGTGAAGTATTGTGGCAAGCCACCATAAACAACCATACGTGATACCACCACATATGTAGTTAATATGTCATGACTTGTCACATGTATTTTATATAAGAGCACCTCCCTGGCTAGAATTAAGCAGATTGGTAGACATGATAGGGCAATACCGGACGAACACCGTTACTTTGAAGAAGCAAAAATTAAGGTGTTTGTTTACCTCTCATATGAAAATCTCAACAGGGTCAGATTTACTTGGTGCCCCCTCAGCATCATTAATTAATATAATATGTATTTCTATACGTTTCTTAATTATTGTTTTTGTTTGAAAAAGGAATTAGCGTGGAAGGATAAATGAGTGTTTGAAATTAATCTGATATGGTAGCTGACATGTTGTATTTTTGGTGTTCAAAGTATTTTTCATTGGAGATGCCCTAAGCATGATGAGTTATATCAGTAACTAATTTGTAACGTGCTTAAAATATAAAAGAAAACTTTTATGTCTTTGTATGATTTGGTATGATCATACTCGTACTAGTATTTGTAGAGTTAGTTAAGGTTTTCGTATTTAGTTTGATTTACTTCAGAGTTCACCATAACCGAATACTTTGTTTTTAGCATTGATAACGTATCTAAATATTACTCTTTAAGCAATTTTTTGTGAGCCAATAAATATTCGTCCAGTTTCATTTTTACTAACTTTAAGCAAAAAAAAAAAAATTCCGATGATAAAAAGATAAATGTTGGTTTCTTACTCTTTTTTTAGATTTAAAAAGTTAGTAGCATTTTTCTTATCTACTATACATTTTCAAAACTTATAATAAAACTAAACATAGCCCTAAATCTATAAAAGCATCCACAATACAATATACATTAACCGTTTTTTTAGCATTTAACCAATCTTGCATATTATGTTCCACACGTATAACTTAGGCTATATGTTGTGGTATAAAGTTCAGCCTCAGGTTATCATATAATATTGAGACATGTGACGCTGACTAGATACTGATTGGACACTAGATAGAGCACCTAATCGATTAGCCTAACCCTGTTGTGGATCAGGTTATCAAGAACCCTAACGAATTATTTAATTTAAAAAAAAAACATCTAAATACATGAATATTAAAAAACAAAATATTGCATTAAAATATAAATAAAAAACGTTACATAATTGCGATACAAATACTAGTCTAATACGAGATCATTGGGTCGTCTAGCCCACAAATGTTCGACCAATTCATGACGAAGGTTTCTGTGTATTTGAGACAAAGTTTTTTTTTTCCTTATAAAATACTAGAGAGAAAAAAAGTGAAATGAGATGATTTGTATAAGAATTAGATATGGGTAAAAAATAAAATTTAAAAAAAAACTTTTTTTATTATTTTAATGAGCCTAACAACTATCTTTTTTAAACCCAACAAACACCAACGTTCAAAACAACCGCTACCAAATTCACACGCCCCGATCGTGCCCCCACCACGCCACTATGTTACGGTATACGCAATCAAAGTGACAAGCCAGATGACTCACACCCTAGTTCATGCCCTCAACAACACATGGTTTTGTGGGTGTTTGGGCTTGCTTATTTTGAACCTACTTTATACTTATTAACTTTTAAAAAATTAATAAGTTAAAAAAAGTGCTTGACAAACCCAAAAGAATTTTTCAAACTGATTTTTCATATATGGTAAAAAAGAGGTTTTGAAAAATAAATAGTAAGTTACTTATTAACTTTTAAAAATGACTTTTAATCTAATTTTCTATTATACCCCTCTACTACCTCCTATTAACTCCACTCATTTTAAAATTATATATCTTTTGATCATTTTACGACATTTAAATTTATAAGCTAATTAAAACACTTTTTTAAAAACTTATTTTCAAAAATCATAAATTAATAAATAATTTTTATCAAAAGTAATTTTTAATCAAAATAAGCAGTCCAAAATGAACCCTCTATCTATCGTAGTAAATTCATTATATTAATAAAAAATCAATAAAATATAAAACAGATAAAAGACCCCAACTGTCACAAAAATAAAACCTCGTTGTATCATGTGTTTGTGTTCTCTGTGTATATATATCTCCTCATAAACCCCAAATCACACCTTACAATTACACACACTTCAATTTCTCTCACTACAATGGAATACAAAAAAGGCCCCATCGTCGGCCGGGGATCCTCCGCCACTGTCGCCGTCGCCACCACCGCCACCGGCGACCTCTTCGCCGTCAAATCCACCGACCTCTCAACCTCAGAGTTCTTACAGAAAGAACAACACTTTCTCTCAAAATTAACCTCCAAACACATAATCAAATACATGGGATTCGATTTCAGTTATTCCGACAACAAACCCATGTTTAATCTGTTCATGGAGTACGCCACCGGCGGCTCAATCTCCGACGTCATCAAGAAATCAGGAGGATCACTTGATCATTCTCTGATCAGATCTTACACCCATCAGATTCTACTTGGATTGGAGTATCTTCATGTTAATAATCTGGTGCATTGTGATATCAAATGTGGGAATTTGTTGATTTGTGATGATGGTGTCAAGATCGCCGATTTCGGGTGTGCGAAAACGGCGAATAACAGTATAAAAACAACAACAACAAAAGCTTGTGAATTTTCCGGTACACCGGCGTTTATGTCGCCGGAGGTTGCACGAGGTGAAGAACAGGGGTTTCCGGCGGATGTATGGGCCGTAGGGTGTTCAGTGATCGAAATGGCAACTGGGTGTAACCCATGGTCGGAGATGAAAGATCCGGTGAGTGCTTTATACAGAATCGGATATTCCGGTGACTTGCCGGAGATTCCCAAGTGTTTGCCGGAGGACGGTAGAGATTTCTTGGATAAATGCTTGAAGAAAGATGTTAATGAAAGGTGGACTGTTAAAGAGCTTTTGCAGCATCCATTTGTCTGTAATTTGAATTCGAGCTCTGAAACACGAAATTCTCCTACGAGTGTATTGGATCAGGGGTTTTGGGAGTGTTTACCGGCGTTTGAAGGTTCGCCGGAGGTGACGGAGATGGTTGGTTTTTCCGGCGAGTCTCCGGCTGAGAGGATAAAGAGATTGGTTGAAGGTGGTGCTTCGAGTTTGATCGTTTGGGACGATGAAGATGAATGGATCGCGGTTAGAAGTGATCGGATCGAATGTAGATGATGAAGGAGAAGAGATTGAAAGTTTAGTTGTAGATGAAGATGATATGGTTTTAGAGTATTTTAGTTTGTGAAGAGATCTTGATTTTGATCACATAGTTGATAGTAATATTACATTATTTTGTAAATAAAAAGATTTCACTTTTTATATATCTTTTTTATAGAATGCTATTATGTTTCATCTATCAATCAAAATGTATCAAGGACGTTTATAATCACTTCAAGGTGGTCTAGCCGGGTTCGATCCTTTATAGATGAACATCTTGGGTGGTTAATCCACGGCAATGATTAGGAACCCAGTCCAAAGTCCGAGCATAATGTGATGAGGGGGCGAAGATAGTAGTTCGAACCCCACTCTTTGGCTCTAGATAACTCGTGAGCCGTATTGCCTTCTATGGATTTTTGGGACAGGGGTAGCCCATGACGGTTAATGAGTACGATAATACTCATCAATTGCACGTGTATTGGTGCGAAAGTTGTGTTTCACATTATCTGGTATGGATATATACATTTAAGCATTCAACTGATAACTGTATTGATTCAAAAATACTCGTATCAAGTTTTCATAAATTGACATTCAGGCTTCCATTAAACACATTCTTGACATTTGAAACTCATCGTTTGACAAAACCGAAAACTTGACTAAACGCGGAAGCTTCACGCGATTAACCAAAGCAAAAGCTGTTGATTTAACCTTGTGGACCTGAAAATGAATGGTTTCACACGGGTTAATGATTGACTTAAATGATAAACATTCAATGAATTATATGGACGTATAATAAAGTTATTATGATTAACAAAAGTATTATCATGATTCACTTTATTTTAAATCCCAACTTGATTTAGATGCATATTTTAGATATACTTGATTGATTTTTATGTTGAACAAACATATCTTTTGTTTAAACCACAACCAAGTCAAATTCTTTAGCAGGTCAACCAATTTGTCCTGTGGAATTGTTTGGTAATTTGAAGCCAAATAAGAAGAAACTGACATTAGGTACAAAGCAGGGGATAAGGTCAATGATTTTGACTTTTCCTTTTGGTTTACTTTATGATTTCATATTTTAAAGAGCCCCAAAAGTCAACCACCCTTTCAATTTGCAGGAGTTCTTAAACGACTTCCACTTTGGGGCCACATATGCACACAACCCTAAGTGATTTTACATTTAAAAGTTGAACATAAACACATATTTAATGTTGTCTAGAAGGGGTCCAAAATATGCCCTTTGCCTATTTGTGTGTACATTTGGGTTTGGAGTTTGGTATGTGGTAAGTGGGTTTGTGGTAATCTACTAGAGATTAGGCAATATCAAAGTCATCACTAATACCAAATTAGTTGACATTTAATTGATGGTAGTTTGGTAATTTACCTAAGGTTTACTATCTACAATTATGAGGTTTTGAAAGTAATATTTTGATGTAAGGAACAAAAGGTACATACCAAATTCTCACGGTCTAAACCAAAAGGTAAAATGAATAAAGGTGAAAATATAAAGGTTGTTGAATCTTTATTTATATTCAATTAGTCTTCCTAAATTTGCTTTCCGGTTATGTTGGCGGGTGAAATTATATCATAATTACTAATCTGATTACGATGCACTTGTAAGTTGTTAAGCTCTCATTTGGCAGCCATAAATCCTTGACGTAGGAATATAGCAAGTCTATCATTAGGATGTCTCAAGAATATGATTGACGAGAAGAACATGCTCCGTTAGATTAGTGGTTTCATCTTTCATCACACACTTGAGCTTTAAAAATACCGAGCAAACTGAATATAACAACTATCTCATAGATGATGTCGTCGCAACAATCATTGAGGTCACCGAAGCATTTACCCTGCTTCAAACTGTCCAACCACATCAAGATTATGGTCCTCAAAGGTGAGTTAAACAACAGGATTATCTTCTTTCCACTTTTTGGAGTAGCAACTTTCATTCTAAACTTGCATCTAAATCAAAGAATCATATTCCTCTTCCATCAAAATTTGATCTAGTGGTTTATTTGTGGGCCTACCAAAAAGCATAGATAGTAAGCAGTCTTTTAGAGGTTCTAAGACCAAGTTTCTTTTACTAAAAAGCCCAATTCCGCCTTGATTGATGCTGTTTTAAATCCAACTATGGGCCGGCTAGAAATATAAATTCAAAGTTATTACATATTTATAGGGGAAATGTCAAGATAATCACAATTAAAATAATTTGTTTTATAAATACTTTTTATTAATTTTGTTAAAGTAAAAATAATCCAAAACATAGGTGGACATCATCACTGATTTAATCCGCATCATGTTATAATCTCATATTGCTCTAGTTTTAGTTTTATAATCCGAAAAAATAAGATGACAGATAAAGCGTATGATATATTCATATTTAAATATACCATCTCTTTAAAACTATTTATCTCTAGAAAAGGTTGTTTTTGTGAACCGGCATTAGAGTCAAAAACCACTATAAATAACACACAATACATGTATTAAAAAGGTTGTTTTTGTGAACCGACATTAGAGTAAAAAACCACTATAAATAACACACAATACATTTATTTGAATAAATGATAACAATTTCAATAGACTAAATACCGTATAAGTTTTATAGACAGTCTCTTTAGTTAGGAATGTCAATCTTTTCAAATTGACGGTGTGAATTATTTAATCCAAACACCCCATATATATTTCTTGTCAAAAGCAACATCTGTAACATAAACACACTTTAAATCATCTAACCCGAAGTCCCAAACACAACCCACTTAACTAAACATATCAGAAGGACAAATAGGTTGATGAATAGCAATCAATTTGTAAACCAGTTAATCAAATTGATGAATTGTAATGAACATACCAGCAGATCAACCTATTTTCATTACATTTTACAATTTTAAAACAATACTTTAAATTAATACGCCACATTAATCACTTAACGAGACAATCATTTCAAAATCCACACCACCACAATCAAACATGCGAGTCCATCTCATTATAAAACTGAAGTTAACCCTTATGAAAACTCCATTTTTAAAATTCCTAATAATACAACAAAAAATATTGTTGACAAAGTTATGGAAAAATAAATTATGAGTAAAACAAAAAGCTCAAACCACTGAAACAACAAAGTATATTTATGGTTTGGGCGGGGTAAAATCCAAACGAATTGTAACAAAATATACTCATCATATCAAAACATGACTAGCCGTCACAGAAGCCTCCAAAATTTTATCATGCAAAATGATTATCATGGTTAACTCAAGTGTACCAGAATCTAACTTGAAGCAAGCAGAATCAGTTTAGATGTCAAGAAGCAACCTTCTTGGATCTTCAACAACGTCTTTAATTCGGCGGAGGAAAAACACAGCCTCTCTTCCATCGATTAGCCTATGGTCGTAGGTTAGGGCTATGTACATCATAGGTCGTGGGACTATGTTGCCACCAACCACCATCGGTCGGCTAACAATAGAATGCATACCCAAAATAGCAGACTGTTGTTAACACGTAAACTAATATATTAGAAAGAGCTAACTGTGATTTTTACAATATACTTCTCTATGAAAAAGCTAGAGTTAAGGAGTTAAACATGCGACTTCGGTAGAGGTTGATATGGGCCAAGTTAGGTTGATCAAAAACATCTTTCTTCAAAGTTTGTCTAATTTTTTTATTATCTTGGTTTTTCACACTTTAGTACACACGTCCTTTCTCATTTGTCCCATTTTAATCATTTAGGGTCCCATTTGGGTCATTTTGTAAACAAAGAAATCGGTATTCAAAATATGATAAACCATTATATAAAAATGCTAGATATATGTAAAAGAAAGGTTAAGATTACAGATTAATAGGTTACAAAATGAAAAGAAAGGACACACATAGCCATCTTTTAACGACTTAAATGTACAAAACACGATGACTAAAACTGGAGAAATGGAGAAGTATGTTGCTTTCTTATTAAAAAAATCGGTATTATTACGCACTATGTATCATAGTTCATATATGATTAAAAAATATATTGATCCAGAAAGGATCTAAATATTTGATAAAAACTATTTAGGAGGGATGGTGCACAGTTATAATACGATTAGGAAGACTTTCTACCTGTGTCATTTTAACTAAATTTTTTTTAATTTAATGAAATCAACACAATGCAAGCGCATGCATACCTGAGGAGGATTGATGATGGGAGTGCTTAGAAGGCTTCCATAAACACCACCATTAGAGATTGTAAACGAGCCACCTGCCATCTCATCGATGGAAATGGTTCCATTATTTGCCTTTTTAGCAAGAGTGTTTATCTCTTTCTCTATCTCAGCAAAGCTCATCTTTTCAGCATTGCGGATAACTGGCACGACAAGTCCCTAAAACATGGGAAAACAAAACAGCATATCAGTGTTTTAATAACAGCATAATGAGCTCAATACAACAAGCATCACATATCAAATAAAGGTTTGCCAAGGCACTGTCCCTTTCCCAAAAAGAAAACAAGCAACACATACATAATAACTTCAATATATATTTCATCCTCAAACTAGTTACGGATAGAAAAAGAGATTATTTATCTGTTTTTTATTGTACAAATAAGAAATTTGCTATATATGATTAAAAAAGTATAGCAATATAATTAAAACCTTACATTTTCTTAATAAGGTGATTTAGAAGGTTTAATACATTTACCCAAATTCTTGGTCATTATATCCTTTAGCTTAAGCCATTTGATCGGCTAGAGAAAATATAGCCTAGATCGACCCATATAAGTTTATGGATACAAATTGCTACCTCTACTTACAAACAAATACTTGAATACTCGTTAACATAACAAAGTTAAGATAACTTGTGAAACGCATCAATCACACCAACATTTTATAATAAATTGTCAACAGACGTATGTATATTTGGGTTTGAATCTTTCCCAAAAAAAAATAAGAGGTGACAAAAGAGAAGGTTGAGTAGCAGGTACTTTTTAACACATGTCAACGTCGACAAGGTTGAATTGACCAGCCAATGCTTTTTAGCTCCTTCACCTTTATGATTAACTAGTGTATATAATATGGTTAAGACTATCTTATTTAATATCCTGATCCAATGTTTTCAGCAAAGAGATGTACGAGGTTATAAGCATTTATAGACAATTTGGGTCACTTTCAACCCAATTAACCAATTCCATTCATAACTACATTTTCAAAATTTACCTGCTTGAGATCAATACTAACCCAAAGTAACACATTTCTAAGTAAATAGTTAAACTTGGTACCTCTTTGAAAAACAAGTCAAGTTTAGTTGTGACCAGTCAAAATATAAATTGATGCATTTTTAACAAATAAAGAGTGTAAATACCCTGATATGTACAACTGGCACAAGTTCAGTATCTTGTTATGCAGAAACTGGACATGATAACAGATATATTATGTTTCGCAGAAACTGGACATGATAACAGATATATCAAGCTTACTTTTGGAGTACCGACAGCTATGCTGATATCAATATAATCCCTGTATATGATATCATCTCCATCAATAACAGCATTAATGATTGGCTGATTCTGTAGTCCACTGACAGCAGCCTGAAATTCATAACAACTTTTATTACATAAAAAATGAAAGATGTTATTAAAAGCACCTAAAAAAGGTGGGCTGGTAACTTTCCATCCTCTATTACACACACACATACCTTAACAAAACCAGACATCAGTCCCAACTTAACTCCATTCTTCTCTAAGAAGGCGTCCTTGTACTCAGAACGGAGTTTCATTAAGTTTGTCCTGAAAGAAAAAAAAAGAAGCATGTAATAAAAGGGCGAATAACTTTAAGAAACATAGCACAACTAATTCTAACGGAATCGTACTCCTAAACAGCGTCAAATTATTAAATTGAACAGTGAGATTAGGTTAAAACAAATTCATTTTTTTGACTTAAAGAAATTGAAAATACCTAAATCAAGGGAAGACCCGAAAACGTAATAATTTGACATATATGTAAAATTTGTACTTACATATCAACTTCATTAAATGTTGTCAACAAAGCAAATGTGTTCTGAGAATCTTTCAGACGTGTAGCAACCCGCTTTCTTAAACGAGGTATAGGAACCTGTATAACAAAACAAATATGATTGTATAGACTCAACAAAAGCAAAGATTACTTCAATAACAATGATTCTAATCACATTTACCATAGATGATAGAAATTAAACTTCAAATTTAATATTAACGTCACTGTAGCACAAGCATAGAACTACGACACTCACCCGTCTTTCTCTGTCTTTAGGAGGAAGCTGAGGTTCTGAAGCAGAAATTTTAGGAGTTGTTGGTGGAGAAGCTGTTTTAGGTTTCTCAATGACAGAGGTAGTTTCAACTTTTGGCTTAGGCTTCTCCTCTAACTTCTCAGCAGTAGGAGGTGGTGGCTGAGAAACAGCCTCTGCAGATGCCGACTTAGGTGGAACAGCAGCACCTTCTGCAGACTTTGAGATAATAGCAACTTTTGTACCTGGTTCAACAGTATCCCCTTCTTTTGCCACAAACTAACAACATCAAAATAGTTTCAGTTCCCCTAAAATTACAAATTTAGCATAGTGATATGAAACTGAAAATGCTTACCTCTTGAATTATACCCGCTTCAGGGCTAGCAACATCAATAGTCACCTGTGATATAAATAACTCAGTGTTGAAAGCAATCCCATATGATTACAAATAGAGATGGACAGTTTGGCAGGTCAGACTGGTAGACATTCAGATGGGTTTGTGTTGATATTGATCATTGATAGTAGCATAGTACAGGTTATAAAAGTCTATTTGAATTGACTCACACAGCTCTTTTGTCCTTTTTTATAGTTAGTTCAAGAGTTAAATACGATACAAACCTGTACAAATAATGATCTAGGACTTTGAATAAAACGATTTAGGAGTTTGTATGTATTAAATATACGCTTTGGACTACTTTCACCTACTTTGAAACATTTGACCAGTTAACTAAGTTAAAATTGCCACAGTGTCACCTCTGGTTACAAGATCAAAAAAAGAGGCCAAGTATAAGAATTAATAAAAACCTTGTCTGTTTCAACTTGCGCAATTGGTTCATCAATTTCTACCCTATCACCAGGTTCTGCTTCAAGAAAATTAATTAGAAACAGAAACTTAAGAGATTATATAATACTGCAAATCAAACACACATGCTCTAAAAGAACAAAGAAACATACTTTTTAGGAAAGTGGCCAATGTGCCATCACTTATAGATTCACCCATAAAAGGAACAACAGCATCAACCAGATCACCTACAAGTAATAAAAAGCAGATTAGAACAATTTGCAAGTCAAAAATAGTAAGAGTTAATAACAACAGGGAAAAAAAAGGAAATGACACTTTGAAAAACTTAAATTGAGCAAGAAATAATTAATTGTATCACTTACATGAATATACATTGGCCTAAGAACAAATGAAATGACAGAAAAAGGAATATATGAATATCATACCGCTGTCAGAGGAGAACAACCTGATCTGCAATTGCATGCTGATACATGGCTGAATGCCAGTCAAAACTTCCCTGCTAAGAAAAGACTTCTATTAGAACAATCACACTACCACACATCTTGTTTAGCATTCTGCGACAGATATAAAAATCTTATAACAGAATTATGTTACAGATATAACAAATACTAAGATCATGAACTTAATAGTTTTGAAACAAGGACTCAAAAGTCTATGAACAAGATAACAGTACACACGGCCACATCTCATTGCATCATGGTTCTAGTTTTCTTTACAATATGTATATTTTTAGCAGATAAGAGTGAAAAAAAAAAGATGGAATCATGCACTGACCTTAATGGCCTTAGATTAAATGTTGAACCTGTAACAACAAAATAGTAGAAAGGATTAAATTCTTGAAAAGCCAAATAAAAAATATTAGCTTTCCTGCAAATACACAGAAAGTTGGGCCGAAACATACCATGTTGGGTAACATGACTTATGCTTCGAACACTGCCAATGAGTCCGGGATGGAGTAATACCTATACACATGCAAAAGGTTTTTAATGTATCCATAAGTTAAATCTTTCAGCTGTTATGACATGTAGATTTTATTCCAAAAGCATGAATGTAATGCTTTCTGCAACAAAAAGCACAACAGGCCAATTTTTTTACTGGAGTTTACTCAGTAAAACACACAATTAGTGTTGGAGTTTAAAGAGCTAAAAACTTAAACCGATAGGATCCGTGGATTAGATGCTCCGAAACATTAATAAACCATCATATAACTTAAGAAAATAAGACTATCAGTACCTCTCCTTCTGATGCAAAACAAGTGGCGGTTGTAGATGCTACATGGCGAGATGTTCGCCATGATTTCCCTGCAATCTGTCCAAAAGTAATATAATATCAAGTGTCTATCTGATTTGTATTTTTGTATACTTCTATATAAATCTCTATGTTCATAATTATCCCATTCCTCCTAAATATAACAGCCCGCTTCAATTTCTCCCAACTAAACCCCGTACTGTCCATATTCATATTTTATATTGATATTTTTAGCTTGACAACTCTGAAAACTTTATATTAAAATGCACTCCATCTCAAATTATAAGCTCCTTGATCTTGAAGAAACTAAAACTATTATGGTTCTTCCTTATATTTTCCGTTACTATCTCCAAACTGGAGTTATAAGCCCTAAAACAACACTAATATGGTAGACATGAAGAACTTACACTACAGTTTGATTAAGAAAAGAAAAACCACCACAGTACCACAATCAATAAGGTCCAAGTTGTTCTTTTCTGATGATACAGTATATATAAAGGTCTAAAACACAACAAATCAAAGATAACAACAATCCATTGAGAACGAAATCGAGGATCACCGAAGCAGAAGAGCTTCCGCCAATGATTTTTCGCCGGAAAACACCAAACATCGCTACCTTCAACTTCTATATACTGTAAACCAAAATCATACAAAATAGTAAGAGCGAATATCCTCAATTCAACGTAGAAACCCTAAAACCTCGCAAATAAACAAACATCTACAGGGAGATTTGAAACCAGAGGCATCAACATTAATTGAACAAATTTAAACATGTATGCAGAGATTGTGGTAACCTCTAAAACATTAAAAACAAGTGATGATTTAGCCTAATCCACGTGATTTAGTTTGATTACCTTGTTGAAGAACTGTATGGATCTTCTTTTGGAGAGAAGAGATTCAATGAGAAGTAGAAAATTGATCGTGGGGAAGGGGCCGCCGCGAATGAAGACGTTTTTGGATGCTTCTATATGTTCAATCATTCTTTTATTACCAAAAAGGAAATGATACGTATAAGTTAATTTTTTTATTTTAATAAAATATATTTAATGTATTATACTGATTAAACAAATAAAAATATTAAATAATTAGTAATAGAAATTTATAAATTTATATAATCATGTTTGAGGATTAAATGATTATAATTACATATAAACAGCTACTTTAAGTAAATGAATAATAATATTTTTTCTTAAACTTTTATTTTATAAAAAAAACTAGCTTTAGTAAACCCGTGTATTACACGGGTTGAACAAATAAAATATTAAATATAATAAAAATTTATCAAGTATAAAACGATATTTTACGATAAAATATAATTGAAATTACGTATAGTAAGAACAATATGTAATAAAACAATTATATCAACTTTTTAAACTTTTGGTTTAAAACTTTTTTTTTCCAAAAAAATAATAATAAATATTTTGTTTCAAAACAAACCGTATTAAAAAATTTTAAAAAAATAACTTTTTGAAAACACTAATTTTAAAAAAGTTTGATGTTTTGTAAAAGTTTCTTATTCTATAAAAGTTATTTTTAAAAATAACATTAATAAGAAGATATTTTTTATATTTATTAAAAAAACTATATTTGTTCTAAAAAAATTAAATTATATTATTGATAATTAAGGTAATTATTTAATAGGAGAGAGAAGCGGGAAAATTTTTGATGAGAATGAATGTGGTGCCGTCACGTATCACCCCAAGATACTCTTTTATTAGAGTAGAAAGTTTGTGGTTTTTAAATATTTTATTTTAAGAAAAATGTATAGGTAAATCAATAAAAAAAATCAAACACGCATGTAAACATTAATTTGATTGTTTTTTTAAGCTATTTTAAATAGCTTTGGTATCATGTGTATCATACGGGTTTAATAAATAAAGTATCAAATAGATTGTAAATTTATTATTTATTATTTTATATTTTAAGATAAGATATAATTAAAGTTAAGTATGAGTAATGACTACAAGTTATAAAATAATAATGTCAAGTTTTTAAATTTTTACTTTTGAACTTTGTTTTTGTTTTCTTCAAATAAATAATCAACTTTTTGTTTCAAAACATACACAAATACGTCTAAAAAGTATAAAATTAAAAAAAATTGAATTATTAACATTAGCTATAGCAGTTTTTAAGATATTTATTAATTCTCAAATAAACTCAACCCTTGTTAACATAAAATTTTATAATTGATGTATTTAGTTTATATATTTTAATATTTATATTATCATTTTTATAACATCGACGATAAAATCAAACCCTTAGGATTCATTATGTAAAGTTAATGCCTGCTCAGCAGTTTTAATAAATTTAAATAAAAAATAAACATTAAATGGAATAACAAATCTTTAAAGATTTATGAAGAATCAATCTTCAAACCATTTCGAATCTATACCTAGAATGGTTCGGATTTTTTCCATTTATATTAAGTAAAAGATATATTTATTGTGATCGCAATTTATTGCATTGATTAACACTTTGATTTAGTTTTGTTCTTAAAAGAGTAAATTACATAAAAGGACCTTTATGTTGTAATTAATTTTATTTTTCAACTTGTATTTTTTTAATTAACTAGACAACATTTACGTAGGTTGTTTGTTTTATCATTGATCATTTAGTCTAACTGTCGTTAGTTTTCATCATTAAGTTAAGTAATTTGGTTATCATATGAGAATAGATGTGTAAAAAAATCTTCAGGTGGCATATATAATTAAAAAAATAAATTGATGTACTAGAAAAATACTATCAATAAAACCTCAAGACATACAAGTAAAACCTTAAACAAATATTATATGTTTTTATCATCACTTTTTACAAAGCTGGTTATATGAAAATTTATTTGTATAATATAATTCAAATATATATAATAAACTTAACATAGAAATTTGAATATAAACCATGTGAAGTTTTTTAGATGCTTTGTTCAAATTATATAATAAAATTAGTTTTGTCGTATAATATAACTAGCGGATGATTCATATGCTTTGGGACAGATTGATTTTGCATTAAAGTAAGGAAGTAGTTAAGGTATGTTCGATACCTAATAGAACATTAAGGTGATACAAGTGTAGGTGTTAGCAAATGCATAAGCTAATTTAAACAAATGATTACAAACTGTGTGATAGATCTATTTGTAGTAAGTGCGGCCACAAATAGGGGTGTAAACGAGCAGAGCTCAAGCCTGACACTACTCGCGGTCGGCTCGTTTAAATATGCTGAAGCTCGAGCTTGAGCTCAGATCGATTCGAGCTTATGCTTTTAGGATCAAGATCAGCTCGTGAGTTTATATAAAGCTAGAGATCGGCTCGAAAATGCTCATTATTTCAGGACGGTTGAACCCTAAGCCAAGCCAAAGCTCGGCTTGAGCTCATTTATACCATGCGAACCCTTAAATAACTAAAATCACAGCCTAGAAGTAAATAAGAAATCAAATCACAACCTAAACATCACAGCCTAGAAGCAAATACATGTTAAATGAAGCAAATCACAACTAAAATTATAATATATGAACATACTTGCAGCGATGAGGATGCCGACGAACTGACAGGAGGGTAGGGTCCGGGATGGTTGATGACGGCTGTTGTGCTAAACACGACGAGGGGGCAGGCCTATAGAGGTGATCATATGGTGGTTGTTGTGCTAAACACGACATGATGACTAAAGGGGCGGTGAGTGATGGTTGATGGCGGGTGGCGACTGACCGAGTGACAGGAGTTGGGAGGGAATTAGGGGGAAAGTGATTTTAGGTTTTGAATTTTGAAATCTAAATCTGATTATCTAAAATTAACTTAAAACAAAGAGAAAGAAAAGGCAAATTTGTAAATTTAATCCAAAAGCATTTTAATATAACAAATAAAATAAAATCTTATTGGGCTCATTAAGGCTCACGAGCCTATCCGAGCTTGGGGTTTATGGCTCAGGCTCGATAACTAAATGAGCAATACTTCAGGCTCAAGATCGAGCTCGTCTAGGCTTGGCTCGTTCGAGCATGTTACCGAGCCGATCTCGAGTAGCTATTGAGCCGGCTTGACTCATTTACACCCCTAGCCACAAAATACGTAATTACAGAACTTGCACAGGCCAATGATAAATTTAATTTAGATGGTTAAGTGTTTTGAATTGTTTTTTTATTTTGTATTGTCTGGCATTTATGATATGAAACAATTATGTTTTTGGTTATGTGTTCTGAAATACTTATTAATTGATGCTAATATTAACGATATTGTTATGAATCAATTTGTAAATTACTAATATGTTTTATTATAATTTTGTATTATGTTGCAAGTTGAATTTACTAAGTTTATTATTAATACAATTCATATGCTACAATATTTTTTGAATAAAACTAGTTTTAAAGAAAAATGCTAATAAGGATATAAATAATATTTTTGAGGTGAACTTTTCGATCTCAACATTTTAATGATCATTTTTTTAATACGTCGATTTTTTTTTTTTTGGATTATGCCGCCTAGAAGTTTTTTATACATGTGTCATCATGTGATAACCACGCGATCTAATTTAACGATGCAAATTGACTAATGTTATACTAAATGAACAAATATGAAACAAACTACATACATAAAGGTTTTCTAGTGTAATTAATAAAGATAAATGTCAAAAAATAAAATTAATTACAAATATAAATGTCCTTATCTGTAATTTACTATTCTTAAAATGTTCAAAATTTATTATGCAAAACGTGCAACATAAGAACTAATAGTTAATAACTAAATTAATTATCTTTCAACATCGTATCATATTTTGGTAAATGCTTACTATCACACTAGGGGTGTCATTTTTACCCGAACCCGAATACCGAACCCGACCTGAGTCATCCCGAACCCGATTAAAATAGTACCCGACAAACCCAAACCCGATTAAAACGTAAACCCGAACCCGATAAACTCTTTGGGGTCGGTAATTGAATACATTTTTTGGTAAATCGGGTCAACCCGATTAACCCGAATAAAAGAATACAATCAATTTTTTTTATATTTAGTTTTCATATATTTGTATTATGATTACATCTTTATTAAATTTGAATTCCGTATTTTTCTAGATTCTTTTTATTATCATTATTAATATTCAATTAGATATAGGATTGCAGTGTCAAACGGTGGTAACTTTCAATCGGTATTCGGCTATCGGAAATCGGCAATAAATATGTTAAAGTTGAGTCGGAAACCTTTAGTTTAGTTTTAAAATATTGGTTTATTTTAGCTATATGTTTTTGCTATTCTATACATAAACATTCTTTATCCCAAATTTAAATTATGAAGCTGTTATGGAAATTAATTTATTTGGATTCATTGCCAATTAGTTTGATGATTATTTACATTGAATTTAATTAGGAGTTTTAACTTTTACCTTAAAATTGATTTTGTTGTTTAGAAATTTTTTATTCGGGATAAACCGAAGGTACAAACCTAGAAGTATAATTTATTAACAAACCAATTAATAGTCCAATTAGGAACCCGATTACCGAATAAAATGACCCGAATAAACCCGATTACCGATAAACCCGAGCTTTATTCGGGTCGGTATTCGGGTAGGATTCCAACATCAAAAAACCCCGATGAACCTGACTCGACGAACCCGAAACCCGATTAAAAAACCCGATCAACACCCCTATATCACACTCTATCATGCATGTTTAACTTGATGAATCACACTTGACTCATCATTTTGGCTTCTTTACGACAAAACTTCAAGAACTGAAAACATTAGCTTTACTTATTTAAACTTATTTAACCTTTATACCATCTCAAATGACGTATGTAAGACTTGAAAAGAAAAATATGACTTTTAAGTGATCCAGAAAAATATAAAGGTTACGATCCCTTACAAGTTGCGGGGATAGCTCAGTTGGGAGAGCGTCAGACTGAAGATCTGAAGGTCGCGTGTTCGATCCACGCTCACCGCATTTGTTTTCGTTATTAGGTTTTTTTTTTAACAGTCAAGCCCAGCCAATGCGAGGCGGTGTAGATTCTTGTTTACAGTAAAAATAAAAAGTATATTATTACCATAAAATTATTTTCACTTATGTATTTTACTTTTGGATACCGCTATGTAACTTTTCGTAAAAAGAACTAAGTTTCAGCCGTAACAAAAAATAATGAGTTACATAGTTTAAAATTGATTATGTACCGAGCACAACACAATTACACGTTCTTACTGTATTTTAAAATAATAACAAAACTGTTTACTGGAGTTCAATAAAAATAAGATTATCAGAAACAGTCATTTAACTACTACTAAAAAAATTAAATTTTATAATGTTGCCAAAGATTTAAAGGAAATGGAACTGTAAATATCTCGTTATACACATCGGGTCGAATGACCAATTAACACTGTATTTTGCCCGGTTCAACTCAAGGACCGAGTCAGCAGCTTCTTGAAGCCATTTTCTGAGCGACCATTATGGTTTAAAATCTGCAGTTTACAACATAACACCAAAACTTCAAAAGGATCCAACCCTCCTAGGATCTCGCTATCACGGTCATAATCCTGCAACCAACCAGATTCAAACAAAAATCTTCAAGATTTTGTTAAAAATAAACTATTTAAAAAATTAAAACCATGATTTCTACTATCTTATCATCTTATGGAGTATTGACAACTAGAATGCCGATTTATGAAGATCTACAAACCTTTTCTGTCACGACAATGAAGGGTTTGGAACCAAACTTGTTCTTGAGATTCTCAAGTCTTGCTTTGATCGTCTTGATGTCCTAATGTGTAATGTGTATGTGTTGTATCAAGTGAATTTAGAAGTAGATTCCTGTTGTTGAAACGCAAATTTAAATGTATGAATATAAGCCATACCTCGTTTTTAAGCTGATGATGGTCACTATAGTCTAGCCGATCAACGCATAATGGGCCCATCTGCAATTCAGTGTAAAAAACTTAATGAGTTCTTCAATAGATCTAGGGCCAATTCCAACTTTTCAAAAATTTGCAATGCTTTTATGTTTCTATTTTTTGTTTATAATCATGAGGAATCCGATTTCCTTTGTTTCATACTTGGTTTTAGAAAGCAAAATAAGCATTATATACAACCATAAGCTACATCTCTCTCATCTCTGTTGCATATCATCCTTTTTATGAAGTAAACCACTCATAATATCATCATCCTTTTGGTTGTTTTTACATATCAGCCCCCTACACACCCCAATTTTGACCAACTTCGGCAAAGATGTGCATATGAAGTTGCCTCAAGGGCCTGAGGCATTTTCTAAATCGCCTCGCGCCTCAGGGGCACTTTCTAAAAGCAAGATTTCACACATTCGTTTAGGTAAGAACTTTCACTAAGTATGATTTTACTTGTCAAGGTTTTTTATATCACAAGTTTCTTCTCATATTAAGTGATTTACTTTGTCTACTAGAATGCATCTAGCATCTAGCATTCTAGCATGCTTTGATCCAACATAAATCATACAAAAATTTAGAGGTGGCAAGAGGGTTTGGGTCAAAACATATAGCCACGTCCCACATAGTACGAGTCAAAATGGGTCGGGCGGGGTTTAATCCATAAACAATTATTTGTCTATTCTTAATTTGTAAATTAATTAATGTGTCATGTGTTAAGTATGTTCATAATAAAGTATATAACAACAAGAATGATCAGGTTTGTAAAAAAAGCAATATAAAAGATTGTATAGACTAAAATAAAATCGGATAAATTTTGATCCATTGGCATATATTATTCTTAGCTAGATTTTTTTGCTTTGACTTGTTTAAGATCACGCATAACCCAATTCAAGCCTTTTAGAAGTATATGAACCCAAACTGCCATCTCTAGAAAAATAAAATATAGAGAACGGTACCTTCTCGATCTTCTGCACAAATGAATTAGGAGAACCAATTGCAGAAACACATAAAACAATCTTTTGAAATACAACTCCTAAATGTAATTGGCATGAGTTATTTCCTGCCTTAAAGAAGTGTGAGGGAGTCATCGCAGAAAGATATATAGGAAGATACCGACTCACATCAAGAATCTCTGCTTCAATTACAGAAATACTCTTAACTGGTACCTGCAATTGTTGAAAAACAAAAATAGTTCCATTTAGTAATGAATCTAATTGCATACATGCCATAGTTCTAAACTTTTATTCAAGTAACAAGATTTGTTATACCATGTCAGCATGATGAATTACAGCAGCATCAGCACGGTTAAATGAAGTCAAAGGTTCACGTAACGGTCCATAGGGTAGTAAATGACAGTTCCCCCACGGAGATAATGCATTCACCATCACAATTTCCAGATCACGTGACATGCTTATATGCTGTTAAACAGAAAAAAATTTACGTGTAACCAAGATTCATTCCAAAGAAAACACACATCTATTTCCAAATATCTGCAATTGAGTCATTGAGAACATAATTAATCTAAAAAGTGGCTGCAAAAGTTGCATGCCCAGATGCTACATAGGTTCACCCCTAGAAGGTGTTAGTTTATATTCAATATTGATGGCAAATTTGGTCATAACTCATAACCAGTTTCCTTTCTTTAGTTTTTACCCGTTATAGATGCAACAAAGTTCGAACTAACCCATTCATAAGTGATGGGTCAAAATTGTCAAGTGTAGTTGTAGTTTACAATGAGAAAAAATAATTACTTTTACCTGCATCCCATCATCAAGAATTGCAACTCCGATTTTGTCAGACACAACTCGGGTTTTCGGTGCTGATTCCTCAAAACATTCAATATCACGAGGATAAATAAAACCATGTCTGTGAAGAAAAGAAGCAGCTGTAGCGGCTCGATTTGCACCGACACCAATCTTCACTGATGTCCCATTAAAATGCCTTTGAAGCATTTTAGCTTCATCAGCACCGCCATAACCCTACCAACCACAGTAACATAATTTAGAACTGTTGAAAACACTCTTAAAGATACTCCTTTTACCAAATTTTCATAAACTTTGTATTTAAAGTATAGTTGTCGAAGGCACAAGACGCATTCAAGGCATAAAAAGCGAGCCTTGGGCCTAGTATAAAAATACCATTTTAAGGGTTCTAGACATCTTTTAGACTTGTTTTGGGCTAGCGTAGTTGTTTTAGGTTAATTCAAGGCTTGTTTAGGGCTAGTATAATTGTTCCAGACCTGTTCAGATGATTTTTGGCCTGAAAATGCACCTGAACGCCTGAAAATGGGGCTTTTGAAACAAGGCAACAAGTCTGCATTAGGCTGCGCCTGAGGACCTAGGCGCACGCCTTGTGGGCTTTTGACAACATAAAGTCAAAGTAATTGAATTTTTAAATCATTGAATGCAGACAAACTCTCAACTTGCAAAATGCAAAAATAACTTTATTAACAAGCACCATAATTCGCAGGAACTAGCAATTTGGTTTTCAATTTTCTGCTTATATTTCCACAATTTTTCTTTGAGTGTCAAACCTAATTGCTAACTTCTAAACTCTAAAAAATGCCAATAAAGAAATGCTACCTACATTACACTACACACTTATGAAATAGAGCAATTATGGTGCATAATTTTGCAGCAAAATCTCATCAACAATGCATGTATAAAGTAATATATTTGAGCTCAAAAGTCAAAATGTAGCGGTACCTATCCATGAAATAACATACCCTAGTGAGAATGAGAGGTGAAATCCCAACATCATTAGCTAACCAATTAGCAATAAACTCCACCATCGGAGTCTTCCCATTACCACCCCACGTCAAATTTCCGACGCTGATCACCGGCACCGGTAACCTTCAACATCCACGAAAACGCATCAAACCCTACACATACCCAGATCAGTTCAAGCGGAGAAAAAAAAATACCCTTTTGCGATTATACTTCAAATAGCAACAAATTGATGGAGATTGATGTGTGTACCTGTGTTTAGGGATGAATCCGAAGTGGTAGAGGGTGTGACGGAAGGAGATGATGAGTTTGTAGATGGATGATGATAAGAAGAGGAGAGGGATGAACGAGAGATGAAGAGGAGAGAGTGTAGAGAGTGTTTGAGATGTGGGTGTGTATGCTATTTGATTTACGATTCTTCGCAATTTCTCCATTGATGATGATGATGTTAATACTGGTTCGATTTTGAATGTTGAAGAGGGTTTAAGATTAATAATGATGGCGGCAAATTACGACTGAGGTATAACCTAGTTCCAAGAGATCATAGGAAGTTAGTTTTTTTAGCTGAAAAGGTGTAAACAGAAAACTTATTTATTAAAATAGTATGGTTTGAAAATTATTTATTAAAATAATGTTTTTATATATTTTTATTTCTCTTTTTTATATAATAAATTTTCATAAATGTTTTTTAATGATTTATTTAAAGTTTTAGAAATGTTCTTAAAATAAACGTTTATATATTTTTCCAGAAATGGTTTTTATATATTTCAAAAGTGTTATATAAAAACATTTTTTTGAATGTTTAATCATTCTATTTAAATATTTTTTAAAATTTCTTTAACTTTCTTTAACTATAATGGATTAGATTGATTAAAGACCTTTTTTTTTGTTTTCTGCAAGCTTTTAAATGAAAATATTTATATTTTTTTAACTTGTTTTAGAATGTTTAATCATACTGTTTCTAAAATATTTATAAAAAATGCATTTTATCTTAAACAAAGTTTTAACTATATTTATCATGATAAAAAAAACTTTATTTTACGTTGTTTGTATATATATATAATTTTACATTCTTAAATATATAAAGACACAATAAGTTTTTTTATAATTCATATATATTTTTAGTTAATACGTGAATTCTTTAATTACCAACAAAATATCATATGTAATTTCAATGAAAAACTTAATAAAACTTAGTTTTAATTTTTAATGAAAATTTTATCAGAAGATAACCAAACAAAGTTTTATATTTAAATATTCTTTAGATAGTAAATTACTATTATAAATTATATTAGATTTACTCCAAACTAAAAAAAACAATACACAATAATAATACTTGTTTCGTAAAAAGAAATAAAAAATTTTTCTATTTTAATATCAAACTAAATATTTTAAAAATCATTTTTATAAAACTTTTCGAAAGAAATAAAGAAGAATATAAAAAATTGAAAACATTTCTAAAATTATAAATGAAAAAATTGAAAGAAAACATTTAAAAGTCTTTGTTAAAAGTATCCAATGAAAATAAAAAAGAGAAAACAAAAAAGTTTAAAAAATACACTATTTTAGTAAATACTTTTTCAACTACACCTTTTTGGTAAATAAAATTTCTAACTACACCATTTTGGTTAAAAACTCGGAAGTTAGTGGTAGGGGTATTAATGGGTTTTTTAATCGGGTTTCGGGTTCATCGAGTCGGGTTCATCGGGTTTTTTTGGTGTTGGAATCCTACCCGAATACCGACCCAAATAAAGCTTGGGTTGATCGGTAATCGGGTTTACTCGGGTCGTTTTATTCGGTAATCGGGTTCCTAATTGGACTATTAATTGGGTTGTTAATCAAATTATACTTCTAGGTTTGTAACGTTTTATTTATCCCAAACCAAAATTTTCTAAACAACAAAATCAGTATTTAAGGTAAAAATTGAAACTCCTGATTAAATTCAAGGTAAGGAATCATCAAACTAATTAGCAATTAATCCAAATAAATTAATTTTCATAAAAGTTTTATAATTTAAATTTGAGATGAAGAATGTTTATGTATAAAATAACAAAAGTATATAGCCAAGATAAACCAAAATATTATTAATTAGAGTAGACTTGAATATATTTATTGCCGATTTCCGATTGCCGGATACCGATTGGAAGTTACCGCCGTTTGACTCTACAATCCTATATCTCAATTGAAATTAATAATGATAATAAATAGAACCTAGAAAAACACATAATTCAAATTTGATAAATATGTAATCATAATACGAATATATGGAAACTAAATATAAAAATTTTTGATTGTATTCTCTTATTCGGGTTAATCGGGTTGACCCGATTTATCAAAAAAACGTATTCAATTACCGACCCTAAAGAGTTTATCGGGTTCGGGTTTACTTTTTAATCGGGTTCGGGTTTGTCGGGTACTATTTTAATCTGGTTCGGGTTGAGTCGAGTCGGGTTCGGTATTCGGGTTCGGGTAAAAACGACACCCCTAGTTAGTGGGCGTTTAGGATTGCTTATTTTGTATCAACTTTTAACTTATTAATTTTTAAAAAGTTAATAAGTATAAAAAAAAGTTTTGCAAACCAAAAATGATTTTTCAAATTGATTTTTCATATAAGGTAAAAATAAAATTTTGAAAAGTAATTATGAAGTTACTTATTAACTTTTGAAAACTCCTTTTAGTCTAGTTTCTTATTATACCCATCAACTACCTCTTATTAACTCCCCTCGTTATAAAAATATGTATCTTTTAGTCATTTTATGATATTTTAGTTTATAAGCTAATCTAAATATTTTTTTAAAAACTACTTTTGAAAAATTATAAGTTAATAAGTCTTTTTGTCAAAAGTCATTTTCAACCAAAATAAACAATCCCAAACATTAGGAACATTACTAAACTCGTATTATTCTATCTAATATAAATGCAAAGCAAATGAATATTTTTGGCTTGTGTTTTTTGTCACATTATTTTTAGAGATTTGCAAATTCTACCTCTACTTTTTTTTTTTTTTTTGAACAACTTCTAGATTAACTAGGATAGAATGGGCAACATCTAGATAATCTAAGAGTTGCCCCCACCAAGACTCGAACCCACAACCTTTGATTGGGGTGAGCACATCACTTTAACTCCTACCTCTACTGATTAATGCTTTAAATTGAAAGCATTTGAGGTTTTTGTTCTATTTCTTCTATAGAGGGAAAAAGGGGCTTCATCGGCAACCACCGCCCTTTCAATTTTTGGTGGTGCCAGATGCGATGGCCATTTCGGCGTGGCTATTGTTTCCCCGCACTCTGTGAGTCGTGTTTCGTCTGCTTTTGTAGGTCGACGTGGTTGTTGTTGTGGCCCACCTTCCCGTCGATGTCTCCGCCAGCGTCGATTAGGGGTTCTTTACGTATGGTGGCAACCATCCATTTTGTATTGCCGGAAATAGACCCTTTTTAGAGAAGTTACATGCCCCCACCGCCACCGAAACCTTCCTTTTGTGGGTTGCCTAGGCTATGGCGACGCTGATTTATCTTCCTTTGTTGTTTTTACGATTCATAGCTTGAGATATACTCGATGACGGCGTTTGATAATGATTGTTATCCTCTCATGTTTCGCTCGATGATGATGTGCACGCCACATATGTAGGGTATTTTGGTTCTAGATCTGGTTTTCGTTTTACAATTGTAACAAGGCAACACTTAGGGGGTGTTTGTTTTTTCCGAAAAGCACTTCCTGATCTCTTTGTCTGCGCCGCGCAGACCACGCGCAAACGTTGGGCTCTGCAGATTGTTTGTTTTTTGAAATACCTTTCATTAAAAAACATATTCCTTACGTCTGCGTGGAGAAGACATTGAACTACCACTTCTAACATCTTTTAACCTCTTCTCAACTTTTAACACAATACAAAACTCCCTTCCAAACCCATCGACCTGCATCTCATCTCCATCCTCCCACCACTTGAACCTCCTCCCACCACTTGAACCTCCTCCCCATCCTCCCTCTCACCACCGCTGCCCCACCTCCCCCCACCGGCCGGACCTGCGTCGCCGCCGACACGCCTGCAGCCCTCCGCCTCCTTCCCTCTTACCACTGCTGGCCCCCATCCCCCCACCTTTGCACCTGCACCGCGCCTCCCTCCGCCGGCCCCTCCCTCCGCCGGCCCTCCCTGAGTCGCGCCTCCCTCCGCCGGCCCCTTCCTCCGCCGCCCCTCCCTCTACCGGCCGCCACTTCATCTTCGTTTTCAAGGTTTGTTTATAAAAAAAAAAGTTTTGTTTGATTTGTGGTTTATGAAGTATGTTTGTGATTTGGTTTAAGTTTTTTAGTTGATTTGTTGTTTATGTAGGATGATTTGTGATTTGGTTAGTATGATATTTGGTTTAGGGTTTTGTTTGATTTGTGATATTAGTAGTATGATTTGTGATTTTAGTTTGTATGATTAGTGATTTTAGTTTGTATGGTTAGTGATTTGGTTTATGGTTAGTGATTTGGTTTAGTATTTGGTTTGATTTGTGGTTTTTGTAGTATGATTTGTGATTTAGTTTAAGGTTTTGTTTAATTACAGAATATTGTAGCAGTTTGCAGATGTTAAAAAACAAACAACTTTTTTCTTGCAGACTGCAGACATTTGATCCACCTCTTCTGCTGCAGATGTAATCCGCAGACTACAGACATTTTACTGCAGAAAAAACAAATAACACCTTATTCTATTTGAGCAGTCTGATGGTGTTAACGTGCACTTTGTTTTGGGTTTTTTAGTTGTTTTGTTGCTCTTGACTCCTTGATTTTGAGTATTTGTTTTTCAGACGATGATATGGTTGCCATTTACGCATGTGATGATTTAATTGTTTAAGCGATTTTAGGTTTATTGGACATTATATTATATATACTATAATTCCCTGTGGTCGGTGACTGCAGGGAAGTTTATTTGTTTCATGTTTTCACCATTTAACTTTATTAAGTTTACAATTTGGTCCCCTGATTATGTACTCACTTTATTGCACACGATACAACCCTCTATCACCATCACATGAGCACCAACAGTCCAATCACCAGTTCACCACCACAAGCAAAACCCACCTACAGTGTCTCTCCGACGGATTTCCACAAAGAGAAGAACATATGAAGATGATTATCTCCCATATCACAACTTACCCACAATAGATCTATCTAGAGTGGAAACCAACATTGGTTCTGCACTCGAAACTTAGAAGGAACAACGGGTCTTGAGCAGCAGCATGTGGTGGTTGCGACAGAAGAAGCCACACAAGAACTCTGAAACAAAGGAAGAAGATGAAGTCTAGAGAAAGAAAGACATGGGTGTGGGTTCCCGCTGGTGGCTCCGATGGATAGACCATTAGCATTGGTTGCGATGGTGATCAAGGTCGATCAGATAAAGATAGATGGTTTGTAATTTAGTAATTGTATGATAGAGAGAGAAGGAAATGTAGGCATTAAAGCTGTGGGCTCTGCCCAAAACAATTTTGATTTTACAGGGATTGTAGGTCATCATTTTTTTTCCTACTATATAAATACTTTCTACAACAATTGTCTTTTTTATATTATAGTTTAAAGTTAATTTTAATTTACTAATTTAAAATAATTATATTTTTCAAAATATTAACAACATCACTTTGTTTTTAAAAATTTTATTATTTTAGATAAAGTTGCTAACAATTTTTTAAATTTCACTTTAAAAGTTTTATTATTTTGGATAAAGTTGCAACAACTAATAAAACTTTTGGATTATTAAAACAATTTATGAAACTTTTAAAGGTAAATTGATGTTTTTAATTTAAAAAAAAATAATTATATTTAACAAAACTTAAAGAGTAAAATCAAACTTATCTTTATAATTGATTTAGAGAATTGCATGATATAATCATACAATATTTTATATATAAATAATGTGGCTTTATCAATGAATAATTTTAAAATATTTAAATTAAAATAATAATAAACAACAAAGTGAGCCATTCACATCTTCTGAAATATATAGTCACGCTTTATACAATATATTATTATATATACAATATATATACAATTGAAAAATTGAAAGTAATATCGTAGAAATTACAAGTTTTTATGTTAGGAAAATAATGAATAACTTATTGAGTTACGTTTCAATTTTCATCATGATATAACATTATAAGGTTATATTTTCACTCATCATAATTAGTTATATTTATACCTTATCATGTATTTTTTTTTAACAATAAATATACGACTATGCTTTGAATGATTGGTGTTATTTTAATTGGGTTCATCTATCCGTTTCACAGCTGACACTTCACCTCTAACCCCTTCAAGAAAAAAATTATTACTAGAAAACCCCTCTAGCTCAACTCTGAACATTTTACTCAGCATAAGACTTAAATCCATGACTTCTTCATATTTACATGTCATGGTTATCTTATCTTAATCAGTTGAGTTACGGATCATTAGTTCATGCAAATCTAAATGTATTTTGACACACTCATAATTTTATGTTTCTTTTTTACTTTTCTCTTACAAATTTTAGAATCTACTGTTTCATTAAATTTCGAATGCATGGTTGAGAAATGCTTAATTTTATGAACATTTTGAGGTGAATTTATTTAACAATTAACGTTCCAGATATAATCAACGGGACTTGCCTCAACCACGGGTTTACAATAGTTTTTTATATAAATATCGAATATTATCAACGACTCTTATGTATTGTTTTCTTACCTTCAATGCCCTTTCACATTAATTTTTATCATAGATTTACGGCCCCGCATTGCGGGGGTCTAATGCTAGTTAATTAAAACCATCATCATTATTATTGATTTTAACGGTATTTAACCTTCATTTTAAACCATGACAGTATCTAATTTTTTATCAAATAAACCTTGTATGGAAAGGATTTTATCATATCACAAAGATTCGACGAAGATCACACGCATAATAACAGGCAAAACAATCTACTCGAGAGAATACGCTTTAGCGGAGGGCAAACAGAGGCTCTATATATCCTCTTTAAATCTTTTACATTTGGGAAATAATCGATTCATCAGAATTCTGGAGGAAGCCGATCGCTCAACGGTACGTTTCTGAAATTGATTTTACAAGTTATCGAGTACTTTAATTGCGATTACATCAGGGTTTTGTTCGTCAACATTTTTTGACGTACTTCATTGTTTCTTGTAGTATTGAAATTGTTAGATTGCCTATTAGGGTTGTGGTCGTTTCCCCTAATATTCTGATTTTAATTTTCCAACTTCCTGAGTTATTGAATATTTGAATAGCGATTACATTAGGGTTTAGTTCGTCGAAAATTTTATCGTGTTTAAGTGGATTTGTAATATACGTATTAGGGTTTTCGTCGTTTTGCCCGATTTTTATATCTGATTCCGTGAATTCCTTGAACTATCGGTCCTAATTGATTTTCTTCTAATTGATTTATTGGAAGCCCTCGGAATTTTTAGCCCTCGTGATTGTGTTTCTTTACATTCTACATATATACCTTTCTTTTGCTTATATGAATATTTGATTCTATGTGGATATAAATGTAATACGATTGTTGAACTCAAACATTATTGTGAAAATCTGATCCTGTGTGAACAAATTTAACTTCTTATGAACTTGTGGAATACCCATTTGTATTATGTGTTTATGTGAATATGTGAATTTGTGAACGTGATTTGTAAAATTATTGTTGGAACTAAAAATTTGTGTGAATATCTGAATCTATGTGAACAAATTTAGCTTATTTTGGATGTGTAGAATACCTATTTGTACAATTTGTGTTTATGTGTGAATATATCCTTCTATGTGAAACGTAATTTGTAAATTATTGTTGAACTAAATAATCATTGTGAAAATCTGTTACTGTGTGAACAAATTATCTTCTTTTGGATTTGCCAGATCAATGTTGAAGTAAAAAAGATGAACACAACTCATATTAACTTAGTTAATTGTTGCTTTACTGAAGTTGGTTTGAGTCAAACAAGTTACAACTTGAAGTAGTAGTTTGCATACACTGTCAATCTCTCTATTTTGAATTGCAATATTCTTTTTTATTAAAATGTCTGTCATTTATGGAGAATTTAGTCTTTTTGTTTTGGATGTGCAATAGACAAATGGACTATGATTGCGAAAAGTTTATGCATTCTTGCTTTCGCTTGTTGATTTGTTTAATGTTTAATACCCATAAACTTTTTGCAATTTTGGTTTGGATTTTGGTTATTATTGTTACTTCGGGGATTTAGGGGGAAGAACCTCATTAGCTTTTCTATTTTCGACCTGCTAACTTTAGTAGTTGGGGGAAAGTTTACTTTTCTTCTTTCTTATACCCTTTTCGGATTTGAGACCTTCTTCGAGTTAACCTTTTCAATAATGGAAATCTGACTCATTTTCCACCATCAGCATCCGCCAACTTACCGAGCAGGCAACAATTATTTTGTTTATAGATTTTTTTTTTTTTTAATTTTTGAATCTGTTTTTTAGCTTTGTTAATCTGATTTATTTAGATGTTTAAATACTTTTAGCTCCTTTGGTTTTGTATGTTTTCAAGAAAATACATATTTTTAACGCCCGTTTGGAATTGAGTTAATCATTTTCACCATTAACATATGCCAAGTGGGCAATAATTCTTTTGTTTATTGATTTTATATTATTCTTTTTTAATTTTATGATTAAACATTACTTTTTAGTACTTCTATCTAATTTTTCCACATGAGTGAATACTTTTAGTTATTTGATTTTGTATGTTTGTCAGCATTGTGTTTCATTATTACACCTTGTATCTGAGTTTATTTTTCGATGTCTAGTTTCGATTATGAAAATTTTGACTCAATTGTCAAGTGGGAAGAATCCTTTATTTGTCAATTTTATTTTTATTTTTATTGTTATTTGATGATTTGAACTCTTTTGGCTGTATTTGTTTATGTGGCTTTTGACTATTTGTAAGGTTTAGCTCTTTTAGTGTGTGTGTTTTTTAATAACTAAAATAATACTTGCCCTTTTTAATTTGAGATCATCTTTCAAATAGCTTTTGATTTATTTATTGTTCTTATTATATTTGAACTCTACTTTTTAGTCCTGTTTATTGATTTTCCCTATGTGTAAACGATTTCAATCCTTTGATTTTGTATGTTTTTCAATAATACTATTCTTTAATGCCCATTGGAATTGGATTTATCTTTCGATATCTAGATTAGGTCATGGAAAACTTGACTCAATCCACAATTAGCATCCGCCAGGTAGGGAAGAATCATTTTTTTTTTTCCTTTTAATTTCTATTTATTACTTAATAATTTGAACTCTTTTAGCTAATTCTACCTCTTTGGAATTGAGTGTATTTTTTGATATCCATTTTGGTTTATGGAAAACTTGACTCAATCCAAAAATAGCATCTGCCAAGTATGGAAAAATCCTTCTTTTGTTGTTTTTTTACATCTATCATTACTTAACTATTTGAACTCTTTTTGCTAATTCTACTCCTTTGGAATTGAGTTTATCTTTCGATATTTAGTTTGGGTTATTGAAAACTTGACTCAATCCACAATTAGCCTCCGCCAAGTGGGGAAGAATCCTTCTTTTGTTTTTTCTTTTAAATTTCTATTATTACTTAACAATTTGAACTTTTTTTGCTAATTCTACCCCTATGGAATTGAGTTTATCTTTCGATAACCAGTTTGGGTTATGGAAAACTTGACTCAGTCCACAATTAGCATCCGCCAAGTGAGGAAGAATCCTTCTTTTGTTTTTTGTTTTTTTTTTTATTTCTATTGTTACTTGACGATTTTAACTTATTTTTTTTGCTAATTCTACCCCTATGGAATTGAGTTTATTTTTCGATATCCATTTTGGGTTATGGAAAACTTGACTTAATCCACAATTAGCATCCGCCAAGTGGGGAAGAATCCTTCTTTTGTTTTTTCTTTTAAATTTCTATTTTACTTAAGAATTTGAACTCTTTTTGTTAATTCTACCCCTATGGAACTGAGTTTATCTTTCGATAACCAGTTTGGGTTATGGAAAACTTGACTCAATCCACAATTAGCATCCGCCAAGTGGGAAAGAATCCTTCGTTTGTTTTTTCTTTTAAATTTCTATTATTACTTAAGAATTTGAACTCTTTTTGTTAATTCTACCCCTATGGAACTGAGTTTATCTTTCGATAACCAATTAGGGTTATGGAAAACTTGACTCATTCACAATTAGCATCCGCCAAGTGAGGAAGAATCTTTCTTTTGTTTTTTCTTTTAAATTTCTATTATTACTTAACATTTGAACTCTTTTTGTTAATTCTACCCCTATGGAATTGAGTTTATCTTTCGATAACCAGTTTAGGTTATGGAAAACTTGACTCAATCCACAATTAGCATCCGCTAAGTGGGGAAGAATCCTTCTTTTGGTTTTTCTTTTAAATTTCTATTATTACTTAACAATTTGAACTTTTTTTGCTAATTCTACCCCTATGGAATTGAGTTTATCTTTCGATAACGAGTTTGGGTTATGGAAAACTTGACTCAATCCACAATTAGCATCCGCCAAGTGGGGAAGAATCCTTCTTTTGTTTTTTTTTTTTTTAATTTCTATTGTTACTTGACGATTTTAACTTCTTTTTTTTTTTTTTGCTAATTCTACCCTTATGGAATTGAGTTTATTTTTCGATATCCATTTTGGGTTATGAAAACTTGACTTAATCCACAATTAGCATCCGCCAAGTGGGGAAGAATCCTTTTTTTGTTTTTTGTTTTAAATTTCTATTATACTTAAGAATTTGAACTCTTTTTGGTTAATTCTACCCTTATGGAACTGAGTTTATCTTTCGATAACCAGTTTGGGTTATGGAAAACTTGACTCAATCCACAATTAGCATCCGCCAAGTGGGGAAGAATCCTTCTTTTGTTTTTTCTTTTAAATTTATATTATTACTTAACATTTGAACTCTTTTTGTTAATTCTACCCCTATGGAATTGAGTTTATCTTTTGATAACCAGTTTAGGTTATAGAAAACTTGACTCATTCACAATTAGCATCCGCCAAGTGGGGAAGAATCTTTCTTTTGTTTTTTCTTTTAAATTTCTATTATTACTTAACATTTGAACTCTTTTTGTTAATTCTACCCCTATGGAATTGAGTTTATCTTTCGATAACCAGTTTAGGTTATGGAAAACTTGACTCAATCCACAATTAGCATCCGCTAAGTGGGGAAGAATCCTTCTTTTGTTTTTTCTTTTAAATTTCTATTATTACTTAACATTTGAACTCTTTTTGTTAATTCTACCCCTATGGAATTGAGTTTATCTTTCGATAACCAGTTTGGGTTATGGAAAACTTGACTCAATCCACAATTAGCATCCGCCAAGTGGGGAAGAATCCTTCTTTTGTTTTTTCTTTTAAATGTTTATCATTACTTTATGATTTTAACTCTTTTTACTAATTCTACCCCTATGGAATTTAGTTTATTTTTCGATAACGAGTTTGGGTTATGGAAAACTTGACTCAATCCACAATTAGCATCCGCCAAGTGGGAAAGAATCCTTCTTTTGTTTTTTGTTTTTTTTTTAATTTCTATTGTTACTTGACGATTTTAACTTTTTTTTGCTAATTCTACCCCTATGGAATTGAGTTTATTTTTCGATATCCATTTTGTGTTAAGGAAAACTTGACTCAATCCACAATTAGCATCCTCTAAGTGGGGAAGAATCCTTCTTTTGTTTTCCTTTTAAATTTCTATTATTACTTAAGAATTTGAACTCTTTTTGTTAATTCTACTCCTATGGAACTGAGTTTATCTTTCGATAACCGGTTTGGGTTATGGAAAACTTGACTCAATCAACAATTAGCATCCGCCAAGTGGGGAAGAATCCTTCTTTTGTTTTTTCTTTTTAATTTCTATTATTACTTAACACTTTGAACTTTTTTTTGTTAATTCTACCCCTTTGGAATTGAGTTTATCTTTCGATAACCAGTTTGGGGAAGAATCCTTCTTTTGTTTTTTCTTTTTAATTTCTATTATTACTTAACACTTTGAACTTTTTTTGTTAATTCTACCCCTATGGAATTGAGTTTATCTTTCGATAACCAGTTTGGGTTATGGAAAACTAGACTCAATTCACAGTTAAACCTTGTAATTGTAATTGTATTGAGTAATTGTGTGTTTAGGGTTACAATAGAGGATCCTTTATATAGAGGACAATATTACATAATTAACCCTAAACTATTCACTAATAATAACCTAGTCTAATATCCACAATTAGCATCCGCCAAGTGGGGAAGAATCCTTCTTTTGTTGTTTTTTTTAATTTTCTATTAGTACTTAACGATTTGAACTCTTTTTTGCTAATTCTACCCCTTTGGAATTGAGTTTATCTTTTAATATCCATTTTGGGTTATGAAAACTTGACACAATCCAGAATTAGTATCCGTCAAATGGGGAAAAATCTTTCTTTTGTTGCTTCTTTTAATCCTACTATTATTTAGCTATCTCTTTTGTCGCTAATTCTATTTATAAGATTTTTAAAAATTCGTAAATATAACTCATCTTCACCACTAGCATCCTTCATAAATAAAAGAAAATGTGAATGCCCTTTTTGATTTGATATCATCTTTTGATGATATGTTTGGCTTGTGGAAATATGACTCATCTTCACCACTAGCATCCGCCAACTGGACAAGTCTTTTACGTTTTTCTGATTTTGGTGTATTACCTTTAGTACTTTGATAGGCATATGTTTTACTCGTACATTTGTTTAATACTATTTGGATGTGAGTTCTTCTTTCAATATCGAGTTTTGGTTATGGAAAATTGGACTCAATCCACAAATATCATCTCCGACTGGACAAGAATTCTTTTGTTTCTCTATTTTTATATAATTTGAACTCCGGCTTTTAGAAATCTTTATCTGATTTTTCCATGTGTACATACATTTAGTTCCACCCCTATGGATCTGAGTTCAACTTTCCATATCCTGTTTGGGTTGTGGAAAATTTAAGTTGCAATCATCAAGTTAGGGCCCCTTTTTGTTCAGATTATTTGATCTACTTTATTAGTTTATTTTTTTTATTTTGAACTCTTTTTTCGAACTTTGTTTATTTGATTGTGGATATTTGTACGTTTTGTTTTATTCAGTTTTGTATGTTTAAAGAAAGTGGTTTTTTTTTATGAGTTTGATTTATGATTATCTTTCCATAGCTAATATGAGCTATGAAAATATTTACTTTCACAATTAGCATTTATCAAGTGTACATGTGACTCATTTTCTTCGTACGTAATGAAAAACAGAATTCTTGAATATCTTTCTGGATTTTTATCATCTTTTGATACCCAATTTGGTTTAAGGGAACTTGAATCATTCCTCAATAAGCACCCCTTTCCCCTCTTTTCTTTATCTGATTTTCCTCGTTCTCGAGTAACTCTATACCAACTTACATTGGGATTACTTTCTGGCTCTATATGTGTATAAGTCACTCATAGATCATTTTCTGATAACTGCTTTAGTTCAATGATTTTTTATTCTTTTTCATGTTGCTATGGTTTTAGAGAATTTGTTAGATACCCATTTGGGTTATGGACTTATGGTCATGTCCCCCAATTTTTTTAATCTAGTTTTGTAAATACCTTGGCTGACTTTTTAGTTCAATACACGTGTAATACATCTGTATTTTCTCTAATTGATTTGTTGAAAATCCTTGGGCTTTTTATCCATCTGTTGGGTGTGTGTCATACTCTCGCAATACTGTTTGTTTGATTTTGGAAGTTACTATGTACTTCAACGAGTAAGAACATATATAATATTCTCTGTTGGATTTGCAGAATACCCATGTGAATAAATTATATTTTGTGAATATATGATTCCGTGAGAACACAATTTGTTCCTAAATAATCAATGATTGAACTCAAAACGATGAACATCCATTCATTTTTGGATATAAGTGCAGTTTACTATTGGTACTGGCTTGAATTACCGCTTGAAAAGTACTAGTTTGCATATAACGTGTCTAATTTTGAATTGCAATAACTTTTTTACGGTAAGTGTTGCCCTTTTATGGTTATATTTTGCCCTTATTTTTTTTGATTCCTAGCAGGCCTCCAACAATTAGTAAGTAATACTTAATTTCTTCATTGCACACTTTTAAGTTATTGAAATACTTTAGTTGGTTATTTTCAATGTTGATGGACTATTTAGCAATTAGATGGACTATCTATTTGCAATGTTATTTTCCATTTTGGTTATTTTTATACCTTAAAGAGTTGGTTGAAAAACTTCATTAGTCATTTTAGATTCTAATAACAATTAGATCTCTTGATTTTGGTGGTTGGCAAAGTAGAGTTTTTCTTCATGTTTTCTTTCATATATTTTGCCTTTTATGTTAATATTTGCCTTTTTTTTTTTTTTTTGGCTAGCAGACCCTAACAATTAGTCAGTAATACTTAAATTCTTCATTGCGCACTTTTAAATTATTAAAATACCTTAGATGGCGTAGTAAAATTTCTGCATCTTTGCTATCACTTATTGATTTATTTGATATCCATTTTACATAGACTATCGATTTGCAATGTTTATTTTCTATTTTGGTTATTTTTGATGCCTTAGGGATTTAGTGGGAAACTTCATTAATTTATTCAGGAAGAAAGTTGTATTATTGGTCCATGTGGTTTAACCGGATTGCATGCTTGGTGCTCATACTTTAAAAATTATAAAATTAGTTCAAACTTTTGTGTACTCATTACACATTTGGTTTTTGAAATTAAATTCATTCAATTTTTTATGCATTTTATAAAATATGGACTCACTTTTAAATTTAGAGTTAATTACATGATTGGTCTTTGTGGTATGTTAATATTACAGTATTGGTTCCAACTTTTAAGAAACTACAGATTTGATCCTAACTGTTTATCAAACCGCAATACGATTTGTCCATAGAGCGGATGGCAGCTCGTTTTTTGGGTTAAATGGGTGTGAAGTTACTTTATTACCCTTAACTAAATGATAAAACATAAAAAATAATAATAAAATAATAAAATATTATCATCAACACTCCATCATCATCATCATCATCACCAACTTCATCGTTTCCCACTCCATCCCATCTCTCCGGCAACGACTACCGCCGGTAGTCCTCCCAACACCATGGCCACCATCGTCCTCGACACCAAAGTCTCGAACGTCCCCACGGTCACACTTCAACTGGGGGTTTCAGGCGACCACCCTCGACCACCATACCATCACCGCAACACATTGCTACTCAATGTAAGCCTACAAATCAAACCCAGAAGTCAAAAATCGAGTAATCGACGAAGATTGAGGTGCGAATGTCTTATTGAAGGTTTTAAACGGTGGCCATGGTGTTGGGGGACCGCAACGGTGGTGCTTGCAGTGGTGACCGTGGTGGTGGATGATGCGGTGGTGCTAGTGATCGTAGTCGGATGTTTCGGTGTTGCTCGCCATGGTTTATGATTTGGTTGCGTAAGGGCGACGGAGAAGGGCGGTGGTGGTGGTGGTTGGGGTGGGATCGTGGAAACCAGGGATTTAAGGGTGGAGAAAGGTGTAGCTGGAGGTGGCTCTGGAAACCATAGGCACCAATCATGTAATTAACTCTTAAATTTAACTTTGGGGACCAAAAATACAACAGTCGTATAATATTAGTTTCACTATCTTTATGTTATATCATGACCATCAACAAAAGTTAAGAACAATTACAAGTTTAAACTAATTTTGTAATTTTTAAAATTTAGAAACCAAACTTGTAATTACTATACAAAAGTTTAGACTAACTTTGCAATATTAAAAGTCTAGGGATCAAACATGCAATCTGGTTAAACCACAATAATCACTTATGTAATTTTCTTTTTATTCTAGTTTTTGATAATAATTTGATTTGGTGGTTAACAAATTAAAGTTTTTCTTCATGTATTTGTTGAGTGTAGGCTTCGTATGAATTAGAATCGAACAGTAGGAGGGTTCGGCCGGCCCAAGCTGTAAATGGGCCGAGTTTAGTTAGTTTGCTAACCAAGAGATTAACCTTAATTATAGTCTATAAATATATCTTTCTACTTGTAAATCATTATCACTCAATATATGAGAAACCCTAATTAACCTGTGGACGTAGGCTGCATAGTGTGACTAAACCACATTAAATCTCTCATTTACTTTATTGTTTGTGTTCATACGTGCTTTGATACTATCAGTTTTCTTTCATTTTTATTGGATTTCTTGAATCTGTTATGGGCTTATTTTTCACAATTTAAAGCCTGATTTATTGTGGGATTTCTTAAAGATATTATCATGCTCTGATCATGCTTTGATAACTCATAAAACTTATTATTAAAAATACACCAAATATCTCTACTCATTCTTTGATAACTCATAAAATTTATTACTATTTACAAGTGTAAAGTATATATTTAGATTTACTAGTTCTTTAGTGTTCCAATAAGAATATTCTTGAAAACGAGATTTTTCACTCACCCTTTTACGTCTACTGAATGGCTTAAGGTCAACTTTATTCTTTCTCTCATTTTTATATTTAATTTAAAAATAAATGAGCTACAATTAATGTTTTCAGAGCTGGACCTGCCAATCAGGCCTATAGAACTGGTCCGGGTATCACCCATTTGAAGCGGCTTGTTACTTGTCATACCAATGAACCAGACCGGGTGGTCAAACCGGATTTCAAATTTTATTTTTAAATATTTTTCTTCAAAATCTCATTTTCTGATTAATTCGTGATCCATATTTTGAACATCCAAATGTAAATAGTGCTAATATCACAAAATCACACCAACATATAATTTTCATATATATTTTAAATTAGATGTATACGTAATACTATTTTTCTATTATTTATGGCGTCATCAATTTAATAAATCCGGTTTGACCAACCTGAACAGTTCGTCCTATGAAACTGTTAAAGGATAACTGGTTACGGTTCTAAAACCATTACATACCAACTTCTTTACCTTTAAAAAACAAACTAAATCAATTGTGATAGAAACTAAAACCTTCTGATTAGATTTGTACAAGAACAAACAGGATAGTTGACTTGATCAAGGAGGACTAGTCTTTGATTACAAGAGTAACTTAGATAATTGATAAACTAGACAAGAAGAATATACAGAAAAACAATAATATTTAAGCTAAGATTGGGGTCTGCTCCGACCCAGTTGGACCCAACAACGAGTTTGTATCGTTACACCCCTCCTAGACAAACGACTTGTCCAGTTGTCCTCAAGTCGAATTAAAGACTTTCTCGAGGTAGACTTGTTCCAAATTGGTTAGAACATTAGGTGATGAATGGTGGTTGTGTTATGGTTGAAATGCATGATCTATACAAGCTTTTTGAGTATCTATCTATCAACGAAGATCTATAACAAATACAAAGAATTCTCAGCCGATCCATGATCAATTACCCATTTTACCAATGACCCGTTGAACAAAGTGAATCCTAAAGCTTCCACATTTTTTCTGGTTCGTCTTTGAACCACAGCGGCTTGATCGGGCTTTTCTCAAAACACACACATCTCCTTTACATACAAATTTTCCAGTGGGTGATGTCTCCGAAAAGCAGTTAAAGAAATTGAACATTGAGGCCATTGGTAAATAATAATCTGTATGTATAGATTGTTTTTGTGTTTCTGTTTGTGTATCGATGCATATATGATCGATATGGATGTGATTATATATATAGACACACGTATAAAAAACACGTAGAAAAGAGTACTAAACTATTCATAAAACCTTAACAACTACGTACGAGGAATTCTGGTCAATGGAGGTGTGCTGCATGTGTTAAATTGGAGTTAAAATTAAATACTTTTAGTAAGTTAGATAATTGTCTTTTCTAGAAGATTATTCGCATGGTATTTAACTTACTAACTTAGACACATACTTTAGCCATATGTAACTAGTTTATATATTTGTGATGGGCAGATTTTAGTGTCTATTTGTGATGGGAAGATATTTTAGTGTCACGAGGATATAATTGGTTTTTTTTTTTTTTTTTTTTTTTTTTTTTTTTTTTGCATTTTATAGAAAAGCAGTATTTATTTAAGAAAATACGAACAAATGAAGATCGAACCGCAAATGGATCTAGGATGAAAGATGAACCCGCTATCGTGATTTGAACCGAGCCTCGATTGGAATCCGTAGAATTTCTTCCGGTAAAGAAACTGATGAATTCAAAAACTAATAGCCTTACTTGCTTATATTTTCCATCTAAAGGAGCGTCGAGGGAGGCGAGGTAGGGAAGCAATCGGAGAAATAAAATACATTGATAACTCTCCCTAATTGAAGGTGACACGGGGAGGAAAAGGGGAAGAAGCAATAGTAGAAGTAATTGCTCGTGGCCTCTCCTAATTACTGATTCTAGAAGAATTTTGAAGGTAATCGTCGACTTATTACAGTCAGGATTTTATTTTGGTTTGATCCAATGGTTAATATGCAGCATGCTAGCGGTTACACTATCAATTGATCGACAATGAATTACACAATATATTAAGAAGCAAAAAAACATGTATGATTAAATTACCAATCTAGAGATAAATTACCCGTCACACTTTTCTCAAGTTATTCATCATTAAAACAGGAAAACTTTTCGTGTATTTAAATAAAATGATTTTAGTATGTTACACAAAATAATAATATCTATCTATCTAGTTCAATTTTACATTTTTACAAACACCTGTTATGACTAATAACTAATAAGTAGTAACATAACATGTTTGAATTAGGATTTGTTTTTTTTTTAAATTAATTAGAGGCTGAATTTTTTTTTTAATTAATTAGAGGCTGAATTTTGTATGACTAGAAAATGTTGAGTTTGAATTGACTTGTTTAGGAAAGACTCCCCACTTTTAGTGCTCGTAAATTGACGCAATGAAAATGTCAGCATGATGCACCTAAGTGTCATGTAGTATGATCATTAACATGACTAATTTTGGTCTTTGGAAACCGGCTGATTAAAATTAGTCAAGGATTTGGACCAACTTAAGCCAACAAAAACAAATTGTAGCTAGTATCGGTTGTGGTGGTTTCGATTTTGATATGCATCGTCTTCAAAGCTATTATTAGGTCGTCGTTTTAAAACAAGTCTTGAATAATCAGAAAATCACAACGCCTCGATCCAAATACTCAAAAGTTATTATCTATGATTCGAAAGTGTGATGATGGAATGATTTTATTTCAAATTGCAATCCAATCACCCTGTAAGGTATGCATCTTGAATGTAAATATGTCAAGAAAACAAAATTTCAACATTATATTTCAAACAAACTGTATAAACTCAAAATCTGGACTAATACAAACAAAGATGAAGATGAAAAAGAACACAGAAGATATAATAATTTCTAATCAAACAAGCAAGACAATAGAGAGGATGAAGACTGAATCATATGATCGATCACGTGCAAGACGATTTCAGGATCATACTACCAAGATTACGAATACAACAGACTGATGAAGACCAAAAAGTTGATCCAACACTGTGCGGGCATGAATCATGTAATCTTGATTTGAATCAGGAGAGTTAAAACCCTAGATAGAAGAGGTCATGAACTAATAAAGTAGCCAACATTATTCTCTTTTTTGTATGTAAAATCCAGATCTAATCCTGTGCCCAAACTCGGCTTTAAATTGATAACCACGAGACCAACGGTCCACTGGTCCACGAGTAGTAAGCCCAATGCATGAATGTAGCCACATTATCCCAATTACATGTAATCAACCAAAAAAAATGATAGCATCATATAAGTGTATAGATACAATAACATATTAATATGTTTGTTATTGAATTAAACTATCCATATATTTCAACAAAATAACATTAAACTAATTAAACTCAAGGTTGCGTCGTATTATTAGGACGCGCCCTCCTGTATGTGCTACACACTCATTCTAAGGTTGTGTTTGGTTTATAGTAATTTAATAGAATTAAAATTTGAGTATATTTTTAACATAACTAAAAGCATTAAAATGTGGCTGAGAATATTTGTTAGACGCGTGCCACTTTTAAACCAAATTTTGCCTCTTATATAGCACACCCTCTCTGGTAATCAGTTAGAATACAAGCCTAAAAGGCCGCTTGGTTCGTATAATATTTCGCTAGTATTTTCAATTCTATAAGATTTTGTACACCAAAACTAGACGTGGTTTTAGACTAAGAGTATTTATATTTGAAACACATGTATGTGCGTAGAAGTTGGAGTGAAGCATAATTATAGAAGCTAACCAAACGTATTGGCTTCTTAGTTATTAACAACTTTATGGTTTGTCATCCACCTATAGTCATCCACTTGCGTGGGATAAATTTAATTGTTTCCTACAAGTTTTATAATCAATTTCACTACTTTAAATATTAGAATGTAATTCATTTAAGCTTCGTTTTAGACGTATTTTAGTATATTACGAAACTCTTAACAAGAAAAACACAAACCATGTGTTATTAATTATATGCAAACTAGCTGGTGAGCAAAACATGTGCACTGCGGCAATGGTGATCAAATTTGTGAAAGTTTACTTTTGGCGGTTGCACAATATTCAACCCATAAAAAATTTTCATGTCGAAACATTATAAAAATAAGAAAGCCACAACGATAAATATGAAAATCCTGTAAAGCATAGTAAAAGGAAAAAAAAACTGTAAAGAAAACAAACCATTAAAATAGTTTTGATGACTTGTACATTATCATGCATAATTAGGTTTCAAATAAAATTTCTATCAAAAAGTAAATAAAATTAAACATGTTGTAATGCTATGTTCCTTATATAATATTATATTTTAAAGTAATAACAGTAAAAAATGAACAAAATTGTTAGTAGGCAACATGTTACATTCTCGTTGGATGAAAAGAATTAAAATAAATAAATGCAGACACTTCTCTTCTTCACACAATCTTCAAGTGAAATATTCTCATTGGCTTTTAACTATTATCATATATATATTCAACAAAAATTATTAAAAGTAATAACATAATCACTTAAACTACTCATTGGTGATGGATGAGGAAGTTTTTCATAGTGGAACCAGTGGATTTCCATGAGAAGCACGTGGTGGTTGTTGGTCTTTATTTGTTATAGACCTACAGAATCTTTGCATGTGAATCACACGTTTGATAAAGAATAATGCAACTCTAAATCATTTCTCCTTTTGTTCTTGTATACACATAGGCTAAACTACTCGCTTCAAACATAGTTTCTGTATGAATATAAATAGTTACGAAATGGTAGAATGATAGAGGATCGATGCGAAGTGGTGAGTATGAATTCATTTTTTTACCATACAAACATCAGATAACGACTTGTTAACTCTATATAGGTGGCTCCCACAGGGGTTCGTTTCTCTTGACCTAAAACAGAGCCGAACCCCCGTGCCTGAAACCTCTATCTCCTTCTACATCTCAATATTTTACAAATATACAAACATAATGTCAAAACGACGCGTTCCATAGCACAGACTCGCCTTCCCCACACCTCTTGTGCACCTCCTTAATCCGATCAGCAGACCTGCAAATCCCACTGCAACTCCAATCGAATGAAGCTACACATATGTTCCCTGCTTGAGCCTTCCACTCACAATCTACACTCCCAACATATAGATTGTTAATTGATAATTAATCATCGGTTTTCAACGTTTATTATCGTTCTTATTAGTTTTATACCTGGTGGTGTGCCGCAGCACAACCGCCGATCATCAACATGCTCGACATCCAATCCGATAAACCATGATCCCAGTGAAACGTCCTCATTGGCGTATTTGTGTAGCACGTGTCTAAAACGTTCAAAATGGTACAAAATGAGATGGAAAACATAAAATGATAATAAGTGAAAGATGGTGCTTACTGGTTTATTGAAATATAAGTAGCTAAATCTTTTGAAATGGCGTATAATTGTCCTGTGGCGTGACGGAAGTACTTGTTTCCTTCCTCGCCGAATTTCCAGTGCTCGGGTTCGTGATATCTCACTCCTCTGTTTGTCAAAGGGCAAAGTTAGAAACCAGAGGTGGCGATTTGCCAATTTCAACTCATTACTTGGGTGAATATGAGAGGGCCAGTTAATGGGTCATAACGAGTTCGGATCAATATATGAAATTTTTGTATAGATCGATACATTGGGTTCACCGAAACACTTTATATCCGCTTTCTAAAGAAAGAAATTTACAAAAATAACTAATGCTCTAAATGCGATAACATAAACTGTTTTGACTCGCCCTAAAATTTACGTGCTTTAGGACCCATTAGAGATCCCAACTAACCCGAAAGTTTTTTTTATCTATAAGTCTTAAATGAAGTATGCATACATAAACAACTACAAAACCACAAATCGAGTAGTAAATAAGTTTGATGTAACGGCTTTGACTTACTTGTGAGCAAGAACAGGACCAGATTTCATGCATCCGATATACACGCGAGGCTTTGACTGATATCTACTTAATGTTGCTCCAAGGGTACCTCCACTCACCATTTAAAATTTTAATATACGATAAACTGACTACAAATACGTAAGGATCTCATTATCATACGATGTAATATAATTACCTATATTTACATGTACGTCGTCATCAACTTTGACATAGAAATCCGCATCCCACAGAGCAACCGCCGTAGTGAAAAATGTTTTTGTTTTTGCTGATAATTCGAGGTAACCCTCGATATGCTCCAGCCTCAAGAAATCTCCGTGCTTCTTTTCTTCGGCTTCAATAGCTCTATCGAGAATACCACCTGATGTAGCACTGCATGAAGATAATCCATGGAATATAAGTGCACATATGAAACATAAATATATTAGTATGATTGTTATACACTTGTTTCTTACCTGTGGCCTATCACAAATCGCATCACAATACCCTTTTCTTCCTCTAGTTTTTTGAGTTTTTCACCTGAATTAATGGTACAAAAAGAATTTAAAGTTTGCTACTGATATAATATTACAAGTTAAAGGTGAAATATTAAACCATTTACATATGAACGAATTCGGTTCTGGTTATGTTTTATAGCTATCAGGTAATAAAAAGTTAGCCAAGAAGGAAACATGTCAAATGAGTCAAACAGATTGAAAAATGTACTTTTAACTTTTAAAGCATAAAATCTCCTAAATCGTTGTATTAGAAATATAGATTATTACTGATATAATATAACTTTTAAAATCACATATGATACGTAAACTGTTTATAAAAATTCAAAAATTTGTACAAAATGCATTCTGGCTCAACCCGACCTGACCCGTACCTAAAAACACTTTCAGTGTCGGAACCTACATTTACTCAATACCCAACCATCCCGACCCAACTAGTTTGAACAAGTGACAACCTTGAGGCATCCAAGTAGCACGAACAGAGTCTCGTCTTCTTCGACTGCTAAAAGCAGTATTAATGCCAATAACCATTAAATATTTTCTTTTCTTAATGGGCTCGGGTAGCCTTAAATCGTCAGATATCGGGCTCCCAGAAACTATAGAATCTTGCATTGCTCTAGCAGCTGCTAATTCCATCTCCAAGTTTGAAATTGTTTTGTCTAATGTTCTGTAATCAATACTGTTTCAACATAGACCCTTTTTTTTTGTAACAAAGAGTATCAGCCCTAAATAAAAAGGTAAACAATGAAGCTTACTGGATAACATTACGAGTTTTTGAAACTTCCCTGATTACGTCTTTAGAATCCTTCCTTACATCCTTCTAATCAAAGACAAAAATCTCACTCACTTTAGTTTATATCTTCTAGAGACGAATAGAATGGGCTATGGCCTATGTTAATATACATAATCACTCACTGATGTTGTGTCACAGCCATCTGCTAATAACTTGAGCTTTTCAGCTTCGATTCCAGTTGGTTTAGACATGTCTTTAGCTTCGGGCTCGGTCCACATTCTATCACAACAAAGACATCAATTAATAAAGATTTGCAAATTGCATCTCGTTTTCGTTTGTTTGGGGCGAAAATCTTTAACTTATGATATGAAATAACTGCATTCTTTTTTCTTAAATGATTCAAACTCTTTGATGCCAATCACCATGGAACATAAAGCTTAAAAGTGATAACTTTTCAAGAATAACATGAACTCACCTAAGAAATCAACAAAAGTAGCATACTTTGAACTAACTGTATCATAATGTAAACCAACCCAAATACCAATTACCACAAACATACTATCTAATCAAGGGTTTAGGTATTTCCATCAGATTATGAACAATAAGGTCGAAATCAAGAAGTTTCAAGATTCAAGAACCTAAAGGAAACAATACCCATCAACATTCGACGCATATTATGCATAACAATCAATAATTATCGATCATATAACTTCAAATAAGTAATCTATTTAGTGCAAAACCTGTCGGTGAACAGCAATCCAGCAAAGAAGCAACAGATGCACAGGATAACAGTCATCTTTGTCGACACCAAATTTCTTGAATTCGATTCTGCAACCCCTCTGTTCTTCAGCGCCATTGATGTAATCTTTTGAGCAGTACCAATTAAGCTAATTTGACCACAAACCCATGTGGTAAGCCCCTCAATTGAATCAAGAAATCAACGGGGGTCTGATTGGTTGAATGAATTCAGACTTTTAAAGCCCTAATTGAAGATCTGAACGCTGACCCTCTTGAGTTTTATTGATTGCAGATGCACATCGTCTTCAAACAGCTGAAGATGAGTGAGTTGTTAAGTGTCAACGAAATGGATGGTGGTGTCGAATATATTGGAGAAAGAGACACCGACACGAAATTTGCGTTGTCGACTTTCTATTTGTTTTAGTGGATATATTATATGTTTTTAATTTTTATCCGCGTTGTGACGGTGAAAAAAAGCAACTCGAGACGCTATAACGAATTAACGCAATAGATGTAAGAGCATTCGCATTAAGTTTTAGGTTTTTTATTTTTTATGTGAGTGTGTGTCTTATATTATAGGGGATGATTGTTATTGGTTGTGAGTGAAGAAAAGATAAAATATATGAGAATTGTACCGTGATTCCGCAGATTTGGAGAAACACGGTACAAGCCCCATAAATTTCTTAATATTCTTAAAAATAGTTGTGCGTAGTGGAGAGATAAAATATAATAATAAAGATAATAAAAAATATTATTTAATTGAAAGATGAAGTAAAAAAATAGTGTTTTTAGTGTAAATATGGATACAGGTTGCTAGCGTGAATGCTCTAAGAAAACAAAACACAAACGTCATTGAATACATTTGAAACTTTATATAAAAAATAAAACTGTTACAAACCCGTGGGTAAAAATAATATATGCGAATACCACCATATGTAAAAATGTGATAAGTTTTGTGTATTATGTTAGTTAGAATTTATTGTTACCTGGAGTTTTATATTTTGGTTCCTCTTGGCCTTAATGGTTCAATATATGTGAATTCTAGGTAAAGTCATTTTGACCCGAACAACTTCAAATATTTTGTGTCACTTTTTGTATTTTAAGTTGAATTTAGTCCTTCATAAGTTTGTGTCACTTAGATAGTGTTTTAAAAAAAGTAATGATGTTAGTAACTCTTTCTATAAAAGTAATACGTGCTAAAATGTTTACGAGTTCAAGTTGATAAAGATGGTTAAATGAAAAAAAATTATTGTTTGGTAAACTCAAATAGTGTTTTCATGCGTTGTGTAGTAGGGTCAAGAATCTTGAGGCTGATGTGCCAACATGAGACGTAAACGTGGGTTGCACATGATCTTGTACCAATTTTCACAATATCAAATAATATTTTAAAGGTTAGTTATAACAAATCTCAAATAACTTTTATTCAACTTTTAGTTTAATGATTAAAGTTCCGTAGCTATAATTTATGTTTTTAATATAATTCAAGTTGATTGTTATTATTTACACCGAACTATAATTTTTCTATAAAAACATGTATTAACCGTTGTTCTACTCACCGAATTGATTCATTGTCGGTAAAGGTCATGTTATTTATTGTATTTGTTTAAAAGTTATAAGTTTTAAGAAAAATCACAAATGAAAAAGATTTCTTTGAACTCACCTTCTTGTGATAGGTTTTATCATTGATCTCTCAATCCTTCTCTATGATATTATTAATATTTTTTTCTATTACTCCTCACATTGCAAGATTAAACTAAGTTCAATCTCAACTTGTAAAATAATACTTTTTATAACAACCATTAAATTTTTTTTTAAACAATGATCATTTACAAACCAACGCCACACAATCGTATGTATAATCGTATAGACTATTGATTAGGTTTAATTGTTTAAAAGACGAATTAACAGTTGGTTTCTTTTGCTGGTTTATCAATTCTATTGGGCCAAAATTTCTGGCAACTCAGTCCACTAGATGATAAACAATACCCCAAGGGCCCAATGATATTTTGTGTAGCCCATATGCTAACTTATTTAACTAAGATTTAAATACGATTATATATGATATAATTAAATTTAATATATTAAGCGTGAACTTTAAAGAATTAATTATCTTACCATAAGACAGTAACCTAAATTAATTCAATAAAATTGTATGTAAAATTGTTAACTAATTTTCTTTACAAATTCGTTATACTGTTTATTAGTATAAAATACAATTTTTATACTATTCTCTTACAAATAGTTTTGAAATCAAATTTTTGTTCAACCTTATAGATAAATCTTGTGATGCTATTAAAATTCTTAATGGGTTTGTAAATTTTTATATTAAGAATCTAACAATAATGAAATGAGTTGGATAAATTTTTATAAATGTGAAACCTAAAGAAAATCAAGTTTGAACTATTTTGAATAAATGTGTGTATTTGAACCATTTTGAATAAATGTGTGTATGTGTATAACATAAAGATGTTTGTAAACCGCGATCCACAACCACTGTTAACACAAAACCAATAACAATCTTGAACACCGAAAATGCACAATCACTACGTAATGATGTATTTTTATAAAGGCAAAATGATATTACTCCTAAATTATACCACACAAACTACTCTCTGTTGGGTTTAAACATATGTTTACACTAAAGAAGCTTTGGCTCTTATTACGTACTGCAACCCAAGTGGCACTACGTAGTGATGAGTAGCATTACTTAAATAGTAATAACATTAAGGTAGCGTTTGGTACGCAAGAATGTAGGACGTAATGGAATGAACCATTAAGTGTGAATGAATAAATACATGTTTGGTTGGTGAAGTTAATGAAATGAACTATTACATAGTTGATTTTATTCCCTCAGATTCAATCCATCTATCCATCTTCTTTTTTTCATTCCATCCATTCTTTTATTATTAGTCACAAACGCTAACCACTCACCCACCGCCATCGACCACCACCGCCGCCAACGTCAACCACCGGCCACCACCATCACCGACCACCACCGGCCACCGCCGTTGCCGGAAACCACAATCGCCGGAAACCATCGCCGCCTGAAACCACCATCGCCGGAAACCACCGCCGCCCGCCACCGCCACTGGAAACCACCGCCGCCCGCCACCGCCACTGGAAACCACCGCTGGCCGCAACCACCACCCGCCATCACCATCATAACTACTTTTATATTTTATTCTTTCGTTTTTTTATATGTAACAAACAACACAAAGTAATTATTCATTAATTAGGTTACCCAAACAGGACAATGGAATGTAATGATTAATTTTATTCTATCATTCATTCCATTCACTCATTCATTTCATTCATTTGTCCATTACATTACCTCATACCAAACACACCCAAAGCGGCTTGTATGTTGGTAATCCATGAATATATCATTTCAATATTATTGGAAATTCTATAGAAAGCATACCAAATTAGTTGTGATCAATATACATAGATATTAGATAAGACATGGTTAGGGTTAGATAGTTTATACAAGATATAAATTTTTATGTAATGTTTTAGTAGAAGTTACGGTTCGGTTTTCATTTTAGTTTATCTTCCTTACAATAATATGATTTTTATTATTATATATGGTATCCGGTTTACTATTTTAATCTTATTATTCTTTCTTTCGTATCCCTCTCCACCCCTAACACCAATATATCTTGGTTGGCTATTAGCCTATCCTCCGTCATCCTCTTTTGTAATAACTTTATTAGTTTATTTATCTTATTATTATTCTTGTTGTCCACAAACATATTGTAGTATTGTACATGTACATAGATTAGGTATGTGTTTTTCTTAGCTAGCGTCGTGGCACGACAGTTGTAGCTCCCATTATGACACCACACTTTGTGCCTCTTGTCATTGTCATAGTGCGGTTATGAGCCTATGGCATTTAATCTATTGGGTCGATTACCGCTAGGAAGCCACGTTTAACATTTTACAACTTTTAATATTTTTTTTCTTATTCAGTTGGTATTTAAAAGAGTGAAAGTGTGAAACTCCACTTTCATTATGGAAGTATTATAAACATCAAAATTTCCTTTCAAATGATACAAGTTACCATCACTAGTAGTTTCTTCTAGTTTTTTTTTAATCAGAATTGGACAACTACAAATTTGAATTGTAAAATATATATTGTATGTGATTAATCACCATGGCCGGCCCTGAGGAGGGGCGAGATGGACGCTCGACCAGGGCCCACTCGCTCAGGGGGCACAAAATTTTGTAAATTGTTTTTTATATTATATATATATTTTTTTATAAAAAATAGTTATAAACTATAATTCAATCATAAAAATTAACCCAATTATATTTTAAACCCAATTTAATTTTTTTAGGCCCATTTTATTAACTCAATTAAAGTCTTTTTTTAGAAAATAAAATATTTAAATCTCATGTGTCCTAGTTTATTATTACTTGTTTAATTATTTAGATGGTCAATTGAGCAGCCAAAAAATAAATGATTTTGTTATGTTTATTGTAATACCTGAACCTCATGAGTTATCGGTGAACAATTACGCTATGTCATTGTAATACTATAATTTTGTTATGTTTATTTCTAAAAAGTTTGTTTTTATTCAAAAAAAAATTAGTTTGTATAATTCAATTCGTTAGGGTCAAAAGGTCTTATTTTTTTTGGCTCGTCCTGGGCACTAAAATCCTTAGGACCGGCCCTGTTAATCACCGTCACCTACGTTGCCACTTGTCAATCTCCACCGCCATCATATCACGACTATTCATTATAAAAACAGATATAGCACGAATACAACTGGTGAAACCGTTCTCACCAAAACCTAATTTGACTCAAATTCTGTTTACACTATCTAATGAACCTGTCTCTTTAAACGACCCCATCCTATTTGTGGTGGATACTCATGAAACAAAGGAGTTAGTCAATACGAAGGACAAACAAACTCGAAAGGATAGTTCAATATTTTAAATTATCATGAGTACACGCAAGTGATATAAGTAAAACGTTATCTCATGTGTATCCGTATTCAAAAGAACATTATATGTACAATCTCAATATCTCATAATCAAAAGAATAGCGACATTACGTGTTCATTATTGCATCACCTCCTGAAGTTGAAAAATGGTCTTTATCTTTTTTTTTTTTTTTTTATAACAATTTAAACGTTGTTTTTGTTATAAATGGATTGATGTGATTGGAAGCGTGTCATAGTAGTTACAATACACACACATATATATATATATATATATGTTGACATAGTATTTTTTTTAATGGGACCAGTTATTGGAACATCACCTAATTATAAATCAACACTCCAGATTTTTATACGTGTCGTATAGCATTATATGCGTCATATAGATGGGTCGTATAACCCTATATGAGACGTGTAATCCCTCCGACAGCCCCCTAAATTTTTACTCGTAATCAGTGTCAAAATTTGCTATACGCGTTGTATAGCTCTATATGAGTCGTATATGAGGCGTATAGCCCTCTTTCAATTTCTTCGACCATATACGATGCATATATGCTATACGATGCTTATAGGGAGGTGTCGATTTATAATGTGGGGTGTTTTTATATTAGGGCTCTTTTAAATTAATTACAAAAACAATAAATATTTTTCTTAATTTAACATATTTGAGGTTTACTAATAATTTTTATAAAAATTCTTTTAAGTTGTTTTAAATGACTATTTTATATTTTTAATTATATTTATTGCATTGTTATTTATGTAATCATCTTTAATTAGATACTATTTATATAAATTACAAAAAGATAATAAAAACAACCCAAACCCTCTCCCTTCTTTTGTATTTTCTGACCGACTATTCAACAGACCTACAAATCACCAGCCACCCCCTTTCGTGCACCAACCATAAAGTCGAGCCCTTTCCACTCCCGCTGATGCTCCTTGCCACCCCAGAACCCCAATTACGCTATCCAAGTAGATTTTCACATGCTAGTATATGACTCGAAGTCTTAGGTGCGAATAAAGAAAATTACAACGGGTTTTCAGTAGACTTCATAGTGTCCATCATTACTATTTCAATCAAATTGAAGGCACCCACTAGTTCAATCTATTGACCTAAGTCCTTACGATCTTTTTTTTAAAAGAGCAAATGTGTGATCATGCTTTGGAGGATAAGTATTATTTTAATCGGGCTCATCTATCCGTAACCTAGCCGGGACCGCACCCTAAACCCTCTTAGGAGGAAACCTATTGTTGGAAAAAACCCCTGGCTCAACTCTAAGCATATTGCTCAGATTGAGACTTGAACTCATGACCTTTTTATATTTACATGTTATGGATATATCACCTTTACTAGTTGGGTTAAGAATCATTGGTAAGTCCCTACGACTTTTAACAATCGGCTTTGTCGCTATATCTTTTGCAATCATTGCTCGCACTCTTACATCTCACATATATATGTTTCCCCTCTTCCTCCCTCAGAACTATCCTTGCAAGTGATCGAACCAAAAATGACGAGCCTTGGTATCAACGTTTTGAAGATCGGTTTATGGAATTATGGGTTAAAATTTGGGAAAATTAACAAAATAACCATTTGACCAAATTAAATTACCAAAATAACCGGTCAAAATCAAGTTTATCAAAAAAATCAACCAATCGTATCCCGCCACGTGTCTCGTCCTCGCCCACGTGGCGAGGATTAGCCATGATCCCTCGCCCAGGAAAACGTGTCGGCGAGGGAAAACCATGATCCCTCGCCCACGTGTCAGATCCCTCGCCCACGTGTCAACTCCCTCGCCCACGTGTCAAGTTTTGCTGCATCCCTCGCTGACTCAGCGAGGGATTATGAGAATCTCTCACTCATATTTACGAAAATACCCCCCCTTGCCAAAAAAAATTAATTAATTAATTTTTAATCAAAAAAATCCAAGTTTTTTAATTATTTATTGTTTTTTAAATAATAAAAAAAATTTAAATTAATTTTATTTTTCCCTATATAACACCATGTTTACCCATATATTTTACATCCTTCTCAACATCTTTCATAAAATTCTCTACAACTTTATAAAATGTCAGTGAATATCATACTATGTAGTGGTTGTAAATGACATTTTGTAAACGGAATTGAAGAATATCTATCATTAAAAGGTAAATGTGTTAGACATGTTTTTAGTTTATCTACTAATATAACGTTTGATGAATTAAAAAATATTATTTTTCAAAACTGAGAATCCAAAGTTATATACAGTTATCAACGATTTCTGAAGGTGATTGTTTCAACAACAAAGAAGAACTACAACTGAAATTGGGTATGATGTGTCTTACCGAATGTTTTGAGTATAAAGTGGTTAAATCATCAAAAAGTAGATTTGAGGCGTCGTGTCGTAACGATGGTTGCGATTGGTGTATCCGTGCGCATTGTTTTAAAAATACAAGTATATTTCAAGTTAGATATTTTAAATCACTACATACTTGTTCAAGAACACAAACTTATCCCAATATTCGTCAAGCAAACAAAAAAGTTTTGGGTCATATCATTAAAGACCAATTAAAAGATAGCGGTCGAATTTACCGGGATAAAGAAATTATGAATGATATTAAAGAGAGATTTAAAGTTAACATATCGTACGCTCAAGCTTGGCGTGGGAAGGCTTACGCGCTCGAACTATTAAAAGGATCCCCAGAAGAATCGTTTTCACATCTTCCTATTTACTGCTACAACTTGAAGAAAGCAAACCTGGGTACGGTCACTGACATTGCTGTAAATGAAATGGGACATTTTGAAATGTTATTTGTTGCGATCGGTGCAGAGGTAAGTAAATATTTGAGTATGGTTTTTAATAATATTTTAGTAATACTAACATTATTTATTTATTTAGATTCGAAGTTTTGTGCAATTTTTACGGCCTTTAATTGTGATTGATGGAGCACATTTAAAGGGTAAGTTTTTAGGCACCATGTTTTTAGCGGTAGGTATGGATGGAAACAATCAGATTTTACCAGTTGCATACGGTGTTGGTAAAACAGAGAGCGGAGAGTCATGGAAATGGTTTTTATCAAAACTTAAAAATTGTATTGGTGATAATCCAAATTTGGCCATTATATCTGATAGAGCTGCCTCAATTGATATGGCAATCAAAACTGTGTTTCCACATGATCAAAACTGTGTTTCCACATACAACACTTGTATAAACGTCACCAATTTCAATAGTTCAAATTCGTTCAACATAACTCGAAATTATTATATTACGATTACAATCACACGAAACAAGTCCATAATATAAAGTTATACGATAAAATTCTAATTTGAACGAGGTAAGCTGCGCCAGAAATACAATTGATCATCCATGAATCGCCTATACAATTTACAATTATCTTTAAAATTTGCACCACAATCTATCGGCTTGGACGTAACGAAATGTTCCATCAACATGCCGACGTAAACTCCTTCGTTCCCTCTTAAATTTTGGGGTGTGGTAACATAATCATCATTTAATTCAACAGCAAATGGTTTTTCTGTTTGTCCGGTCTTTTTCCAAAAACGAAGGTTTACTAATAAAGCACTGAAATAAACTGAGAGTTTCATCAACACCGGGTAAACAAGTCGACCAAATTTATCTTCGCCTATTCCTTCACTGCAATAAAGTTCTAATTTGATTGTTCGCAAATTAACACGAACAAGTACCCATTTTTCACTCTGTATACAAAAAGGGAAATACACATAATCAACATCTAAAAAGGAGGGGTAAGGGTTGTACTTTCCATCAGCAAACGAAATATCACGCTTGCTACATGAATCCATTAAGAAGTCAAAAAATTATGAAGGTAGTATAGTTCAACGTATATTTGACAGTCCAGCTTTGTATAGCTCTCTGTGTCTCCAATTCAGTATTCTTAAAACCCAACCTTCAACATGCTGTATAAATATATATTTATTAATACAAGTAAAAGAATGCATATATTAATAATATATATAAAAGTTTACCACTGAGATTAATTGACCGTTACGTCGGTAACCAAGTAAAATACCCCAAAAATTATTGTCAAGTTTTACAGTTGTTAAAAATATAGCAGAATAACAAAACGGGGCGTCCCCTTTATTATAAAACTCCATAACATCTGTTGACCAATTATCTGATTTATCATCTGGAATTATAACGCCCACCTCCCGGGCCACACCCAGGGAGCGTTACGCATCGGAAATACAGAACACATAGTAATTCTAGAGTTTACAGCGGAAGTCTAACTTTGATTATACATCAAATATACATTACATTTGTCATGCTAAATAATACCATTACATCAGCTTAACTATACTAGAGATCCAAATCTTCAATAGCGCTTTAGACCTTTATTTCCTCGTAAACTAGCCCGAAATCTTCAATTTCTGCAATCTCTTGGCACCTAGGATGTGTGTCCATAAAATAGAAAACATTTGGGACTCAGCATAAAGCTCGTGAGTTCATGAACATAGTATTCTTCAAGATTCAAAACATATTAGTATTGACTATTGCATCAAGCAGATACAGTCATGGCAAACAGATAGAAACAGAGTAAGCACAGTATAAATTTACATAACCAGGCTATGTATAAAAACTCTACTAGCTAAAGCAGAATCATACAAACAGCCCTCAAGCATCCTATCAAGCATTGCCACATATCACAGATGCTATTGATAGTCAACTCTTCAATTATTACCGGTTATCATACCATCACATCCCGTTTTAGAAAACAGTTCAGAGGAACTAACCTGTTTAACAGCTGCCCAATAGTTGATAACCACTCCTAGTACAATTGGGTAATATCTCAAGATCCTGATACAGTTTAAGTATTTCTAGGTTAGGTAATGAACAACTAAGTAGTTATAGTCATGATTGGATATTGGTTTACGCTGCCTTGTTTAAGCATGGGTGATGAGTCCATGCCTAACTAAGGCTAGGCTACCCAATACCTACCCCTAACAATAACCCTAATGCCTAAAAATAATAATACTACTAATACTATTCTTAATAATAGTACTAAAACAAATAATAAATTCTTAATAATAGTACTAAAACAAATAATAAATAACTTGACTTAATCTTAAGCGAAAACATACCTAAAACTATCTACGGCAATTTGATGTAGAGTCTCCCCTACTCGCGCCCCTACTCGAGCTCCAAAAACGACTACTAACAATACCTAACGGGGTATTTATAACTCGGGATTCTTCTTATATTAGAGCGTTCCCAAGAAAACTTATAATCTAAATTCAAACTTAAGGTATCTATTTATATGAAAGCACGCAGGCTGGTGAAAAAGAGAAGCAGGCGATTTGGGATGCAAAGGACGTGCCTGCTAGCTTAAATTTAAAATTATTATATCATTATAATTAATTCAGTTGCTTACTTCGTTTTTCTCTTATAACTTTGTAAATATAACATCTTATAAAATTTCAAATATGCCGTTGAGACGACCTTATTATTCTCTACGAGTCGACCCAAGTTTCGATAAAAACGGAGCACGTTTAAATATAATATATTATTTTATTTATATATATTTTAATAGTCTCTTACGACACTAAAACTCGTTGAAAACTTAAATTTAAAATAGTCATTTCACTCATTACTTACTCGTTTAACAATATACAAAATGTAAAGTTCATATTTCTTTTATTATAACTATTATATCTGATCCTGAAAACCCGGGATGTTACAGGAATGGCCCATCTACGTACAGTAGGTCGATTGGAGGGTTGTAATGGTACGTTTATAGGAGGGTTTTCTTCCGTGTTTTGAACATTAGAAGTTGAAGATTCTAATTGATTTTTTGGACGCCTTCATTTACTTATGATCCAAGATAAAGGTTTAGATGCGGGTTGAGAAGAGTATTGTTGTTTATCCATAGACTTATGAGATGAGAAATGTAGAGTGTGATTGCTAGTGAGTGAAGTATAAACTAAATGTTTATTTATATATATCTTATTATGAATTTAAATATAAAATTAAATGTAAATATGCTTTTTCTTTATATTATTAATTTATATTTATATGTATTTCTTATTTAATCTTTCGCTTAGTAAAATATTGTTAACAACTAATATCGTATTTTCAACTAATCAAATACATACAATTTAATTAACTTATAATTTATTAGTTAAATTTTCATACAATAATACTGCAAATTTCTCTCTAAACTTTTGAGCTGTGATGCGTACATCTTCAACAGGACATAACTCATCTCCGGTAATTAAACGTTGTAGTATAATACAAACCCAAACACCACAATCGCCTGATCCAAAACTTTGTTGGGGCACATTTGACGGTGTGATTCGTTGAAAAGATGTTGATAGAGAGATAGTCATGTTACGGTCTTCAAAATAAGAATGATAATATAACCATCCCGGAAGCGTACAGTCAAATTGCTTCAATGCAAAATCTATTTTATTAACATAAGTTCCTGTCATACAGATAAAAAAAATAATAGTGTTACATAAACAAAAATATTTAATATTTAAATTTAATAAATTATTACCTGTTATAGACTGTAACAGTCCATTGTAGCAAATTTATTCGTATCAAAATCCAATGTTCCAACGCAATGTTCATTGGAAAATATAACTGTAAAAAACAACAAGTTAAAATGATTTAAATAAATAATAAAAATATTTAATTTATAATTACCTCATCAACATCTTTAATTGGTGGATAAAATGGCTCCGAACCGTTTGCGTATGTAGATAATTTTTTCATTTCAAACAAAAAAATGGTAAACCAAAGAGGAAAAACAATCCAAAGTGCATTTGATGGTCGGGACCGTAACAGATATGTCACATACGCCCATATATGCTGCTCAAAATAAATCATTAAATTAATTAATACGAAATATAAAAAATTAATACACATAAATAAATATTTAAATTGAATATTTAAATTAAACATGTAGGCAAATGCAGAACAAGCCACATGAAGTATTTGGCACCAAAAGACGACATTTTCGTCTACACAGTACATGTTCCATGTTCTGTTTTAAGAATTTAACTTTTTAATATTTACTTTAGAAAATTATTTTTTATATGTTAATCTTAAAATTTTCAGAAAAGACAATGACCATTTGCGCCCAAGTCAACCACATAATAGCAACATGATAATCGGGTTCAAAGATCTATTTATTATACATACATTAAATGCAAGTTCAGACTTTCCTCTTCGATGTGCATGATTTCTCTTCGTATTTATTTATGTAGGGCTTTGCAACTTGCTTGATAGGCTTATTAATGTTGGATTGTAATATTATTTTATTTTGTTTTAATACATCTATTAAATTATGTATTACTTTTCTAGAAAGAAAATATCACTTCCTTTATCCACATCAACATTTCAATATTAGTCTGAATAAATAAATGAATTGAGAATTCTCAATTCTACCCCCACCCTGCTTAAACGACTTGTACGTTCCTTTAATACAATTGAACAAACAACCCAAGCCACCTATATATACATACCATATCTATGACCCCAATTACTCACACTCCTCTCACCATCCCCACTTTCTCATCAACAATGGCCGGAGTTCATCTTCATCTTCTCCGATCAAATCTCCACCGTTCAACCACCGCAACGCCGCCGTCCGCCACCACCAGACCCACCATTCTCACCGGAGCCACCCACCACCTCTCATACTGGGACTCCATACATTCCGACATCGACTCCCACCTGAAAAAAACCATCAAAATCCGTGAGCCCACCAGCGTCTTCGAGCCAATGCACCACTTAACATTTGCGACCCCGCGAACCACCGCGTCCGCGTTGTGCGTCGCCGCTTGCGAGGTCGTAGGCGGCGATCGTGCAGACGCTATTGTAGCAGCGTCTGCTATTCACCTCATGCATGCAACTATCTACACCCACGATCGTCTCTTGTTGAGAGATCGTCTCGGGTCCGGACTCGAGTTTGTACCCGGGTCCGGACCCGAGCCCCACAAGTTTGGGGCGAATATCGAGTTGCTCATCGGTGACGGAATCATGCCGTTTGGGTTTGAGTTGCTGGCTGGTTCCAGTGCCGGTGACAACTCGGAGAAGATATTACAAATTATTGTGGAGATCACCAGAGCTGTTGGTGCTCAAGGGATGATCCCCGGCGGTGCAGATTCTGATGCACCGCCGGCGAGACAGCTCCACGGGTGTGGGGCCGCTTGTGGGGCGATAATAGGTGGTGGGACTGCTGAGGAGATTGAAAGGCTGAAAAGATATGGAGTGTATGTGGGGAAAATACAGGGGGTGGTAGGTGATAAGGGTGAAAGTGGAGGGGGTGAAATGGAATTAGTTGAGAAATGGAGGGCCTTGGCTTTGAAGGAGTTGGAGTATTTTAATAGTGAAAGGATTGAGATGATTTCTTCCATTGTAAGAGGTTAATGTTTTGTTAATTTTGTGTTATTGATTTACTATTGCTTTTGTAATAAGTGAGTTGAAGTTACAGAGGTAATTAGGAGGATGGTTTATGGTATTGTGTGATTACGGTTTAGTCTTTAAACTTTTTTATAGTTTTATATGTATTAAAATATATGGAGGGTGTCTATAGCAACAAACATAATTTTTGTTGAATATTGAATGTGTCTTTACTCTTTAGTATAAGTTTGAGAGCTTAAATTACAAACGTTAAGAAGTACCGATAAAACTAGATTTTTTAACTTATAATTGCCCCCTCATGTTTTACATTTTGGCCCTCAAACTTATAATATGGCTCTTAGACTTTTTCATATGAATTTATTCTTATTTTTTTAGACTTTTTCATATGAATTTATTCTTATTTTCTTAGACTTTTTCATATGAATCTATTCTTAATTTTTCCCCCTGTTGTTGGCTTCTTTCCACTCATATGTTTTTCTGTTTCTTTTTTTTTTTTCGTTTGTATTTATAGTGTATAAAATATAATAAAATCACAAACATATTGTTGAGACATACTTATTTCATCTGTATTTAGATACATTTAAGCACTAAGCACTTATTTATCTGTATTTTGTTACATTTAAGCATTTATATACAAGTCGTTAACCTTATATACATAAATTTGTTTTAAAAGTTGGTTTTGAATGTTATATTACGACTGTTGAAAACTTATAATACGGCTCCTTGAAAACTTACATGTCCCCTAGACTTTTAATCGTAAGATGGATAGACTTTTTAATCGTCGATAGATCAATTTTAGCGATTGCGATGGCAGCGTTCTTCAATCGCCAGCAGGTGTGGTGGTGATGTTTAGTAACGGTGGATCGATGTGACAGTGGATCAATCGTGTGTTGGCTGCAGATCAATGTAGTTTTTTGACGTTGTATGTGGATCAATCACCGGCAAGATGTTCTTTAATAGAGGGAAAAAAGGAAACTAACTCGGGTAGGTTGAAAATGGAGTAACGATGAGAGACAGTGATTAGTGATGAATCTATACAAATAGTGTGATTGAATTAGAAAAAGAAAAAAAAAACAAAAAGAATAATCTACCCACAAACAACCCAAACAATCTCTACCGATCATTTTCTTTAGATTAAACATGGACCACACATTTCGAGTCTAATTCACTCAAAAATAACCATTCAACTTTGTGTATATAATGTTTATTTAGATGCAATTTATTGCTACGCGTGTGTATAACTTGTTTGATTATTTATAACAGAATTTTAAAAAATAGTTAACGGGCCAGCTCAAGGGCTAAATGTGGTGCCCGTAAAACTGTAATAATAAACGTGCTCACGGTGGGTGTAGGACGAAGGGGGTTGATTAGGGGAATGAGAATCTGATTAAAGAACAAATTTGTCAAACTAACTAAATTTATACATATGTGTATGAGAGAGTGAGGTTAATTTTTGTTTTTAATACAAGTGTATTTTTACAAAAAGTATTAACAAAAATATTAACAGAAAAACTACAAAAAGTCATGGAGCTAGACTGAAATAACAAGAATGAGAACCATAATTTCTATCATACAAAATTTTTTTAGTTGGATTTGTTACTTTCACGGGAAAATATCGTATTAAACTATTAAAAGTTTAAGTAAAATAAAAGAGGATAGTAGTACATCGGGATAGACCACAGATATGAAAAAATCAAAAATTAAAAGTTAGTTTTATACACACATTTAAAACCTGAACTAAACAGAACTGGTTTCATTTTAAGATTTTAAAATACAAAAATCAGTTTTATAATCCAATAATAGTACATCGAGAGTACATCTTTGATTTAAAAAATTAAAATACAAAATAAAAATTATACACACGTTGAAAACATGAAAGCTACACACCACTTTTCCAACAGGATGAGAAGTATCACTATAGTACCGAACCGAAAGCATCGATCTCGAAAATCATTAAATTTGGGTACCAGTACAGTGTTTGAAGGTAAAAATCGATATACTGAACAGAAAGTATCGATCCCAAAAACACCAAAAAGTGGGTACTGAATTAGTACCGAAAATAATTCGGTCCGGGAAAGGTACTAGTACCAGTACAGTATCTGTTCGGTTTCGGTTTTTGGTATCATTTGCTCATCCCTACTTTTTCACTTTTAACTTCATCTACCTATTTTTCCTTCAATGGTTGATAAATAATAGACTTGTCAGCTCGCCAAGCATTTTGATCGGAGGTAAAACCACACAAACATAGAAAGATACTTATCATCATCGTTTAAGTTTCAATGTTTTCAATCGCCGCCTTTACGTGTTCAAGTTTTGTATGTTGAGTTATGCTCGGCTTCTTATCCTCCACAAAAATTGATCTGAAAGACTGAAACAAGCTTTGTGGTTATAACAAAAAAATCAAAAAGACCAATTGGGCGGTTAAACGAACAGTGACATTTACATAATTAAACAAAAGATTAGAAATTTTAGATAAAATAACAACATATCATGTGTTTATTGAAAACATTTATAAATAAGCTGTTAATTTTGGAGTTCTAGACTTCTAGCCAAGCTCAACAAAATGGAATTACTGCCCCATTTTGTCTATTCATGAAATTAAAAGTAGCTACATAAACAAACTCAATGTTGTCACATCACGATAAAACGTGACAATTTATAAATCATAAAATACTTCTCACGAAACATCATGTACTTCGTACTTTCATGTTTTTTCTGTACAATTAACTTTTTATACCATTTCAAATAGCACGTGAAATTTGTCTGGACTTAAATAGGGAGTATCGGATTGATACGTATAAAGATATCACGTTTAGGAGTTGAAAGATTAATAGATAAAAGTTGAATACTACTCGTATATTTAAGCATGCCAAAGGCATTAACCATAGTGCTATTTAATGAGCGAACCGAGTCGAGTAGAGTCAACTTTACCTTAGACTCGGTGGCTCCACTCGGCCTTAAAGTTAAACATGCTAGCTCGGCTTGTTTATTTTTTTTCTTTCTAAAATAACCTATATATTATCGCCCCAGTCAGCAACAAGCTAAAAGGGATGAAAACCATAATTTAGATCGACACTAATGGGTTTTAACCAATGTATGAAACTTATTTAGCTTTTATGTATACTAGACGTTGTTGATAATATTCGATAAGTGACATGTTGCAACAGTATTATCAAAATTTGCACAGTTACACCTAAACCCTAAACTTAAATAGATTGTGTAAAATCGGTTTTATATTAGTCAACCCAAAACCTAAATAGTTTTCTTGTATGTTTCTAAGTCGTATCGATCAAGAGGTACAAGCACACTTCAGGCGTACAGTTTAATTAATCGTCGAGGTAGTTCGAAAGATATGCAGGTAGTTTTAAGTATATTATAGTAGACACGTTCTTCAAACATTTGGTTTGTCTTATTCTCCTACCACCGAAAGACGCACGTTCTAGTCCATCGCTGCCCATTTGCAACAACACCATGAAATACCAACTTTACTTAGACTTCATGGCTGAAGTGGCACTTATAATTTTATTCCCAAAGTGTAGTGATCATTCATGCCTTGAATTAGTCTCTTAAGTGTCTGTCTGTCGAGGTTTAATTTTTTCCCGCAAACCAAAAAAATTTCCCCTCTCTCGCCAGACAGACAGACACTTAAGAAAAAATGTGAAGAAGTAAGGAAAAGTTGAACGAAACCGGCCCTTTAAAATAAAAAGCTAGAAAAAAAACTGATATGACAATGATGTGTCAATTGAATAATCCGTTGGGCTATGTTAATCGAATGCATGCAAGTCACAACTTCATGCCTCAATGCCACTTTTGGGATAATAACTCTCGGTAACATTTTAACTCTGGAGTATATCTTCCACCATCATTGCTTAATTAGTCATTATTTTAAAACTTTTGGGATAGTGATTATGACACGTCAAAAATTTAAATGCATCTCATTAATAATAATTGTATCATAATATCTATTATATGCATTTTTCACATGTGATATAATCATAAGTTGTGCATTTGATGCAACACCCTTATTATTGAAACGAGTGATGTTACACTTCACTTGATCTCTATTTTTCTTCATATTTTCTAACAAGCAATCAAATTTTATCGAACAAAACAAAGGTTACAACATAAAATCACGAGAATACTGATGTTGACTTAACAAAAAAATTATTCTTCTTATTTTATTTTTAAATTTATTAGTTTGACCGTTATAATTTATAAAACCTTTAAATGAAAACAAAATCAGTTAATACTAGACATGCCAATCATATTTACTCAAAAGTCAAAACTCAGTCACATTAACATAAAATAAATAAAAATTCTATCGAGGTAAACCGAAAATTTGCAAACTTAAAAAGATAAACCAGATAGATATGAATTCAATAACAAATATAATTTAACAAAACATATATAATTCAATAAACAAATAGTATTATAATTTTATAATTATTATATTATTATATAATTCAATAAATTAATATTATTATTATTAAATTATTATTAGTACTGTTCAGTTCTTCCTCAATTTATATAGGAGTAATTACTCACTTTTATGCTAAACTAGTTTTTCTACCCGTCGCGCGTTGCGGTGGCATCATACGCAAGATGATAAAGTAAAGACTACGATTGACCAAACTCTTTTTCAAACTATATTTATGTTGAAACGTAAAGTAACTAGAATGTATACCATTGAATGAAAATATATTATATTTGATTTGACCCTCTTACAGAATTTTTGTGTCAAACGTAGACCGACTCAAGACATACATAAAAAACACGCGCAATTGGCGACATATACAACGCGATAAAGTATAAATTACAATCACCTTGACTCATTTCCGAACTAAATTTACGTTAAAACGTAGAGTAACTCGGATTTGTACCATCAAATGAAAATGTAGTATATTTGACTCCACGTACTTTCAAACAAAATTTACGTTAAAACATAAACCAACTCAAAATGTATATAAAAATAAACATTGAAACGTTTTATATTTGACCCGACTCATTTCTAAACAAACTATACATCAAAACGTAGAAGAAAGGCAACACCACTGTTGCGGTATAAATAAATAGGCAATGACTAAAGGAAGGATAATTTGATAAATTCACAAATGAGGTTTGAAAAAAAAAACAAACAACGTTGTGTGTGAGTTTTAAACTCCACACCTCATGTTTGAATGCAAAAGACACAACCACCTAATCTAGAAAAGGAAAGTTGTTTATATGTGAAACCAAATATATTATTTAGTAAAGCAAAAGTCGAATGGTTTAACCACTCGACCTTTGCTTTTAAGCGTTAGTATATAATAGGCACCGACAAAAAATTACTTCCACTTTGATTAACTATTTATTTTTGTGAATTTCCATATAAACAAATTAAAGGCCACCCCTCCACCCTCTTTTGCAAGAAGCAAAACAAAGGACAAAAACAGTTGGCCACAGGAACCGACAAAAAGCAGTGATGCAGATGAACGATTGATTCTGCAAATGCATGTGTTGGGATTTTAATCAACAATGGATAACACAATAATATCTATTGGTTATACCATAAATTTTATATTTAATGTTCGGGCAAATGTTTATTTGTTTATTATAAAAGATTAATCTTCCACCTGTTTTGGAACGATATTTAATAAATTGTTGTTAGCTAAAAGTTGGCTAAAGGAAGTAGAAAACTGGCCCTATTCAAGCCAGCTAAAAGATATAATCAAGTCGGTGATTTATGTGGCTATGTACTCTATGTGGAAGACTAGAAACCGTTTGATGTTTGAAAACAGAGTTACTTAACAAGTAGAATTACAAAGTGAAATAAAAACTTCTGTTTTCTTATGGATAAAACATAGGAGCAAAATAGAAAATCAAAATTGAGAGTCTTGGTGTAATTTCAATTTGTAATCGGACTTATGTCCGATTCCTTGTTTTTTTTTCTAGCATTTTGCTAGCGTCGTAATGAAATTTTGCAGTTAAAAAAAAACTAAAAGTTGGCAATAACTAATAACTACGGTTGATCTCTCACATATGCGTCAGACAAAACAACATAAAAGTTCTTGTGGTTTTTGTTTTTCGTTAAATCAACAGCATCGCCTGCCTAAAATAAAAACTGATCAAAAATAGGTTCTTAAGACTAGGGTGGTCATCGAACTTGAACCGGTTTATTTGAATCGGTTTACTTGGTTTTGACGTTTTTTTAAAACAGGATTCGAACTTGAACCGATTCATTTTCAAAAGCCGATTCAAATATGGTTTTATTCGAATTCTCTCGAATTGAGAAATAAATTTATTATGTCAGTTGGGTGTATTTAAAAATTTTAAATTGGTTGGTTGAATATCTTTTATTAAATTATATAATGCGTTTATATAAAAAGTTAAATCATATATATAAAGCTAAAACAAATATCATATGTATAAAAAATTTAAATTATTATCATACATATATAAAACTACATATATATATATATATACCCATTGTGACGTTGACATGATCGTGGTTAATTACATAAAAAAAACGTATAAATTTGTAACGACTCAGATATAGAGATCAATATAGATATAAAATAATTATATAAAAATATCATTATTCGGTCAGTATCGGATTCATTCTTCACGAACCAACATATAACCGTTCCTTTTTATTAAATTATACTGGGAAGCCAAGAAAAAAACTAGTAAAAAATTAGCTTTTTTAAAAATTAACGAACGATAATTATTGAAGAACAAATAAATTAATAAAAATTTATAGATTGAAAGAATACATTACATATAGTATAGGGTTGAACTTAAAACATGTTATGTTATGTTTGCAAACTATATAGGGTTAATTTAAAAAATGTTGATGTGTTTCAACCAGTCCTTCACAATTACGATGTATATAATGCACCTTCATAATTACGATGTATATAATGCTCAATTGATGGAAGTAGATGGACCAGTGTGACAAAGATGCAAAGGGAAATATGAATTATTAAGTGGGTCTACCATTCACACGTGTAAAATTCCAGTTTGTATCATTTAACACTTTAACCGGACCATTTAAGTATTTAATTGTTTTTTTTTAGTTTATATTTACGATGATTCTTTTAATCTTAATATATATTTTTTTAGAGTTTCAAACGTGTCAATGTGGGCTAGCCTTCTTGATGAAGGATTTATTTTTTAAAAGAAGTCATCTGACCTTAAACTCAAACATGATGTAAATTGTCCTAGAGTAATTTATTAGTAGTAGTATGAGTAGAGTAGATACATCGTTAAAAAGTTTTAATTCATCACTTGGATGTGTTTATTTTTATCTAAAATAACTTTTAATAGCACTTATGTGAAATTTAAAGGTTGAATCACATTCAAGACATAATCAACTAACGAATATCACGTGTTACCTTAGGCCTAACCAACAAATGACTATGATATTACGTTTTGGCAATATAGCAATGGGGCCTCCCATCACATGGTCTCGCGGATACAATTGTTTGGTTACAAGTGATGATAATTGGGTTGAGGTTGGTTAAAGATCATATTACAACTAATATTACGTGCTATTATTAAATGTTTATTTTACTTCTATTGTTGTTATAAGTTGTTTTCCGTCAAACAAACTCCATCGCCATGTTTTAATCCTAATATTTGTTTTTGTTTACCTTTGATCTAGTAGTCCAGTGGTATGATGTTTGTCCATCATAAAAGTGTTGTATGTTAAAATGTTTTTAATTGTTAGATTAGGTTCAAGTGTTGTGAGAAATTATTATTCAAGAAGAAAAAATGTTTTTGTTTAATTACGTGTAACCTACTTCATCTAGAGACTAGTGGCACTAGTGATCGAGATGGGCACTACATGGATGAATAAAGATTGATAAAATATGAAAGATATCACATTTAGCATATGTTTTTTTGATTTCTTATATGCTTTTTGTTTAATGTTTGCAACAAAAGTATCTGTTAAACGTGTAATCATAAAGTTAAATAAATTATTTTCGTGTTATTTTATCTATATTACGAATAAAGTAAGGACACGAATACAATAATGTTAATTTATTTAGTAATTGTTTAATAATTTTCGTTTAAAAACTTTCTACTAGTAAAAGAACAAAGGCATTACAATGTATTGGGCCAATATATAATCGGGCCTAACACTTTTTAAGCCTGCAGGACCTAGTAAACCAGTGGGCTACGCTTAATTGGACTGGACTGAAATCGGACACTTTTTAGCCTTTAGGTGGTTTGTTATTTATTATACGTATTCTCTTTTCTTTTATTTAGTATTAGTTTAGAATAAAAATATTAAATTAATATTTAAAAATTATGAAATAATATTTTTAAATAAAATACGATTGATATTACATATAATTAACTAATTTAGGTAATAAAACAATATTAATATTTTTTCAAACTTGCATATTTAAAAAACTTTGGCTTGATAAAAATACTTTTTAAACTTTTTTTTAATATGTTTTTAAAAAAAAAAATTGTTTCTAAATTTCTTTGTACTAAAAAGTTTATTTTCGTATAAATTTGTTTTTTTTTTAAATATACTTTTTAAAAAAACAAAAAACATGTTTTAATTCATTAAAAATATATTTTATATTTTGAAAAGGATGTTAATAATATCAAAACAATCTAATATTATCATAAAATGGTGATATTTTTATGCTAATGACATGTGACATATAAACATTTTGTTTTTTTAGGATAGATACTATTTTATTATACCGACCATGGCCGACTCATGGGTAGGCAAAGGGCGCAAGGCGGGCGGTCTGCCCACATCCCGATCGCTTGGGGGACCCGAATTTTTTTATTTTAATTTTTTATATATTATGTATAATAATTTTATATAGTCCATTTTAGTTTGCATAACTCGTTTATTATCCTACTCATTTACGCAAATAATGATAGCCCATTAGCACAATTTAGTTGCAAAAGTACATGGCGGATAGATAACTTTATTTATGAACACGTTGGGATAGCCTCCTGAGTCCTGATTCGCTTGAGTAAGTAAAATAAGATCATTTTATTACAATACTTTCATATTGTTTATTGTTATAACAATTATCGACGTATTATAATTTTGTATATATATACAAGTTATTCATTTTAGACTTTTTTATACATTGTATTATATGGAGCCGTTTTTTGTTCTCGCCCCGGGCCCCAAGTCTCTTGGGATTTCTCGGGCCCGACCTGATACTAACGTATAAGATGTTGTGTACGGGCACATAAAAGGTCATAAAAGTCATGCACAAGGTGATTACAAGGAGCGTCCAAGAGCAATTAAATAACCGTTTATAAGGACGACTATGACCATAATGAGCCTATATGATTATAAGGTTAAAAACAATTAAAGCAATCCAACAGGTGCTTTAGCCAAACCCTTTGATGCATATGTAGCCAATGATATCCAGACATCTAATAAGTGTCAAGAGTTTAAATATTATTATATTCATATATCTAATAAGTGTTGAGAGTTTGAATTTTACTATAGATGTTACATGAGTATAGAACTTGTTTCTTAAAAGAAAATGAGTGAATTTTGGCTTCCTCCGTGTGGCTTAAGCAAATCTGTCATATTTATGAAATTTTAATTTTTTTTTTTATTTTTTGCATATGACTCCCTGATGTTTCAAAATTTTATTATTTTCATTCAAAAAAATTAACTCCATCAATTTAAAATGTTAAACCATCTATTATTAAAAGAGGTAATTATGTAATTTTGCTTATAAAGACAAATTCTAATTTACGTTAGCATGCTGGTGTTAAAATTACATTCATTTGTTATTTGTCCGTCCACGAAACCTAAATCAGATATTTTATTTTCAACATTTCATCATGACTGAATCACGAGATTGTCGACTTTATCAATTGGAAGAAGAATGGATCTCGTGTTTAACTTTTTGGTGGTTGCCTGGAACTTATTTTGAAGTGGTTGTATAATAGATACTACCGCCTATGGTCACCATCTCTCCTGTATCGTGATTCAGTTACATTCGATTATGTTTACGTAATTAAGATATTTAGTTTTGTAATTTAAAAAATACATTTATCAATTTACATGTTTAACAATTTAAGTTATCAAATATTACTTTTTTTAATTTAAGTTATCGAATATTACTTTTTTAGATGAAATAACATTTTTTTTTATAACCTAAATGCTGCTTGATGCCAAAAACTACACACTACAGCTGCTCTCCTCATCGTTTCTACAATCAGGCCCTGGGCTTTTTGATCAGTTTTCTTCAATTGATTTGCCCTAATTTCACCCACAGCCTACTAATCCATTCGTTTGTTCACGAAGACAGTGTGAATTTGAAGGCAGTGTTGACTCTCGTCGGGGAGAAATGTCGAAACTATGGTCGAGGTTATCCGCAATGTTCAGAAATCGGACGTTCGTGGGAGCCGATAAAGCTGGAAATCAATACTATGTTCGTACTGAACAGATCGACGGTATCAGTAAGTGCGTCATCTTTCCTTCTCTTAATCGAGTTTGTGGTTCAGTTCAAATCGTATGTTTATTTTAGCTGAAATGAAATTGAATGATTTATGATCTGTGTAATTTTTACTTGGTCTCAAATCGAGCTTAGTTTGTAGGTATTTGTTTGGTAGTCGTAACTTGTATTAGTTACAGTAAATTTGACAGTTAGAATGCAACATGAATACATGATCTATGTAATTGATACTTGTACTCGAATCAATCTGTTTGTCCTGTATTAGTTGCTAAATTATAACCTGTATCTTTGATTTACTAAAAGCTTTAAAAAGTAAAACTCGTAGAGTGCTTTCTGCTGTTTTGATGGATGGAGGGAGTGTCGGGGATTATAAGCTTGGATGCTAATTTTAAAAGCGCGCTTAGGCGCAAGGCCACTCTTGAGGTGAGGGTTAGGGCTTTTTATAACATGAGGCGCATGCTGTACAAGAAGCGCAAGAAAAGCGTGATTTTCTAGGAAAAAAATCCCTCCGAGGGGTGCGCTTCTTGTATCGGGGGGTTTTTTTTTTTTTTTGCTTCAAAGTGCTATAAATGTTGATAAAAAGGTTATACATTAAGGTAATTTATACATTAAAGCACATATAAACCTTATTTATAGCTATATATTTTGAGTGGCGATGCTAAAAACCTATAGGATATGTTAAAAAAATTACATAAACGCTTAGCGCTTCGCGTTTGAAAAGCCCACTGCTTTTGCGCTTTGGTTTTAGACCTTGTTGCCTCAATGCGCTTCTAGCTTTTAAAAACCAAGATGCTAAAAGTTTCCTCCAGCATGAATGCATGATGAACAATGCTTTATTCAATTTGGTGAATTTCGACAGTTTTTTTAATTTTTTTTAATATAAACTTACACTAGTGTTTGCTGCTTCTTCGACCAGGAAATGTCTACTTTGTATGTAAATGATGTTTGAATGGGAATTGAGAAATCATATTTCTGAAACATTTCTGTCTAATCTGCATAATTTGTATAGTTGGTATTAGGTTCACCCATGAACATGTGAAGGCCATAAATATATTTTTCAAAATTGTGATCCATGCTATTGTGAATTTGGGTTAGGGCTCTTGTTGACTGAACATTAAATCACTTGCTTATGAACAATTTAGATGATTTTATGTTCTTGGTAGGAAGAGGATCAACTCTTGAGTCATTGGAGTCATATTGTAGGCAGGATAAAAATGGTTTATATTCAGAAACTTATTGAACGACATGTCGCTGGGGCACATATAATTATCATATTGCAGATGTTTGGTAGAAATACATCTTATCAATATATCTTGTATAACAATACCCTTTTGTTGCAACAGTGAAAGAGAAGCGATGGGTAGAATTCAAAGGGGAAGTTGATTCGACCTCCATCCCAGGCAAGTCTGCATTTGTTTAATTTTTTTCAGGCATTCTATTATGAGTCCTTTTAGAACTAATAATGTTGCTGCAGTTATGACTGCTAAACAGGATAACCACCAGAAAGTTATATTCTGTGTTCTGCAATTTTACCACATTCATTTCTCATGTTGCATCAATACCTACAGTGCCACTAGCGTATTAGTTATCATTAATTTGGGAGGTTTTACCGCATACTTTCAATTTCATGCTTATTTTTTTAAAGTTGTAATGGTCTAACTAAGAATGTTAGGGTTGCACGCACTGCCATCTAGTAGATTCCATATCTTGAGAAGAAAGTAATTTTTTATTATTTTTTAAATGATATTGATATTGTTAATCTTGATACGAACAATAGTCATTTGCTTGAATACTGCATGATTTACCGCATACTTTCAATTCCGTGCTTAAATTCTTAACAGTTGTAATGGTCTGAACTAAGAATGTCAGGGTTGCTCCTACCTGTTGGGTTGTGAAGGCTTTGGGCCGAGCCGGACGGGGCTCGGGCCTGTTTTGCTAGGCTAATGGTAAACAAAAGAATGGGCTAGCCGGCCCTAATTAGGGTTAATTAGTTAATTCTTGGAGCCTAAGTTATTACCTTAATTACAACCCTAATCTAGCATTATAAATAGACCCATGATGTAATTGTATTCTTGAGCACAATGATAATATAAACCCTAGTTGCAGAGTGGACGTAGGTCACCTAGACCGAACCACTATAATTCTCTCGTGTCTACTTTATATATTGTGTGATTGTGTGTGTTTGATTGCTTCCGCTGGAACCTACTCTGATTGTGATACCTAACAAGTGGTATCAGAGCTAAGGTTCGGAAACACACCGGGTTTACACACTGAAATTGCAGAAGGCTGTTCGAGAGGGCTGTGGTATTATCGATTTTTGCTGGTTCGAGATCTAGGGCTGTCCGGGTTTTATTATTATTTTTTTTGGCGATTCGCGATTAGGGTTTATGTCTTGAACCCTTGGGGTCGCTGGTATTGCTCTCAGTTCTGCAGGTGAAGTTACCGGTTTAGGTATCTTCGGGTTTTAGGGTTTTATTGGAAGTGTGCTTGGCTTCGGTTAGCTTTGGTTCTTTGGCTTTTTTCTTCAAAGGTTAATCTTTTCTCACGGTGTTCATCAACTTCAGTTTCTGTTTCTTGATTGTATTCGTTTCTCGTTTGCAATGGCTGAAGACGGGAGGGTTCGAATTGAAAAGTTTAACGGGATAGACTTTGCTTGGTGGAAGATGCAAATAGAAGCATTACTAGGTGAAAAAGATTTGGAAGTAGTATTGGAAGAAAAGCCGGCTACAATGAACAAAGCTGAAGAAGCAGTTTGGAACTCAAAGGACAAGAAGGCTAGAGGGGCTATTACATTGGCTTTGACGAGGAGCGTTACATTTAACGTTATGCATGAAACCACGGCTCTTGGTATAATAACGGCTCTGTCAAATATGTATGAAAAGCCGTCTGCTGCCAATAAGGTGTTCTTGATGAGGGAGTTATTCATGACTCGAATGAATGAGGGAACTTCAGTTTTGGAGCATATTAATGATCTTAACTCGATCATGTCCAGGTTAGCTTCTGTGGGCATGAAGTTTGATGATGAGACTCAAGCTGTAGTATTGTTATCTTCTTTGCCAGATAGTTGGTCTGGAACTGTAACGGCTATTACTAGTTCGGTGGGGACTGATGGATTAACATTTGACGGGGTCCGAAACATTGTGCTAGGTGAGGAAACCCGCCGGAAAAGCACTGGTGGTGGATCATCTTCTGGTTTGTTATATGTTGGCAGGGGAAGGGAAAATAGCAGGAGCAGTGGGAGTCGAGAGAGGAGTTCGTCTAGAGCTCGGAAAACTGTGAAGTGCTGGAGTTGTGATGAGATTGGGCATGTTAAGAGTCAATGTCCAAAGCGTAAACAAGGAAAATCTGGTGAGGTAAACACTGCTGCTGAGGATGAATGTAATGATGACACATTACTACTTGAGGCTGAAAACAGTGTGGACTCTTGGGTTATGGATTCCGGTTCTTCGTTTCATGACATGCACAGCGGGGAGACGGTGGTGAATCTAAAAGTTGGCAACTTTAGGAAGGTACAAACAGCAAATGGTAATATCCTTGATGTTACGGGCATAGGTGATGTTAATCTGTTAACTCCATTGGGAACCAACTGGAACTTGAAGAATGTTAGGGTGATTCCAGCTTTGAAGAGAAATCTTATCTCTGTTAGTCAACTGGATGAACAGGGACAAGAAGTAAAGTTTGGTAGAGGTAAATGGAAAGTAACAAAAGGAAATATGGTTATTGCTCGTGGAAACAAGCGGGGATCGTTATACATGGTGGAAGTACCTATTGAGGAAAGTATGACCGTTCCTCAAAACAAAGTTGGGTTCGCTGAGTCAAAGGGGCAAAAGAGGGTTCAATTTGCAAGACTGAAGCCTGGTGCCAAGGTGATTCAAGCTGAGCGGGATCGGAGGTCTAAACCAGGTCAGGGGTTTGGTGACAGTGGGAGCACGGGGCGTGTTTCGGGTACAGTCACAAAACAATGTTGGGTTGTGAAGACCACTACTCCGATTGTTAAATTCTCTCCTATGGATGTCTTGCTGAATGAGGAGAGTTTTGATGATTCTCGGGTTATCTCTGGAGCTGGTGGATCGTGCATACCAGTTGAGATAGAGAATGGGTTGGAGCTCGGGGGAGCTTCAACTATCCCCTCATGTACTTGATGAGAGGGGGTGCAACTAGGGGTTACAATAAAGTCTTAGCTGATGGGAATTGAAGCTTGGAAGACTTTTGGATATGAAGAATACTAGAGTTACTGGATCTGGGTTACTTGGACGGCGTTTGTAGACTTGTGCAAAGCCTTCAAGTGGGAGATTGTTGGGTTGTGAAGGCTTTGGGCCGAGCCGGACGGGGCTCGGGCCTGTTTTGCTAGGCTAATGGTAAACAAAAGAATGGGCTAGCCGGCCCTAATTAGGGTTAATTAGTTAATTCTTGGAGCCTAAGTTATTACCTTAATTACAACCCTAATCTAGCATTATAAATAGACCCATGATGTAATTGTATTCTTGAGCACAATGATAATATAAACCCTAGTTGCAGAGTGGACGTAGGTCACCTAGACCGAACCACTATAATTCTCTCGTGTCTACTTTATATATTGTGTGATTGTGTGTGTTTGATTGCTTCCGCTGGAACCTACTCTAATTGTGATACCTAACACTACCGCCATGTACTAGATTCCATATCTTGAGAAGAAAGTGAATCTTTATTAATTTTTAAATGATATAGATATAGCTAATCTTAATACGAACAATAGTCATTTGCTTGAATACTGCATTATTTTAACTCTATGATGCGCTCTTGTTTCTATTGCAAAGAAAAAATCTTTTGCTTGCAAAAGTATGAATTATAGTGCATGTTTAGGGCTTTAGGCTTTAGTAGAAATAAGGTTATTCATTTGATTTTTGCTGTCATATTGAAGCATCGTTTGACTTTCTTTGTAGTCGAATGGATATGCTGGCTGAATGGGCAGCGCAAGATAGCTCCTACACCGGAGGTAAATTCCAACCTTTGACTGGTTTGACCATATGAATCTTTTTCACTGTTTTTGGCCTTATTAGTCTTTGTAAGAAAGATGACAAAGAGCAGAGAAAGAGCAGAAAACTCAGTTCTTTTGTAGAGAAATTCTAGACAAGAACATAAAACAGAAAGATAGTGCTTATTTCTAAAAAAGCGCAGGGTTAAAATCACAGGATGTGAACTCTCCTATGCAGCTAATCCCTAAACACTAGGGGCTGTAGTTTGACTAATTTTTACACTCCTCTTTAAACTGGGTATGGTTGTATGGATATTAATCATACCCAGCTTGCTTTTGTGAAAGTTAAACTTGTTTATTGGTAGGGCCTTTCACCTTTGTGAGCATATCAGTTAACTGGATATCTATGGGAACATAAGTTAATTGTAGTCATCCTTCATCTAGCTTATCTTTAATGAAGTATGGGTTAATTTTGCTTTGCTTTGCTTGATCATGGTGACCTGGGTTCTTTGCAAATTCTGTTGCCACCTTGTTGACTTGTTGATGCAGAAAAGGTTTATCGGGCCATTTCACTTTTTCTAGTTCCTTGAGCATCCTTTTCAGTCAAGTTCCCTTGCATATACTCTGACAAATTGCTGTAAAATTGTCTTCAACTCTACTTGCAACAAAAGATTGTTTTTTACCTTTTCCAAGCTACCAATGTTTCTTCATTAATGTCATAGTAATAAATGTTGTAGGGTTGAGGGAACTCTTTAGCTACTAGTCTAGCCTTGAACCTTTTCACACTTCCAATCATGTTTTATTTTACCGAGAACATCCATTGTAGCCAACTGTTTTTTCCTACTTGTAGGCTTGCATATTTACATGTATTACTTGTTTAAAGAGCTTTAGTTTCCTTCGCTACTTCTTCCCTTCAACTAGGTTGAGCAAGTGCTTCCTGGTTGTTTTAGGTACTTGAATTTTTGCTCTATGTGACAACTTATCATATGAAATAAAATTTCCAATGGCGATGTGAAGTGTAAGCACGTTCTTCTTGAGTTATGCATTGTTAATTTCTATGTTATTAGGATTATCACGAGCATCCACAGAAGTAGAGAAGGGAGACACTTTACTTGCATTGCCTATTTGTGTTTGGGTGGATTTTGACACAGGAACAGGAAGTTTTTCTGGCAGTACTGATAATCTTGAGTAGGCTCCATTCTAGTGGCTTGATGTGATTTTTGTTTTCAAGTGTAGACAATAGGTTGTGAGGGATCCAGACACGGTTATTAGAGTTGTAATTGTGCTCACTGTTTACCTTTCAACATAAGTGCATTAATAGTTGGGAGTTGAGAGATTTGGCAAGGGTCTAAAAGAAACAGACTTATAGGTGGGCACATTTAGATTCATAGTGGGAAATAACATTTATATATAACCACATTGGGTTGCAAAATATCCTAGAGAAATCCACTTTAGGATGACGAACCGAGCCTCAAGTTTGTTGATATTCGGTGTTTTGTAGTGAACAAACACAGTGCAACTGAATATTTTGAGTGGTAATAGGATAGAATTTGGATAGGTGGATAAGACATGGTGAGGATTTGGTGAGGATGTTTGGAATTTGAGGATAAGAGAGGTTAAAGGGTTTATGAGGTAGGCTCGGTCATTACAACATCTCCCCAGAAATGGTTTGAGACTGAGTTTGTTAAAAAAGTAACCGCATATCCTTGAGTAAGTGTCTAATTCTTCTTTCCATAACCCCCTTTTGTTACGGTGACACATGAATATGGTGGATGATTCCTTGTTGATTTAATTAGATCCTAAGTCTACGTGACAAATATTCTTTGGCATCATCAGACTTATGATCTTTGATTTTTCTTTTATAAGGAATTCTAGGCTAAAACGGAAAGACAGGGAAATCCTGGGAGCTTAATCCTAAAAAAGAGTGGGAATAAATTACCAGATGTTAGTTGTGCAATGACTCAATGCAGCTAATCTCTAACATTTGTCCATGTATAGTAGATATCGAAATCTTATTTGTGAAGATATATTTTGAGTCTTCTTTATTATTTGTTGACAAAATTCTTTAATAGACTATATTATTATTATAAGAGTTATTAGTATGAGTCCACGAGCCCAGTTAGCTTTTTAGGGTTTCATTGTGAACTCTACATAATGTAACCAAACCTATCAATAATATTCAATTTAGTATTTACCATCTTACATGGTATTAGAGCCTTAGGGGTCTGGTTACCTTCCTCTCCGCTGCGCCACCACAAAAACATAAAAACCCTAGCCATCACCATCGAGTTCAAACCCTAGACAGGGTGGTATGCTGCCGCCGCCGCCGCCGCCGCCACCGCCACCGCCCTGTCCCATCTTTCTTTTCTGTTTCGTTTCTTATCTATTATCTAGTTTCCGTTGAATAAAGCTTCGTTATCGGTTGAAGATTCAAACCTAATATTCATTCTATTGGTTTGTTCACCATCATTCTCTTGGTTCGTTCCTGTATTACGACTTGCGACAGTCACCTTTTATTTATTTATTTATTTATCAGTGTTTTAACCGCTCCTAGGACCACTGTCCATGGCCACCGACCTCAAACTACGGTTTGATTAGATTTTCTTTTCTATATAGAACTATGGATCTTATCTCTTGATCTACGGATCCAAGAAACCGCCGGCTGACCACGGTCACCGACTTGCTTTGTTTTCTCTTTTTATTTATACATATCTAATTTCTTGATCTACGGATCCAAGAGACTGCCGCCTACCAATCTCGACGCATGAGCGCCAATGACTACGATCACCAGTTCTCTACTTATCATTCCGGGAATCAATAACCAATGAACTATCAAGTGAACTATGGATGACACAATTAACCAAAATAGGGATGACAACATCAAGCACAATAGTTAATTTGTTGGCAAAAGTTTGAATATTCGAGTCGATTGAAGCATGTTTATCTTATTATTTTTGGTTTTATGTTATCTTGTTTTCTAGCCTTAACGTACTGTTACTTCCGCTACAACTGCGGGGAGTATTAAACTATATTATTATTATTAGGGTTAGTATGAGCCTCGGGCCAGGTTAGCTTTGATTGTGAACTCTACATAATGTAACCAAACCTATCAATGATATTTAATTCAGTATTTACCATCTTACAGTCTTCATGTGTTATTAGGAGATGGCTATCTTGGAGGCAAGGCGCCAACGTGTTAAAGAAAATGTTGCACGTTAGTGTCATCTAGCCTTTTTCGTATCCTAATTATCATGTATTATTATTTCATACCTGATTATATGCAATCCCTAATTAATAAATTTTGTCATAATAAAGTTCTCAAGAAGGAAGAAGAAGAAAGGAAAGCCAGGGAAGGCAGTAGTCGCAAAATAACAAGCATGGGTATACTACATTTTTCTTTTTTTTTTTTCAATTATAAATTTGCAACTTTAACAGAAAAATGTGGATTCGCAACCTATTCTTGTGCCGTTATGCATCTCAATTTGATTTTTACAGGTAAAGGCGATGGTCCAGACCTTAAAAGTTTCATTCAGCAACTCCCAGTTGCCTCGGAAGGTAAACTGTTAACCATAACTTGCACACTAATCATGTATAAAGATTTTAAGTTTGTTGGCAGAAAGTGTTTCAGGTCAACCTAACCTGTTTTGACCCGAACAAAAATCATCTGTTTGGACCAATCTACCTTTGTTGCCATCTCGAACCATGTTGGCCTTAATATTGGTATCAAGATATTTAGTAATAAAGTTATTAGTTATGTAAATATTTCACATGTGAAACTCTATTGGTCAAGTAGATATTAACGATTGGTCTACCAGCCATGTTGGTGGCATAATTAACCGCCATATAACCTCCTATAACTGTTTGTATCTGACAAAACAAGAGGGTATAAATACCCTCAGTATGCTGTATTTTATGATCGTATGAATGTATGTGTGTTGTGTAAATTCCCTGCACAAATCCAAAGTGGCCTGTGTGTTTTTGTATTCGAGAAGTGACCCTACTAGCCACAGGTCTTTTTAAGCTTTCATTAGTTTAATGCAGGAGACCGTACTAAAAACTTGATAGCAAATTGTTATTTCAGTCATTTTCAGAAAATATCAATAACTTGACATCTTATGTTTATGAATGTTTCTTTTAAAGTTAATAAATCTGGGGAAGCATCTGAAGCAACAAGTAGCAAGCGGTAAGTCAGTTGACCTGTCAATCTATATTTGGTCTGCTTTAGCTCATTAGCATATCGATTATCGATCTTCCTTTTACATTAAATCAACAGGAGTACCAAAATACAAAAGGAGAAAGAGGTCCAAGATCAAGCAAAACAAGAACCAGAGTAAGTGCTTTATTCTTTTCTTCTCCACACATCTTTGACAGCCAAATTTAAAAAAAGCAGGTAAAAAGGGAACGGGCCACCTCAACTTGGGCGTGCCTGTCTCGACCCCTACTAAAAATAACCTGTTTAAGGCCAATTTGCTTTGACCCGTTACCCAATCTGATCATCTTACTGCCTTTAACTATAATGTTTCAACCAAGCGCCTAATATACTGTTTACAGGTCAGCGGAGCCAACAGGATCGGGTGCCTCATTTAGGCCAGGAACATGGCAACCGCCTACATGATTATTATCCCATGTTTCAGATCTTTTTTTACTCTTGTGGTTTATCAATTAACGATAACTGCAAACTATAAGGCTGGCTCGTGTTTGTGTGTTTGTAAACTCAAATTTATAAACTTATGTTGTTGATTCTTGCAAGAATTATGACCCGAGAATGGGTTTGGGTCTGGCAGTGGGCAAAGGTTTAGGTGTTATTGTTAAACATGTTTGTTTGTTTCTTTTTGGATCGCCTAACTAGTATGTAATCTTTTCAATATCTTTTACATAATGAGAATAACACCCAAATTGGACTTGGATACCTCAGCCACTTGCAATGTTATGGTGTAGGTACAACAAACAGCCTTTTTTGTATATAAATATAAAATAATTAAAAGTGTAATTATTAGCTTGTTTAAAACAAATAAAGTAAAACGCACAAATCGATTAAGTTTATGTTTAAACGAATCTTTTAATATAATAATGAAATGGCCATTAAAATATACGATGTGAGACATCTAACAGTATATACAATTATAATATCATTCTATTGTTTAGTGATTGTTTTTTTACGTGAGTTTGAAACATGTACTGGTGAATGGTGATTAGAAGAAAAAAATGTTATATAAAAATTGTAACATCTCTAGAGTTTTTGAAACATAATAAAATCATTTTATCATCTACTCTTTTCCTATTAAAGTAACTTATATTTTAGAAAAGAAAGCAGATAGATAAAGTAAAATGGTACATGAAAATAAATATATAAGAATAGAAAACAAAAGTAACTTTTTTAACGGTAAAATATAACAATAAACAAATATTATACTTTCACCGTCTACTCCTTTCATCATGCCTTTTAGAAACTGAATCGTACAGAACCAACTGTTTTTTATAAACAAAACAAAATAGTATTAAGGCTCCGCATGGTGACGGGACGTAAAACCGTACTAAGTAACACCAGTATCACTCCACCGACAACGACCATCAATACTAAAAAAACTCATATTAAAAAATAAATAAAAACAAAAAAATAGAATCAAACGAAAAGTAAACATAAAAACGTTGAACCACGCACGTGAAAAGTAATACATTGAAAACATAATTAAGTCGATCTAGGACCCGGAGGTTGTGACGAGGATATTAAACATGAAAAAATAAACGTAACAACGTTAAACCACACGTGCATGTTACGACGTGTTAACTCTCAAAATTGAAAAAATTGTAAAAGATGAAAAATATTGGTAATTAAAGTTGAAAGTAAAAAATTATAAAGATTAAATTGTAAAATATATAAAAGTATTGAATTTAAAACATAAAAATAAAAGAAAAAAAATACGTACAAGCTTTTATGTATACGGTACAACAACTAACGCACCCAAAAGTTTATAATTAATAATATTTAAATTAAATATATAAAATAAAAAGAACACAAAAAATAAAATGAATATATGTGAATAATTAATACACAAGATTAGATAAAATTGATTTCCTCAAGAAAATATCAGGTGAACTTCCAGTATGCGCAACCCACACGCCACAACCATTCTACTTCCAGCCGAGCCGTGCCGACCCAAGCCGACTCCAAACAAATCTTATCCCGTAAGGTAGCCTTCAGACACAGACAAAATACACCACCACCACACCACCGTCGATCCCCACACTCACAAATCCCACCGTTCCTTTTCTCTCACCCACTCGCCCTCACCCTCCTACACTACACCCCCCCACACCCAAACCCATTTCCCCACCCACAGGCGGCAGCCATGAACAACTTTCATCTCTCTCATCATTTTAATCCCTAGGGTTTTTATTATTTTTTTTTACCCTTTAAAATTTTCATCTGTAGTATACATCGTGATGCATATAGCGATTACCACTTCACCAACTTCATCTGCAGTATTTATAGCTTCTTCTGGTGCTCGTTTTTTCTCTTCTCTTCTACAAAAACCCTCACTCGCCGGAGTTTCGATTCCGATTAGATCGATCTGTACGTCGCCGGCGTTCCGTACTCTTTCGCGGTGGAGTCACGGTGGTGATTCGAGATCGTGTGCGACTCCTAGGGCTCAGATCGGAACCGTTACGCCTGTTGTTCAACAGTTTCAGCGGAAGATCGCTTCCATGGGTATATCTATGATTCTGTGCATCTGTAGCTTTGTACTTCTTTGAGATCGATTATCTTGTTGAATTGACGTTTTGAGATGGATTGTGTGAGAATATAGCGGTTTTTGACTTGTTGTAGCGCCGGATGCTTGATTTTGAGTGCTTTGATTTATTATTGATTTAGTCGTTGTCAACTTATTGCCTACGAGCACACGCAAAGTTGAGTTTATTTATGGATCGTATTGTTTTTAATTTGAATAAGGTGTTACTAGGTCTTTTAATTTTTGAGATTAGGCCTAAAACGCCTTTGAATTGATGTTGATCTGGATTTGACGGAACTAACAAGAAGTTTTTTATTCTACTTGTAGTAGCTACTGTGTTGAATCGAAGTGTGCAATTGTTTCTTCTATTGAAACGGATGTGAATATTGACTCTATAGTGCTGATTAATACTTTGTCTGATTCTCTTTTGTTGTTCCCTTTTCAAAAATGTTTCTGTTGTCTCACGTAAAGGGTGGCTTCGAGGCTTTTATACTTTGCTCGCTTGGAATCGAATATATCACTTTGAACATTGACTTTATAGACTGTTTTTATTGGGCTTTGGAACCTTTCATAGACATAATGGGATGAAGGGAGCAAAGATTGTTAGGTTTTGGTGCTTGAAGTTCTTTATTTATTCTGCCTTTTATCTTGTTTCCTTTTATAGTAATTTCTTGTTAATTTATGTGCAGCTTCTGAAAATCCTTTCAAGGGCATATTCACCACTCTCCCCAGGCCTGGAGGAGGCGAGTTTGGAAAGTTCTACAGTCTTCCTGCTCTAAATGATCCCAGGATTGGTATGAACATATAACTTGTGCTCATCTAATTCACTTCTTTGTAATCTGATTTTCTTTTGTCATCTGATTCTTATTCAGTTAACATGCGCTGGCGAAAATTATAAACTTGTGTTTATTACTTTATTTTATGATTAAGCAGAATAGTTATTGGAAGGAGGATTCTCCATCCCTGCTCTTACTATATGTTGGCAACTACCTTTTCATTCCAAATTATTCTCTTTAAAATGTAAATACATATGTTTGCAGACAAGCTCCCGTATTCTATCCGGATTCTTTTGGAGTCTGCCATACGCAATTGTGATAACTTTCAAGTTACTCCAAATGATGTTGAAAAGATCATTGACTGGGAAAATACTTCACCAAAGCAAGTGGAGATTCCATTTAAACCTGCTCGTGTTCTCTTACAGGTAATATCATCAAACACACTAGCATAGAGTTTGCAGCCGTTTATGCTCTTCTGATTATTCATGATATTCCTTTAGGATTTTACTGGAGTTCCAGCTGTAGTTGACCTTGCTTGTATGCGAGATGCTATGAACAAGCTTGGTGGTGACTCTAAGAAGATCAACCCGTTGGTTAGTACTATATAGGTCATACCTGTTTTCAAACTAAGTTCTTCATAATTTGGAAATAATAACCCAGGATGGCATATTTTTGGAGCATACATGCATATCTCATACTTAAAAAAAGTGGTATTTTGCAGGTGCCAGTAGACCTTGTGATTGACCATTCTGTTCAGGTTGATGTTGCAAGAAGTGCAAATGCTGTTCAGGCAAACATGGACCTTGAATTTCAGCGTAACAACGAGAGGTTTGCCTTTTTAAAATGGGGGTCACATGCCTTTGATAACATGCTTGTAGTTCCTCCAGGTTCTGGTATTGTTCACCAGGTAAAGTTGTAAGCATTCAAACCATATGATTTTGATCTTTTATCTTGGAATCTATTGAATTATGAAAATGATCATTTTATATTCATTTATCCAGGTCAATTTGGAGTATCTTGGACGGGTTGTTTTCAATACTGATGGCATTCTATATCCCGATAGTGTTGTTGGAACTGATTCCCACACAACCATGATTGATGGATTGGGAGTAGCTGGTTGGGGAGTAGGGGGAATTGAAGCAGAGGCAACAATGCTTGGTCAGGTATAAATGTATAATAGTGTGAAGTTATCCAATTTATGGTCTTCTAAGTTGCAGTACAATCATTTTATGTGTATGGCTTTTTTCTCATATTGGCAGCCCATGAGCATGGTTTTGCCTGGTGTAGTTGGATTCAAGTTGTCTGGAAAGTTGCAAAATGGTGTCACAGCCACTGATTTAGTGTTGACCGTGACCCAAATGTTAAGAAAGCATGGTGTTGTTGGCAAGTTTGTTGAGTTCTTTGGTAATGTCTTTGCAGTTAGTCATCAAATCTTTTTTAATAGACCATTTCTTAACCATTCATCACATCACACTATAAATTGACATGCAGGTGAGGGCATGAGTGAACTGTCGTTGGCTGATAGAGCAACTATTGCAAATATGTCCCCTGAGTATGGTGCAACCATGGGCTTCTTCCCTGTAGATCATGTTACCCTGCAGTACCTTAAGTTAACAGGAAGAAGTGATGATACTGTAAGCTTTTTTATCTGTATAGAGAAATAATTTCAACTTTAGTTGATAAAAAATCTTATCAAAATTAGAGTTTGTGAGTTCATCAGGTTTATGGTATTATCTCTTCTGATTGCTTTTAGGTTGCTATGATTGAAGCATACCTACGAGCAAACAAAATGTTTGTTGATTACAGTGAGGTTAGTGGCCATGTTCTCCGTACCTTTCTTTTTCTTTTTTTGCAAGTCATGAATCTGGCGGTACTTTTTTCACTCATCTCTAATTATCATGTGTAATCAGCCACAACAAGAGAAAGTTTACTCATCTTATCTGCAACTGGACCTAGGTGATGTTGAACCCTGTATCTCAGGTCCCAAAAGGTATTGTTGTCTGTCGGAAACTTGTATTATATTCATTATTATATAACTGTTTACATTTTTCATTCTCTCTGAAATCCATGGTTACTCTCATGTTAACAGGCCGCATGACCGTGTTCCCATAAAGGATATGAAGGCCGACTGGCATGCATGCCTGGATAACAAAGTTGGATTTAAGGTGAGATAATATTATTATTTTCTTTGCTTCTAGAAGTATGTGATTTCCTGCCTTTGGATCACCATTATTACTGATGCTTTGTTTAGTGGACATAAAATCATGGATTCATAAGAGAGAAATTTGTTCTCTGCCACTGTAATTATACTATAGGTGATGGCAATCAAATAAAATGGAAACCAAGGATTTGCTATTTGTATGATTAGGCGCTTAGTGTTTAAAATTTTGTACGCAGGGCTTTGCTGTACCAAAGGAGGCACAAGAGAAAGTTGTCAGCTTTCCATTTCACGGACAAACTGCTGAACTGAAACATGGTAGTGTTGTGATAGCAGCCATCACAAGTTGTACGAATACATCAAACCCTAGCGTCATGCTTGGGGCTGGTCTTATTGCGAAGAAGGCTTGTGAACTTGGTTTGGAGGTTGGTATACTATTCTAGTATGTTCTGTACTTCAGTTAATGTTGAATGTTGATGAAGATTGGTTTATGCTATGCATGGTGGGCGATTTTTTAAGTACTTATCATCTGCCAGGTTAAACCATGGGTAAAAACAAGCCTTGCTCCTGGTTCTGGGGTTGTTACCAAGTACTTGCTCAAGAGGTAATTACAATTGGTTAAAAAATTTTATTTACCCCTTCATAATTAATTTTATTTTGCTTGTTCACCTTTACTTTTTTTAGTGGCCTGCAAAAGTACTTGGACCAACAGGGATTCAACATAGTGGGCTATGGCTGCACCACATGTATTGGGAATTCAGGAGATCTTGATGAGTCGGTTGCTGCTGCAATTGCAGACAATGGTATTATTTTTGTTCATTATTTATTAAACTTTGTGTTATTGTGAAATTATCTTCAGCATTCTGTTGTGTTTGTTTTTGCAGATATTGTTGCTGCAGCAGTGCTTTCTGGAAACCGTAATTTTGAAGGTCGTGTTCATCCACTAACAAGAGCCAACTATCTTGCTTCACCTCCCTTGGTTGTGGCATATGCACTTGCTGGCACGGTATGTTGAAATACTGAATGTTGAAAGACAGAAATCTTGGGTAATTTGGACGGATGGCATTAACAGGTTTGCATGTTGTAATATCTTAGGTTGACATCGACTTTGGAAAGGAGCCAATTGGAACGACAAAGGATGGAAAGAGTGTGTACTTTAGAGATGTTTGGCCAAGTAATGAAGAAATTGCTGAGGTACCTCATGAAATCATCTTTTTATTCTGATCTTGGTCAAAATAAAGGTAAACAGGACTTAAAAACATATTCTGATTTCACAGGTGGTTCAGTCAAGTGTGCTGCCAGATATGTTCAAGAGCACCTACGAAGCCATCACACAGGGCAACCCAATGTGGAATAAATTATCTGTCTCTTCGTCCAGTCTCTATTCATGGGATCCTAACTCAACCTACATTCACGAACCACCATATTTCAAGGATATGACCATGGACCCACCAGGTCCACATGGAGTGAAGGATGCTTATTGCTTACTCAATTTTGGTGACAGCATCACCACTGACCATATATCTCCAGCTGGCAGTATCCATAAGGACAGCCCTGCAGCAAAATACCTCCTTGAACGTGGTGTTGACCGTAAGGACTTCAACTCTTATGGTAGCCGTCGTGGCAATGATGAAGTTATGGCCAGAGGAACCTTTGCCAATATCCGCATTGTTAATAAGCTGTTAAATGGGGAGGTGGGCCCTAAAACCATTCACATTCCCACCGGAGATAAGCTTTCTGTGTTTGATGTAGCGATGGTATGTAATAGTTACTGAATACGTGTATATATTTCACTTGCTTCTATCATTTTTACGTCAGTTTGTGGGATCTAAATCTTTTTGTTATCTAAATGTTACAGAGGTATAAAGAAGCTGGGCAGGACACTATTGTTTTGGCTGGAGCTGAATATGGAAGTGGCAGTTCGCGAGATTGGGCTGCTAAAGGTCCAATGCTACAGGTAATTAATTATTATAATAATTTCAGTGATTATTTTGTTAAGGAACATTAAGTTTGAATTTGTGGTGGTTTCTCAGGGTGTGAAAGCAGTGATAGCCAAGAGTTTTGAGAGAATTCATAGGAGCAACCTGGTCGGAATGGGTATCATTCCACTTTGTTTTAAGGCTGGCGAGGATGCTGATACACTTGGTTTGACTGGCCATGAACGTTACACCATTGACCTACCTTCAAAAGTCAGTGACATAAAACCTGGTCAAGATGTTACTGTTACCACCGACAATGGTAAATCATTCACGTGTACAATCAGATTTGACACGCAGGTATGATGTATTCGCTTACCATGAGATGTTTGTATTTTTAAATAAAGTAGAATATATAAGTTGAGATCTGAAAGCCCATTTTTGTTGCATTTTTGCAGGTGGAGTTGACGTATTTTGATCATGGTGGCATCCTTCCATACGTGATTAGGAACCTCATCAAGAAATAAATAAAGAAAAGGACGATCCACTTGCTCGAGTTTCAATTAACATCTCGATGCCTTTCCCTTTTTATCTAAATAAATAAAGTTAAGTTAAAATCACTTTTCGTTCTGATCTTGGTTCATGTGGATTTTGCGGGTTATGGGTTTTATATTCAGAATTTTTGTAGCAGTTTACATGGTTTCATGTTTGTGCACTTTTTTTATCATTTTAATAAAGTCAAATTCACTACATATCGTTCCTAGATCCCCCATCAGGTGTGTACTGTGTAGTACTGAGATAGTGTGCTTGTTTCCCAGCATTTGTGACTGACCAGGATTTCCACAGTCAAATTCACTATTTACGCCGGGTGGTTTCTCTCCACATGACCTGATTCTCGGCCGCCAATTATGGGACTTTGTTATGGTTGCCGTATAGATCAGCACATCGCAACACTTTGTTTGACTTGACATTTTCAATGTGCTATTGAACTCGAGCACGTTTAAATAAAAGGGTCGTTCTAACACCAACATAGACATTCTTGGTTAGCATGTTAAGCAGCATGTTTATACAACTAAATATGGTATGTTAATAACAAAATGACATGACACGTTTAACACAAATAAGTGTAACAATTGTTTAATAACAAAATGACACGACACTTTTAAGGTGATTATTAACATGACTTGTTAAATGAGGTTAAAATTAATGACTCGTTTAACATGACGAGATAAAAGTTACTGAAAATTAAGATTCATTTTTATGAGGGAACCCTTTGAGTAGGCTATACACCGGACAAGTGATTCATTTTATTAACATAACCCTCTGTTTAGAGTTAGAACAAAATGGCAAACAACACATTCTTGAACCGTGCCCCCCGAGTCAAGTGCCTGATTGTGTAGGTCATCACTCATCAATAGCCTGAATTATCATGTTCATATCTCATAATCATTGTCTTCCTAGCTGGTCGAGACTACGCTTTAAATAGTCGTGTTGGGACATATAGAAAGACACTAACAATGACGAGTAAAAGCAATAAATGCAAGAGCTCTTGCCGGTATAAGAATCTTTGAGTGTGTGTTCACCTTAGCGAATAATGCCATTTACCAACAGATAACTATTGTGAGCGTTTGATAAAAGACCGACTAGCAGTGGCTACATCAACAAAAAGAACTCACGATAGACATTTAAGAGCAAGAGCAAATCTAGAAGCGACTGATTATGCAATTCTCACTCAAGTACGATTATGCAATTCTCACTCAACTACTTGTCCTAAAATTATTACTATCTTTTCTTGATTTCGTGGACTAACTCTTACTTTAAAGGCTGGCTAATTTAAAAACCATGGGGCCCCTATCATGATGAGATTAATGATGTATTGTGAATTTGTGTTGCGAGCTAGAAAAAATATTTAGACAAGACGCCACTATTATGGTTTTACTGTGATTCCTTGTCATTTTATTGTTGATTTTGGTAGAAACACTATCTAATTATAATATCTCTACTTATTTTTTAACTAAAAAACTATTATATACATCCAGATATGCTATCGGGACACTTTGAATACATATCATATATATTGGTCTGCAAAATATCAAATTAACCAAATCATGATTTTTTACGAGCCATATTAGGAATTTATGGCCCGTAATGACATAACTTACACGTTCGTAATGAGCCTTATGACCATATGTAAGATTTTTAATTTTTTTTAATTCTTAATTTTAGATTTTTAGTTTTTATTTATTTAGTTTTTTTATGTTTATGATTTATTAATGTATATGATTTTTTTGGTATTTTTGCTTTTATATAATACTTATCTATAGATTTATTAAATAAATTAATTCAACAAATTAAATCGTTTACTCATCCTATGATTAAACAAATTAAGTAATATGATGAATCAATTTATTTATTAAATATGTAAATAAGTATTTTATTAAATATGTAAATAAGTATTTTATAAAAATATAAATAATATAAATTACTAAATCATAAAGTATTAAAAATACTAAATATAAAGTTAAAAAAATTAGAAATTTTAAATCTAAAAATAGAACTGAGATGATATATGAAGAAGATGACATGCTAAATTAACATTATATAATAATAAATGACAAATCAGCGATGCATATGATGCATTTTAACAACAAATCTTAGCATGTTGTCTCATTTAGGACTCATCAAAAGTTACAATGACATACTAAAAGAATAAACCCTTATATATTAAAGCTAAAAAATTTTCATTAGGATTATAGGATGTATGCAGAAAAGACAAGAAAAACTTAATGCAAAACCATCTTGATAACAAAAGATAAGATATGAGGTCGAGACAGTTAAGAAAAAGTTGTAAAGTATGGAGAAGAAGTTAATATAATAATATAATATTATAAAATTAAAGACTTGTGATCAAGCAAGTGTTAATTTTGTTAATAAAATTAAAACATTTTATGGGTGTGTGGAGGGTAAGGTCGGGAATTCGGGAGGGGAGAGGCTAAGATGGTGAAACTTGCCCTCCCTCCCTCCATCGGCTTTCACTCGGCAATGCGGTAGTGGGTGTGTAACACCGTCTACCCTAATAGATCAAATCATACTTTTTAAATAATTCATTTTACTTTCAACATAGTTTTTTATAACTACAAACACACACTTATCTAATCATACTTTTTAAAAATTATGATATGTAAGAGAGTTTTTAATAAATCGTCTATCAGGGGACATAATCCCTTGATTCAAAAAAAAAAAAAGAAACATTATATACACATTAGATACCACTAAGTTATATGTAATTTTTCAAGATAGGTTTTGCATGAAAAAAAATATCAGCCACTTTACTTAAACATTACACAACTTGCGGGGACAACTCATTAAATGGTTTGAATCCATGCCATAAATATGTGGGTAATAATTCTAATGGTTTGGTAATATGGGGATGTAATCTATCTAAACTAAATCTTTTATACTTCTCAAAATTGTATATAATTATTGAAATTCATGGAAGATATATCAAAGAGTTGAAGGATTTATCTTTAAAAGAATAATCCAAACATAATCCTTGCACAAAAAAATATCGGTCTTTTTTATTAAATACTTTAGTTTATCTGTAATGTAGGTTTGTGGATGCAATGAATTCTTTTCTTTTGTTGGATATGTAGAACTTAAATGACACTAACTGCACAACTTAAATGGTCAACTCCAACTAAGGCCGATGAAAAAGCCCACCTCGGATATTGAAGGAGGGTATGGAGATGGTGCTATTACAACCAAAACGCGTGGCCCCAAACCAAAAACCCTATTTTATCATATGTGTTCTAATCGGATCAAACTTTTATTCCAAAAGGAAGAGTAGAAGGTTTCTTTGGTTCGCAGCGCAATCAAGCAGTGGAAAAAACAAGTTAGAAAGATTGGGTTATGATTTGCCTTCTAAACTATAATGGCTCGGAGCACATGGAACAATATTTTTATTTTTCTATCACAAAAAAAAAAAAAAGACTAGCTAGTCAATATTTATTAATCAATAGAAGAGTCCAATGCACAAAATATGTATGTTGGGTGTTTGAAACAGTTTGAATCATTTTGATAATAATAAGTTTGATCCGTTTTACTCAAAAAGTATAAGGTTTTAGGTTAGATAGTCCTAGCGTCCTATAAATTGAAAACCAAATAAAAAAAGTATCTAAATAAAAAAATGCATTATTTCTTTCATTTGAATTCAACGTTACTGTTTTAACTGACAAATTAGAAGAATTTGTTCATTCAATGATTTTTGTTTGTATTTTCTTTTAAAACAAATGTATGGGATGCACCCCTTGTATGAGATGTTTAAAATGCGACCCATTTTACTGATTGTTTGGGCATGCTCTTAGGAAGGTTACCCAATCATTGCATAATTTCGGAAGACATCCCCAAACAATGAAGCTTTAAGAAGAAAGTCCTTCATCGACAGTCGTTGGACGCTAAAGAGAGGGCAACGCCAGTCCACGAGGGTTTTTGGGTATGCTAGATTTTTACTGAAAAATGCTCAAGTGGACGTTTGTAACTTTCGATCCATTGTGAATGCTCTAATATATTTGGTATTAGGTTCTAGTTTCAAACCGTGAACAAAGCTAGTAGTATTTAACTAATCTCTTTAAGGTTTGATCTAAATATAAATGATTCATTTTCAAATACTTGAAGTAAATGATGCTTTGAAGATCGATGTTCATTACACCCGAAAAGTATTACGTAAATATGTGTGATTTCATTACACCTAAAAAGTATTATATAAATTCAATGTTCTCTGCATTAAATTGATTAATGATGATTAAAAAAAATGCTTGACTTAAAGTTCAAGAAGCATAGCGAAAACTTTTAGTAAAGTCACAATTTAAACTAAAAAAATATAATTAAAACCAACTCTATCTGAGCAATATAGTTTATTACTAATTTCATCAAAAGATTGTCATCTTTTATTTATAACGAGTTTGTCATATCAGTCATTTTATCTTTTCAAATCACTTATTTGCTCCGTATACGTTCGTATAATAAGCATATAAGGTGTTGATTTAGGCATCCCCTTTTAAATCAAACAATGTTTTGAACACAAATAAAAGTAGAACGACTACCAATAATCTTTACCTCAAGTGGTTAAGGTGAGGTACCCCGAGACTTTATTAAAAAAAAAAAAAGAAAGTTTTGGGTTCAAGTTTCACATGTAACAAAAAACGGTTTCAGATTGGACCAGAGGGTTTTTCTTTCTCACTTATGATGAGTTTGGATCAGAGGGTTGCATACTCGAGTAATGAAGATGATAGAATGAGCCGATAAACCCTCTGTGATCCGATTAGCGGTTTAAAAAAATCATATAACTGACTTGATGTGATTTGCTTCGATGTGGACTCGTTAATTATGGGTGGTATAACCTAAATGTAGATTTAAAGCATTAATAATG